>LR738712.1:765532825-765573200 GCA_902687465.1 Secale cereale
GGGGGGGGGGGGGGGAGTCTTCTGCCATAGTGCTTGTAGTTAAAACCTAAAACCTTAAATTGATTCTACTGCCTGCTTGTGGTTAGCTAAAACCTGGAATTGATTCAACTGATTGCTTGTTGTTCTGCTGCCCCATAAATAGTCCCTAACTACTGCTGTCAAAACTGAATAAACACTCAGACTGCACTTGATTTTGACACCTTACGGAGATGTATGGCACTGTGCCAGTGTACTTTTATCTCCACTACTAAATGAAAGAGAAATAAACTTAATATTTGCCTTGCTGCTCCTAATTGATTGCTACCCATGATGTTAAGGGTCTGAAGCCCAGAAGCATTTTCAGTACGCCCAGAACTTGACAAAAGCGGATACATGGTAAACTCAAGCTGCTCCTACTTTACAAACGTACATCACCATCCATTGAGCCTTAATTTTGAATGAGTATAGTGAACTTTCTAGTTTTCAGAACTATGCCAGCAGCGACAATAATAGTGTTTTTTGTTCTGAACATTCTGGACATGTAAAATGACTTTCGCTTTAACAGTTAGTTATATACAATATTAGTACATCCTGTATTTGCATCCTATCTTATCTACATTAATATATTCATTTATGCTCCAGGAAAGTACATTTGCACATGTAAAACTGTTGCATCTTTTAAGGTCCATTTCTAAACAAGTCTAAGCAGAATTTGTTTATCTAGTGTTACCATAGGCTGGTGTTCTTTTGGTAATTCATTTAGTTCACTCACTGTCCATCTTTAACAGCTTCAGTTGCTAAAATAATGCCACAAATTCTGGAGAGTGAGAGGGAAAGAAGGGCATATCGGCATATCTTGCGGAAAGGAAACACAAGTGTGAGGCATATTTGAAGGTAAGGGATGCAAGGATTGCAGAACGCAATGCTGCGGAGCAGGAACCTCTTAGAGACATACAAAGCATAGCTCGCAGCCTTGTATACCCTACTGCCTCTAATGCGCAACCAATACAAAATGCACGAGGTGCCGATGATCTCAGTGTCTCGGAGCATGAACCAGATGTTGAAGAGGAGGCCCATTTTGCGGAAGAGGCTTTGAGAGATGAAGAGGAAGCTGCTCTTGCTATGTCCAAAGAAATGGTAATATATTGTGTGGACCTGCTTCTTAAATAATGTGTACATCAATGTGGATTCACTGGCTTTAATTCTGTCTTGGTCGTATCATGTGTATGTCACTCTGCACCATTAGTATCACAAATAATTGACTAAAGATTGATTCATTTCTGTTCCTGCACTCATTTACTCTCCTACCAACTAATCTAGATGATGCTTTCTCTGTTCACTATCTTCCTATTTGAACTTGTGCTCACATTGCATAATTCAATGTTGCTTCGCTTCCTTCTCTTACTTGACTTCTTTGACACATGCACTTGAAGCTTCTTCCAATTGTTTGCGACTTGAAATAGATTCTCATATTGATCATGTGTAATCCATGATATGAACTTAGGTGTGGCTTGGCATCAAGGCGTCAATGCCCTTAGGTGTTGTAGCGTCATGCCGTCACGCAATCGCTCGACGAACCACAGCGGATGGGTGACGCTGCGCTAGGCTCGAGCTTTACACCTAGCATCGTCCATGCTAATCCGATCAGCCACTAACCTCAGCTCCAGCTCAAAGGTAGAGTAGGACGTATAGGTGTAGTGAATCTTAAATCTCGGGTTAACCATTGCAAAAATTGTGCTTTTAGGTGGTATCTTCTATATATTTTTTTTTAGTTCTATGTACGGGGTATTCTAAAGTTGAGAATTCAGTTCATTTAATTAGACTTCATCAAATGTTGACAGCCACAAGACTGGATACGGGAGACTTTGTGTATAGTCTAATAATGTTCCAATAAGTCGCTCCATCGTCGTATTTTCCCTCCTTTTTGCAATAATTGTCCATTCCCAATTTTCCAGAAACTATTGCCAATGTACTAAGTGTTATTCAGAGATAATACGTTTTTTTTCAAAATTTTGATTGATTTTCTGAAAAGTTTATAACTTTTATTATGTCAAACACACTTCTATTTAGTATATTGTTGCTTAAAATTTACACGATGATGGTGCATCAGTGTGATTTTAGTTCCAGTTCCGCCACTGGTTCAGAGTAACATCAAGCGTCTCCTGCTTCAATTGGCTGAACCTACAGATTGTCAATATTGTTGGGCATCTCCTGCACTCCCTCTTTTAGATTTGGTTGTTTGGTCTCACACTGAAGCTGCTAGATGTAATGTAGAATCAGGGCCAGAACAGAGAAGAAGCAGAGCAGCTTGACTCGGGTGTGTGTTCAAGGCAAAAAATGCCCTTTTTTCCACCGAACCACCAACACATGCTAGCTCTGCTCTTTGTGATCTTGTAAGACTTATGTTGCTTACTTGCATTGCTAAAAGTGCACTTCTATTTACAGGTGCCCACTTCTATTTACATGTGCCTAAGAAGATCGTTGGCAAAGAAAATAGTAATCCAAACTTGCAAAATATTCTTTTACAGAGTTCTAGTCCTAATAACACTTCAGGTTCAAGGCAAACTGTTATTGCTTCAAATGAACTCATACAAGCTGCAGCAAGGAATTCTTGAATGTTTAAAGCAATGGTAAGTCACAACCTTGCTTTCTCTTCATGTCCACTTGCATTTTATACGTCATTGGACTTCATAATTAGCTAGTTGCTTCTTCTCTTTCACCATGTGTTGTTGCTACATCGAGTCGCAACTTAAACCAAAAATGAATATGTGCTAGTTAGGGACATGAAATTAACTGAAACTATACATTGAGTCACCACTTAAATCAATATCAGAATCTTCTAGTAGATGTACTTGTGCTTATGCGTTAGACATTTACACTTGTATAATTGTTCTAATACCTTATTTACATGCTTGCTGACACAGTAGTCCAGTTAGTCTGGCGATAGTTCTTTTTAACAATGGCGCTGGAATAATTGTATGTTGTATGTTATGTTCGACTCATTAACTAGAACCTTTTTTTATTTCTTGATTGCAGGATCCAAAGAACTAGCTGGACTGGACTCTAGATCACGAACAATTTAGTCATCGCAGTTAATTAGGATGGCTAAATTACATTTGAGTTTCATTTGATAGATATTTGATATTAGAATTATGAATTTTATGAATCTACATACTATACGTATGATTTTGAATATTGTAATTGAATGCCTCTAATTTTTTTACGGTTGCAATAGGCTATTACCCAATACACTTTTGGTTGCCACATGTTTGCACCACTAAAAATAGTGTTGTGTCATATCTCAGTCGCTGCGCCTACGTGTTGCACTAGGATGTTGCAACAGAGCAATTTATATTGTCGCAATAGCTTGGCATCACAATTTTTTCCACGATGCGCTAATTGTTTGGCGCTACCAAAGTAAGTTTTGTTGAAATAGAGTATCGCCACGGAAAGCTTAAATTGTCGCAATAGTTTCCCACTACAAACATTTTACTTGTTGTGATACCTATTTATCACTACCAAAATAAGTATGTTGCAATTTCCTGTTACGACGACTGGAATATTTGTCGCCATAAGTTAATGCCACAAGTGCAGTGGGTCGTGGCAACATGCCTAATGCTACGAAAACAAATATTGTTGCCATAGTTTATTGCCACAAACGTAGTCGGTTGTGGCAACATGCCTAATGCCACAAAAAGAAGGATTGTTGCCATAGTTTATTGCCACAGTTGACTATTGCCACGGAAGAGTAATGCGCCACGAAATGGATGTCGTTGGCATAGGTTGTTACCACAAATGTCTATCGCAACGAGATATCAGTCGCCACGCTTCGCTGCATGTTGCATTAAAGCTATCTCCACAAATCAAATTGTGGCATCAGGTGAGTCTTGCCACGGGAAAACATGTGGCAACTTCCCGCATGGATGTTGCAATAGCACACTTTATTGCCACGATTGCCTTTTCATGGTAATAGCCTATTACCATGTGTCCAGTCGCAACGGTTGCCAACGAACGTCATTTCGTGGCAATATGTACTTATCGCCACGAAACAACATGTGTTGCAACAAATGATTTTGTTGCAATAGATCCGGATCCTTGTAGTGCAATCTCATCTCACAATTGCAACTTGTGTTGTAATCCGTACTATCTATCCTCTCTACTCTATCGGTGTTGATTACTGATACGTCCAAAACGTATCTATAATTTCTGCTTGCTGCATGCCTCTTTTGGGTGATATTGCTATGTTATTTATACATTTCCATACACTTTTGATCATATTTGGACTAACCTATTAACTCAGTGCACCCCAGTGCCAGTTTCTGTTTTCGGTTATTTTTGTATTTCAGGTTTTCCAATTACGAGAACTGCCAGAAAAATCCCGGAAAAATTATATAAAAAATCAGCGTTCCAGAAGCTTCCCGGCACCCGAAGTACAGCCGGAGGGGGGCCACCAGGGCTCCAGGTGCCCTGGTGGCGCGGCCCCCCTCCTGGCCGCGCCGGGTGGGCGCCTGGGCCCTCCAGGCCTCCGCTGATGCCCCCCTTTGGCATATATTTATATCGTGTCCCGAAACCCTCGAGACGGGAACCCTTTTTCGCGATCTCATCTCTGTTCCGCCACCGCCGCCGCTTCCAAGATCAGGAGCACCGGGAGAACTCTTCCCGGCACCCTGCCATAGGGGATGATCACCACCGGGAGCTTCTCCACCACCATGGACGCCTCCCGGATTAGTTGTGAGTAGTCTCCCTTGGACCATGGGTCCATGACCAGTAGCTATGTGATGTTCTCCTCCCCTTCTTGTGCTTCACTAATTAGACCTCGTGAGCTGCCCTACATGATCGAGGCACATATGTAATCCTTATGCTGTTGCTATGATGAGTTTGCTGGGATCCGATGGATTGTGAGATTATGTTCAGATTGTGTTTGAGTAATATATTTGATCTACCTCTTTTATATTTATGTTCGTAAGTAATTCTTGCATGTTCTCCGTTGTTATTTATTGCTTTGGCCAAGTAGTTGGTAGTGACTCCAAGAGTGAACGTTATGCTTGATTGTGGGTTCATGCCCCTCGATGACTAGCTTGAGTGACAGAAACATGAGTCTAGGCGATGTGCTGTTGCCACAAGGGGGAAAACAACGGTGCTTGTGCCCGCGGGTGCAAGGACTGTTTACTTTACGCAAAGTTCTTTTAATGCAGTTGTCTGTTGCTTTGAGTTTACACTATGGGTGGGACTCGCAACTTAATACCAGCGAGATGTTCTGGATAGATATCTCAAGGTGGATGATTAGTAGTAGATGCAGATGGATTTCGTTCTACTTGCCTTGGCGTACCGCCCATGCTTTGAACCTCTACCTTTCTTGCAACATAGTTAGCATTGGTTTGCGCACATAATTCTGTCAATTGCCCAGCTGTAATTCGTTTACCTCACATAGCTGTTTTATCGTCTTTTGGGAGAGAGACATCACTAGTGAACATCATGGGACTCCGGTCCATATTACCATCATTGATCACATCCGCTATTTACTTTCCGCTTTTATTTACTATTTGCAGCAATATCTATCACTATTATCACTTGTGTTTGATCCTTTGTAAACGACAAGGCCGGAGGGATTGACAACCTCTCTGTACTCGTTGGGAGCAAAGTTATTTGTATCTGTGTGCAGGTCCACGTTGATTGCTAATATCTGGCGCCGTTAGCAGTTGACATCTTCTTGTTGAAACTGGGAGTCTCAGGGGAAATCGATCCTTGGTATCTTTGCCAAGGGAAAACTTCCGCTACACTGCGTCTCAAACCTTCCACTTGGGGTAACCAACGAGGGGCGAGAAGCCATTAAGCAAAGTTTTCTGGCGCCGTTGCCGGGGACTCCACTCTTCAAGATAGGGGAGTTGCACGCTATCTTTTACCTTTGCTTTTTAGTCTTGTTAGTTTACCTTTCAGTTTTCTTTATGTCTTTTCACTAGTTTTGCTTAATGGAAAACAACAAAAATATGAGAGAGCTTTATAAGCTCTACCTTGCTTTGGGACATGATGTGTTTGAAGAGAAAATTAAAAAACCTATGGAACTTTATTATTTCATAACAATCATGATGGTGGTGATGTTATTAGTATGCTTTCTTTGAATATCAATATTCCTAATGACATGGAAAGCTCTAAGCTTGGGGATGACACGTTTGATGAACATGATATTTTTAGTCCCCCAACTTTTGAAGATGATACTTTGCTTCCTATATATGATGATTACAATGATGAATATGATGTTTTCAGTCCACCTACTATTGAGGATAAAATTTATTATGATTATGATATGCCTCCTAAATACAATGATTACCATGATGGTTATGATTGCTTTACTCTCACTATTCCTAATAAGAAAGATTTTGCTTATATGAAGAGTAATGATACCTTTTTGCATGTGGATCATGGTAACAATGCTTTATGTGATGCTTATATTGTTGAGTTTATTCGTGATCCCACTGAAAATTATTATGAGAAGGGAACATATGCTTATAGATATTTCAATAATACCAAGTTCCCTCTCTTTATGTTGAAGGTTTTGAAGCTGCACTTGTTTTGTCTTCCTATGCTTATTGCTTTGTGCTACAATGAATTACTGTATTGCAATATTCCTATGCATAGGAAGCATGTTAGGCTTAAATGTGTTGGGTATTTGCTTCTTGATGCTCTCTTTTGTTCTTCAACTCTTATTCCTACGAGAGCATCATTAAAGTCTTAAGCCTATCTTTATGGCTATATAGAAAGAGCTCTAGGGAGACAACCCTTGTTATCTTTGCTATCAGTTTGTTCTTTCAGTTTTTAGTGGTCTTGATGTTTGTTACTACTATAGCAACATCATTGTATCTTTAATTTTCAGCTTTGTGCCAAGTGTAGCCTCTGATTGCAAGAAAGTTCAAAAGTTGTGACGTGCTGTCCAGGAAACAGATTCTATCCTTGGATAGAAAAATTCGTATAAAATCACCAGATCATCTTTTTGGTCTTAATTTTTTCGACAGCGTGCTCTATATAATTGTCTTTCGTGCGTCTGTTCTGAGTTTTTTTATTAGAGTTGCAGAAGTGCCCCGAAAAAATCATTTACTACCTGCTGTTCTGTTTTTCACAGATTCTGTCCTGTTTTGCCTTTCCTTCATTTTGCAAAACTAGAGCTTGCTTTTTATTTACAAAAACCTTTTGGCAATCTTGAGAAACAGTAGACCTTCAAGAATATCCTTATTTCCAGCAAGGAACAATTATTTTATTATGGGTACTAACCTCGCTAACCAGATTATGATGAGTTATGTATGAAGGGAGTTTTCAAGTGTGCGAGGGAAGATGATAAAAAGATTCAGGAGTGTCAAACGCTCAAGCTTGGGGATGCCCGCATGCACCCCCAAGAAATATTCAAGAGACTCAAGCGTCTAAGCTTGGGGATGCCCCCGTGCATCCCCTTCTCCATCAACATTATCAGTTCGTCTTTCGTTTCGCTATATTTTTATCACTTCATGTGTTATGTGCTATGCTTGGAGCGTCTTGCTTTTAGTTTTCCTTTTTAGTTTTCTTTAGCTTTTCATAACGAGTCGGAACTCAGCTTTCTTTATGTGGGAGAGAAACACGCTCCACTTCAACCTAGCACATAACATAGAATTTTCATGTCTATCTTTGCTGTGTGTGTTCTTTGTCTTTCAATAGCTACTATCATGTTTAGCTTTTAGTTTTCATGCTTATCTTTTTAAAGAGCTTTTGTTTAGTTGGTTGCTTGAACTCTCTTTAGTTATCATGCTTATCTTATTAAGAGAGTTTGCTTCTGTTGCATTGGTTGATATGTCTATGATAAAGATGCTACGTGCATAATGGTGCTTAGTAGTTCATGTTTTCTTATGGTTAGTCTCAAATAGCTGGGGGTTCCCAATGTGTTATTGGAGTACCAACATGATTTGTTTGCCTATGATGTGGTATGGTTTAGTAATATCTTCCTTCAAAGAATTTATTTTGATTGACTTGGCGTATGCTCACGCATATTTAAGACTGTAAGGAAAGTCTGTCAAGCCTTGATGATCTTTTGTTTCTGAGTAGCGATATAACTTCCATGCCTGATTCAATGTTGCTATGTCGCTCTGCATGATTATGACCGTCATTGCTCTCTTAGTTGGTCGCTCCCAGTCTTTTGCTAACCTCCACCTGTACTAAGCGGACTGACTGCTTGTGCATCCAAATTCTTTTAAACCAGTTATGCCATATGAGTCCACCATACCTTCCTACATGGTATTTACCTGCCATTCCTAATGAAGACTTTCATGTACCATCTCGAAATTATTCAAAAAAAAGCATTCCTATTTTGTGCCTCTGTTTTAAGTTCATGAGGAAGTAGTGGTTAATTCATGATCTTTTTAAGTTGGACAAGCTTCACCCCGGGATTGCATGTATAATGTGCAAACCCATAATACGAGAAGGAACTGGCATTGAGTGCGCCCGGCTAAAAAATAATATAACAAACAAACCCTCCTTCACGCTTTGTTCATGAGAAATCAGAAAACTTTGGCAGTGATAAACAAAGGAGATTAAGAGGATGTGATCGTCCTCATTCGGGAGCCGTTCCTCGAAACTTGTCCATCTCAAGAAGTGATTGAGTTGTCTTCTAGCATTCGTTGATGAAACATGCATAATCTAAAAAATATATAATTATTACCTCTGTTTTTAAAACCAAGAGCTCTAGTACATGCTTTGTCTTTGTTTCCGACTACGGGCTTTCAACCTTGCCAACAAAAGCCACGGTTCGAGAGTCTCCACCTTCTTTTAAAGCACCAACTACTGAGAGCATGATTGTCATTCTGAGTGTAATGTGCATTGTCCCAAAGTAGCATTGTCTTTTGCATGATTGTGATATCGTTTATTTTAAAATCATTGTATCTAGTCATCACTTAAACCTTGGAGGTGCCCCTGCATTTATGTTTTGCTTCACTAAAGGGGGCAAGCGAGATATCACTTTATCATATTTGCACACCATGCTCATTACAGATCTATTTGATATTTCAGTATCATATTGTAAAACTTTCAGTTCTTTGTGATTTTCTCATGAGGCAACTTAATTACTACAGATTCATTGTCTCAGTAAGCTTTTGTCATGTGACTATGAAAAAGTCCTATATGGTTAATATCATGTCACCACAGAAATTATTCTTGTTATCATTTACCTACTCGAGGACGAGCAGGAATTAAGCTTGGGGATGTTGATACGTCCAAAACGTATCTATAATTCCTGCTTGCTCCATGCCTCTTTTGGGTGACATTGCTATGTTATTTATACACTTCCATACACTTTTGATCATATTTGGACTAACCTATTAACTCAGTGCACCCCAGTGCCATTTTCTGTTTTCGGCTGTTTTTGTATTTCAGGTTTTCCCATTACGAGAACTGCCAGAAAAATCCCGGAAAAATTATATAAAAAATCAGCATTCCAGAAGCTTCCCGGCACCCGAAGTACAGCCGGAGGGGGGCCACCAGGGCTCCAGGCGCCCTGGTGGCGCGGCCCCCCTCCTGGCCGCGCCGGGGGGGGGGGAGGAGCCTGGGCCCCCCAGGCCTCCGCTGATGCCCCCCTTTGGCATATATTTATATCGTGTCCCGAAACCCTCGAGACGGGAACCCTTTTTCGCGATCTCGTCTCTGTTCCGCCGCCGCCGCCGCTTCCAAGATCGGGAGCACCAGGAGAACTCTTCCCGGCACCCTGCCGGAGGGGAGGATCACCACCGGGAGCTTCTCCACCACCATGGACGCCTCCCGGATGAGTTGTGAGTAGTCTCCCTTGGACCATGGGTCCATGACCAGTAGCTATGTGATGTTCTCCTCCCCTTCTTGTGCTTCACTAATTAGACCTCGTGAGCTGTCCTACATGATTGAGGCACATATGTAATCCTTATGCTGTTGCTATGATGAGTTTGCTGGGATCCGATGGATTGTGAGATTATGTTCAGATTGTGTTTGAGTAATATATTTGATCTACCTCTTTTATATTTATGTTTGTAAGTAATTCTTGCATGTTCTCCGTTGTTATTTATTGCTTTGGCCAAGTAGTAGGTAGTGACTCCAAGAGGGAACGTTATGCTTGATTGTGGGTTCATGCCCCTCGATGACTAGCTTGAGTGACAGAAACATGAGTCTAGGGGATGTGCTATGGCCACAAGGGGGAAAACAACGGTGCTTGTGCCCGCGGGTGCAAGGACTGTTTACTTTACGCAGAGTTCTTTTAATGCAGTTGTCTGTTGATACGTCCAAAACGTATCTATAATTTCTGCTTGCTCCATGCCACTTTTGGGTGATATTGCTATGATATTCATACACTTCCATACACTTTTGATCATATTTGGACTAACTTACTAATCCAGTGCACCCCAGTGCCAGTTTCTGTTTTCGGCTGTTTTTGTATTTCAGGTTTTCACGTTTCGAGAACTGCCCAGAAAAATCCAGAAAAAAAATATAAAAAATCAGCGATTCGGAAACAACACTGTGTCCGAAGGGCAGCCTGGGGGGGCACAGGGGCTCCAGGCGCCCCCCCCCCGGGCCGCGCCGGGGGGGCGCCTGGGCCCCCCGAGGCTCCCCCGGTGCCCTACTTTGGCATATATTTAAAGGGTCCTCCGTAACCCTCAGAAGAGGAACTCTTTTCGCGATCCCATCTCTGTTCCGCCGCCGCCGCCGCTTCCAAGATCGGGAGCACCAGGAGATCTCTTCCCGGCACCCTGCCGGAGGGGAGGATCACCACCGGGAGCTTCTCCACCACCATGGACGCCTCCCGGATGACTCGTGAGTAGTCTCCCTTGGACCATGAGTCCATGACCAGTAGCTATGTGATGTTCTCCTCCCGTTCTTGTGCTTCACTAATTAGTCCTCTGAGCTTCCCTACATGATCGAGGCACCTATGTAATCCTTATGTTGTTGCTATGTTGAGTTTGCTGGGATCCGATGGATTATGAGATTATGTTCAGATTGATCTTGAGTAATATATTTGATTCACCTCTTTTATATTTTAGTTCATAAGTAATTCTTGCATTTTCGCCATTGTTATTTATTGCTTTGGCCGAGTAATAGGTAGTGACTCCAAGAGGGAACGTTATGCTCGATTGTGGGTTCATGCCCCTCGATGACTAGCTTGAGTGACAAAAACATGAGTCTAGGGGATGTGCTGTTGCCACAAGGGGGAAAACAACGGTGCTTGTGCCCGCGGGTGCAAGGATTGTTTACTTTACGCAAAGTTCTTTTAATACAGTTGTCTGTTGCATTGAGTTTACACTATGGGTGGGACTCGCAACTTAATACCAGCGAGATGTTCTGGATAGATATCTCAAGGTGGATGATTAGTAGTAGATATTGATGGATTTCGGTCTACATACTTTGGCGTACCGCCCATGCTTTGAACCTCAACCTTTCTTGCAATGTAGTCAGCATTGGTTTGCGTTCGTGGTCCTGTCAATTGCCCAGCTGTAATTTGTTTACCTCACATAGCTGTTTTATCGTCTTTTGGGAGAGAGACATCACTAGTGAACATCATGAGACTCCGGTCCATATTACCATCATTGATCACATCCACTATTTACTTTTCGCTATTTACTTACTATTGCAAAAACTATCTATCACTACTATCATATTGCTTTTAATCCTTTGTGAACTACAAGGCCGGAGGGATTGACAACCTCTCTGTACTCGTTGGGAGCAAAGTTATTTGTATCTGTGTGCAGGTCCACGTTGGTTGCTACTAATCTGGCGCCGTAGCAATTGACACCTACTTGTTGCACTACGGGAAACAGGTAATTTGCCGTCAGGGGGCGCCTTTGCCGTCAGCTTTTCGTCGGGCAGACGGCAAAGAAATGATTTGCCGTCTTCAGGAGACGGCAAAGAAACACAAACGGCAAAATAGACTTTGCCGTGTGCGAAAAAAAACACAGACGGCAAAGAGGTCACTTTGCCGCCTTCAAACAAAAACACAGACGGCAAAATCCTTTGCCGTCTTTTTTTTTTCATTTTACAGACGGCAAAGTGCTTATTTTGCCGTCTTTAAAAAAACGAAGACGGCAAAGTATTTTGCTGTATGTAAAAACGAACCGAAGACGGCGAAGAGAAAACACAACTACGCGGATTGATGACATGGCAGTGATCCAACACAACCCGCTGCTCCTGTGCACGATCCACACCATCCATTTCCCCACCTACCCACTAGCCTACACAACCACCCACCACCGCACCTGCCACGCAAGGACACAGTACACATGCACCCATGCCTTGTCTACCTTATCCTCTCTCACACACACAAGGTACACATCCACCCACACACACATATGCCACCAGCCAACCACCCACCCGTGCCCACCATGGGGATGGCGACCGGCTGGATGGCGGCCGGCACGGACGATGGCTAGCGCCAGGGAGCGCGGCGGTCGGCGCACAGGAGCATGGCGGCGGCGACCCCGTCGGAGCGTGGCTGGGCTGCGGAGGAGAGCGGTGGAGCGTGGCTCGGCTGCGGCCGCGTCGGAGCATAGCTTGGCCGCGCAGGCCGCGGCGGAGTACGGCTGGGCGGCCGCGGCGGAGCACGGCTGGGTGGCCGCGTCGGAGCGTGGCTGGGCGGCGGCCGCGTCGTAGCAGAGCTTGGCTACGGCGGCCTCGGCGGAGCACGGCTTGGCGGCGGCGCGAGCGAACGTGGCTGGGCGCCGGCGCGGCGAGCAGGGTCGGGCGGCCGCGGGATCCTCCTTCTCCATCCTGCCGCGGACCTCCCCTCCTCTGTGCTAATGCTCGATGGGGTCGTCTACATCATCTTTGGGCGAGCTGTGGCCATGGCAGGGGAATGGCGCCCTCCACCTACCCGGCCCCTTCTGCGCTTGGGTCGCGGACATCGACCTCCCCGGTGGCGCGTGCGTTGCAAGGGCCAGTTGCCCAGTTCGTCAAACCAAGTAGTATTGTTTAGAAGTTGAAATAGAGTTTATTTTTGTGTGGATAAGTGTGTCATGATGATATATACTGTAAATGGACTAGTTCTATCATGTAAAATCCATTCGTTCGTCATCCATTCTTATATTGGTGGTTGCGAAATTGCCATGAAACAATTTTTCTATGCTTTTGACCATGTACGGCCTCTGCACCTACAATTTTGGTTCATTTTTTTAATAATAAAAAAATTCTTTGCCGTCTCTGATGTATGAGGCTGACGGCAAAGGCATAGTCTAGCTGACGGCAAAGATGGTTTTCTTTGCTGTCTCCTACTAGTGGGCTTGATGGCAAAGAGAGATTTGGTTGACGGCAAAGTCTTTGCCGTCTTGCCTATGAAAAGCTGACGGCAAAGTATTCTTTGCCGACTTATCTTTGCCGTCTGAGTTTGCCGTCTGCATCCTGACGGCAAAATCTTTGCCGTCTGGATTTAGGTCTTTGCCGTCTGGAATTCACAGACGGCAAATTACATGTTTCCTGTAGTGTTGAACCTAGGAGTCTCTGGGGATTCGATCCTTGGCATCTTTGCTAGGGGAAAACACTTCTACTTACTGCATCTTACACCTTCCACTTGGGGTAACCAACGAGGGGTTCGAGGCCCATCAAGGAGTATTTTCTGGCGCCGTTGCCGGGGACTCCACTCTTCAGGATAGGGGAGTTGCATGCTATCTTTTACCTTTGCTTTTTAGTCTTGTTAGTTTACCTTTCATTTTTTGCTTTAGTTCCTTTTATCGAAAATCACAAAAAATAGTTATCTTGCTTGCTTGCTACTATGGGTTCCACTGAGAACACCAAGTTGTGTAACTTCACTAGTCACAACAACGATGACTTTATCAGCACACCTATCACTACACCTGCCACTTCAGCACCTTCATATGAAATTAAACCTGCTTTACTGAACTTAGTCATGAAAGATCAATTC
Organism: Secale cereale; assembly: GCA_902687465.1. Lineage (NCBI taxonomy): Eukaryota > Viridiplantae > Streptophyta > Magnoliopsida > Poales > Poaceae > Secale > Secale cereale. Next base: position 765,546,690 of record LR738712.1, read on the forward strand.
TCCGGTGCTGGAGATGATGCTGCTTTACATTTGAACAACTTTGTAGAACTTTGTGATATGCAAAAGTACCAAGAAATAGATGGTAATATTGTTAAGCTTAAGCTTTTTCCTTTCTCCTTGAGAGGAGGAGCTAAAATTTGGTTTCAGTCTTTGCCTAGAAATAGCATAGATTCATGGGACAAGTGCAAAGATGCTTTTATTGGAAAATACTATCCAGCTGCTAAAATTATCCAACTTTGAAGTAACATAATGAATTTTAAACAATTGGATAATGAACACGTTGCCCAAGCCTGGGAACGTATGAAATCTCTAATCAAGAACTGCCCTACTCACAGTTTGACTACTTGGATGGTTATCCAAACTTTTTATGCAGGCTTGAACTTTACCTCGCGGAACTTGTTAGATTCGGCCGCGGGAGGAACTTTTATGTCAACTACACTTGGTGCTGCCACAAAGCTTCTCGATGAGATGATGACCAACTATTCCCAATGGCACACCGAACGCGCTCCAACAGGTAGGAAGGTAAACTCTTTCGAGGAGATTTCCTCCCTCAATGAAAAAGCTGACTTGATCATGTCTCTACTTTCGAAGCAATCTTCTGTTGATCCTCGTTATGATCCTTTGGATTCTGTGATTGCCGATGCTTATAGGAGTAACTTTGGTAGTAATTCTAGAACGTTCCCCTCCAATTCCTATGGGAACAACAATGCTTATCCTAACATCAAGATCTCCTTCCAAAAAGATAGAGACTTGTCTGGCTATGAGAAACTGGTAGAAATAGAGGAGGCCACTAAGAACTACATGCACACCCAATATGAACAAAACAAAACCTTCTCGAGGAAATTAAATGAGCATACTGCTATCTTGCAAGATATTAGTAGACGATTAGAGAACATAAATATTGAGATTTCTAACCTCCAGACTAGACTCACTATCACTGAGACCCAAGTTTCCAATATGTCCCACACACATGCCACTTTGATAAACCAAATGGCAGCTAAACCCGAAGTGGTTGCATCCCTAAGGGAGGAAGAGGAAAGAATTAAGAGCCTTCCTACCCACCACACTGTTGCTACTATCCAAGTGATGGAGGATGTTCACACTCTTAGCACCCAATGTACTCCTGGTCCCAATGGACCTATTAATGGTGATGCTATGACTATAGAAGCTACCAAACAAGTGAACCTTAAGGACACCACTACCACTTTACTTGATGCTCGTGACCTTGATTTTGATAATTGCACTCTTACAGAAGTTCTTGATTTCCTTCACAAGATGTCTAGAGATCCCCGCACTAGCACGCTTAACCTTGCCTTCACAGAGCATATCACTAATGCTCTCATCAAAGCTAGGGAGGAGAAACTTAGAGTAGAAGCCTCCATACCTAGAAAGCTAGAAGATGGTTGGGATCCTATGATAAAAATTTATTTGAATGACTTCTCTTGTTATGCATTATGTGATGTTGGTGCTAGTACCTCTGTTATGCCCAAAAAGATATATGATATTCTTAAATTGAAACCTTATGATTCTTGTTCTTTTGGTGTTCGTCTCGTTGATTCTTCCATAAAGAAACCTTTGGGGAGGATCGATGATCTTCTTATTGTTGTCAATGATAATTATGTGCCCGTTGATTTTACTATTATGGATATTGAATGTGATCCTTCATGTCCAATTATTTTGGGACGTCCCTTTTTGCGCACCGTTGGTGCTGTCATTGACATGAAAGAGGGTAATATAAAATTTCAGTTTCCTCTCAAGAAAGGGATGGAACACTTCCCTCGTAAGAAGGTCAAGTTACCTTTTGAGTCCGTTGTACGGGCTATCTATTCTTTTACTCTTGATAAAACTTGATCTATGCATTATGCCTAGCTTAAAGGCATAAAAGAAAGCGCTTTTGGGAGGCAGCCCACATGAATAAATTTTTTGCTTTTGTTGTGTCTTGATGTTTTTACTGCTGTAGCATCATCATTGTATCTTTACTTTTCATATTTGTGCCAAGTATAGCCTCCGATTGCTAGAAAGTTCAAAAGTTGTGAGGTGCTGTCCAGGAAACAGATTCTGTCCTTGGATAGAATAATTCGTATAAAATCAACAGATCATCTTTTTGGTCTGAATTTTTTCGACAGCGTTCTCTATATAATTCTCTTTCGTGCGTCAGTTCTGAGTTTTTTGATTTGAGTTGCAGAAGTATCCCGAACAGATCAATTACTGCCTGCTGTTCTGTTTTTCACAGATTCTGTCCTGTTTTGCCTTACCTTCACTTTGCAAATTAAGAACTTGCTTTTTCTTTGCAAAAACCTTTTGGCAATCGTGAGAAACAGTAGAACTTAAAGAATATCCTTATTTCCAGAAAGGTATAATTATTTTATTAAGGGTACTAACCTCGCTAATCAGATTATGATGAGTTGTGTATGAAGGGAGTTTTCAAGTGTGCGAGGGAAGATGATAAAAAGATTCAGGAGTGTCAAGCGCTCAAGCTTGGGGATGCCCCCGTGCACCCCCAAGAAATATTAAAGGAGACTCAAGCGTCTAAGCTTGGGGATGCCCGGCATCCCCTTCTCCATCAACATTATCAGTTCGTCTTTCGTTTCGCTATATTTTTATCACTTCATGTGTTATGTGCTATGCTTGGAGCGTCTTGCTTTTAGTTTTCTTTTTAGTTTTTCATAACGAGTCGGAACCCAGCATTCCTTTATGTGGGAGAGAAACACGCTCCACCTCTACCTAGAACATTACATAGAATTTTCATGTCTATCTATGTTGTGTGTGTTCTTTGTCTTTTAATAGCTACTATCGTGCTCTGCTCTTAGTATTCATGCTTATCTTTTCAAGAGCTTTTATTTAGTTGGTTGCTTGAACTCTCTTTAATTACCATGCTCACCTTATTAAGAGAGTTTGCTTCCGTTGCATGGGTTAATGTGTCTATGATAAAGATGCTACTTGCATGATGGTGCTTAGTAGTTCAGGTTTTCTTTTGGTTAATCTCAAATAGCTGGGGGTTCCCAATGTGTTATTGGAGTACCAACTTGGTTTGTTTGCCTATGATATGGTATGGTTTAGTAATATCTTCCTTCGAGAATTTATTTTGATTGACTTGGCGTATGCTCACGCATATTCAAGACTGTAAAGAAAGTCTGTCAAGCCTTGATGATCTTTTGTTTCTAAGTAGCGATATAACTACCATGCCTGAGTCAATATTGCTTTGTCGCTCTGCATTATTATGACCGTCATTGCTCTCTTAGTTGGTCGCTCCCAGTCTTTTGCTAACCTCCACCTGCACTAAGCAAATTAACCATGCAATACATAGCTCATGGGAAAGTAGCCTAAAAACTATTGTGGTAAAGAATATGTTGCTTATGTATCTTATTTCTTATAAGTTGCTTGCTGAGCGGTAACCATGTTTCTGGGGACGCCATCAACTGTCACACTTTTGTTGAATATCATGTGAGTTGCTATGCATGTTCGTCTTGTCTGAAGTAAGGGTGATTTACCGTGGGTTGAATAACTATGCATATTGTTAGAGAAGAACATTGGGCCGCCAACCAAAGCCATGCATCATGGTGGAAGTTTTAGCTTGGACCTTAATCCTCAATCTCTCATGAGAATATGCTTATGCATTAAAGAGGAGTCCATCATCTATTTTCTATGTTGTCCCGGTATGGATGTCCTCAAGTTGAGATCTATCAAAAACGAGAAATCAAATGCGATCTATCTCCTTGGACCTTTGTACAGGTGGCATAGAGGTACCCCTTTGTGACACTTGGTTAAAACATATGCAATGCAATGATAACCCATGGGAATCCGAGCTAATTAGGACAAGGAGCGAGCACTATTAGTATTCGATGCATGAGGCTTGCAACTTATATGAAGTTTTATGCATGACACATATGAAGTACTACTACCGTTGACACCATTGCTTCCATGTTTTCAAAATAAAAAGCTCTAGCACTTAACCTTTCTTTTACCTTTATGTTGAAGCACCAACTACTGAGAGCATGATTGTCATTCTGAGTGTAATGTGCATTGTCCCAAAGTAGCATTGTCTTTTGCATGATTGTGATATCGTTTATTCTGAAATGATTGTATCTAGTCATCACTTAAACCTTGAAGGTGCCCCTACATTTATGTTTTGCATCACTAAAGGGGGCAAGCTAGATATCACTTTATCATATTTGCACATCATGTTCATTGCAAATCTTTTTGATGTTTCAGTTTCATGTTGTAAAACTTTCAGTCATTTGTGATTTTCTCTTGAGGCAACTTAATTACTTTAGAATCATTGTCTCAGTAAGCTTTTGTCATATGACTATGAGAAAGTCCTATATGGTTAATAGCATGTCACCACATAAATTATTCTTGTTATCATTTACCGACTCAAGGACGAGCAGGAATAAAGCTTGGGGATGTTGATACGTCCAAAACGTATCTATAATTTCTGCTTGCTCCATGCCACTTTTGGGTGATATTGCTATGATATTCATACACTTCCATACACTTTTGATCATATTTGGACTAACTTACTAATCCAGTGCACCCAGTGCCAGTTTCTGTTTTCGGCTGTTTTTGTATTTCAGGTTTTCACGTTTCGAGAACTGCCCAGAAAAATCCAGAAAAAATATATAAAAAATCAGCGATCCGGAAACAACACTGCGTCCGAAGGGCAGCCAGGGGGGGGGGGCACAGGGGCTCCAGGCGCCCTGTGGGCGCGCCCCCCCTGGGCCGCGCAGGGGGGCGCCTGGGCCCCCCGAGGCTCCCCCGGTGCCCTACTTTGGCATATATTTAAAGGGTCCTCCGTAACCCTCAGAAGAGGAACTCTTTTCGCGATCCCATCTCTGTTCCGCCGCCGCCGCCGCTTCCAAGATCGGGAGCACCAGGAGAACTCTTCCCGGCACCCTGCCGGAGGGGAGGATCACCACCGGGAGCTTCTCCACCACCATGGACGCCTCCCGGATGACTCGTGAGTAGTCTCCCTTGGACCATGAGTCCATGACCAGTAGCTATGTGATGTTCTCCTCCCGTTCTTGTGCTTCACTAATTAGTCCTCGTGAGCTGCCCTACATGATCGAGGCACCTATGTAATCCTTATGTTGTTGCTATGTTGAGTTTGCTGGGATCCGATGGATTATGAGATTATGTTCAGATTGATCTTGAGTAATATATTTGATTCACCTCTTTTATATTTTAGTTCATAAGTAATTCTTACATGTTCTCCGTTGTTATTTATTGCTTTGGCTGAGTAATAGGTAGTGACTCCAAGAGGGAACGTTATGCTCGATTGTGGGTTCATGCCCCTCGATGACTAGCTTGAGTGACAGAAACATGAGTCTAGGGGATGTGCTGTTGCCACAAGGGGGAAAACAACGGTGCTTGTGCCCGCGGGTGCAAGGATTTTTTACTTTACGCAAAGTTCTTTTAATGCAGTTGTCTGTTGCATTGAGTTTACACTATGGGTGGGACTCGCAACTTAATACCAGCGAGATGTTCTGGATAGATATCTCAAGGTGGATGATTAGTAGTAGATATTGATGGATTTCGGTCTACTTACTTTGGCGTACCGCCCATGCTTTGAACCTCAACCTTTCTTGCAATGTAGTCAGCATTGGTTTGCGTTCGTGGTCCTGTCAATTGCCCAACTGTAATTTGTTTACCTCACATAGCTGTTTTATCGTCTTTTGGGAGAGAGACATCACTAGTGAACATCATGAGACTCCGGTCCATATTACCATCATTGATCACATCCACTATTTACTTTTCGCTATTTACTTACTATTGCAAAAACTATCTATCACTACTATAATATTGCTTTTAATCCTTTGTGAACTACAAGGCCGGAGGGATTGACAACCTCTCTGTACTCGTTGGGAGCAAAGTTATTTGTATCTGTGTGCAGGTCCACGTTGGTTGCTACTAATCTGGCGCCGTAGCAATTGACACCTACTTGTTGAACCTAGGAGTCTCTGGGGATTCGATCCTTGGCATCTTTGCTAGGGGAAAACACTTCTACTTACTACATCTTACACCTTCCACTTGGGGTAACCAACGAGGGGTTTGAGGCCCATCATCTGTTGCTTTGAGTTTACACTATGGGTGGGACTCGCAACTTAATACCAGCGAGATGTTCTGGATAGTTATCTCAAGGTGGATGATTAGTAGTAGATGCAGATGGATTTCGGTCTACTTGCCTTGGTGTACCGCCCATGCTTTGAACCTCTACCTTTCTTGCAACATAGTTAGCATTGGTTTGCGCACATAATTCTGTCAATTGCCCAGCTATAATTCGTTTACCTCACATAGTTGTTTTATCGTCTTTTGGGAGAGAGATATCACTAGTGAACATCATGGGACTCCGGTCCATATTACCATCATTGATCACATCCGCTATTTACTTTCCGCTTTTATTTACTATTTGCAGCAATATCTATCACTATTATCACTTGTGTTTGATCCTTTGTAAACGACAAGGCCGGAGGGATTGACAACCTCTCTATACTCGTTGGGAGCAAAGTTATTTGTATCTCTGTGCAGGTCCATGTTGATTGCTAATATCTGGCGCCGTTAGCAGTTGGCACCTTCTTGTTGAAACTGGGAGTCTCAGGGGAAATCGATCATTGGTATCTTTGCCAAGGGAAAACTTCCGCTACACTGCATCTCAAACCTTCCACTTGGGGTAACCAACGAGGGGCGAGAAGCCATCAATTACTACTTTGTGGTGAATGCTATTGAGTTTTGTTGGAGAAATATCATTGTGTCCAGATTGTTTATCATCCATCTATCTCCACTGATCATGATCTCTTTTATGTCTTGTGAGTAGTTACTTTAGTTCTTGAGGACATGGGAGAAGTCTTGTTGTTAGTAGTTATATGATGTTGAAGTAATATGTGTTGTTTGATACTTAAGTTGTGTTGTTATTTTCCTAGTGGTGTTGTGTGAGTCGAACACTCAACACTTCGCCTTATTAAGGACCTAGGGGAATACATTGTGTACAAAGAATGCTTATGGTGGGTTGCCGGAGTGACAGAAACCTGTACCCCAGTTCGCACGCTTTTGCACATTGGAACAATGGATCATTGATCGTATTGCTATGGTTAGGCTTTTGCCTTAAATACTATCTTGTATTTGCGGATGCTTGCAAGGTGTTTAATCATAAGAGTGCACTCATCTTAGTCTAGAGGGTGTACTAGCATAGATCCACCCACTCAACACTTATCAACACATCACATAGTACCGATACGGAATATGGCGAAAGCACATGACTACCTCTCCCGTGTGTCCTTAGAACACTTTAGCCTTTATAAGTTCAGTTGCTAGGCCTCTCCTTTGCTCAGAAAGGATTGGGCCACTTGTTACTCTCCAGTGCCTTTTACTTTGCTCGCTTTTACTTTCCTGTTGCTTATATAAAGAAACCCCTAAAAAGTTATCTTTCAGTGCTTGCAGTTATTCCTTGCTCATAATCACTTGTCAATACCTTCTGCTCCTCGTTGGGTTCGACACTCTTACTTATCGAAAACGCTGCAATAGATCCCTTACGGTTGTGGGTCATCAAGCACAAAAGGACATGGATCGTGAGTTGCCCTTTAGGCTGAAGGAAATATGCCCTAGAGGCAATAATAAAGTTGTTATTTATATTTCCTTATATCATGATAAATGTCTTTTATTCATGCTAGAATTGTATTAACTGGAAACTTAGTACATGTGTGAATACATAGACAAAACAGAGTGTCCCTAGTATGCCTCTACTAGACTAGCTCATTGATCAAAGATGGTTATGTTTCCTAACCATAGACATGAGTTGTCGTTTGATCAATGGGATCACATCATTAGGAGAATGATGTGATGGACAAGACCCATCCGTTAGCATAGCACTTTGATCGTTTAGTTTTACTGCTATTGCTTTCTTCATGACTTATACATGTTCCTATGACTATGAGATTATGCAACTCCCGTTTACCGGAGGAACACTTTGTGTGCTACCAAACGTCACAACGTAACTGGGTGATTATAAAGGTGCTCTACAGGTGTCTCCGAAGGTACTTGTTGGGTTGGCATAGATCAAGATTAGGATTTGTCACTCCGAGTGTCGGAGAGGTATCTCTGGGCCCTCTCGGTAATGCACATCATAATAAGCCTTGCAAGCAAATGACTAATGAGTTAGTCACGAGATGATGTATTACGGAACGAGTAAAGAGACTTGCCGGTAACGAGATTGAACTAGGTATTGAGATACCGACGATCGAATCTCGGGCAAGTAACATACCGATGACAAAGGGAACAACGTATGTTGTTATGCGGTTCGACCGATAAAGATCTTCGTAGAATATGTAGGAGCCAATATGGGCATCCAGGTTCCGCTATTGGTTATTGACCGGAGAGGTGTCTCGGTCATGTCTACATAGTTCTCGAACCCGTAGGGTCCGCACGCTTAACGTTTCGTTGACGATATAGTATTTAATGAGTTATGAATGTTGATGACCGAATGTTTTTCGGAGTCCAGGATGTGATCACGGACATGACGAGGAACTCCGGAATGGTCCGGAGATAAAGATTAATATATGAGATAATAGTGTTTGACCTCTGGAAGGGTTCCGGAATTCACCGGAAGAGGTTCCGGATGTTTCCCGAAGTGTTTGGGTACAAGAACACGTTATTTGGGCCAAAAGGGAAAGCACACAAGGTTTTTGGAAAGCGCAAAAGGAAGTTTTGCGGAGTCCAGGGGCCAGACGCCAGGGTCCCTGGCGTCTGGGTCCAGACGCCGGGAACCCTGGCGTCTGGCCCTGGAGTCCGAGAAGGACTCTTGCCTTACGGGTGAAACCGACTTTGTGAAGGCTTTTACTCCAAGTTTCGACCCCTAGGCTCAACATATAAATAGAGGGGTAGGGCTAGCACCCAAGACACATCAAGATACACCAAGCCGTGTGCCGGCTACCCCGACCCTCTAGTTTATCCTCCGTCTAGTTTCTGTAGTGCTTGGCGAAGCCCTGCAGAGATTGTTCTTCATCAACAACCGTCACCACGCCGTCGTGCTGCCGGAACTCATCTACTACTTCGCCCGTCTTGCTGGATCAAGAAGGCGAGGACGTCATCGAGCTGAACGCGTGCTGAACGCGGAGGTGCCGTACGTTCGGTACTAGATCGGGACGGATCGTGAAGGTGCACGACTACATCAACCGCGTTGATAAACGCTTCCGCTTTCGGTCTACGAGGGTACGTAGACACACTCTCCCTCTCGTTGCTATGCATCTAGTAGATAGATCTTGCGTGATCGTAGGAAAATTTTGAAAATACTACGTTCCCCAACAGTGGTATCAGAGCCAGGTCTATGCGTAGATGATATGCACGAGTAGAACACAATAAGATTGTGGACGATACTAGTCATACTGCTTACCAGCATGTCATACTTTGCTTCGGCGGTATTGTGAGATGAAGCGGCTCGGACCGACATTACGCGTACGCTTACGCGAGACTGGTTTCACCGTTACGAGCACTCGTTGCTTAAAGGTGACTGGCGGGTGTCTGTCTCTCTCACTTTAGCTGAATCAAGTGTGGCTACGCCCGGTCCTTGTGAAGGTTAAAACAGCACATACTTGACGAAACATCGTTGTGGTTTTGTATGCGTAGGTAAGAACGGTTCTTGCTAAGCCCGTAGCAGCCACGTAAAACTTGCAACAACAAAGTAGAGGACGTCTAACTTGTTTTTGCAGGGCATGTTGTGATGTGATATGGCCAAGACATGATGAGTTATACGGTTTTGTATGAGATGATCATGTTTTGTAATGTTATCGGCAACTGGCAGGAGCCATATGGTTGTCGCTTTATTGTATGAAATGCAATCGCCATGTAATTGCTTTACTTTATCACTAAGCGGTAGCGATAGTCGTAGAAGCAATAGTTGGCGAGACGACAACGATGCTACGATGGAGATCAAGGTGTCGCGCCGGTGACGAAGGTGATCATGACGGTGCTTTGGAGATGGAGATCAAAAGCACAAGATGATGATGGCCATATCATGTCACATATTTTGATTGCATGTGATGTTTATCTTATTATGCTTCTTATTTTGCTTGGAACGACGGTAGCATTATAAGATGATCCCTTACTAAATTTCAAGGTATAAGTGTTCTCCCTGAGTATGCACCGTTGCGAAAGTTCTTCGTGCTGAGACACCACGTGATGATCGGGTGTGATAGGCTCTACGTTCAAATACAACGGGTGTAAGACAGTTTTGCACACGCAGAATACTCGGGTTAAACTTGACGAGCCTAGCATATGCAGATATGGCCTCGGAACACTGGAGACCGAAAGGTCGAGCGTGAATCATATAGTAGATATGATCAACATAAGATGTTCACCATTGAAACTACTCCATCTCACGTGATGATCGGACATGGTTTAGTTGATTTGGATCACGTGATCATTTAGATGACCGGAGGGATGTCTATCTAAGTGGGAGTTCTTAAGTAATATGATTAATTGAACTTTAATTTATCATGAACTTAGTCCTGGTAGTATTAGCATATCTATGTTGTAGATCAATAGCTCGTGATGTTGCTCCCCGTTTACTTTTCATATGTTCCTAGAGAAAACCAAGTTGAAAGATGTTAGTAGCAATGATGCGGAATTGTTCCGTGATCTGAGGATTATCCTCATTGCTGCACAGAATTATGTCCTTGATGCACCGCTAGGTGACAGACCTATTGCAGGAGCAAATGCAGACGTTATGAACGTTTTGACAAAAGCTCGGTATGATGACTACTTGATAGTTTAGTGCACCATGCTTTACGGCTTATAACCGGGACTTCAAAAACGTTTTGAACGCCACAGAGCATATGAGATGTTCCAAGAGTTGAAATTAGTATTTCATACTCATGCCCGTGTCTAGAGGTATAAGACTTCTGACAGAACTTTGCCTACAAGATGGAGGAGAATAGCTCAACTAGTGAGCATGTGCTCAGATTGTCTGGGTACTGCAATTACTTGAATCAAGTGGGAGTTAATCTTCCAGATAAGAAAGTAATTGACAAAGTTCTCTAGTCACTATCACCAAGTTAGTAGAACTTCGTGATGAACTATAATATGCAAGGGATGACGAAAGTAATTCCCGAGCTCTTCACGATGCTGAAATCGGCGAAGGTAGAAATCAAGAAAGAGCATCAAGTGTTGATGGTTAACAAGACCACTTGTTTCAAGTAAAGGGCAAAGGGATAGAAGGGGAACTTCAAGAAGAATGACAAGCAAGTTGTCACTCCCGTGAAGAAACCCAAAAGCTAAACTCAAGCCTGAAACAAGTGCTTCTACTGCAAAGGAAATGGTCACTGGAAGTGGAACTGCCCTAGATACTTGGCGGATAAGAAGGATGGCAAAGTGAACAAAGTTATATTTGATATACAGATTATTGATGTGTATTTTACTAGTGTTCATAGCAACCCCTCGGTATTTGATACTGGTTCAGTTGCTAAAGAGTAGTAACTCGAAATGGGAGTTGCATAATGAACAGAAACTAGTTAAAGGATGAAGTGACGATGTGTATTGGAAGTAGTTCCAAGATTGATATGATCATCATCGCACACTCCCTATACTTTCGGGATTAGTGTTGAACCTAAATAAGTGTTATTTGGTGTTTTTGTTGAGCATGAATATGATTTGATCATGTTTATTGCAATACGGTTATTCATGTAAGTTAGAGAAAAATTGTTGTTCTGTTTACATGAATAAAACCTTCTATGGTCATACACCCAATGAAAATGGTTTGTTGGATCTCGATCGTGTGATACACATATTCATAATATTGAAGCCAAAAAGATGCAAGGTTAATAATGATAGTGCAACTTATTTGTGGCACTGCTGTTTAGGTCATATTGGTGTAAAGCGCATGAAGAAACTCCATAGTGATGGACTTTTGGAATCACTTGATTATGAATCACTTGGTGCTTGCGAACCATGCCTCATGGGTAAGATGACTAAAACTTCGTTCTCCGGAACTATGGAGCAAGCAACAGATTTGTTGGAAATCATACATGCTGATGTATGCAGACCAATGAGTGTTGAAGCTCACAGCGGAAATCGTTATTTTCTGACCTTCACTGATGATTTGAGCAGATATGGGTATATCTACTTAATGAAGCACAAGTCTGAAACATTTGAAAAAGTTCAAAGAATTTCAGAGTGAAGTAGAGAATCATCGTAACAAGAAAATAAAATTTCTACGATCTGATCGTGGAGGAGAATATTTGAGTTACGAGTTTGGTCTTCATTTAAAACAATGTGGAATAGTTTCACAGCTCACGCCACCCGGAACACCACAGCGTAATGGTGTGTCCGAACGTCATAACCGTACTTTATTAGATATGGTGCGATCAATGATGTCTCTTACCGATCTACCACTATCGCTTTTGGGGTTATGCATTAGAGACAGCTACATTCACGTTAAATAGGGCACCATCTAAATCCGTGGAGATGACACCGAATGAACTATGGTTTGGCAAGAAACCAAAGTTGTCGTTTCTTTAAGTTTGGGACTGCGATGCTTATGTGAAAAAGTTTCAACATGATAAGCTCGAACCCAAATCGGAGAAGTAAATCTTCATAGGATACCCAAAAAGAAACTGTTGGGTACACCTTCTATCACAGATCCGAAGGCAAGATATTCGTTGCTAAGAATGGATCCTTTCTAGAGAAGGAGTTTCTCTCGAAAGAAGTGAGTGGGAGGAAAGTAGAACTTGATGAGGTAATTGTACCTTCTCTTGAATTGGAAAGTAGTACATCACAGAAACTGGTTCTAGTGATTCCTACACCAATTAGTGAGGAAGCTAATGATGATGATCATGAAACTTCAGATCAAGTTTCTGCTGAATTTCGTAGATCAACCAGAGTTTGTTCCGCACCAGAGTGGTACGGCAACCCGGTTCTGGAAGTCATGTTACTAGAACATGATGAACCTACGAACTATGAGGAAGCGATGATGAGCCCAGATTCCGCAAAATGGCTTGAGGCCATGAAATCTGAGATGGGATCCATGTATGAGAACAAAGTGTGGACTTTGATTGACTAGCCCGATGATCGGCAAGCCATCGAAAAATAAATGGATCTTCAAGAGGAAGACTGACACTGACGGTAATGTTACTGTTTACAAAGCTCGACTTGTTGCGAAAGGTTTTCGACAAGTTCAAGGAGTTGACTACGATGAGACTTTCTCACCCGTAGCGATGCTTAAGTCTGTCCGAATCATGTTAGCAATTGCCGCATTTTATGAAATCTGGCAAATGGATAACAAAGCTGCATTCTTTAATGGATTTATTAAAGAAGAGTTGTATATGATGCAACCAGAAGGTTTTGTCGATCCAAAAGGTGCTAACAAAGTATGCAAGCTCCAGCGATCCATCTATGGACTGGTGCAAGCATCTCGGAGTTGGAATATACGCTTTGATGAGGTGATCAAAGCATATGGTTTTATACAGACTTTTGGAGAAGCCTGTATTTACAAGAAGTGAGTGGGAGCACTACAACCTTTCTGATAAGTATATGTGAATGACATATTGTCGATCAGAAATGATGTAGAATTTTCTGGAAAGCATGAAGGAGTGTTTGAAAGGAGCTTTTCAAAGAAAGACCTTGGTGAAGCTGCTTACATATTGGGCATCAAGATCTATAGAGATAGATCAAGACGCTTGATAAGACTTTCGATGAGTACATACCTTGATAAGATTTTGAAGTAGTTCAAAATGGATCAGTCAAAGAAGGAGTTCTTCCCTGACTTGTAAGGTGTGAAGTTGAGTAAGACTCAAAGCCAGACCACGGCAGAAAAATATAGAGAGAATGAAAGTCATTCCCTATGCCTCAGCCATAGGTTCTATAAAGTATGCCATGCTGTGTACCAAACATGTTGTGTACCTTGCCATGAGTTTGTCAAGGGGATACAATAGTGATCCAGGAGTAGATCACTGTACAGCGGTCAAAATTATCCTTAGTAACTGGATGACTAAGGAAATGTTTCTCGATTATGGAGGTGATAATGAGTTCGTCGTAAAGGGTTACGTCGATGCAAGCTTTGACACTAAATCCAGATGACTCTAAGTATCAATCTGGATGCGTATTGTAAGTGGGAGCAATTAGCTAGAGTAGCTCTATGCAGAGCATTGTAGACATAGAAATTTGCAAAATACATACGGATCTGAATGTGACAGACCCGTTGACTAAACTTCTCTCACAAGCAAAACATGATCACACCTTATTACTCTTGGGTATTAATCACATAGCAATGTGAACTAGATTATTGACTCTAGTAAACCCTTTTGGGTGTTGGTCACATGGTGATGTGAACTAAGGGTGATATTCACATAAGGATGTGAACTATCGGTATTAAATCACATGGCGATGTGAGCTAGATTATTGACTCTAGTGCAAGTGGGAGACTGAAGGAAATATGCCCTAGAGGCAATAATAAAGTTGTTATTTATATTTCCTTATATCATGATAAATGTCTTTTATTCATGCTAGAATTGTATTAACTGGAAACTTAGTACATGTGTGAATACATAGACAAAACAGAGTGTCCCTAGTATGCCTCTGCTAGACTAGCTCATTGATCAAAGATGGTTATGTTTCCTAACCATAGACATGAGTTGTCGTTTGATCAATGGGATCACATCATTAGGAGAATGATGTGATGGACAAGACCCATCCGTTAGCATAGCACTTTGATCGTTTAGTTTTGCTGCTATTGCTTTCTTCATGACTTATACATGTTCCTATGACTATGAGATTATGCAACTCCCGAATACCGTAGGAACACCTTGTGTGCTATCAAACGTCACAACGTAACTGGGTGATCATAAAGATGCTCTACAGGTGTCTCCGAAAGTATTCGTGGTGTTGGCATAGATCAAGATTAGGATTTGTCACTCCGAGTGTCGGAGAGGTATCTCTGGGCCCTCTCGGTAATGCACATCATAATAAGCCTTGCAAGCAAATGACTAATGAGTTAGTCACGAGATGATGTATTACGGAACGAGTAAAGAGACTTGCCGGTAACGAGATTGAACTAGGTATAGAGATACCGACGATCGAATCTCGGGCAAGTAACATACCGATGACAAAGGGAACAACGTATGTTGTTATGCGGTTCAACCGATAAATATCTTCGTAGAATATGTAGGAGCCAATATGGGCATCCAGGTTCCGCTATTGGTTATTGACCGGAGAGGTGTCTCGGTCATGTCTACATAGTTCTCGAACCCGTAGGGTCCGCACGCTTAACGTTTCGTTGACGATATAGTATTTAATGAGTTATGAATGTTGATGACCGAATGTTGTTCGGAGTCCCGGATGTGATCACGGACATGACGAGGAACTCTGGAATGGTCCGGAGATAAAGATTAATATATGAGATAATAGTGTTTGACCTCCGGAAGGGTTCCGGAATTCACCGGAAGGGGTTCCGGATGTTTCCCGAAGTGTTTGGGTACGAGAACACTTTATTTGGGCCAAAAGGGAAAGCCCACGAGGCTTTAGGAAAGTGCAAAAGGAAGTTTTGCGGAGACCAGAGGCTAGACGCCAGGAACCCTGGCGTCTAGGGGGTAGACGCCGGGAACCCTGGCGTCTAGCCCTGGAGTCCGAGTGGGACTCTTTCCTTTCGGGCAAAACCGACTTTGAGGAGGCTTTTGCTCCAAGTTTCGACCCCAGGGCTCAACATATAAATAGAGGGGTAGGGCTAGCACCCAAGACACATCAAGATACACCAAGCCGTGTGCCGGCTACCCCGACCCTCTAGTTTATCCTCCGTCTAGTTTCTGTAGTGCTTGGCGAAGCCCTGCAGAGATTGTTCTTCATCAACAACCGTCACCACGCCGTCGTGCTGCCGGAACTCATCTACTACTTCGCCCGTCTTGCTGGATCAAGAAGGCGAGGACGTCATCGAGCTGAACGTGTGCTGAACGCGGAGGTGCCGTACGTTCGGTACTAGATCGGGACAGATCGTGAAGGTGCACGACTACATCAACCGCGTTGATAAACGCTTCCGCTTTCGGTCTACGAGGGTACGTAGACACACTCTCCCCTCTCGTTGCTATGCATCTAGTAGATAGATCTTGCGTGATCGTAGGAAAATTTTGAAAATACTACGTTCCCCAACATAGGCGTCAATATGCATATGACTTCGATGACGAAGGTCCGGGGCAAGATTTGGATGAGGATGGATTCACAAAGGATGAAAATCAAATGCACTTTGAGCTGACGGGCTTAGAAAAAAGAACTCACTTGT
This sequence comes from Secale cereale, assembly GCA_902687465.1. NCBI lineage: Eukaryota > Viridiplantae > Streptophyta > Magnoliopsida > Poales > Poaceae > Secale > Secale cereale. The sequence continues at coordinate 765,562,942 of LR738712.1, forward strand.
TTCGAGATCTCAGCCTTGCCCATAAAGCCGTAGTTGATGGTGGCATGAGAATGACGGCGATTGAGCCAACACCATGCCAGGATCTAGGCGAACCAAGGGAGGAGAACGAGGACGAGAATGCTTATGTGAAGAAAGGAGTGAAGTTTCTGACCTTGGCTATGCTGAAGATTTGGCTGTCTGACTATGCCATTCGGAACCATAGGCCTTATTATGTTGAGCACCCTGACATTAAGTTGCGTTACACCGTGATGTGTGAGCAAGAAGGATGCCCATGGAAGGTTCGAGCAAGAAAGCTTGAAGAAACTGGAGAATGGGTGTTAAGAAGTTGTGTTGCCACTCATAGGTGCAAACCGCCATCGAAACGGGTTAGAAAGACACACCGTCAACTCACGTCTGAATATCTTGGATACAAATTTATGAAAGACATAGCTATTGATCCCACTGTGAAAGTGAGGTTTCTCATGCGGACGGTAAAAAAACAGTTTGGTTATGAAGTGAAGTATGGGAAGGCATGGAAGGCAAAGGCAAGTGCTATCAGGATGTTGTATGGTGGTTATGAAGAAGCATACAATCAGCTGCCGAGGTTGTTGGGCGCAATTGCACATAGGAATCCAGGTATGTTTCATGTGGTCGATGATCACGAGGGAGTGTTTCACCGTGCCTTCTGGTGTTATGGGCAATGTGTGGCGGCGTTTCAGCATTGTCGTCCGGTCTTGTCTATAGATGGCACATTCTTGACCGGTAGATACCAGGGCACACTAATGGTAGCAATGGCACACTCGTTGAACGACAATGTGTTGCCAGTGGCATTTGCTTGGGTCCCTTCCGAGCACCAAGACAACTGGAAGTGGTTCATGGGTCATGTCAGACACAATGTGATCGGGGCTAGGGAGGTATTGATGGCTTCTCGCCCCTCGTTGGTTACCCCAAGTGGAAGGTTTGAGATGCAGTGTAGCGGAAGTTTTCCCTTGGCAAAGATACCAAGGATCGATTTCCCCTGAGACTCCCAGTTTCAACAAGAAGGTGTCAACTGCTAACGGCGCCAGATATTAGCAATCAACGTGGACCTGCACACGGATACAAATAACTTTGCTCCCAACGAGTACAGAGAGGTTGTCAATCCCTCTGGCCTTGTCGTTTACAAAGGATCAAACGCAAGTGATAATAGTGATAGGTATTCCTGCAATAGTAAGTAAAAGCGGAAAGTAAATAGCGGATGTGATCAATGATGGTAATATGGACCGGGGTCCCATGATGTTCACTAGTGATGTCTCTCTCCCAAAATACGATAAAACAGCTATGTGAGGTGAACGAATTACAGCTGGGCAATTGACAGCATTATGTGCGCAAACCAATGCTAACTATGTTGCAAGAAAGGTAGAGGTTCAAAGCATGGGCGGTACGCGAAGGCAAGTATACCGAAATCCATCTGCATCTACTACTAATCATCCACCTTGAGATATCTATCCAGAACATCTCGCTGGTATTAAGTTGCGAGTCCCACCCATAGTGTAAACTCAAAGCAACAGACAACTGCATTAAAAGAACTTTGCGTAAAGTAAACAGTCCTTGCACCCGCGGGCACAAGCATCGTTGTTTTCCCCCTTGTGGGAATAGCACATCCCCTAGACTCATGTTTCTGTCACTCAAGCTAGTCATCGAGGGGCAGGAACCCACAATCAAGCATAATGTTCCCTCTTGGAGTCACTACCTACTACTTGGCCAAAGCAATAAATAACAACGGAGAACATGCAAGAATTACTTACGAACATAAATATAAAAGAGGTAGATCAAATATATTACTCAAACACAATCTGAACATAATCTCACAATCCATCGGATCCTAGCTAACTCATCGTAGCAACAGCATAAGGATTACATATGTGCCTCGATCATGTAGGGCAGCTCACGAGGACTAATTAGTGAAGCACAAGAACGGGAGGAGAACATCACATAGCTACTGGTCATGGACCCATGGCCCAAGGGAGACTATTCACAACTCATCCGGGAGGCGTCCATGGTGGTGGAGAGGCTCCCGGTGGTGATCATCCCCTCTGGCAGGGTGCCGGGAAGAGTTCTCCTGGTGCTCCCGATCTTGGAAGCGCGGCGGCGGCGGAACAGAGATGAGATCGCGAAAAAGGGTTCCCGTCTCGAGGGTTTCGGGACACAATATAAATATATGCCAAAGGGGGCATCAGCGGAGGCCTGGGGGGCCTAGGCGCCCCCCGGCGCGGCCAGGAGGGGGGCCGCGCCACCAGGGCGCCTGGAGCCCTGGTGGCCCCCCTCCGGCTGTACTTCGGGTGCCGGGAAGCTTCTGGAATGCTGATTTTTTATATAATTTTTCCGGGATTTTTCTGGCAGTTCTCATAATGGGAAAACCTGAAATACAAAAACAGCAGAAAACAGAAACTGGCACTGGGGTGCACTGAGTTAATAGGTTAGTCCAAATATGATCAAAAGTGTATGGAAGTGTATAAATAACATAGCAATATCACCCAAAAGAGGCATGGAGCAAGCAGAAATTATAGATACGTTTTGGACGTATAAGGTATGCATCATATCGGACCGGCACCACGGCATACTCAAGGCAATGGACATTGTTATTCCAGGGATTCCAAAGCTTCACCTCAGATGGTGCATGAGGCATTTTGTGGCTAACTTTTACCGGGCGTGTAAAAGCAAGGAGTTAAGCAAAGACCTTACCCATGTTTGTGTGGCCTTCACCACCAATGCCTTCGATGAGCGATACAACAAACTCTTTGCGACGGTGAACGAAGGGGGGGAAGAATTCTTGACTAGGAATTTTAGCGAGAAACACAAGTGGGCACGCGCTCATGATGATGGAGGTAGGCGATATGGGGACATGACCAGCAACCTTGTTGAATGTTTCAACAATGTGCTCAAGGGTGCTCGTTCATTGCCGGTGACTGCAATAGTGGAGTATACCTTCTTCAAGCTTAATGAGTACTTTCAGAGGCATTCTGAAGAGACTGCAAAATGGATAGGTGAAAGCAAGGATTATCCGGATGAGGTTGATGAATGGCTGCAATTACAAGCAAGCAAGTCTTCTCGACAACAAGTTATCATATTTGACAAAATTGAAATGATCTATCAAATTGACGAGCTAGGTGGCACTACATGCGACGGTTTGTCATATGGTGGTGCCGCATTTGAGGTGCATCTCAAGACTCGGTGGTGCCAGTGCGAGAGGCCTAGTAAGTACCATTGGCCATGCTCACATTTGATAACAGCGGCGAAGGCGAGAAACATATATATTTCAGATGGGGAAACCGTGAGGATGCAAGAGTTCCATGTCGAAGCTACAAGGTTGACATGGGCTCCTCGATTTCAGCCTTTCTTAGACCAATCACAGTGGCCTGAGTATCATGGCCCTCATATAAAGCCAGACCCTCTCATGAAGGTGGAGACCAAGGGTAGAAGGAGAACTAAGAGGTTCAGGGGTGATATGGATGACCTGGCTGGATTCACTGGCATGAACCAATTTGGTAGCGGTCATTTCATGGAGGCTCCTGACAATATCAATTGTGGGAGGTGTGATGAAGGTGGACACAATACGCGGTCATGCAAGAAAAGGAAGACCTCGAAGGGGGGCATTCCTAGCACTAGCCGTAGAGGAAGTACAAGTGCTAGAGGTGGTGGTGCCCGTAGAGGAACCACAAGTGCTAGAGGTGGTGGTGGTCGTAGAGGAACCACAAGTGCCAGAGGTGGTCGTAGAGGTGTCACAAGTGCCAGAGGTGGTGGTGGTGGTCGTAGAGGAAGCACTAGTGCTAGAGGTCGTGGTGGTGGTCGTAGAGGAAGCACAAGTGGTAGACAAATGGTTGATAATGGATCGGCCTTCGGTTATTTGCATAATCCAGACGGTTGATCTAATAATCATGGTATATTATTTGTTCATCAACTTTTTCCTAGCATTTTCGGTGTTCGTGTCTTTTGCTAACAATTGCACTTCTTGTAGGCATGGCTTCATCCGGTTCGAGGACGAGGCCGCTGTGCGCGGACCAGGAGGACATGCCGAAGACTTGGCTGCAGGCTAGTGTGGACAAGAAGGGGGAGGAGAATGTGGTCACACCAGCGTGTTGGTGTGGTGATGTTTGCAAGGTGAAAGTGTCCACTGACCGCAAAAAGGCATGGACCGAAGGTAGAAGATTCTTTGTGTCCCAACTATGCACATGATCATACGCGGCCAACTAACGCATATGACATACCACCGGTATGTTACACATACATCCAAATAATGTCGATATGATTGAACTCATATTACTAACACAAAACATGGTTTTCATGTAGTCACCTCCTCCACTTTGCAAATACTTCACTTGGATAGATGACGAAGTACCGAAAGATGTCCAGGAGGACCAATATTGAGATTGCTTACGGAGGCAACGCCTGTTTGAGGAGTCCTTAGCACGGGAGGAGGAGCGGCTGCATCGTGAAATGGAGAGGAACGAGCGCAAGAAGCGTGTGCAAGAGAAGGCACGTAAAGAGAAGAAGGCTCGTGAAGAAGAGAGGGCACGAAATCTTGCAAGGGCTCGCGATGCACGAGAGGAGGACGAGGCACGTGACAAGAAGGGAAAGTGGCCCCGTACTACTCAGTAGACAAATGGAAAAGGCACCATTATCGTCGACGGACTTTTTAGCCATTCGGAACTCCTTTTGTGTTATTAACTTGTCATTAGAGATTATCTGAAAACTATGTATTCTGTGTGAAAACTATGTATCGTAATCTTGAGTGTGGGATTTCTGTCATGTTTGAATGTGTGCAAAATTTTGCAAACTATGTTTTGTGTGTGAAAACTATGTCTTATTTTGTTCAAGTCAGGGTCAGACCCAGACGCCAAGGACTCTGGCGTCTGGCCTCTGCTGCACACCCAAACGCCAAGGATTGTGGCGTCTGGCCTCTACGCATGCCACCAGACAACCAGAGACCTGTGTCTGCCTCTATGCGCTACCCAGAGACCCAGACGCCATGGTCCCTGGCGTCTGGCTCTACGCCACCAGACAACCAGCATCACAGACCTGTGTTTGCCTCTACTTGCGAACTAGACGACACGGTCCCTGGCGTCTGGCTCTACGCAGGCCACCAAACAGGCACATACTTGTGTTTGCCTCTGCGCGCGACCCAGACGCCACAGGTCATGGCGTTTGGCCCTCCTCCACCCAGACGCCAAGCACCTTGGCGTTTGGCCTGTTACCATTGGATAAAAGGCTTTTGGCCCACCTCTAGCCTCTCATTACATTAATCTCCACTCACATTCACGAGCTGCTGCCCCCCTCACTCCCTCTCCACCACCATAACCCCCCTCAAATCTGTCGCGAAACGGTCCCGTTTCACCGTTGGATCTTCGGGATTTCCAACTGAGAAGGTAAATCAACCCTGCCCCCATTTTTTGGTTGGTTTAATGTATCAGAGTTTTTTGCAAACCCTAGTTTTCGTAGTGGTTATGCTCAAGGGGTAGGTTAGGTACTCGGTGCTATCTGTGTGTTGTAGATGGCTAAGGGTACTCAGTGGGTGCTTAGCCCTGTTGTTCATGTGCAAGGCTTTTCTCCAATTGTTGTTCAAGTTAGTGAAGAGGAGCTCACTCTTGATTGGTTGAAGACTAAATTCATGTTGAAGCAAGGGCTGAAGGAAGACGATTTTGTGTACTACATCAGCAGCAATACTTCTGATGGCCCTGGGGAAAGAAAATTGGTTGACATAACTGATGATGAGAAGATTCAAGAAATGCTGAGCGAATGGGGATGGAAAAGGGTTGTTGAGTTGCATTGCTACAGGAAACTGAGTTATCTTTGATGAACTTGTCATTCGAGATTCGTCTCTCTGCCGGGCCAGACGTCGTCACTCACGCTTCTATCTATCAGTAGAGACATTACCATCTATTTCTGCATGAGATTTATGTTTATTCTATGTATGAAACAAATGAATATGCACTTATGTATGAGACATATGCCTACTCTATTTTAGTACTCTGTTATCCGAACTACGGTACAATGCTTACCAATGCAGAGTCCCGAGGGTGTTGTATAGACATAAGTGGGGATCATACGGGGCAAAAATGGTGGCATGCAATTTAATAAGAATGGTGGCTTGCAAATTAATTAAAACATATTATTCTAAGCAAATAAGTGAAAAATACTGCACCAGGGCCAGACGCCAGGGCCCATGGCGTCTGGTCCCTGTTACCCAGACGCCAGAGACTGTGGCGCCTGGTCCCTGGTATGCAACCAGACGCCAAGGATCCTGGCGTCTAGTCCCCTGTGCACATAAATCACCATTCTCTTGCCTTTTGACAGATTTCACAAACACACTGCCAACAAAGACATCACAGGAATCAACATTTCACAGATAGCACATGACTATTAACCGACAAACATACTGCCAACAAAGTTCATGTAAAGAAACGACAACAAGTTCATTGAAACAAGTTCATGCTAACAAAGTAAACCAAGTTCATTGAAACAAACTACAAGCTCACTTCCTACTCCTCCGTATCAGCCTCCTCCTCCTCCTCCGCATCAATGGTGGACTTATATCTTTGCATTCCTTTTGGTATAAGCTGATGAGGATACTCCGGACTATGGAATTGTCTGTTCCATGTCTTCTTTCTACATTTCTTGGCTGGTGTCTTAGCCATGGCTTTGCCTTTCCTAGAGCGAGGATTGCCTTGTGTCGGTTGTGTAACCTGTGATGGTTGTGGAGCAGCAACATCATACTCATGCTCTTCATGGACCTCCTCCTCTATATCCTCTTGATGTGCTGGCTCCTCTTCATGTGTTGGCTCCTCTTCATGGACCTCCACCTCTATGTCCTCTTCGTTCTGGAGATAACGGCGTCTATTACCTCTGGCGACACGGCTACCAGGTGCAAATACATCACTGGACTGAGCACCATGGCAACAAAGCATAGCTGCCATCTTATGGAACCGCTTCTTGTACTTCTGCGACAACACAAAATATGATATGATATGAGATGCAAATAACTAATCCGCGAAGGGAAGTTTTTATAATATATTGCTCACACCTCCATCGTGCTCCTAAGAGTCCTCTCAGATAATGCACCACCATGTGGATGACTCAGTGCTACGTTGGCATCGTTGACGCACAGAAGCAACTCTCTGCCCTCCAATTCATGAACAAACCAAACTTATGTATTTGAAAGAAGAAAATATAGTGGAAGTATGTTAGATTAGGTTCATTAGCCTACCATTTCGTCATGCATCGGTGCATATTCAACGTGAGCCCCTCTTGTGTCTCTCACCGCCGTGTTGAAGGTATTATAACCTTCTGCAGTCTCCGGGTCTTCGGACGCCAACTCCGACCACTCCTCCTGAGTCCAACCAGGCTTTAGCTTTAACCGGTAACGATCCGCATACCAGACTTGATACTTATGATATGCTGACTGATTGTGAGGTCTATTCTCTGATTCCACTAACGTGTCTCTTTGATTCCAAATTTGTATCCACTCACGGTGTTTGTTTGACCAATCCGATATATCCTGATTGTTCCTCCGATCGAACCTACAAATGATACACGGTACAAAGCATTAATAAACAACGACTTATTCAATGCTCTACTACATACTCAAGGACATGCTTGCTTACCAATGCAGAGATAGCATTCCCTCGTTGCTCTCCTCAATTGGAATACCTTGTCTTCTTCCAAATTGTCTTGCCAGACGGTCTACGAAGTGCCACTCGACTGCGAAGAAGCACATCATTGGGCACCTCGCCCGCCAAAGATGGCTATCATGCGTGCACATCTCGTTAAGAGAGAAGCCACGATCATCCACATAGGGCAACCAATGGACCTGCAAAACAAAGAGATACATTGTTACATACAAATTTCACTCTTGACTAAATTTTGTCTCATTGAACTTCTCAATACCTGCTCGGTAGTCAAGGTGTCCAGCTCGTTCATATAGCACTTGTATCGCACATGCGAGCTTCCTGTGTACACTGTCACTTGTTCCCAATAGTACGCAAGTGTAGGGTGCCGATATGGATCAGGATCATGCACCCCGGCATGATTACCCCGTGGGTTTGGCATGCCGGGGTTCTTGAAATCGGACCGTCCTACCGGGATCCGCTCCCACATCCACACGGATAGGCTCCAAACAAACCCAGACAATGAGGATGTATCTCCCTTCCTGCGACACGCCAAGTCAAGCTGCAATCAAACAAACATGTTAGATATAGAAGCGCATGACAAATGCAAGATAGATGGTTGCAAATATCTCTTACCTAACGATACAAATATGCTAGTGCGACCGAACCCCAACTATACTGGGTATCCCAGTTACTGAGTAGCTCCAGAAACATCCAGAGGGCTGAGTTCCCGGTTGCGTCTGAGAACACTACCTTGGTTAATACATACCAAAGATAGGCCCGCGCGTACTACTGCACAACCACGTCATTGGCATCCTGAGGGCACGGATTGGTTGCTCCCCTGACTAGTTTAAGCCAAGAATGCCTTACTTTTGAGGCATCGGCCTTGCCTGGCAGAGGGCCGTCAGGCTGAACACCAATTAAAATGCCAGTGCGTTCTCGCCAATTAATGGCGCTGACACGACCGGTAACAGCTTGTCCGTTGATAGGAAGGCCGCTTATCATAGCCATGTCCTCTAGGTTTATCGTCATCTCCCCACATGGAAGGTGGAACGAGTGAGTCTCGGGCCTCCAACAATCCACAAGTGCGGTAAGCGCCGCGTGGTTCATCGGCGGAGCGTGTCGCTTAAACTGCAACACGAATGGGAGAAGACCCAATCTCCGAATGTACGGCTCGTACCGCGCGTCGTAAGGAAAGTCATCAGCGGAATGACCCCTCATGCGCATAGCAACTACAACCTGCAAATAAAGTCATGTTTTGATCAATACAAGAACACAAATGGGAAACGACGAAAATTCTGCACAAGTCTGGTTTCTTACCTTTCCGTTCTCAATGGCACGAGCACGATGTTCCTGATCCCACTGCACGATTTATCCGTCATACCAAGGTCCATCATCATCCGCCATCCTACCAAACAAATCACAAACATCTATAAATACAAAATCTTTCAATCAAATACATTCTTCTTGATATGACTACATCATTCTTCTCAAATATACTCACATGATTCTTCTCAAATATACTCACATCATCTTTAAATCAAATATAAATCTCTACAAATATGGTGTCACATGACCATATGCACAATTTCATATTCACAACATATGCAAATACATAACACCTAATTTACACAATCCAATCTGTTGAAAAAATCATGTAACATACAACCATCATTTTCATCATCTCCTTTGCAAAAAATGTATGCCAATAAGATGATATACATATTAACAAAATCAATTTTGTATTGCATTCATATTCAACAACACATTATCTACTACCTACAAATCAACTACTACTCATCTAATAACTACACAAAAATTAGTAAAACGAAAACAACCACTACTCATCTAACATCTCCCAATGATGAATAATGCAACCAAAAAGAGATGTTCTAAACAAAATAAATTGGAGAGACTGGGGGAGAATACCTCAAGGATGCTTAGGGGCCTCAGATCCACAAATTTGGGTGGAGGATGGAGTAGATCAAGGGGGGATTTGATGTGAGGGAGAAGAGAGGCGAGAGAAAAAAGCTCTCTGTTCTTGAGAGCAGCCGCCGCCGCCAAGGAAGGAAGGGGATGGGTGGGCTCGGCCTGCGCGCGCTCTTAACCTACGAGGCCAGACGCCAGGGTCCCTGGCGTTTGGTCTCTTTGCCACGTCGGCAAGTCAACGAGTAGCGAGTCGTGCGGGCCAGGGGCCAAACCCCATGGTCCGTGGCGTCTCCTTCGCAACCCAGACGCCAGGGATGTTGTCGTCACCTAAAAAGGTTAAAAACGATTATGTTTTCAAAACGAGGTCAAATTCGGATTTTGTTAGCACAAAGGGTTGGAACAGTAATTTTGTCCCTCCCAGCCAGTCCATATCCGCCCACCATAAACAAATCCCAAAAACGACTCGTCGCCGACCCAACACACATCAGCTCATTTTCTTTTGTTGGAACGGTCACGACCTATCTCGGGCGCGCAGCACGGCGAAGTCGTCCCCGGTCGCGTCACGCCACCTTTCCCACCTTTCCCACTCCGTAAACAAAGGATCCCTGCAAACTCTGTCATGCCGTTCTTGCTTCCTGCCGTGCGCCCACGGCGACCACCCGTTTGCTCCCCCCTCCTATATATCCCCCATACGTGTATATATATATA
>LR738712.1:765587819-765642081 GCA_902687465.1 Secale cereale
TCACCTCCTTCTTGATCCAGCAAGGGGGGAGGAGAAGTCGTCAGAGATCCGGCAGCACGACGGCGTGATGACGGATGCAGTGGAGATCGCAGCAGGGCTTCGCCGGGCGCCCTGCGTTGGGAGTATGGGGTGTGACGGGAGGGGGAGAGGCGCCAGGACTTGGGTGCGGCTGCCCTCTCCCCCCCCCCCCCACATGTTAACGGTAAAAGGTAATGGTGCTGACTTTTTTAGTCCTGATGGATGGGCCCAGTCTGTCATAAGCGCGTTTAAAATGGACGAATCGGTCGATTTACAGACACGGTAGTTTTTAGTTATAGATTAGCAAAAAATGGTTGTTTTCGGCACAAATTCGTAAAGTGATATTTTGTGAGGAGTGCCTAGAATTCATCTATATGAGACATAATTTAGTCACATTCACATGGAAAACATAAACAGATACAAAGAAGTATCAACCCATGGCAGCACACATGTTATAGCATCACATCCAATGACTATAAAAATGGATGAGACATAATTAAAACTCAGCTAGATGAGTTCTAGGAAAACAGTATTTTATGGGCATGGATTCACGAATTGTGGTAGTTTTTGGTTAAATACTCCAAGCAATCGCATCCGAGTTCCATCGACGAGCGGCGGCGGCGGCAGCAGTAGCAGGAGAATCCTAGTTAGTGGAGACCGAACTTAACCTATCCATGCTGATGGACAGCTTCGTGACGGCACTGGTCTTCTGCGAGGCGCCCCTCGACGGATATGGCACCTCCGTGTTGACCACCAGTGAGATGAAGCAGCTGGTCTCCAGTGGGTCAACGAAGCCTGCGACAAACAAGGTGGACGCCCAGAAGGAGCAGGGGTTGTCCAGCAAGGTGACGGCCCACCGTCGTGCTGGGTTCGAGCTCGCGTTTGACGGCCTCCACTGCCTCGACACGGTCGTCATGCACTAAGCATGCTCTGCCACAGCTCTGGTTGATTTATTAGGACGAATGTGTGTGTGGTTGCATTCATTTCTTAATTTTCGTCTGTACAAGTGAGCACTATGATCAGCTACAACTTTGACACGCCCGTACAATGGCGACGATTTTTCTGTTCATTCTTCATTCTATTAGAACTTTAGAAGTCGTGCCTTTTCTTGCTAGCTGATCGGCCGGTTTTATCATTTGGTCGTAAAAAACGTAGCCCCGGGAGAATGAAGATGTCCTCGTCTTTTTATAACATGCCTTATCAATTAGAAATAGTAAGAATGCCCAGTTAGATGTCCTCGTTGTCGGGATTTGTTCTTTTTGCATTTTCTCTTTCATTTCTTTTGGACGTGACTGTGCTGCTTCCGCCCTAGCACCTACCGTTGGTTGTATCGGTGTTGGTTGCTTTGTAATACAGAGCGGGAGGAAATCCCTTTTCAGATTCATCTTTGTTTATGAAAGTACAACCAAGTGAGTCATTCTTTACTGTCTAAAAATAGTTTGATCTATTAATTTGAACGGCTTGAAATATTGTATATATGGCCACCGATAATAAAAAAATTACTCAATGTATGATCGGGTCATTCAACCAAGGTATGAACATATGCATTTTCGTTTGCTATAAAAGCACAAATGCATTCGATAAATGAATGAATCGCGACGCAAATAAAAAGCAAACGAACAAATAAATACTCCACCAACCTTTTGTGGTCTGCGTATGATGCTTTCCTTATATATGTGAGTCTATATTCACATGAGTGTACAGCAGGGCCCAATATTTCATCCTTACTTACCACTTGACAAGGGTGGTAAGCTATATCAAAAACCTTGAACAATCAATTTTTTATCCTTAGGCTGTGTTTGGTTGAGCTGCAGATTTTGGAAAAGCTGCTGTGGAAAAGCTGCTGTGAAAAAGCTACTGTGAAAAGCTGCTGTGAAAATGTTGGAAGCTGTTTGGTTGAAACGGATGTTTGGCTGAAACGGCTGTGAAACAATGGTGGCATTGATGGGTAAATACTACTCGGTTTTAGGGGACAGGCAAAAATGGTTGGTTTAGAAGCTGAGAAGCTGAGAAGCTGAAAAGTTGGGATATTTCAGCTTCAAAATTTACACTACAAAGAAGCTGTAGATTCTCAGAAGCTGCTTTGTAAATTTACCCCTTTGGTTCAGCTTATGGCTTTTGGACCTAGAAGTTGGAAGCTGAAGCCGAACCAAACACAGCCTTAGTTTCATATTTGTTCTTCTGTTTGAAATGTTATAAGAAAAATAAGTAGAAACCACATAATTGGAGAAGATAAGTGAACAAGAGAACCAGCAATGAATGGCAAGCATGTAGAAATTAGAGACATCAGGAGAAACTTTGCTTCGACTGGTGACCAAACTATCCAACGTTGAAGCATGGACCGAACGTAGGACCGCAGCCATAGCGCTGTGCTGCCCTTCAGAGTTCCAATGTTGCATTGTTGGTGGAGGCCAGCAAAGTGCATTGAAGGTTAGCCTTGGATCACGAGTGGCACAGCTAAATGCACTGTTCGGGATCCACACCTGGTGCTTATGAGGCATCATGTTGGAGTTGTAGGAAGAAACGGCTTTGCAGTTGTGCTTTCAAGTAGCTTGATTTCTTCCAACACGACGTTGCCACCCCTGGCCTTTACTCGAAGGTTGTGTACTCAAAGAATTAGATTCAGACCCTAAAGCAGTATACCCACAGCAACCTGATATCTTCAGCGCAGCAGTGCCGCCCACACGCATACGGCAGCACATCACCGACAAGCATGGCCGGCCGGCCGACCCATGCGAGCCTGTCTAGAAAATTAGTACAACACTGGGTGGCGTCATGCCGAACTCCCGAGCAACCGAAGCGGCCAAATTTCATGTTTTTTCTTTTTTTAAAAGTTCAGCCGGATCTGACTCATGTTTGAAATAATTTCGGGATGTGACCTTTTTACCTACCTTTAGGGAACATAGCAGTAGGGTTGAGCAGGATACCGCCAAGGTGTGTCGCGGTAGCACACTCATCCACGTCAGTCCTGAGTAAATGGAACCGTCTCCTACCGTCCACCCTACCGGCAGAGCCCTCGGCGGAAGGCTATGCAACCAACGGGGGTAGGGGCGTGGGGCCCACCCACGAACCCCAGCCCCCATCTTCTCCCCTGTGCCTACGCCGCGCTGCCCAGGAATAACAGATGAACTCCTCTCTTCCACCTCCACGTCCCCAATATGATCTTATTCGTTTGGCCACCATTTTTGCGGATCGAGATGGCTCCGCAACGAGAAAAGTAAGCTCTCTCAATCCCATCAATTAGTTTTACTAGAAACGCTTTTGATTCGATGCTTTATTTGGTGCAAATAAACCCTATTTTCTTACTCTAGGTTGATTCTAGGATTGCTTAGCTTGATTATATAGGATGTATAGGGTTGAATATGAACTCTAATAACTAGTTGTAGAGATTATATGTAGTTTCTATATGAGACCTAGTTTATCAACAAGTTTGTTGGAGATTCAATTTTTTTGAACAAATGGTCATATTATTGGTGTTGGAGGGATTGTAAGTAGTTGGCCACATATTATGAATGTTGTTGAATGACTAAATCATATACATATAGTTCATTGTTAGAATATGATGGATTTTGGGGAATTATGCAGATGCAATTTTTTTATAATTGTTGAATAAACAAGTGTGTGAGTGATGGTTGAATGTTATTGAATGGATGATGTTGGTTGAATATGATTCATTTGAATTGGTCGTTTATATTGGTTGAATGTAGTAATTGATGAATGTTGGTTGAATATGTGATAATTGATGAAAATGATATGATTCATGTTGATTGAATATAATTCATTCATATTTAGACTTGATGTGTTTCATGTTTGTTCAAAATGATATAAATTGATTGAAAATGATATCATTTCCAAAAAAAATAGGTGGCCCACCCTTGTGCCAGAAATCGGCGGAAAGCACAACATGGTTGATCATGCTTCCGACAACGGTCGCCGCATCCGTTTTATGGAGAATGAAGTGGTAATGTCTATGATCAAGTTGTTGTATTGTTTATTATGAGAAATGAAGTTATTAACAATTTTTTTATATTTTGACAGATACCCCCCTCCCACCATTGCGGATTAGGCGCCACATGAAGGCCGTCCAGATGTAGTACGGCGAGCTCTACACTCCGTACTTCAGGAGAGCACAGCTGTTGGGTTTCATTCTTCAATTCAAAAGACAGCCGCAGACGCTCATCCACTCGTCTCTCACGGCATTGATCGACCGGTGGCACCCCGAGACGCACAGTTTCCACCTCACCTACGCTGAGAGGACAATGACTCTCGATGACTTCGGCATGATCACAGCCCTACCCATCCAGGGTCATGCTCTCACTGGGCGAGTGGAGAGGGCCAACTACAGGAGCGGGTTATCACCCTCATCGGCGACTGCCTTCCCATGAAGGAGAACAGAACATCCTGTGTGCGACTCAAGTGGCTCTTGGAGAACCGGTCTGTATGCCCGCAAGGTGCTGATGAATGGTACGTAAAGAAGTACGTGAGGGCCTATTTATGGTACCTTATGACGGAGGTCGTCTTTCTATACTGCTCGGAGGATAGCGCCCTATGGATGTATCTGGGCTTCCTGGAGGACAGGGATGCGGGGTACATCTGGGTTCCACCGGCCTCACTTACCTATACCGCTCGGTATGATAAAAATCTCAATACTCGTTTTTCGACCTATGAATGCTGTTTTTAGAAGAAAAAAATTAGAACTGCAAAGCTTTATTAAGCGATGTTCATAGGAATACAGATAATATCGAACAAAACAGAAAGCCACACATGGCGCCCAGTAGGAAGAGAAGAAGATGCCTTTGCTAGAGAATGTGCTTCTCCGTTGTGTTCTCGCCTTTCATGCATTACCTCAAGTGCCCGGAAAGGTTCCCGCCGGTGACTTATCTCTCATAGGATAGCAGCATAACGGTAAGGAGAAAAGTACTTGATGTTTGCCACCACTTCGGAGGAGTCGGAAGCAATACAAATGGAATCAACATGAAGGTCCGTTGCGAGGGCTAGTGCCTCGTTGCACGCGTGAGCTTCCAATGTCGCCGGGTCGACGAGCCCTTCGTATACGACCACCGATGCCCCAAGGAACAGGCCATTCTTGTCTCTGCAGATGGCCGCAACTGCACCACGGGCTACACTTTTGGCCACGCAGCCGTCAACGTTGATTTTAAAATCATAGCCCACCGATGGCAACCACTTTTTGGATCGCTTGGAAGTCGAGTGCAAGACCCCAGAATTCGCGTGCATAGTTACATGCATATCCCCCGCTTTGGCATGCAAAACTCTGGATGCACTAGTGTTACGTACGGGAACATCCTCCAGGTGTTGTCGGAATTTATTTACAAAACAAAAATGCTCATGGGACTCTGGAATTGCTCGTCGTGTATGGGCCGCCTCCTTGCCCACCATATCGCCCACATTGTGACCAAGACACGCGTGAGATCTGCCGGAGGCAGTGTGTCCACTAACCAGAATATCCATGTCTTTGCGTCTTCCGATCGGTTCGACATGACCACCTCGGCGAATTCCTCATCTGCCA
The DNA here is from genome assembly GCA_902687465.1 of Secale cereale. Lineage (NCBI taxonomy): Eukaryota > Viridiplantae > Streptophyta > Magnoliopsida > Poales > Poaceae > Secale > Secale cereale. The sequence goes on from LR738712.1 coordinate 765,593,365, forward strand.
AAGCCCAAACACATTGAGCCATCTTGCAGTCAAAGAGAGAATGTCTCCATGAATCATAGTCCGCATTACACAGGGAGCAAGCCGCCGATTCCGTCATCTTTCTATGCGCACGCACATCACCCGTGGGGAGGGATGTTAGCGCAGGCCGCCAAGCAAAGGCTCTGATCTTTGAAGGCACTTGCAAGCTCCAAATCTTTCCCCATGATTTCTTAGTAGCCTCAATGTTGGAGTGGCCAGGAATATTTTCTAGCCAGTCCGTCCGCTGCCGCTTGGTAGAGGCCGAAAGTCTGTACGCAGACCTCACTGTGAACAACCCCTTATTTTCATAATGCCATGACCAAAAGTCTTCTTGTTCTTGCAAACTTATTGGGATATTCATGATGGCCTCCTTGTCCATATAAATAAAATGTCCTCAAGTTTTACCACGTCCCAAGAAGCTGTACTATGGTCGATCAAGTCAGAAACTTTCATCGGTGGGTTTGCCGACTTAGAACATATTGCCACAGATCAAAATCCCTTGGGATCCAATTATCAAGCCAGATGTAAGTGCTCTCTCCATTACCAATCATCTTTACAAGGCCTAGCTTCAGGGTATCTCTACCTTCCACAATGGATCGCCATACCTGCGAGGGGTGGCTCCCCAACTCCGCATCAAGAAAAGAGCTTGACGGATAATAGATGGCCTTGAGTATACGGGCACTCAAAGAGGTAGGGTCCTGCAGTAGGCGCCAAGATTGGCGGGCAAGCAGTGCCAAATTAAAAAGCTCGATGTCACGGAACCCTTACCCCCATAAATTTGGGTTGTGTCATGACCTCCCATGAAACCCACACTGTTTTTCGCTCACCCTTCTTCGACTCCCACCAAAATATTCGAAGGAGTCCCTTAATATGCTGGCAAAGACCCCTTGGAAGTTCGAAGCAAGCCACGAGTATGTCGGAATATTTTCAGCTTCAGATTTTATAAGAACTTCCTTGCCACCCACAGAAAGTGCCTTTTCCATCCAACCTTGCACTTTCTTCTAAATTCTATCCTTCAAATATTTAAACGAGCCCTCGTTAGATCTTCCCACATCCGAAGGGAGCCCCAAATACTTTTCCGACAACTTTTCATTTTGGACATCCAAGACTTGCTTAACTTCTTGCCTCAAGATTTCAGAGCACCCCTTACTAAAAATATGGATGTCTTCTCCTTATTTATTTGCTGCCCCGAAGCATCACAATACTTCTGCAATAAAGAATCCACTCGCTTGACCATGTCAGGAGTAGCATAAAAAAATAGTAGACTATCGTCAGCAAAAAGGAGGTGGTTCACATGTGGTGCATCCGGAGCCACCTTTATTCCCTGTATCATCTCATCTGGTAAAGAACACTTGAGCAAACAAGAAAGACCCTCTGCCGCCAGCAAGAATAGATAGGGTGAGATGGGGTCACCCTGCCAAATTCCCCTGGTTGGTTTGAAATCCTCCAGCTTACCCCCATTAAACAATACCGAGAACGAGACAGGAGTGACACAACGCATGACAACATCCATAAAGCATGGGCTGATCCCAAGCTTCAACATGATCGCCTTCAAGTAAGGCCATTCAAGTCTATCATATGCTTTCATCATATCTAGCTTCAATGCACATAATATGTTTCCCTTGTTTTCATATAGTGCAACCACTCATAGGCGGAGATGAAATTACCAGTAATAAGGCGGCCAAGTACGAATAAAGATTGTTCTTCAGAAATGATATAGGGGAGAATGAGCTTGAGCCGGTTAGCCAATACCTTAGATGCAATCTTAAAGATCACATTGCGGAGACTGATCGGTCGAAACTGTCCTAAATTCTTTGGACTTGCAATCTTGGGAATTAATACGATGAACGTCTTATTTATCTCCTCCGGGGAATCATCTCCGCTAAGAACACGATGCACCATAGCAGTCACCTCATCACCACATAGATCCCAGTGCCTTTGAAAAAAGTGCGCCGGGAAGCCGTCTGGGCCAGGAGTCTTCGTGGGAAACATCTGGAACTAGGATGTCTTCACCTCGTCCTTGCTATATGTTGCATTCAACTTACTATTCGTAAATCCATCTACTTTCGCAGGTATATGCGAGTGGACCTCCTCCATGCCAATTGTACTCTCAGAAGTATACATAGTTTCATAAAACCCCGAAGTCATGGCCGCCATCTCCTCTGGATCATTACACATGGACCCATCACCCCTTTGTAATGCAGTAATGCGATTCTTGGATTTCCGAGCGCTAGCCTTCTTGTGAATTTTTTTAGAATTGATGTCCCCTTTGGCAAGCCACTGGATCCGTGCTCGTTGGCGCCACATTATTTCCTCACGGCAGCATAGCTCTATGATCCGAGATTCATCCATTTTTACTTCTTCATTCAGGGCCACCCTAGCTGGAGCTGCTCGTAGTTCTTACAGCCTGCGACGCAGCTGCCGCAATTCCATTCTGACCGAGCCAAAGGTAGCTCGGCCCCAGCGTTGCATGCAGCTAGCAATATTAGATAGCTTTTCTGCAAACCGTGTCACTGATTCTGCATGACCACTGGCATTCCATGCATCCTCCACTACCTTTTCAAACCGTGGGTCCCTCTCCCACATGCATTCATACCAGAATGGTTTTTGGGCTGCACGCACACTCGCATCAACTAATTCAGTCTCCAAAACAATGGGACAATGATCTGGTTTAGCAGCTGTCAAATGTTCAAGGCTAGCAAACAGAAATAGAGACGACCAGCTTGCTGTCACCAAAGCTCTGTCCAGGCGAACTCGACCATCATCCACTTTCATTTCCCAGGTCTAGTCAAGACCCCTGTATCCGATGTCGGACAGACCGCAAACATCTACGGCATCTCGAAAGGCATCAATCTGTGCACTGCCGCCTTCGTTTGGGCCTATTTGTTCTTATTTCCTTATGATCTTGTTGAAGTCACCGATACACAACCAGGGTAGGGTGCTCTCCCCCCTAAGCCTTCTCATCATATCCCATGTCTTATATCGGAAGCTCCTATTCGCTTCACCATAAAAACATGATAGACACCATTGATCTCTTCCGGGTTGGGACACCCGTGCATCCACGTGATACTGAGAATAGTTCTTTATTGACACATTGACGGAATCTATATCTATACCTAATAATAAAGGACAGAGGCTTTCATAGTTCTCCATAAGTCATCCCTTCATATCCGTTGATTTTGTGTTAATCATAAAGATTGACGGTAGAGATTTGAAAGTAGATCTACAGAACGTTACGTAAAATAAGAAACATTTACATAACCTATAGTTTCATTGTTGACACATCTATGGAGAGTCCCTTCTCTTTTTAGAGTATGAGAGTCCAACCTGCATAGGAACATATTAGTTTTCTTTTGCTTTGAAAATAATATGTATATACAGATTATAATTGAAAAGGCATTCAACGGAACGTCTGTTGCCTCTCCCTCACACCCCTCAGCCACAGATTCCTCTAATAAGGTGCACGTACTTACCCTCGTGGCGCCGTATGCCTTCCCTGCTCCTCCGTACAACATGACGACTGCCACCTCGCTCTTTCCCAAATTTCCATCGGCAGCCGCTGCTACTACTCAAGTCCACGGAAAAGAGATGGCCAGATTTCTGTGATGGGAAGCCGCCGCCGCTCAATTCCAAGCCTCGATCGTCAGCGGTTTTAGTGCATAGGTGAGACGAAAAGTGACGACTCCAAAAGATTACAAGACATCGATGTCGTTTGAGTTACCGTGGGCTGCTGCTTCTCCTCAGCTTTCGCGTCCAGCTTATTACGCTGCAAGCCCGTTATTCAGAGGTGCTGCAGAGGCTTGTTCATATACCGGCTCATGCCTAGAGGAGGGCAAGGTCGCCGGTCGAAGGGGAGGTGCGCACATGAACATGCTGTCAAGACGGAGAGACATGGTCGCCGAGGAGGCGATGCTGCGGAGAGGTGTAGTCGCCGGTGGTTCGCAGGACTGCCGGGAGGTGAAGTCACCAAGGGGAGGCCAGGGGAGGAGGAGCTAGCTGGCAGCGGGGGGAACTGCTTGTAGCCTTGACCCTGATGCGGGAGTGGAGTACGCACATGCAAGATGGATCGGAGATAAAAGGCATCCGTGGCGAGGGGGGTGAACGGAGATAAATATTCCACCAACTTTCACTGAGCAAAAAAAAGAAGATTAATTTCACCTTACATACCACAGTATATATCTTCATCGCCACGCTAGATAACAACCTCCTTTGATCCACTCAATATTGTTGATATGGCCATCGATTCTATATGCAAACTAAAGAGATGGTGAGAAAAGATCCATATACATATTTAAAAAGTACACATTGGAATATGAGACATCAGGAGATATGCAAGCATTGGTCGCTGGATCGGGCGACCTTTTCTCGTTTATTTTGCTTGCTGCATAAGTTAGGAGGAATGTCCGATTTGAAGAAAATGTACTAAATACTATGAAATAGGTTGTGGGGTCAAACTCTAACCAATTTCTGCATTGCTGGGACGCAAGGCTGTGTGGAACAACCGATATCTTGGATATCACTCGACAATTCTACAACTGAGTTGCTTTATCGTGTTAACAAATAAAATTGGATCATTCTCGATTTAAACAAAACTACTCACTTCAAGCTATCAGAAAAAGAAATTGTGGGAATTTACAAAACTGGATATCTTGCCATGGATTGAGAGATATTATCCAACAAATGCATTAATGGTCCTTGGATCATCAGGCACGAATAGCGGCGCAACGATGGAACCATGTTAGGGTTCCCAACTTGTTTGTTGGGAGGATGGCATGCAATTAAAAACCCAAAAAATATATTTCTTTGGCATTGATACTAATGACATACTTGTTTAGTAGGCGTATGCTGTAATCTGAAGAGCACAAAGGTTATATGTTATAAAATATGGGGAGTGCTTCGGTACAAACATCCCCCCCCCCCCTAAAACGTATAGTGGGTACGATGGTCATTTCACATTAGGTATAGGAATATCCACCCGACGCCGTACGTCAGTGCGCGTCGTCATACGCCCGCCCTAGTATTCAGCGCCTGTCGCCGTAGGCCTGCCCGCGTTTTCCGCAACCGTCGCCTTACGTCGCCGTATGCCCGTCCGCGCTTGTCGTCGTACGCCCGCACGTCTCCAAGTTGGCGTCGATAGTTGAGAAAAAAACAACGGGAGCCGGCGACGCCCGCCGTCGTAACCCTAAACCCTAAACGCATCCACGCCGTCTCGACGTCACCCGCCGTCTCCACATAGTCGTCGTCGCCCGGGTCGCCGCCCAAACAGCCCGCGGCGGGTGCCCCGTCGCCTTGCTTATGCCGCCGCACTCCTTTGACGTCGCCCGGATGGGATCCCACCCGTGATCTTCATCGCCGCCTTCCTCTCCGGACTCCGCCTGTTTCGAGGGGCCATCTTCCTGACGCAGTCGACGACTGACTTGGCAGCCCAACAAATTCTAGATGGACCCATCTGTCATCCTCGTCGCCGTGCAAGAGGTTGGTTTCACTGTAACCTATGTGCGACGTCATTGTTACGTGGTGTTCGATTGTTCTTACAATTTTCCTATACATGTATAGTTAGAGAACGAGGATGCTTATGATGACGATGATTACGGCGGTGACAACGGGTTCTTACAATTTTCTCTTGTTTTGATGTGACAAAACAAGAGACTCTCTATCATGAAGATCACGGTGCTACTTTGAAGCACAAGTGTGGAAAAAGATAGTAGCATTGTCCATTTTTTTCTTTTTTTTGGCCTATCTTTTTTCTTTGGGCCTTTTTTTGGGCCTTACTTTTTTTCTTTGCCCTTTCTTTTTTTTTCTTTTTTTTCTTTGGGACAATGCTCTAATAATGATGATCATCACACTTTTATTTACTTACAACTCGATATTACAACTCGATACTAGAACAAAGTATGACTCTATATGAATGCCTCCGGCGGTGTACCAGGATGTGCAATGAATCAAGAGTGACATGTATGATAAATTATGCATGGTGGCCTCGCCACAAATACGATGTCGACTACATGATCATGCATAGCAATATGACAATGATGAAGCGTGTCATATGAACGGAACGGTGGAAAGTTGCATGGCAATATATCTCGGAATGGCTATGGAAATGCCATGATAGGTAGGTATGCTGGCTGTTTTGAGGAAGGTATATGGTGGGTGTATGGTACCGGCGAAAGTAGCGTGGTACAAGAGAAGTTAGCAATTATGGAAGGGTGAGAGTGCGTATGATCCATGGACTCAACATTAGTCATAAAGAACTCACATACTTATTGCAAAAATCTACAAGTCATCAAAACAAAGTACTACACGCATGCTCCTAGGGGAAGGGTTGGTAGGAGTTAACCATCGCGCGATCCCAACCTCCACACAAAGGATGACACTCAATGAAATAGCTCATGCTTCAAATTTGTCACACAACGGTTACCATACGTGCATGCTACGGGACTTGCAAACCTCAACACAAGTATTCCTCAAATTCACAACTACTCTACTAGCATGACTCTAATATCACCATCCTCATATCTCAAAACAATCATCAAGCATCAAACTTCTCTTGATATTCAATGCACTTTATGTGAAAGTTTTCATTATACCCATCTTGGATGCCTATCATATTAGGACTAATTTTATAACCAAAGCACATTACCATGATGTTCTAAGAGACCCTCAAAAAGATATAAGTGAGGCATGAGAGATCAATAATTTCTACAAAAATAAAACCACCGCCGTGCTCTATAAAGATATAAGTGAAGCACTTGAGCAAACGACAAACTACTCCAAAAGATATAAGTGAAGATCAATGAGTAGTTGAATAATTATGTAACTATGTGAAGACTCTCTAACATTTAAGAATTTAAGATCTTGTGATATTATTCAAACAGGAAGAAAAACAAAATAAAGTAAATTAACGCTCCAAGCAAAACACATATCATGTGGTGAATAAAAATATAGTCTCAAGTAAAGTTACCGATGAATGAAGACGAAAGAGGGGATGCCTTCCCGGGGCTTCCCCAAGATTAGGCTCTTGGTTGTCCTTGAATTTAGCCTTGGGGCGCCTTGGGCATCCACAAGCTTTGGCTCTTGCCACTCCTTATTCCATAGTCCATCGAATCTTTACCCAAAACTTGAAAACTTCACAACACAAAACTTAACAGAAAACTCATATGCTCCGTTAGTATAAGAAAATATAACCACCACTTAGGTACTGTTATGAACTCATTCTAAATTCATATTGGTGTAATATCTACTGTATTCCAACTTCACTATGGTTCATACCCTACGATACTACTCATAGATTCATCAAAATAAGCAATCAACACATAGAAAACAGAATCTGTCAGAAAAAGAACAGTCTGTAGCAATCTGTAACTTTTGAATACTTCTATAACTCTAAAGCTTCTATAATAAATTGGTAGACCCGAGGAATTTTTCTATTAATCATCTGCAAAAATAATCAACTAAAAAGCACTCTCCAGTAAAAAAAATGGTATCTAATCTCGTGAACGCTAAAGTTTCTGTTTTTTACAGCATGATCACATAAACTTCACCCAAGTCTTCCCAAAGGTTCTACTTGGCACAACCACTAATTAAAACATAAAACCACATCTAAACAGAAGCTAGATGCATTATTTATTACTAAACAGAACCAAAAAACAAAGAACAAAAATAAAATTGGGTTGCCTCCCAACAAGCGCTATCGTTTAACGCCCCTAGCTAGGCATGATGATTTCAATGATGCTCGCATAAAAGATAAGAATTGAAACATAAAGAGAGCATCCTGAAGAATATGACTAGCACATTTAAGCCTAACCCACTTCCTATGCATAGGGATTTTGTGAGAAAACAACATATGGGAACGAGAATCAACTAGCATAGGAAGGGAAAACAAGCATAGCTTCGAAACTTTCAACATATAGAGAGGAAACTTGATATTATTGCAATAGGTAGAAACATATGTTCCTCTCTCATAATTATTTTCAGTAGCATCATGAATGAATTCAACAATATAAACATCACATAAAGCATTCTTTTCATGATCCATAAGCATATAAGTTTTATTACTCTCCACATAAGCGAATTTCTTCTCATGAATAATAGTGGGAGCAAACTCAACAAAATAATTATCATGTGAGGCATAATCCAATTGAAAACTAAAATCATGATGACAACTTTCATGGTTATCTCTATTCTTTATAGCATACGTGTCATCACAATAATCATCATAAATAGGAGGCATGCTTTCATCATAATAAATTTTCTCATCAAAACATGGGCGACTAAACATATCATCTTCATCAAACATAGCATTCCCAAGCTTGTGGCTTTGCCTATCATTAGCATCATGGGTATTCAAAGAATGCATACTGACAACATTGCAATCATGCTCACCATGCACATATTTTATGCCAAGCATTCCATGTAATTCTTCTTCTAGTACTTGAGCACAATTTTCCTTCCCATCATTTTCACGAAAGATATTAAAAAGATGAAGCATATCAGGTAACCTTAATTCCATTTTTGTAGTTTTCTTTTATAAACTAAACTAGTGATAAAACAAGAAAATAATAGATTCGATTGCAAGATCTAAAGATATACCTTCAAGCACTCACCTCCCCGGCAACGGCGCCAAAAAGAGCTTGATGTCTACTACGGAACCTTCTTCTTGTAGACGTTGTTGGGCCTCCAAGTGTAGAGGTTCGTAGGGCAATAGCAAATTTCCCTCAAGTGGATGACCTAAGGTTTATCAATCCGTGGGAGGCATAGGATGAAGATGGTCTCTCTCAAACAACCCTGCAACCAAATAACAAAGAGTCTCTTGTGTCCCCAACACACTCAATACAATGGTGAATTGTATAGGTGCAGTAGTTCGGCGAAGAGATGGTGATACAAGTGCAATATGGATAGTAGATATATGTTTTTGTAATCTGCAAATATAAAAACAGCAAGGTAACTAAAGATAAAAGTGAGCGTAAACGGTATGGCCTAGGGTTCATACTTTCACTAGTGCAAGTTCTCTCAACAATAATAACATAATTGGATCACATAACTATCCTTCAACATGCAACAAAGAGTCACTCCAAAGTCACTAATAGCGGAGAACAAACGAAGAGATTATTGTAGGGTACGAAACCACCTCAAAGTTATTCTTTCTGATCGAACTATTCAAGAGTCCGTAGTAAAATAATAAAAAGCTATTCGTACTAGAATAACACCTTAAGATACACATCAACCAAAACCCTAATGTCACCTAGATACTCCATTGTCACCTCAAGTATCCGTGGGCATGATTATACGATATGCATCACACAATGTCAGATTCATCTATTCAACCAACACGAAGAACTTCAAAGAGTGACCCAAAGTTTCTACCGGAGAGTCAAGACGAAAACGTGTGCCAACCCCTATGCATAGATTCCCAAGGTCACGGAACCCGCAAGTTGATCACCAAAACATACATCAAGTAGATCACGTGATATCCCATTGTCATCCCAGATAAGCACATGCAAGACATACATCAAGTGTTCTCAAATCCTTAAAGACTCAATCCGATAAGATAACTTCAAAGGGAAAATTCAATTCATCACAAGAGAGTAGAGGGGGAGAAACATCATAAGATCCAACTATAATAGCAAAGCTCGCGATACATCAAGATCGTGCCATCTCAAGAACACGAGAGAGAGAGAGAGAGAGAGAGAGAGAGAGAGAGAGATCAAACACATAGCTACTGGTACATACCCTCAGCCCCGAGGGTGAACTACTCCCCCCTCATCATGGAGAGCGCCGGGATGATGAAGATGGCCACCGAAGAGGGATTCCCACCTCCGGCAGGGTGCCAGAACGGGTCTAGATTGGTTTTCGGTGGCAACAGAGGCTTGCGGCGGCGGAACTCCCGATCTAGGTTATTTTCTGGAGGTTTCTGTATTTATAGGATTTTTTGGCGTAGGGCACAAGTCAGGGTGGTCTTCGGGCTGTCCACGAGATAGGGGGGCGCACCCCCCAACTATTTTACTCTGGGGGCTTCTTTTGGTCATTAAAAATTCATCAAAATTGGAACATCAATTGGACTCCGTTTGGTATTCCTTTTCTGTAAAACTCAAAAACAAGGAAAAAACAGAAACTGACACTGGGCTCTAGGTTAATAGGTTAGTCCCAAAAATCATATAAAAGTGTCTATAAAAGCCCATAAAACATCTTAGAAGGATAATATAATAGCATGGAACAATCAAAAATTATAGATACATTGGAGACGTATCAAGGAGACATTTATTTTGAGAAATAATGAGAAGAGGAGACAGGCAGAAGCAAAGCGACCAAGCGATGGGCTGCCTGCGTTGGCTCAAATTAAAGCGACGTGGTGTTAAGGCTTTTTGCCTTGCCTTGGGCCGACTGTGTGGATATAGGTATGGCTTCCTACACAATTTTAGTACCACCTTAGATAACATAAAATCAACAGATATAATTAAAGAGGTGACATATGGAGAACTATGAAAGATTCTGTACTTTATTATTAGGTAAAGATTTGTTTCATTTAGTGTTTATGACAACTATGCCGTTATCGTGACAAGAATTGGAGTTTCATGTTGCCGATGTCCTCGGCCATCACAAGATCAAGATGGACATGTGCTTGAAGATTAGAAAGATTAGAAAATATCCCATTGATAACAAGGCTTGGTATCTTAGTTGTTGTTGGATCAATTGATACGTTAGTTGCGATTTTGATCGCATTTGTTGTTGCATTTAAATGTTTTACATAGTTGTATGTTAGTTTCGATGTATGATTTAATTAGATCCACTAGAGAGTTGTGTGTTGCTCTATGAGAACTATGTATGAACATTATCCATTTAATTTTTCAGTAATAACATTTGATCAGTATTGTACTTTGGTTTTAATACGATGATGAACTTCTATTAATTTGGTCATTTCTCTATTCATGATGTTATGTAATGGTTTTTGACATATACTTAATTATATACTGCACGCAGATGAACCGACAATGGATGCCCGGTGAGCGACGCACCTCCGACTACATTATGGCCCTAAATAATTTGCTCACTGTGGCTGATGCAAACAAGTAGAATGGTTTTATGTATTGTCCATCTACTGTTTGTGGGAATACCAAGAATTACTCTTCTTCAAAAATCCTTCACATCCACCTGCTTGAGAAGGGTTTAATGCCACACTATAATGTTTGGACGAAGCACAGAGAAAGAGGAGTTATGATGGAAGACAATGAAGAAGAAGATGATGACGACAACTATACTATGTTCCCTGGATACGATGATACTGCTAAAGAAGAGGGGGAAGGTGAAGATCAAGAGGCACCAGATGTGCCCGCTGATGATCTTCGTCGGGTAATTGTTGATGCATAGAGAGGTTCCGAAAGTAAAAGGGAGAAGTTGAAGTTTGAGCGCATGTTAGATGGCCACTAAAAAGGGTTGTACACAAATTGCAAAGATGGAAACACAAAGCTCCATACCACACTGGAATTGCTGCTATGGAAGGCAGAGAATGGTGTATGTGACAAGAGATTTGGTTCGCTACTGAAAATAATGAAGACGAAACTTCCAAAGGATAACGAATTGTCTGACAGTACATACGAAGCAAAGAAGGTTCTCTGCCCTTTAGGATTAGAGGAGCAGAAGATACATGCATGCCCTAATGACTACATCGTCTACAGTGGTGAGGAGTACGAGAATTTGAATGCATGCCTGGTATGTGGTGCATTGCTGTATAAGATCAGACGAGATGACCCTAGTGATGCTGAGGGCGAGCGCCCCAGGAAGAGGGTTCCTGCGAAGGTGAAGTGGTATGCTCCATAATTCCATGGTTGAAACGTCTGTTCAGAAACAAAGACGGAAAGTTGAGAGTAGGGGAGAAAAAAATGAGAGAAAGTGGGGGCTCTTTGCAGGTGACGCACGTAACTTATGGTTTGGTTTAAGTGAAGATGACATTAATTCATTAGGGGAGCAGATCAGCAATCATAGCACCTGGCCAGTGACTCTATGTATCTATAACCTTCCTCCTTGGTTGTGCATGAAGCGGAAGTTCATTTTGATGTCAGTGCTCATCCAAGGCCCTAAGTAACTCGGAAACAACATTTATGTGTACCTAAGGCCATTAGTTGAAGAACTTGTACATTTGTGGGATAAAAAAGGTGTACGTGTGTGGGATGAGCTCAAACAGTAGGAATTTGACCTATGAGCGTTGCTGTTTGTGACCATCAATGGTTGGCCTTCTCTTAGCAACCTTTCAGGACAAACAAACAAGGCACACAACGCATGCACACACTGTTTAGATGAGACTGAAAGAATATATTTGGACAAATGCAAGAAGAATGTGTACCTGGGACATCATCGATTTCTTCCGACCAAGCATGCCTTAAGAAAGAAAGGCAAGCATTTCAAATGTGTGGCAGATCACCGAAAGAAGCCTGTCCTCCGTACTAGTGATGCTAGACTTTATACGGTCAACAAATTTACATGTAATCTTTGGAAAGGGTCCTGGCGGATAATCTATTCCGAATGACTGCCACGAACACGCGCCCATGTGGAAGAAGAAATCTATATTTTGGGACCTACCCTATTGGAAAGACCTAGAGGTCCACTCTACAATCGACGTGATGCACGTGACGAAGAATATTTGCGCGAACCTGCTAGGCTTCTTGGGCGTGTATGGGAAGACAAAAGATACACCAGAGGCACGGGAAGACCAGCAACGTATGAACGAAAAAGACGGCATGCATCCAAAGCAGTATCAAGGTCCTGCCAACTTCGCTCTTACCAAAGCAGAGAAGGAAAACTTTTTTGAATGCTTGCTCAGTATCTAGGTCCTGTATGGCCTCTCGTCGAATATAAATGGAATAATAAATATGACAGAGAAAAAATTCCAGAACGTGAATTCTCATGACTGCCACATCATTATGATGCAACTATTTCCGGTTGCATTGAGGGGGCTTCTACCAAAAAATGCTCGATTAGCCATTGTGAAGCTATGTGCATGCCTCAATGCAATTTCTCAGAAGGTAATCGATCCAGAAATCTTACCAAGGTTACAGAATGATTTGGTCCAATGCATTGTCAGATCTGATTTGGTGTTCCCACCATCCTTCTTCAATATTATGATGCACGTACTAGTTCACCTATTCGACGAGATTGCCATTCTGGGTCTTGTATTCCTACACATTATGTTCCCCTTTGAGAGGTTCATGGGAGTCTTAAAGATATATGTTCGTAACTGTGCTAGGCCAGAAGGAAGCATCTCCAAGGGCCATGAAACAGAGGAGGTCATTGCGTTTTGTGTTGACTTTATTCCTGACCTTAAGTTGCCATGATATTTACACTGAAGTTGACATAGTGTGTACACTAAATGTTGTCATGATGTGTTTCATCTATTTTTTCTTTCGGATTTCAAAGGTACCATTATATTTCAACTACTTTTCACAACAAATTTTATAAACTGTCCATGCCAATTTTTAGTAATTAATCAAAAAATATTGAATTAATGGATAATGGCAATTTTTAATAACTCGTCATGGAAAATTTAGTTCAAAGATCATGTGAATTTTCAGTAATTAACTATGCAAATTTAATCCGATGATCATGGCAATTTTTAGTAATTCATCGTGGAAAAGTTAGTTTATTGATCATGACATTTTTAGTTTACAGATAATGACAATTTTAGTATTTTGATCATCACAAATTTAGTATTTTGACCATAGAAATTAATTTTGTATGAACCCTGGAAAATGTTAGTGCACGTATCATGGAAACTTTAAGTAATTCATCATGGAAATTTTAGTGCATAGTTCATGGTAATTTTGTGCTATTGATCACACAGTTCTAAAGTAATTGACGATGGATTTATTTTTAATTGTGAGCCATGTTAAAATTATTTCATGGATCATCACAACTTTTGCCATTCAACATGGCCAGTTTAGTTTCTCAATTCTCTTTTTGTAACATGTGAAAATTTGCTAATGTTCAATAAAAATTATTTGAAACATATTATGGCAAGTTTAGTGTAAACCCCATAGCAATTTATGTGCAATAGACATGGCAAATTTTAACTCAAAAAAGTCATCGAAACATATAGATATGAGATCAAGTTTTGAAGATCTCATCATGACGGATTTAATAGTGAAAATTATTTTTCAATGGGATTCTTCATTTAAGAGATAAAACATTTTAAAACTTTAAAACCCAAAAGATTCAAGCGAACATCATTAGTTTCATCACTTGTGCAAGAATGCGGTGACTGGCATAATCTGTGGTCATGTGGGCGTTCGGCAGATGCTCTCACGACCGAATAGGTGGAGGATATCAGGATCCAAATTATTGCATATATTGACACACATAATAACAAAGAACTAAATGTATGACAAGGTTTCGATATCCAATCAATGCATGAAAACATGCATTCAATAAATGACAGAATACATAAAGACATAAATAAATAGATACGCCACCAGATTTACTTGTGGGTATATAATGCTTTCCTTGTATATATGGGTCGATATTCACATGAGCCTATAGCAGGGCCCAATAGTTCAACCACATTTCATATTTACTCGTTCTTCTACTTGACATGTTAAATGATACATAAACAGGAAGCATGGAAATAGAGAAGAGAAGATGACGATAGAAGCACCAAATGGATGCACGAGTGTGTAAGAATTAGCGACATCGGGAGATAAAATAAGCATTAGCTAGACGAGGTCTAGTAGGCATGATTCCGGATACTAATGGGTACTCGGTGGCACTTCAACATGGTGATAGCTGGCATGAGTTTGAATGACTGCTGAACATAAGGGTTATCAACAAGGAGTTAAAGAAAAAATATGTTCCATCCATAAACTGAGTGTGGATTTACTTCCCTGTGTGGATTATGGAAATGCCTTCGATTAGCCACCATATTTTCTCCTTTATTTCTTCATCGCCTTGCCATCCAAAGTGTAATCTTAGTCTCTGACCCACTACTAGGAAAAGGCCTATTAATGGCGCACCTAGTTTGGCCATTAATGGCGCATTGGTGGTGCGCCATTACTAGCACGCCATTAGTATACTTTACTAATGGCGCACCTCTGGTGCGCCATTAGTATCTGGTATACTAATGGCGCACCACTGATGCGCCATCAGTATGCACAGTGGTGCGCCATTAGTATGCCTCCCAGGGGCCATGTGCTTTGGCATACTAATGGCGCACTCTGCTGTGATGCGCCATTAGTATGAATATTTTGTTTTTTTCTGTTTTTTGCACAGGTTATGCATATATATAAATATAATTTCTCGTGGAGCCAACATATATGGTACGCACATCGAAACTATTAGAATCTACTCCCTCCGTTCCGATTTACTCGTCGTGGTTTTAGTTCAAATTTGAACTAAAACCACGACGAGTAAATCGGAACGGAGGGACTATATAATAGCTCATAGAACAACTTAGCATCATGCATCATCGATCATAATAATAATAAAAACTCAACATAGGTATTAAATAATAAGTCTTACACATCATTATCGACCATACAACTTCTACTACGTAGCAATTTTCTAAGATAAAATGGCATAAAACAAGATGGCGTTTGTCTCTAAATCAATTAGATTTAAAGGGCCATTATGAAGAATGCAGATTATCTTGTCTCCACTTCTTGCCCTTCTCACTCTATTGCTTCCAAGTACCTCCTTACGAGTTTTCATTATTTTTCGCCATTCTTTGATTCTCATTCCTTCATTTTTAGAAGAAATCCGATATGGACACATGTGATTTATAGGTTCACCTGGCAGAATGTTTAAAACTTGTAGTTGACCAGATTGAAACATGACAGGAGGCACACAGTCACTAGGGAGAATCTGTTGCAAAACATATAGTAAGACTTCGTAGTTAGCATTGTAGTTCAGTTCGAGAAGAACTAATGCAAAACATGCACGAATGTCGTAATAGTACAAAAATCTTACCATGGTATCTCCATTGATATTAACGTAGTTCAAGACATGCACTAGTGGGACGTATTGACTATATTGTGGATCAATATTGCGATGTTGAATGTAATCCAGAAGAAAGGAATAAAAGAAGATGATCTGCTCTTTGTCCTTATAAGTACATTCTGAGCCAGGGGTGTAGTAGGTTCTGTCTAGCATCATCCTCACATTATTTGAATAATCAAAATAACCTATCAATGGAAATAAGTTGTCAACTATTTTGAAATAAACAATATAAATTACTAAATAACTATGTTTGATAAACTCACTTCTCGGTAGAATTGGAATCATATCGTCAACAAGGACCCAAATGTCCAAATCATCTTCGGCGATGGAATCCGGATTACCAAGATCCATGGTGAGAAGCATACCCTCATAAAAACCATATATCATGCAAAATGATTCCCAATTCTTGCAACAAAAAGTGGTTACGTTATCTGAATTGTACAAATCCACTTCTAAATCAACATTATGCATGGTCCTTAGTTGAATTTGCTTTGTCTCCGAAGTTTCATGATCTTCAAATCCCATCCTCTCCAAGACATAGCGTCTTGCATGACACGGGATAAACTAGTTGCATGTAAAAGAAGAAAATTAATTACTTACACGTTGAAGTAGCTAGAAATCGTGCTTAATTAATTACGAAACAAGACTTGTCGTTGCGTACCGTTTCGACATCGAAGGTCTCGTCGAGCTTAATACTGAAGTAATGACCGTCTACCAGGTGAGGCCTGTCGCACAGACCCCGGTCGTCACCGCACCAGGAGCACTCCGGGATCCTATCGTCGTCGGAAGACGACGTTTCCTATGTTTCAAAGAGATTAAACTTTATAAACTAAAAATATGTACCTAGACAAGCTAGCTGTGGCACCATCCTAGGCTCACTAGGACTAACATTGTCAACACTTTTGCACTAGTTCTGCTACATACCATCCTCACAATCTGATTACTATCCTCTCTATAAACTCATTAAAAGTTGGTTATTGTCAAGGAACAAGATCATGGTCTCATCATTTAGGGTTTGTCGACACCGAGGCATCCTAAAAGCTAAGCTTTTATAATTGAGGGTTTTTCGACGCCCAGGCACCCTAAAAGCCTAAGCTTTCATCATTTCGTTTTTTATCGACACCGAGGGACCCTAAAAGCCAAGGTTTCATAATTTATGGTTTGTCGACACCGAGGCATCCTAAAAGCTAAGCTAGGAAGGAGAATTGTAAGTTGGGCCTAATCACTTGGCTCTAATCACTTGATCCTACCTAATTAACCACTAAGATACCCCGGCCCATGCATTAGTCAGAAGTACCCTATATGTCCTATTTTTAGCAAAGTCATGCTAAAATTCACGGAAAATTTCAGTATGACCTTTGCTGAAAATAGGACATATGGAGTACCCGAATTTGCCGGAACGGAAGTTAATCAACATTCCAGCAAACTCAAGGGCCTCTCGGGGTACCTGCAAAACTATCACGACACGATGGTCGGAGACAAAACCCAGTAGTGCAAAGTGAGGAAATCTGCCATGTCTAAACATGGATATTTCCAGTAGCTGATTGGACCAATTAAGCTATAAGATGTTACAGTACAAACAAATTAGAGCAGCAGCAATAAGACAAGCACATGTATAGCTAGCAAAAGCATATATTTCCAGTTTGCTTTCGCAGTTACATCATGAAACAATCCGATATCATTGGACAGAATATCATTAAGACAAAGGAGATGCTCTCACTCCATTCTAAATATCCATCATCCTCCCACTCCATTCTAAATAATGTTACTTCTAACTGGTTTTATTATTTTCTTCTTCTTTATTATTTTCAAAATTCAGATAACATGGCACTTTTATTTACTAGTGTTGTCTCTGCTGGTTTTATTATTTTCTTCTTCTTTCATGCGTTCTACAAATTGAAATGTGTATCTAGTCTAGATAATAAGAAGTAGAAAACATGTAGCATGTAGTGGTACTTCTGCTTGTACACTTGTAGTGATATGCTGTATCTTACCTCAGGTTGTCATGGTAGGAAATGCTTAAGTATTGCATCAAAGATTTAGTCAGTAATATGCGGTGGTCACTACTTGATCAAGTAGCAATCTAAATAAACAGAGGCTGGCGGAAGACCTTTAGTTGCCAATGCAAAATTACGGATGTAAGTTTGAACATGTTTATTATTCATTTTGTTAATTTGCTTAATTTTTTTCTTCTGATACAGGGACTACAATACAATACCTCCTACATGGCTAGATCATATTTCCTAAAACTTTTGACTTTATTGTCTCACTTATCTAACAAAATAGGTGGCGATTAATCTAGTTAAAAATAGAACTGGCAGAAAAGTATCTTAAATAGATGGAGTCAAACTAGGGAATTAAGTAACCCTCTGTCACATAGCTAGATTTGATACACATTTTTCCTAAGAAGTAATAAAACCAGCAGAGACAGCACTAGTAAACTAGGGATGCACAAGTTTGGGCGCGCCAAGACGATCAAGGACTCGGCCACCAAGATTCGTCGTAGACAGCAGTAGTACAAAGAAAATTCCTACGACTCACTGCTCGTACAAAAAAAATAAAAAATAGGAAGCAGATCGTATGCTAAAACTAGGATGGCCTTGCGATGACAATTGGAGCTTCTGCAACCAAGTGCTAGCTGCGACAAAAAACATCGAGATATTGCTTATGCAAAAAACTTTCATATGAAGAAGGTACTGCCTGCTACATTACTTGATATATAGATACTGTTGAATTAACCACTATGTAAGAGGCCTGTCCACCACGGACTAGTGGTAGGCTAGCTAACTCCTATACTAGGGTATCACCTGGAAAGAAATCGAGCATTGCTAGTAAACGAGGCAAGAAATCGAGCACTAGTAAACGAGGCAAGAAAATTCCTTAAAGTAGCATCATGGATGAACTAACCGAGAAGAGGCAGCGGGAGATGGCGAGCTTGGGGAGGTGGGGATAGACGGCGGCTCCAAGTCTCCGGCGGCGGCTCCGAGGACGTGGGGCGGCTCCGAGGCTCCGAGGCTCCAAGTCTCCGGCGGCGGGGGCGCGTGGGGCGGCGTCGAGCGCTAGGGCAAGGGCTCGGGGGCGCGGGGGGCAGCGGCGTCGTCGAGCGCTAGGGCTAGGGCTCGGGGGCGCGTGGGTCGGCGTCGGCGCGGGCGTCGGCGAGCGCTAGGGCTCGGGCCGGGGCGCGGGGGGCGGCGACGCCGGGGGCACGGGGGCGACGGCGGAGGAGAGGGGAAGGGGATCGAGGGTGAGGCGAGGGAGAGAGAGGGGGGAGGTGTAGTGGGCCGGGCCGGGGGCATCAATATGTATGGGGCACAATACTAATGGCGCACTGCGCCCTGGTGCGCCATAAGTACGTCCATACTAATGGCGCACCTCCCCCTGGTGCGCCATTAGTATTTTTTTTTGATT
Organism: Secale cereale; assembly: GCA_902687465.1. Classification (NCBI taxonomy): domain Eukaryota; kingdom Viridiplantae; phylum Streptophyta; class Magnoliopsida; order Poales; family Poaceae; genus Secale; species Secale cereale. The sequence continues at coordinate 765,612,769 of LR738712.1, forward strand.
TCTGCGCGAGCCATTAGTAGTTTTGTAAAAAACAGAATAAAAAATATCATACAAAAAAAGCATTAATGGCGCACATGACTGCAGGTGCGCCATTACTATTTACAACTAGTAATGGCGCACCATTCATGGATGCGCCATTAGTATGTTTGGACAGGCGCGCTAGTTAAAAAAAAAACTTCTTGATACTAATGGCGCACTCCGGGCATGGTGCGCCATTAGTACTTCGAACTCTAATTGCGTATCTGTTGCTAGTGCGCCATTACTATACCTCCTGTCTGGTGCGCCATTAGTATCCATTTCATCTATAGCCCTTTTCCTAGTAGTGACCTAATATAACAAAATTATTTGGAACCTGGAATTTTTAACCATCTAAAATTTCTCCTTGGACTATTGAAAACAATTTTTATGATGACGATGATCGGGAACTATTTCACAAACATGGCCGCCTAGCAGGCCGAGCGAGTAGAAAAATCCAAAAACATTTAAAGTGTAAATTTTAAGAAATTCAAAAATCATGTTCTGGTAAACCTAGCAGGTATTTTAGAAATTTAAAAATGTAGGACAATAGGAGGTATTATATATGAAACACAATTTTATTTGGTGAAATTCTAGTAGACCATCAAATTAGGCAAACATTGGAGAACCAAAGTAAGTTGCAGAATTATAAATTTATAAATTACTTTGGGGAACCATGATGCATACATTAGAAAATTACTTTGGTTCTCCAATATTTTCTATTTGATTTCAACATTTCCGAAGAACTATATGTACGAAATATTGGAGAAGACCATGATGTAACTGCTGACTGGCCCTAGAGAATTCGATCGTCTGACCGTGTGCTCGTGCCGACCGGAAGCCTCAGAAGGCTCGATGGCCAACACAAATACATACACTGGGCTCGGAACTTTAATCTGATATGTCTAGTAACGATGCAATACCGGGCAGTGTCATGCTGAATTGCCGAACAAACGAAGACATGCAAAATGGACAAAAATAACCAAAAGGGGAAACCAATTCAAATAATAAACTTTCAGTGAAACTATTTCACAGAACTAATCCTTTCGGATAGCACCCAACGCGCAGGTACATTGCAACACGGGGTAGCACCCGTCTAACAAAGGTTACATGCGTTCCCAATGTTGCGTCCCAGAGCCAGGGCGGACTCCACGTGCGTCTAAGTAGCTCCTCGGTCTTTTGGGGCCACGCTACGTTTTATAACGCCTGATCCATAGACGCTATGCTCTTGGGGTTATGACGTGAAGGCCAGCCCAGCCCGGCCTATTCCTCATTCCCCATTTCCTCAAGAACACAAAAGAGAGTGGCGTCTAGGGTTCATCTTCATCTCAAATCCCTATCCCAAATCCGTGTATTTCGATGCCCCTAAGTTCATAGAGGTAATCTCCATTCCCTTGGTTTGGACCCATTATAATCTTGCAGTTTGGTGGGATATGTCCAAATCTTGGAAACCCTACAAATTCGAATTGATTGAATATGCATGGTTTATTTCTGTTGCATTGGCCATTGGTGGCTTCTATGTTGTATATGGAACACTTTCTTATGGTTAGGGTTCTTAGTTTGGGCATGACAACAACCACAGATGGGGGCTTGATGCTGCTGCCGGACGACACGGTGGAGAGAGCAGACACTATGGAGCACACGCAATGGTCAGAGATAGCACCAATGGGCGTCTCTAAAAATTGGGGGCCCGGGACAGAAATCAAAATAGGGCCCTAAATTTTCAAAATATAATCATATAGTTGAAGAACCAATATAAGTAAAGCATACTTTCAACTTGATTATATAATTTCAAATATGTGTTATTTGGTACAATATTTAGAAAATATATCATATACTAATGGTGAAATAGTAAAGATGGTACTGAAGAAATAAATGTATAAGCTCACATCACTTTCGACCAAAAAGCAGCAGTCGTCTAGTATTTCTTGAAATGGAATCTTTCATCATATATTTGTAGTCAATGTTCTTCGAGCCATCAGTTTCATGTGCTATTGTCGTCAATCCATAGAGTCGTTTGGGATTTGAACTCGATAGCCCCTTTTTGGATCGAGCATCTGATTCAAGTTATTATTTCTTTGAGGATACATGGTTGATGATTCTTTCTGTTTTATAACACAAACACAAGTAATATGAAATCAATTCAAGCTCTACGATATATTTGGCAACGTCGATCAGAACTTTGCCGATCATGGGTTCGGTGGCGACTTCATGGGGCCTCCTTCTCAAGAACCCAACCCAACAAAAGACGTGCGCGATCTAGCTGGTACCGTGGAGAAGCCAAGTTGCAACAGGCGTCGTCTGCCGTTCAGCTCTCAGGAGACGCCTCCAGCTGCCGACTTCACCGAGCCTCAGATAGGCGAGGTGCGAAATATTATCAGCCCCAACACACTAAAGAAGGCGGTCTGTGAGCAGAACTCGGTCCCAATTCAGGAGAAGAAGAAGGCACGCAAAAGAAAAACTAACAAGGGTGCGAGCCAGCCGGCACTGAGTACGATCCGTGCTCAGGACGGGCCACCTTCACCTAAGGATCTAATAAGGAGGGTGCATGTGGCGGGTAGGCCGATGCTACCGACAAATATGCTCGATGCTGCAACCGGTGCTATGCGGAGTCTGCATGACAGTGTTCTTTCTTTGGAGAAGCGGCGTCTCAGAGAGAAGGATGTGGCATACCCGGTTTTCGCGGCCAAGGTGCCAGAGGGCAAGGGCTTTGTGGATAACTCCATCAGGGGTACGATCGTCCTGCGGTTTGATGACATCCACGCTATGTTGAACCTTCATCCGCTGCACTACACCTTCGTTCGGCTATTTTCGCTGAGTATGGAGATGCGGATCATTCGCGACAAGACCCCAGACATCGTGATAGTCGACCCCTTCTACATGTGTGCCAAGATCTTGGGCAGCGCTGGGGACCGGCAAGTCGCGAGTTCTTACCTCGAAGGCGTCATTCAGGCAAACCGAGATAAGGATAACTTCCTCGTGCCTTACTTTCCCGAGAAAGTTCTCCCCCTCAACCGCCCCGTAACATATGAATTCTTAGATTTTGATCGTTTTTCTTTTAACATTCCGTGTTTTCTGCAGTGACACACATTGCACGCTCATCCTCCTAAGCCCCAAATATTCCATGGCCACGTATTTCGAAGCGGACCGTCAGTCGAACGTAGACAACACAAATGTCAAGAAGGTTCTTGATGATGTTCTCCCCGGCTACGCCAAATCTGGAGGCACCTTCACCAGGACAGTTCGTAAGACCGGTAAGCACGTGTTCTCCCACAATACGACGTTCTGCTGTGTCAAGCAGCCGCCTGGCTGTCAGAAGGGTGCCTACTACGCCATCCATCACATGCGGGCGATCGTACGGGACCATCATCAACTTCTGCTACCGAGTAAACTCAAAGATTGGGCTGCGAGCGTGTCGGCAATCCAGGACGCGGACATCAGACAACAATTCTTTCGCATCCAGTTGGAGTTTGCGGAAATCATCCATCAAGATGTCCTTCGTACCTCGGGGCAGTTCTTCCTCGGGTACCAACCGTCCAACAGTGACATCGACTCAATGCTACAAATGCAGGCTAACAACGCCCGTGATTTCATGACTCCCACGATAGACGGCGGCTTCATCCACGCTCCGGTCCCTTGAGTCGAGTCGAAAGCAGTGATGCTGTGTCTAGTTCTGAAACATCGATTGGCTCATGTTGTAATTAAACTTTAATGAACTTGTAGTATGTCTCTTTGGTTTCGAGAGTCGTTCAACTTAGATGTAATCGATGCTATTAATGTCTTGCTTTTCTCTTTCGATCGTTCTGTTGCATACTTATATATTGCTTATGTATTGTCTGTGAATTGGTACTAACGTTTCGTTTGGCTAGTGCATAGCGATGCCGTCGTATGTCGTGTACAAGGGTAAGGTTCCCGGAGTCTACGACGACTGGGAGGAGTTTCGGAGATAGGTTCACCGATTCAGCGGTAACAGTTACAAAGGGTACACCACTAGGGCCGAGGCGGAATCTAGATAGGCCCGCTATCTAGCGGGAGAGGGGAGGGAGCGTTGGAGGAACCGGATGAAGATGAGTTTCATCGTGATGATGCTCATCGTGATGACCGCAGCTCTCTTCTATGTGATGGTAGTTTAGATGATCGATATCGACTTGTAATGTGAAGACAAACTCGCTACTCGAGGTCTCGAGACTTGTAATATAATGTTCTATCTTTGTTCGGTCTTTTCAATTCGGAGACTAATATGATGAATTGTATTCGGAGACTAATATGATGAATTGTATTCAGAGACTAATCTTCTATTGTATTCGATGAATCTGTTGTTGATGTGTGTTGTCTATATTCCAATTATACATTTTGTAACCTGTGCAAAAAACAGAAAATTAAAAAAAACCTAATATTCATACTAATGGCGCATCACATCACAGTGCGCCATTAGTATGCCAAAGGATACTAATGGCGCATCATTAGACAGTGCGCCATTACTATGCCGAAGTTACTAATGGCGCATCCTGCTGGCGTGCGCCATTAGTATGCCAAAGCACCTGGGTATACATGGCCCCCAGGAGGCATACTAATGGCGCACTACTGTGCACACTAATGGCGTATCTGTGGTGCGCCATTAGTATACCAGATACTAATGGCGCACCAGAGGTGCGCCATTAGTAAAATATACTAATGGCGTGGCACTAATGGCGCACCACTAATGCGCCATTAATGGCCAAATTAGGTGCGCCATTAGTAGGCCTTTTCCTAGTAGTGTCGGCTTCACCGTCACCAGCCCTGGCTCCCTCTTCGGCTTGACGAGGCGAGGAGGGGCCGAGGAGGAGGAACCACGGCCGCCATCGTTGATGACGAGGCCGGCGCCGCGGGTGCGTCTACCGAGCGGCGTCTCGGCCGGCTCTGGCTTGACGCCGACCAAGGCCGGCGCGCCGGAGGAGTGAGAGGAGGATCGGGAGCAGGAGGAGGAGGAAGAGGAGGATGACCAGCCCATCATCCTCCTCGGCAGCCACGCGCCGCCACTCGGGTACTCGAACGGTGGGTCGTTGCCGCCCTCGAGGTGCGCGAGCACGCCGCTGAGCGTGCGGTCCGGGACGCCCCACCACAGGCGGCGGCCGTCGCTGTTGTTGCGGCCCCGCGGCGCCGGCGCGTTGTTGGTGGAGGCGAGCCGCTCCTCCTGTCGGCGTTCGAAGAACGCCGCCAACGCCACGTGGTTGCCGACGGCGTACTCCGGGAGCGCCCGCTCCACGGCCGTCAGGGACGCCCGCGCACGCTCGATTTCGGCGTGGAAGTAGTTGGGCATCTCCGGGACGGGAAGAGGGGGGACAGGGACGCCGCCGACGCTGAGCCTCCACCGCAACGGAGCACGTACGTCGGGCGGCGCGGGGTAGTTGGCCTCGTGGAGGAGGTACGCCTCCCACCGTTGGCCGCCGCCGCATCGCCGGGGTACCTCGCGCTCATGGTAGCAAGGTGGGAAGTGCGGCGGCGAGGAGGGGGAGATGGGGGGAAGTGCGTCGGCGAGGAGGGGGGGACTTCGTGTTCCTCACCGGTGCGGCCAGGGGCGCCTTTTATAGCGGCTCGTGGGGCGGCCGTGTGCGAACACGTGGCGGAAGGCGGGGCGGCGTCGCCGCAATGCGTCGCCCGTGAATCAATGGCAAGCTGACCGGCGGTAGACTTGGCATTGATTCCCCGCGGGAAAACCGAGACGATGAGGACGACCAGCCTTCGTGTCGCTGACGCGCCGGTCCCGTCACTCTTTCGTGCCAAAACGTTCGCGCCGGTGCCCCCGGGCGCCCCCCTGCGCGACGGGTTCGGATTGGGTGCGCCGGCACCAATTTCAGCCCAATCCGACAAAAAACAGGATCGTGGGGGCGCGATTCGGCCGATTTTTCGGCGCCGCCGCTAAAAAAGGCCTTGGAGGGGCCTGTTGGGGGCGCGGCTGGAGATGCTCTTAGTTACAACAGCCATCACACACAATACAAGTATATGTAACGTTACAATTCAACAGCCCTGCTTCGCTGCTCGCAGTGTATTTCTCTCATCCATGATGCTTGAGACCTTGATGCACAAAACTCCATTGTGGAGTTTGATTCTCTGGGTTGGCATGTGATATACTGGTATGTGGAATGCACTTCTTCTGTAGTTAGCTTTTGCTAGTGAAGTTCGAATATCAAACACGGTTCTGCAATGGGGTTAAGATGTAAGGCTCTGATCTCTATTACAGAGCATTGACCTCCAGTTGACACCCATGGAAGTTTACAATTTGACTTGTCATACTGCGGACACATGTTCTCCCAGAAAGCATGTATTAATTTCGTGGGGTTATGCACAGATCTGCGCAAGTAGTGTGTGCTGCATCCAAACTAGTATAATGATAAGGAGCAGACACTGTAATGTGACGCCCTCAAATTACAGAATCCATGGATAAAGGAGGCATGTTTTCTTGTTCTTCATCGTGGATAGTTCACTGGCTCTGAAATAAAAAAGAATCATGATATTTTGAGTGGTTGACTAAATCTAAACAGGATATTAGGGCCATCGAAATAACACAATTTAACGGAAATTGGGTTTGCTTACTGCCAAGAGACTTTCAAAGATACACGTATAACGTACAAGCTCCGTCAAGTTAGTATTGCTATTTTTTTTTTCAAAGTATAAGGTTTTACAGACTGATGTCCTTCCTAGACAACAACTACGATTCAATAAATTTACAGAACATGTACGGTTATTATATGCGTACACAAAGAATCCAGTTGCTTTTTGTGGTTTTTAGCTTGTCACGAATTAAATTGATTTAACCACAAACACAAATAAACAAAGAAGTAGCGCTATTTCCTGTGAGTTTATTCCAGAGGTCTGATGAATCTCAGCTTACAGTACTAGTGTCATGTTTCAGCGCGAACTTATTTCTGGTGAACTACTTCAGTGGGAACTTGAAAAACATGGAAAGCTCAGTTTCTTCATGTTTAGTAGAAATCCTTCGTTCGACCTCGCGTTGGACGGTGTCAACTGCTTCGACACCGTCGTCATGCACTGAGCAAGATGCTTTCTTGCTTTTGATCTGTATGGAAGTTGGATCAACTGGAGTGTTTTGACACGTACATGGACATGTGATGATTTGTTCATTCCATTGTAGACACTAATGCATTTAGATACATAATAACTGGACACTTTTCCTGCCCTCTCAGGCCATTAACGTTTGTGGCCGTTGGATCGTCAGTTTTGGGCGTTTTCTATCGTCAGATTTCCTCTAATCCCGCATCAGCTCGCTTCCTTCTCCGGGACCGAGCTCTAACCTTCATGGGCCACTGCTCTGGTCACAATTTTGGGCTTCTGGTGTTAACTCGAGCCTAACAGGCCCCTACAACTCTCTGTCCGTGCAGCTAGAACAAACCGGAGCACTCCCGTGGCGGCCGACCATGGCTCATGGGTACCGCGTCGTGGTCCAACTGATCCAACCGACGGCATCTCATACCGACTGTGTATCGGATCCAAACAAGATGGGACGCCTGCCATTGACCTAATTTACGGGGAAAGGTGAAGCGGCGCTGTGGCTGCTAGGTGAAGCTGATCTGCCGTGATTGAAGGTGGTAATCAATGTCCAGTTCCTCGAAGCCTTCATGGAAGCTTATGTGTGCCACTCACTGGTGGCGAGTAATGGAGTAGTTATTGTTTTCCCAACTTCAGCAGTTTCACGCCGGCCTGTATATATGTATACTTTGTCGGGTGAGGCTCTCCCGCCTCCCAGATCCTCCTGCGGCTAGGTTTCCACTTAGTCTTTATTTTTCTTTTCCTTGTGATCACCTCTTTGACCCGATTTGGTTTTGCTTGTCTTTCCATTCTCATATTTTTACATGTGGTGTTCATCGTGGACTCCTGGATATCTAGGAAAATCATGGGGTCTGGTTCTCATATTTTCGTTTGGGAAATTTTCACTTGACAATCTGCAATGGCTGCCCACAAGGTAAATTAGTTATGTGGGCTTACATGATGCCCTCGCTTTAAATTTCCAAATCTGGAAGAGTTCACATCCATTTAATCATTTACCTGCCACGTGGTGTCAGGGGCTCACAGAGGATGCCACGTGACAGGGATATGCCGACGGCTATGCCGTCGGCATACTCCTTGCCACGTGGCATCCCGTGGTTCGTCGACGGGTTTGACGGCGCCGTCGGTTGCCGTCAGGCGAAAATCATTGCCGACGGCGTATATATGCAGACGGCCATACAGACGCTGTCGGCATATATGCCTATGCCGACGGCTTTCCTATGCCGACGGTCTGACACATATATGCTGACGTGATATACGCCGACGGAGATATGCCGACGGGGCCGGTCGGCATAGACCTAAGCCGACGGCGTTGGGGCCTATGCTGACGGCCGGCGGCCGGCGGCTTAGAGGGGGAATTCCGGTAGTGTGCAGCTCAAGGAGCTTTGTCTCAATCTCTTTCACCATGCCATGCCGCTACTGGATCCCTTGGGGTGTGTCGCGCACCTGCGAACGTGTGGAATAAAGGTTAGACCACGCATTGCTTTTGGTACTAGAAGTAAACAAGGCAAAGTGTTATCACCCTTCCACAGAATTGTTCCTGAATAGCTCTGTGAAAATTTTGCTCTGCGTCGCCTGTTTCTATCAGCTTGTCCATAGTCTGAAAAAAATCGACACAATGTTAGCAATATAAAGTATGCATATTTGCTTTGCGGTTGTGGCTTGAAGTAAATGAGAGTTGATCAGTTGAGGAATCTTTATACCTCTTCATCAGCACGCTCGCCCATTACTGTTCATTGTAAATTTGCAGAGTGAAAGATAAAATAAGTCAGCTCAACTGAAATGCAAAAGGGCTGCAGTTATGGTGAGAGATAAGGGCAACAGACCGGTGAAAACATGCCGCTCTACAACTTCCCTGTACTCCGTCTGGATTGCCTTCTCTTAATGTCTAAAAGTACATTTTCATAACGTGCTCATTTACAAGTAGCATGTACATTTAGAAGCGATTTTCAAGCTTGATCAGACTAAATGTTAGACAACCCACAAGTAGTGATGCCGACTTGTGTTTAGTTTTTTTATTTTCGATACAACATGCACTATTAGAAAACGACCCATTTATCCCGGTTCGAGAGGCCCTTTAGCCCTGGTTCTTCAACCGGGACAAAACGGTTGGGACTAAAGACCAAAAATTTTAGTCCCAATTGGCTTACGAACCGGGACGAAAGGGGCTCCACGTGGCAGCGGTTATGGTCTATAAGCAAGAGAAAAACCATGTAGCAGCAGTTGTGGTCTATAAGCAAGAGAAAAACCATGTTTAGCATGTTGACTATGTGCAAGAGTTGACGAAATGTGTACCTGAAACTCTGGTCACAATTTTGGCCTTCTGGTGTTAACTCGCCTAATGGCCCGCTACAACTCTCTGTCCGTGCAGCTAGAACAAAACATGTAGGCGACCCTCCCTCCTTTGCTTTCGCACGGAGCACTCCGGTGGCGGCCGACCATGGCTTATGGCTACCGCGTCGTGGTCCAACTTATCCCATCGACGGCATCTCATACCGACTGTGTATCGGATCCAAACAAGATGGGACGCCTGCCATCTATACCTATACTAATTTGTGACTCCCTAGAAAATCCCACGTTAATCAGTAATTAGGAGCCGTTAATCTGGTGGGACCAAATTATAACGGTGTAGACCTCTCCAAAAAAAGGAAATACTGATGGATATCTCCCTAACGACTGAAATCTCTCACGTGTAAAAAAAGCCTCTCACATACGCATCTCTCCCCACATCCCAACTCTAACAATCTCTCATGTTTCTCTCCAAAAAGGACAAACTCTCACGTATATCTCTCCTCTCGCCCATCAGATGCAAAATTGGAAACTCCTATCGTATCATAGTACGGGGTTTAGATCTAACCTAACCATACCAGTTCAGTCTTTCACATGGGCCTTTGCATGCGGCAGCCCATAACAGACCTACAGAATTAAAACAGCTCGGTCAATTAGCTATGTATACATTACCTAATTGTCCACAAAAAACTATGTACGCTACCTAAAAAAAAAGCTATGTACTACTCCCTCTGTTCCAAAATAAATGACCCAACTTTATATTAAAGTTAGTACAAAGTTGAGTCATCTATTTTGGAACGGAGGGAGTACGTAATATACCTAGAAAAAAAATTGAGCAAGTTCTGTTTAGGAAAGGAATCGTAATATGCCTAGAAACATCCAGCACATAATCTTCTCAGAATAAATGAGATTGAGTCCTAAAAAAAGAGATTGACCCTAGCTCCTCGGCCTCACGTGAACATGCAGACATGGGAAACGAGATTAGATGGGAGATGGCTACCATAGCGTAATACTTTAGGAGGAGGCACCACAAGAGGCACGACTCTCAGGCAGCTTAGGTCATGCGGTCGCACAGCCGCAGGTAGCCGGGAGAGGGCGAGTTCGCCATGATCTCTAATCCCTTCGATGCCAACCATGAGTTGTGATGCACACGGTCCCTTGTGTGAATGTCGTTGGCATGATTTTGCTCGGTTTTTACTGCCGCACGAGAAGCATACCCGGGTTCGGCTACATTCACGTGTCCTCGAGCAGGCTAGACAAGTACACCGCATAGGTAGTCGCCAGCGAACTCACCGACTCCCTTGGCCTGGAGCATGTGCATATTCCAGGTACGACTACCGCGGCTACATGCAGGTATAAGTAGACATCATGTTGAACTATTGGCGGCGCAACAAAGTTTTCTAGGATCTAGCTTTTTGCCTCATGCCCCAGTTATATTCTTTGAAGAAATATAGTGTTTCCGTTTTCGCAATGTGAAATTACTTCCAGCTCCTTGGAATGGAAAATCTTAAAAAATGACTATGTAATCAATTTTTTAAATTTAGGACCAACTCGAGCAAAGTATGAAATAAGACAGTGATAATGCTATAAAGAATGCACATGGAATTATAGTCACCAGGAGGGAGTAGTGACCCAACAGATTTGGTTATTAATTAAAATTATATTAAGCTGCGCCGGGTTATAATTTCGCCTAGGGCCCCTGTAATCTGAGCACCATCCCTCGATCAAACTCGATGTTGTTACACATTCATGCTAAACCAGCTGGAACGTATGTCCAAGCCGATAGTTGTCATGGAATCTGGTACTTTCCTCTTCAGCTTACTATGTTTTGCATTATGCATGCATGAGTTAAGGCATGGGTTCGCAAGATGATTATTTCGAGTGTGGTACATACATTCTTGCTCATACTTACGTGCATAGAACTGAGGTGTATGCATGCCCATATATTTTTATTTTTGACCAGCAGCACGTCCATATATTTGTAACTCTACCTTAAATGTATGTCTAGATTGAGTTATCTGTGCAAAGCGAGAAATATTAGTTAGTATGCCTTTTGCCCTGCAGCCTTATTGTTGATATTTTGGGAGATGATTAGCCACGAGCTTCATTAAGATTCTCATAATCATATTTATGAAAGTTGTTGTTTGTTTGAAGTGAATACATGTGCCTTCCCGAGGAGAGTGGGTTCGATTGATTTCTTACATTACTTTGATTCCCGCTTGACTGGATTTGATGGCATTTTATGCATGCCATCAGGTCATAGGCAAGAGTGAGTTGCACAACATGGTACATGATGACCTACTTGCAAATTCTGAGTCAAATCTGGTGCTAGGATGTTCCCCTTATGCTATTATACTATGATTTATTATTAAAAATTGCTTAACCATGCAATTTGCAACTGCTATTGCAGTTGACATCCTCATGAGACCAATTTAAGCATAAAAAATTAATGATAGTATTTTTATTTGGAGGCTTAATAATGTTAGACCATTAGTACTTAAAAGTTTATTTTAACATGTTCGAATGTGTCTTCAATGTAGCACATGTAATGTTTTCTTCTGTATATGAATTCTTTCAGTGTGGTAATTCATTCCGAAAGATACAGGCAAACTTATCTGCCACTATAGAGGGCATTTAACATAAAATAAGTTGTTTAAATATGAGAAGAATTTTTTATTATATAATTCATTCTGAATGATAAGAGCAAACTTATCTGAAGATTTTTACATATGAGATTACATTTTTATGGTATTACTAACGGTTCTGTTGCGGTGCTATGCGAGGACATGGGTGAGATATGATGATTTCTTAGGTTCCATTATTACTGGGCATGTAATGTAGTTTTATTACAAATTTATATTGTTCGGTATACGCACAATGCGTGTGCAAGGCAACGGCTGCTAGAAGCACAACTGAAAAAAGATCCAGGACATAGGGATGGTATTTGGAATTGAAAAGTGATCCAGGATACACAACATTTGCATACTGTTCTTGACCTCATAGTTAACATGGATAATGTGAGTGTAACATTGTAACAATGAAGTGACCAGCTAGAACCAATTTTAATGTGGTCTTCAACCTTGATGTGAATACGAAATAAAGCAACACAATACATGGCTGCTACGTGCATAAGGTAATGCTTACTGATGAATATATCATTGGGCGTATGGTGGCCTTCTTATAGACGTAGCCTCATTATTATTTTTATTGGAGCTTAACTCACCAACGAATTTCTGATTTGTTGCTTTGGATTCTCTGATAATATTTTCCTCCATGTATATCAAGTTATTAACTCACATGCCAAGTATTAATTGGTTATACTTTTGGATTATACTTTGTCGCTCGGGACAAGATTTAAATTGGACCTCGCTATTCCCATCAGTTGTTTGTATCAATGCCAATGTGCCGTAACAAATAAAATGGAAGCTTCTCTCGATATTGGCAACAACGTCACTTGCAGGTTATAGGTTCAACATCCCATCATTTCTTTTTCTAACGCCTTTAAAGTGGGTAGGAATTGTACATGAATTGACATTACAACATTGATAGCTATTGCTGTGTAGGTATTATATAAGAACTTGCTAACCTTGATGCCCTCCTATTTTATACCTTCTCTAATTCTCTTTATGTATGGTATTTGTAGTGAAACAACAACGTGTGATATGCTTAACTGGTACTTTCATTTGGAATTCTAACCATTTGAAAAATTGACTACTGAATCAATGGAAACGTTTTTTTCTTTCCAGTTTGACTATAGTTGTTTGCAATAGTGATGAGTTGGAATTACCTTATTCTCCCTCCGTCCCAAAATATATTTGGCAGACTTAGTACAACTTTAGTACAAAGTTGTACAAAGTCCGTAGCACTTATTTTGGGACGCAAGGAGTAGTTGTTACCAGGCAATATGTTAGTTGTCTATAAAGAAACCCACAGTTTACATGGATTTGTATCCGTGAGATACAATAAAACTCCAGAGAGGTAGAGTAACATTCTCACGATAATATGCACTTCAGTGCTTATGAACAAGTGTCTCTTTGAAGATATCTTTGAGAGGAAAAGCAGTGTGGAGCACATTTTACGCACAACATTACAGTACTGAAATCCCATATGTTGTCTGAAGAAGTTACTTATTATTACTTTAGTTAATAATGTCAACGTACATGTTTTCGTGTATCGTTTTAACTTATTATTCAAGGAACAACTTTGTAAATGATATAGCCATCAAGCAAATCACTATGTATGGCTGGTTCGATATAGAATACGTATCCCGAAAAATATGAAATTTTAGAACCTGACATCATCATGGACATGCATCTTTGACCATTATTATTGTAGATTCTATTATGAAAGAACAATATTTTTCATGAAAAATGAAAATCATAGATAAAAATTAAGAAAGACATGTGCAAAAAATGGCACGTCAAATGTGGTACAAAACTGGACTATCATCAAGAAATGTGCAGTTTTTCATGATGGATGTAGAAAATTACCCATAGAAAACTTCAGGCTGAATTACTTCCTCAATAATAACTATATAGGTATTATTTAATATTCATAAAAAGTAGCCATTAACAAAACTAGCCGTGCAACTGCACGGGCTGACGACTAGTTGACCTAATTTACGGGGAAAGGTGAAGCGGCCCTAAAATGAGACCAACCCAAGGGCTAACCCTCGTTGGCATTTTTTTATAGGAGAAACTCCGTGAGCACCATGCTTCCAAGCCGGGACTTGAACTCAGGTGGGCTGGCAGCAACCTCAGCTGCCCAGCCAACGGGTCGACGCCCCATCCTCAGGTGAAGCGGCCCTGTGGCTGCTAGGTGAAGCTGATCTGCCGTGATTGAAGGAGGTAATCAATGATCAGTTCCTTGAAGCCTTCATGGCAGCTTATGTGCGCCACTCACCGGTGGCGAGTAATGGAGTAGTTATTGTTTTACCAACTTCAGCAGTTTCACGCCGGCCTGTATATATGTATGCTTCGTCGGGTGAGGCTCTCCCGCCTCCCAGATGCTCCCGCGGCTATGGTTTTCGGCTAGGTTTCCACTCAATCTTCATTTTTCTTTTCCTTGTGATCACCTCTTTGACCTGATTCCATTTTGCTTGTCTTTCCAGTCTTAGATTTTTACAGGTGGTGTCCATCGTTGCCTCAGGGGCGGGCCCAGGAATTCAAAACAGTGTATTCAAAATATGAAAACTTATTTTGAGGCCTACGGCCTTCCTTTTGGCGCGTAAAACTGATTATAGCAACATATTGTACTATTTCCAAACTGTATAAAAGATACCACATAATACATTATATTCATAAAAATTGACCATAACTTGGTATTGTTCAACATATAGAAGTAAAAAAATTCTTCATCATATCATGGCAAAATCTAACATATATATAGAGAATATAAAATAGTACATAATAATAATGAAAGCTTACAAATTGCAGGATAACTTTGCGATCCTTGATGCTCTGGAAATGAGTGATGATGTCCTCACCCATAACTTGTAAGAAGAAACCCCTTTCCACAAATGCAACCAAGCAATCATTCAAGTATTTTTGCCCCATCTTGTTTACGTGTCTACATAGCTCATGGGGTAAAGATACAACTCGTGCTCTCCTCTTCATTTTACTTTATCGCGTAATACATGTTGTTTTCTTGCTTATGTCGACAAAATACAGGCGGAAACAATCACGGGTGAGGTGTGCGCCACTAGTCTTCAACCAGACTGTGTTCGGCTAACGGTCCTGCATATTCATGTGCCCATTGAAAACAACTGAAAGTTGGATTGAAGGACTTCATTTTTCCTGATGAGCAACATCCTTGCAGACAGACTGCTCGACAAATGCTTTCGTTGAATAAAGCTCTCAAAATTCTTGGAAAAAAAGAAAGAACAGCAACCAGCAGGGTGTGCCTGCCGACCCATGCGCGCTTCTCTAGAAAAGTACAGCACCCGGCGGTGTCATCCAGAATTGGCGAACAGTCAAAGTCCTGCCACGCCACCTTCCCATCACCAAGCACGGCACCCCTCGCTGACTCCAAGTGTTGCGTCTGTCAGCCATTCCATCTACTCCCACCATAAGCTATCCTAAACTTGACCGAGTCTGAGTCTCCATCCGTAAATAATCAAACCCAGTCGTTAGTCATCACACTGTAGTTTCGCTTTAGCTTCCCGCCGTGTGCCGGTCAGAGCCGGCGTCTCCCGTCGGCGTCCGTGGACTTCCCTGCCGCGCCCTTCACCCATCCCGCTTGCCTCCCCCCTCTCCACACCAAGCTTCCGTGTATATATGTCAAACAATGCGTGTGGAAAAGAAGAACATTTAAACCCGAGCTCACATACATAGTCAAAAAGAGAGAAACAGAGCAAAGCTGACAAGGAAGAATCGTCTTGCTACACCAGGCAGAGAAAGCTTGCTAGGAATTTGGTTGACGCAGCTCGGCTGATCGATCATGGACAAGATGCTGGCTTTCTCGATCCTCAGCTCGTCGCCGGCGGATATCGCTGGTGCAGGGTATGTCACACGCTTGTCCTGGCGGAGCGGGAGCGGGAAGCAGGCGACCCAGAAGAAGATGCAGCAGGACGAGAAGGTCGAGCAGAGCACGCGGACAGAGAGGAAGCGGGAGACCAGGCCGACCCGATTTGCACCCGAGTTTGACGGCCTCAACTGCTTCGAGTCCATAATTTCCACCTAACATCCGAGCAGCTCGCCGGGTTGTGTTTTCTTTTCACTTTTCCATCTGTACTTTTTGGTTGCTTACTGAAGGAGAAAAGACTCACCATTTGTAAAAAAGTGAGTGCACTGATAATTAATTATATGTCTGTTTTGGTGTTTTTTACGTTATAATTCCAACCATAATTGTTTCACCAAAAATTGGCAGGTTCCTCTCACCATGCCCCACATAAACTTTCCTCCCAATGTGTGTTCAGACTTTGCCTCAAAACCAAGAGGAATAGAATGACAGTGAACGGAGAACAAAACCATACCAGAGCATCTGCACGTGGGCAGAACTGTAGCAGGAGTTCGATTTTACATGCCAAACTTACAACTTGGCAAAAGCGTAGCCCGACCATGCTTAGTGATGTTGGACAGAAACAGGGTGTAACTAGAGCTAATTCCATTTTGATGTCCAGTATCACTATGTCTATCAGTATGTGAGGAAACACGTGAGAACCAGCAATACACCTTCTTCATTAGGAGAAGCTGCTGTCTCAGTCTTGCATGGAAGCATGCATTCTTGTTTGCAGAAAAAGCACACATGCATTCCATAAATGAATGAATTAAGACACAAATAAAAAAAATCCACCCATCTTTACCTATATGTGTATAGTGGTTACCTTCATATATATAGGATTCTATATTCACATGAGCGTATAGCAGGTCCCAATAGTTCATCCACGCTTTCATATTTATACTCGTTCTTCTGTTAGACATGATAGGAAGCATGGAAACAGAGAAGAGAAGAGGCCGAGAGAAGCAAAATATATGCACAAACACGTAGGAATTAGATACATCAGGAGAGAAGCAATACATCCTTTGCGGATGCAACGCCCTTGAATATAAGCATTAGGTCTACGGGGTTTACTAGACATGACTCTGGAGACTAATGAGAACTCGTTGTGAAGGCTGGCATGTGATAATTGGCCCGAGTTTTGAATGGTTGCTGATCTTAAAGGTCACCAGAAACGAGTTGAGGACTACATGTTTGTCGCATTAGCGGGTTTCTGCTTGACTTCCCTGGGTAGATTGTGTAAACTACTTCGGCCAGCCGCCATGTTTTTTCAAGATCTGAGGAACCCAGCAAACATTAGAGAAAAAAAGTTTTAGGACTATACTTTCAGTTCAATTTAAATACGTTAAAGAACAGTTTTTACAGAACAAGACAGTGATGTAACTTCTACCCAGCCTGTGACCCATATGCTTGTTCTTTATGCTATTTATGCAAGTGATGCTCGGATCTATCATATTTTTCTAAAAATCAGAGTGGCACGGGTAAAAATGTTAAGGACAATACAATTATACTCCCTCCGTTCCTAAATATTTGTCTTTCTAGACATTTCAAATGGTTACAACATTCGGATGTATGTAGACATATTTTAGAGTGTAGATTCGCTCATTTTGCTTCGTATGTAGTCACTTGTTGAAATCTCTAAAAAGACAAATATTTCTGAACGGAGGGAATATATAGCTTGGTGTGACTGAATAGAGCGGCAAACTGAGCACGCTCCAGACAGTAGTTGACACATAATTTATGTTCTGGTGAGAAAACAATTGACAACTTGAAGTTGTCAATCGATGAACTCAAGAGAAAGTTTATGATTTGGCCGAGAGGTGATATAGTGAATTGGATTCCAAATCAAGATTCGCGGGCAGCGAGGCAAAACCACATGCAGCGATGGATCGGTGCAACAGAGCAGGAGGATCAGAGGAAGAAGGTTGTCCGTCATCTCGCGATTATTTTAGTGAGATGTGCAGATGCAGTCGCTAGAACTCATGGCTAACATGCGCTGTGGATGCGACATCCTTGTATGCACACAATATGGTCAGGAAAGAGTGCCAGCTTGGTTATTCCAGGGTTAGCTCGTCGCACGTCTCATGAAGTCGTGATCGAAGGTCTAATTGTTGTCTCTATTATTTATGCAACGTTGAACCGATGTAATTTGTAGATGTTATTGATTTTGTGTTGTTTGGATGTCATCAAAGGCTCCTAACTGTTAATAGGGATTTTTCTCTCACTGGGATTTGTTGCATTTTTTTCTTCTTATTTTAGTTTTTTGCGGGTCGCAATTTCGTACTTCCTCCATCTGGAATTAGTTGACACTCAAACGGACGTATTCGGAATTAGATTAACACTCAAACCTCTACATACATCTGTTAGAGTTTCCACTAATTCCGGACGGAGGGAGTACCATTTCGTACTTCCTTCATGATAAGAAGGGCCATGTGCCTTCTGTTGCATGAACTATGAACTGAAACCTGAAAGCTGTCCAAAGTATTAAATAGCTCGCTATTGCTTTTAGAAAAGGTTTCGCGCTAAATGTATTTTGTCCAATCACATGAGCGAACATTTTAAATAGCCCGCTATAGTCCCGCTATAGCTCGCTATAAAATTTAGAAGAGGTCCGCCGCTAAAAGGCTTAGCGCGCTATTTAAAACTTTGAAGCTGTCCCCTGCAAGCTTCTTTATCTGGAGTGTTATGGGATGTGTGTTATTGTTGCTCGCTCTCAAGCAACTAGTTCTTCAGTAGGTGCTACAATGTGCACATAAGATCTCTATATAACTGGGTTTGAAGAGTGGGTATTCTAGCGGCTGCTGCTTTTTCATAAAATCTCTGGCCCCAACGTGCAGTCCCATCACAATACCTTTTCATAGAATATCTCCCTTCGTTCCGGGAGCAGCAGCAAAGAATAATTGGTGACAGACTTCCTGATCGAAGCTAATCATCATCCATCAAAGGTTCCATGGCCATGGAGAGGTTCTTCATGGCGCTCGTCTTCTGTGAGGCCTGCATCGACGGCTATGGCACAGCGGTGCTCACCGTCGGCGCGGTGAACAGGCTGGTCTCAGGCAGTGGAGGTACGACTAAGCAGGCGGTGACTAGCAAGGCGGCGGCTGAGAAGTTGCAGGGTAATTAGACAGCGCAAAGGCGCGCTGTGTTCGAGCTCGCGGTCAACGGCCACAATTGCTTTGACACCACCGTCATGCACTGAGCAGCACGTACGTCGGCTTGAGATGTTTTGTTCATTCCATTGTACTGTTTGCCAGGCGAATTAGCTTCAGTACAAAATGAAAAGGAATTTATAGTGGATATATAGTACTATGAGTTCAAGGCTAATTTGCATCGAACTATATGTACATCATTCAGTCAGTGTGCTGTCTCACTGTGTTTGGCACGTGCTGGTCGCAGGTACAATGCAATTAAGCGGTCTGGTTGGTGATATTCTTCAAGCTGAGCTCGGGGTCAAATGCTCTGACAGCCGGAGTCCCCCTCGGTCGCCCCTCGTTGCTCCTGTGGGCGACGGCCGGGTGAAACCCTAGCTCGGCCACCCCCTCCCCCCTTTCCCTCCTCCCTCACAGGCATTGGAGGGCGCCGACGGGCAAAGCCCGGGCGGCGTCGGAGGCGGCGAGGCCCCTCTTCCTCCTCGCTAGGCATCAGCTGCACGGGATGTGGTCGCCATCGGGGACGCGGATCTGGGGTGGGGCGCCACTGTGGCGTCACGCGCGCACATGCAATCGATGGGGCTGCAGTGGCGGACAGAGATCAGGTGACATGCACCTTTGCATGTTACCGCGTGCCTTGCGACCGAAATTCAAATTTAAACATTGCGAAAAAATCTGAAAAAATTCATGCATGTTCACAGCACATATTAAGATAACCCCTAAAAAATTTCAGATCAAAATTCAAAACGTATCGTACGTTTTGAATTTTGATCTGAAATTTTTTAGGGGTTATCTTAATATGTGCTGTGAACATGCATGAATTTTTTCAGATTTTTTCGCAATGTTTAAATTTGAATTTCGGTCGCAAGGCACGCGGTAACATGCAAAGGTGCATGTCACCTGATCTCTGTCCGGCAGTGGCTGGGCGTGTGGCGGCACGCGCTGGCGTCCTTGTCGCCGCGTATCTGGGCTATTGTGTGGGAAGCGGGCAGTCCTCTTTGACGATGGATGAACAGAGGGGACGCGGCGTGGTCTTCGCTGGAGGGTGCCTCGCGTGCGGTTGCGGCTGTGCCTCGCCTGGGCGCATGGTGGCTTGTCCGCAGGCGTCATTGTGGTGGTGATGGCTCTTCTTTCGGATTGTGTGGGCAACGGGAGGAATGACGGCTGGTAGCTTGGACATGCCTTCTCTCCTGAGGGGACGGTGTCCTGATCCAGATATGGGTATCTGGCACCGTCAAATTTCCCATGGCGACTTCGTTGTGGAACGGGTGAGTTTCCGATCGAAAGCTCCGTGCCTTGGCACCGACGTTGGTGACATTTGTGGATGTCGCGCTCTTCTTGAAGACGGCGCGCTCCGGGTGAAGGAAATTGTCCGGTGTGGACTAGGCAGCGGCGACGCTATGCGCCGTTCTCCATCTTGATGGCGTTCTCTTGGAGCTTAGTTGTGCTAGGTCGTAGCATGAGGTGTTTAGGTCTTTCGGTGCTCATTGCTGGTAGTGTAGTCCCGTGCGTACTGTGTGCCAGACATCTCAGAATTGGCTTTGTAACAAGGTTACCTGATCATCTTGTATGGTTCGTCCGTGTAACTTTTCGGATGTTGCTTTATCTATAAAGCGGGGCAAAAGCCTATTTTGAGATCTTCTGCTGGCTTTGCGTGAAAAGTGTAAGTAGAAGATAGTGAGAGTGAGGAGAAAGCAAAATTACAGTCTCTCCACGTGTGCAGAATTGTAGTAGGAGTTTGATTTTACATGCCATGCTTGCTGCCACATGGCAAAGCTAGCTAATCTGACCTTCCTTACCAATGTTGGCAGAAACAGAGTGTGGATTATACCTAATTCGAGTTGATTTCAGTATCACTATGTCGGTCAGAATGGTTAGTCCCTTGCAAAATAACGGAAAACTGTATATAACACAACAAAATTATAACAGAAACAAAAGGTGCATGGAGTCAAAAGATTCTCATAGTATCCTTGTAGAAAACAAGAAGATTCAACTTGTAAACGAGTAAAAGTAAACAAGCATTGTACCAATGAAAAAAAAAAGTCATGTTACGTGAATAAAATAATGAACAAATAAGTAAATTCTCCACCAACCTTCAGTTGTCCGAGTAATGCTTTCCCTATACATCAGAGTCTACATCCACATGAGCAGATAGCTAGGTTTAGTAATTCATCCACACCCTTTGATCCCATTATTTGACATGTAAAGACACAAGTAAGTCACACACACAAAGATACAATAACAGAGAAGAATTACATAGATGCAATGAACATGTAGGAATCAGAGACGTCGGGAAAGAAACAATATTTACTAAATGATTCCGTTGGCCTGCTGTAAGCACCATGGTCTCTTAGTGCCCCTGTCAAGCCAATTTTCGAGAATCACATGCCCTGGTGATAGCGGGCACGACTGTTTTCAGTGGCAACTGAGTTTGTATCCTTGGCGCGTCTCGGTATGGCTAGTTCCGCTGTTAGTAAACTTGTGTTATCTTTGTCGTCCTTTCATCTATACGTTGTTATGTCCATTCGATTACTCAAGAGAGAAATAGATCTTGTAAGAGCTTCAAGTCATATCAAAGAAAAGAAAAGATACTTCGCAAATTGTGTGAGTTTGTTAGTGAGTACATGTTACCATCAACTGTGAATGTGATGGATCGATTAGCCAAGGAGTTACGCGCGAATGTTGAGTTTGGACATGTAGCAAGTTGTAGTTCACACACATCCTTTTTTGTCGGTTGGCCAGCTCCATTTCTGGATTAATTTGACTGAATATCAATACCACCTCGAGCCTTAAGTCCTTAACTACCCTGCCAATAATTTACTTAGCTATGCAGACAACAAAAGCTTATCCAAATTATCAAACTGAAATGGGTCGCTTTCTCCTCGGTAGATAGGTCGGATTTGAGGTGACGCATTGATGGTGACGCGGTCATTCAGTAGAGTATATGTAGATCATTGAGTGAGTGTGCGGTCTGACTGTATCAGGCACGCGCTGGTCGCAGGAACAATGCGAGGAAGTTCAATATCGACAAAAAAAGGGTTTCCCTGGCTTTATATTATAAAGCAAACATCACCGATTATAACCGAAGCCAATACAAACACACACCAGACACTGAAGGCAAGATACAATGATGAGGACGAGGCACCGACACACCACCCTAAAGATGACGTAGATGGGAAGACAAGGCACTGCCGCCACCTACGTCGGCTGGGCTTCGCCCGACGACACCCCAGGCGGCGGCGAGGGAGCAGGGGGGCGGAGGGGAAGGGGACGAGGCGGCGGCTAGGGTTCCCTCGCCCGCTCGCGGGAGCGGCACGGGGTGAAGCGAGGAAGTGGGACTTGTGTGTAGTTGCAATCACTGCTTCACCATCTTCTTAGAAGTTCAGTTTCTGCCTCTAATGTATTAATTAAAAATTAGGTCATTTTCAGGGTATATAAATATGTTACTGCAACTGTATCTGTATTAAAATCGTATTTGATGGTATTCTGGGCCTTTTTTGTCTTTTAATTTTGTGCCGAAAAAGGAGCCTGAGCTTGGCCCCAACGATAACTGTTCCAATATGAACCGTTCTTATACTTTTCCTCATTTCGCACTGAGTCGTAGGTTTAGTTCCTGACACCTAGACCTTCCATGGTAGAGGACTGAATTAATGCGCTGTTACGAAATTAATAAAATCACAAAAAGGTGTTTGACCGAAAAATCAGTACACAAGTTAAAGAATACCAAATCCGATGGTGGCGTGCATTTTGACCTCACGTGACGCTACGAATCAGGTTAGATCAAGCGGGGAGTCCTGGTGGGTTCCACGTCCGCACGCGCTGGCATGGAGATAGTCAGACAGAGTAGACTGTAGACTCCATCGAGCCCACACAGACACGGCACACTACGGGACCCGCGGGCTATGCCTACAACCATGGGCCGTCGGCATAGGTCTTTTGACGTCGGCATAGATCTATGCCGACGGCTACAGTCGGCAAAGGGCCGTCGGCATAGATCACGTCAGCGTAGTCTTGTCAGACCGTCGGCGTAGTTTAGCCGTCGGCATAGGAGCCTATGACGTCGGCCGCTAGTCGACCGTCGGCATAGTTTAGCCGTCGGCATTGTATTTCGCCTGACGGCAACGGACGACGCCGCCAAAGTGGTGACGAAACACGGGACGACACGTGGCAGGGATATGCCGACGGCCAAGCTATGCCTACGGCAAACTATGCCGACGGCTTTGCCGTAGGCATAGATAAAAACTATGCCGACGGCTTTGTCGTAGGCATAGCCTGCCACGTGGCGTCACCTGGTTCTTTCTAGCGGCAAGACTATGCCTACGGCCAAGCCGTCGACATAGATTGAAATCTATGCTGACGGCTTTGCCGTAGGCATAGCCAGCCACGTGGCGCGCCCTGGGAAGTCCTGGGCTCATCTATGCCGACAGCTTTGCTGTAGGCATAGTTTTTTTTCCTGTTTTTTCTTTTTCAATTTATTTGACAGCATTTCAAAGCAGAATAATATGGCCATGTGCAGAAATATGACAGTTCATCATCTAAACATACTAAAGTTCATCATCATCATCTAAACATAGTCAAGTTCATCATCTAAAGATCATCACCGGCGAAAGTTCATGAACATAAAAGTAGTGCAAGACATGGAACATCATAAAAGTAGGAACATGAAAGGTAT
The DNA here is from genome assembly GCA_902687465.1 of Secale cereale. Taxonomy (NCBI): domain Eukaryota; kingdom Viridiplantae; phylum Streptophyta; class Magnoliopsida; order Poales; family Poaceae; genus Secale; species Secale cereale. Next base: position 765,636,436 of record LR738712.1, read on the forward strand.
GTCACGACGGCCACATGCACGGGTATCATCATCGACATCATGCAAGACCACCACCGCCAAAACCACCACCTCCGCTAAAACCAGCACCGCCAAGACCACCTCCGTCAAAACCACCTCCGCCAAAACCACTCTGCCAGATCGGAGTCACTGGGGTCGAGGAAGCAGGAGTCGAGCCATCGGTCCCCTACATGTATGAGAGAAGATTCTAACGGTAAATATGATATGATAGTGTTGAATGAAGCTTGAACTAGTTTGTTAGTAGTTAGGCAAATGTACTAACCGGACTATCACTTCCTAGTGCCACCCATTCATCGAACGTGGGAATATGTGGGGGTTCTCCCGCAGGTGGTGGTGGTGGTCCCATTTGTGGTGGATCCGTGCGGTTACTCCAAGACGCCAACATAGCATGTATGTTAGTTAAAGAAGCAAACTAAAAGGTCAGAAGGAATAAAAGTGCAAAAATTTGGCTATGTTTTAAGAGGGCAAAACTAACCGCCATCATTTGACGGTTGTAATCATCATTTGCCTTCACTCGTTGCAAGTACTCTCGCACCTCGAGATTCATATGGTCGACAAAGGCCTTATATGCCTACATAATTTAGGTTGTTTCTAAGTGAGCAATGCTGAAAATAAACTGAGAATGCTAGAGATAAAAAGATAAAGGGGAAGTACTTACAGCATGCTGGCGGGCCAAGGGAGTCTGTGAACGCCCCGTACTCTCTAACTGGCTCGGGTTGCTAGCCCGAAGCCGTGTGTACGAGATCGAAGGAGTGATCAAGCCATCGAAACACGGATACCGGCCATGTGACTTCCCCTGGATGGCCACCACCGCCGTGTCGTCGATCTGAGACTGGGCGACCTCAGCAACAGGAACATCAGGATGCAACCTCTGATAGTTCTGAGTGTAAGACTCCAGATGCTCCTCAGTCTTGCCTTAGTACTGGCTCTCGCCGTCCTTGCGATCACTCCGCTCACGGGCCATCTTCCATGACTCCATGTCTGAGAGCGGCCTCTTCAACTTGTCCTCCTGCGCCGTCAAATAGAAGTTAGCCATACATAACAACATGACTGTAAAGAAGAACAAAAATGCATCATGCATATAGACATCATGCATATAGATATACCTTCATGGCCTTGAAGCCCCAGTGGTTCATGTTTCCTTGGCCGTGTGTCCCGTCTTTTCCACGGTTAGCCCGGCCCTTGCTGCTCTTGGCAGCAAACTCTGCATTGTCGCCGAGCCACCTATCCACCAAACTCGCCCATCCGTCATGCTTTGCATAGCACCAACGAGGAACAACCTATGCAAAATTTGGAAGCATGACATGTGATCACGAAACATATAGTTGACTGCTTGAACCATTGAAAAGTCAATAATAGTTACCTTCATGAACTGCTCCCTGTTCAAGGTAAGCCGTTGCCTCTGCGCTTGAGTTTTGGTCATCTTTTGATGCAGGTAGATGTGGTAGTACTGCGAGACGGCAACCCAGCGCACCTCGTACTGCAACTGACGAGCTGCCTTCTTCGCGGTCGCAAGCAAGACCACATTGGCTTGGGCCTTGTGCTCATCAAGAACTCTATAGAGTTGCTGCAATCATGCATAAAGCGGAAGCAAACAAGGCATGAGTTGAGTGATTCAATGATAAACTATGAACAAAACTTAAGACAAGTGATTCATAAGAGAACTTACCCAAAATTTGGTGATCACGGACTTAGCGGCCGTCCCGTACTCTGCGTTGGTGCAAGTCTCGTAGTGGGCCCAGCTCGTGGCCAAAACCCGCAGCTGCGGCTCCCTGTCTGGCCGCGGGCAGAATAGGCCAGGCCAAAACTCCTTCAACAGGACAGTGATAATGCCGTCGGTTTACGGCCCTTTCCGTGAAGGTTCCAGTTACTGCAAAAGAATCAAAGGGTTGCCATGTGTACAATAAGAAAATGTTGTCATGTGTTGAAAGTATGACTGAGAGGCACTTACTCTGGCCCCGCAGGTTCAATGAGCCACTTGTGCGCCTCGATAGAAGGTGCTGTAGGTAGTTCGGCATTACCACGCAGCCACCCCTTCGGAGCACCCGGTGGCAAGTCACCCCACAACTCGGGGTCAACCTCCCCTCCACCCTCCTCGCCCTCCCCCTCGGCCTCCTCCTCCTCGACCTCCTCCTCTTCGACCTCCTCCTCCCCGGCCTCCTCCTCCTCACCCTCCTCCTCCTCGCCATCAGGAACATACTCCTCCTCCTCAGACTCAGAAGTTGCCTGAGTATAGGAGGGCATCGAAGAAGACCCTCCTGTTTCGGACACGGCCCGGAGTTTTTTGCCCCGGCTGCCTCTCCCCCCACCTCCTCCTCCTCTCGGGGCTCTCCCCTACCCCCTCCTCCTCTAGGAGCTCCTCCCCCGACCCCTCCACCTCCCTGTGAGGTGTCATCCTCGCGTAGTCGGGAGGGAACCTTGTGGGCTCGTCCACTCCGAGTAAGTCCTTTGAATTTACCGAGGAAACTGGCGCCGCTGGACTTGCCCATGATTAGCAAACCTGCATTGAGAAGAGAATAAACAATTAGTAAGGATATCAAATAATATTAATAACAGATGAGCACATTAAGCACATATTGTAATGATAATTAAAAGAACTTACATCTTCTAGAACCCGTATGAATCATCGCTATTGTAATCTATTTGTCGACCGGTCTCATCATCACTATCACGCATATCTTCTTCATTGTGTGACGGAGGTGGAGGCTCTTCCTCATCGTCAGCATCTTCATTTAACTTTTCAAGCATAAGTATGCCTCTTTGATTCACAACTGCCTCACCATCAATTCGTTTGTCATTTGGGTCCAGGTCAACACAACCCAAGTCATCATCCTCGTTGTTTCGGGTCACGTCATCATGTTCCTCTTGAAAGAACACTCCCTCGTATGTCATGGGGTTTATGTTGTAGTAATCATCATCATTCGGGTCCGGTAGCTTACCATGTGGCGACACCTTGAACACAACTTCCCAACCCTTTAGGTACTCTTTCTGGCATGGGTAAGGCAGATAATATACTTGTGTGGCCTGGGTAGCAGCTATAAAGAGATCAGCTCCGGCATAGACGGTTGATGGTTTAACTTCAACTAAACCAACAGAAGGCGTATGTCTCAGACCCTTTTTGGGGTCGAACCATCGGCATTTGAACACAGTGAGACTTAGGGGTTCACGACCACGTTTGAATGTAAGCTCGTATATTTTAGCTACCCTTTCGTAGTAATCTACTTTATTATCTCCTTCAGTGAAGACTCCGGTATATTTATGGTTTTGGGATCAGGCCGACTATTCTGGTGCTCCTCTGTATGGAAGCGATACCCATTCACATTATACTTTTGGCGTGTCATGACGGCAGGGTCAAAACCCATGGAAACCCATCTCAATTCTTCATCCATTGATTCGTTCGGATCATTTCCCTACAAGTTTAATTGAAATTATATGGTGCATGAGTTTAATTGAAATAGGTAATAGGGAAGTTTGAAAAATTACTTTCTCCATGAACCACGCAACAAATTTTTTCCTTCCATCAGCACCCATTCTGACATTCCCAGCCTCGGCTGCTTCCTCCGGGTACTCTATATCGAATGACTTCCATGCTTCACCTTCTGATGAATGTACAATTATGTTTGGATTGTACCTTTTCCCTTCCTTGTGCCACTTCATCATTTTGGCAGACTCCTCGGTGATGAAAAGGCGCTGCAATCTTTTTATAAAATCAAGATACCGAAGAACCTTCACAGGGATTTTTAGCTGCCGCTTCAGACCATGCTTATCGACCACCTCAATATACCGAGAGGAACCGCACTTCCTACAATAGTTGTCATCTGCATACTCATGCCTAAACAAAAGGCAATTCTTTGGACAAGCATGTATTTTCTCATAGTCCATGGAGAGCGCCTTCATGATTTTCTTCATAGCGTACATGGTTTTCGGCAGTTCATGGCCCTCAGGCAGGCTGTTAGCCCATACTCCCAGAAATGCTTCGAAGCAACCTCGGCTACAACCGTACTCAGCCTTGACTGCCATCAGTTGCGAGATGGCATCCAGCACAGACAGCTTGGCACCCTCATAGAGAGGTTTCTTTGACGAGGCCAAGATTTCCAGGAAGGCCTTTGCGGTTTCCTCCGGCTCCTCCGGTTCATTCGCTGAATGTGACGGAGGTGTCGGCTGTGCAGCAAAGACATCATCTAGCATGTCTCTAACCCCATCGTCCTCATAACCAGCGACGCGTTGTCGTATCACCTCCACTCTACCACGGTCCCTCTGGGCAAAGTTTATCGGCATATTAAAGTTGGGCATAAATCCATTCGTGTGAAGGTGCTTAGTCATCTCACTCTGATCTCTGCGGATACGTCTCTTACATCTGGCACACGGGCATTCTGGCACCATCCTCATTGGTCTACGGAATATCTCTTTCAAAAACACATCAGTTTTCTCGACCCACTCTGTTGTTACTTCATTCCGACGGAAAAAACCCACTATACATACACTGATTATCTGCCATCTCTGCTTTATTGGAAGCCACACAACATAATTAAGGATTCATTTAAATTCATCACATCAATAGTTTGTTTTTTAGGGTATGGACGAGAAACGACATTTAATCCACCTACATCTCTAATAGGTAAAGATGGGTCCTAATCCCACCCGAGAATGTGTAAACTGAGTACGTTGTCCATGCTCTACCCCATTTCGAGACGAAATTTCGGCAGCACCTCCCCGCTGTTCTCCAAATACACGTCTCGGCAAATTGCCGAGAGAATGTTTATCCGGAGAACAATAGGGAGGCGCCGCCGAAATCCTGTCTCGGAACGGGGTAGAGCATGAACAACGTACAAAATCTACACATCCTCGGGCTGTCCGTGGAAAGCGCTGGACAATCCAAAAGAGCTCTGGTGATAAATATGCAATTGAATGCATATTTATCGATACAATCCTTTCGGACGGGAGATGCCTAGGTTACGCGACTAGATGTGAAAATGAAATCTAGTGACATGGGAAAAAAGCTGACAAGGTCTTGGAATTGTTGCTCACCCTCCAATGTAGAGGATGTAGTCGATCAAAGGATGGCCGATCGTGGACCAACACCTCTAATGTCGACGATCACTCCACGAAGATGGAACCCCACAAATCCTGTAAATTCCACCGACTGAAAAAAATTAGGTCATCACCTCACATTAATCATTGGCACGACATTATGAATCAACATGAAACAACATGTCAACTTGTAAAAAAAAACTTCATTATCTATTTTAGAAACTAAGTATGTCAAATTGCCTCTTATAAATGAACATGAAACTAAGTGTCTAAAACATTTGTTAACTTTACTAACATCCATTAACAAACTTAATAAAAACTATCTACTATGCATCTAAAAATCTAATAAAACTAAGAAAACAAAAAAATACATTTTATTCATATATCTAGCATACACATCTAATATCCATTCATCCATAGATCTAATTAATATCCATTCATGCATCTAACAGTAGCGTTCAACTAACAAATGAAATAAATTGAAAAAAAAGCTCACCTCACTGGAGAAGAGGAGCAGGCAGGGAGTCCGAGGCCGGCCGGGGGCAGATGGCGGGGCGGAGGGCTGGGCCGGCCTGGGCAGAGGGCGCCGCCGGGCGG
>LR738712.1:765643926-765662557 GCA_902687465.1 Secale cereale
TGCCGCCTCTTCAGAAATGACACAACACCACCCCGCATGTATGAGGGGCCGGTGCGACGCTCCGGTGGCATTGCTACCACCCAGGGCCCACGTCCCGCCTAACCCTGGAGCGGTTGACCACGAGATCTAGCCCTTTGACTTCCCACGGACGGGCTTTGAACAGTGGACCTCTCCAACCGGTTGTGTCATGTCAGCACAGAGGGACACCTGGGAGCAAATCCGGGACCAAACCCACAGCTACATCCCCTCCATGTAGACCCGACGCGTCCGTTTCCTTCCTTCGTAGGCCGGCGGCGGCGCCGTCCGTGAGGGGGGCACGTCCCGGAGACGCGTGCCGCCTCTTCGGACATGCTAGAACACCACCCGGTTATGGTAGGTCATCCGACAGAAACACCACCCGGTTGCAATGTCCCCTCCGTATAGACCCGATGTGCGGCTGTTTCCGCCCTCCAGGTGCCGGCGGCGGCACCGTTCAGGACGGGGGCACACCGCGGACGTGAGATGGTCACACTCCGGAGACGGTTACCGGGCATTTTGCAACCGCCACAAAACTTCTAGCGGCATAGCTGTGTTTGATTTTAATAAAATATAAGCATCTATATTCAAAAGAATATGACGGCACCTTATTAACGTGCTCGAAAAAAAATACAAAAAAAAATATATATTCATATAATCTATGAAAAAAATTACAAACTACATATATATTAATGTAATAATACAAAAAAAGCATATGCTACATGTTAGTTAATATAATAATAAAAAAAAAAATAAAAAAAATAAAAAAAATCTATGCCGACGGCCTTGTCGTCGGCATAGATATAATAAAAACTATGCGACATGTTAGTTAATATAGCAGTGCATAAAAAAAATGCCGACGGCTTAGATATAATAGTACGTAATATAGCAGTACATTAAAAAAAAAACTATGCCGTCGGCATAGATGCGGCAAGGTTTAGGTGCGGGCGACGTGCCGCGGATCGGTGACGTGGCTTGCGGAGATATGCCGACGGCCGCTCGTTCAGACCGTCGGCATAGATTTGACGGTGTTAACCGCTGCTCACGGGAGGGGTCGCTGGGCCCAGTAGTATGCCGACGGCTTGTATATGCCGACGGCTACTGTCGGCGTGTACGCAGCTACGCCGATGGCTGATATATGCCGACGACAGCTGTCGGCGTAGCTCCGTGTAGCCCGACGACCAGTCTAAGCCGACGGCCGTGGCATGGCTGTCGGCATAGCTCAAAGTAGGCCGACGGCCGCCGTCGGCATTGTTTTGGCCGTCGGCGTAGGACCGTTTTCCAGTAGTGACGGTCGTAATCATCTGCAGTCGCGCTCTTGCATGTGCCCACTCTGCTTTCGCGTACTCTGCCAGTTTGAACCGGAGACATTGATCATTTTTCCCTAGGGGAGTCGTAGACCACCAAATGCTTCATTTCCGTACAGTGTAAACTAAAAGCATACTCGAAACATTCGTCACCTAATCTCTATTTTCATTAACACCAAAACTATCATAAGGGGTGGATGTCCTTTAGAAAAACCATATCCTAGAAACCTGATACCAAGATGACCAAACGAAAGACAAAAAATAGTGTATTTTTGTGTTAAATACTTTCTCCATTTCTAAATATTTGTCTTTCTAGAGATTTCAACAAGTGACTACATACGAAGTAAAATGAATTAATCTACATTCTAACATATATCTACATACATCTGTATGTTGTAGTCCATTTGAAATGTCTAGAAAGACAAATATTTAGGAACTGAGGGATTTATACGTAATAATAATGTTCTAATAATTTTTGTATGTAAATTTCGTATTAGATTTTTTTTATTAAAACCATATTTAAAGGTATTTTTGGCTTTGTAGGATTTTAATTTGGGTCAAAATAGGAGCACAAGCCTGACCCAAATGCCAGGCTTTGGGTTTGGATCATCGGGCTGGACTGCCCATGCCCATGTTCAAGCGAAAGTAACCCACAAGGACAACCTGCAACGGGCCTGACCCAAATGTCCGTAGTGGCTGCGCTCGCATCGCTTGTGAACTAATATTGGGTTCGCGGAAAAGTGGTGGTGACAATATATGAGTGACATGAAATATGGTGCTACTCGAACACCCGGTCTCAAGCTCCGAGACGAAAGGCTAGGTCAGACCCGAGCGGTGATACCTAGCAAGAAAAAAGTTTTCTTATGTCGTTACCTTGTTGAAGACATTACTCGAATATGCTTGGACAGTTCTTCAAGGTGAAAATCTATACTTTTTTGCGTTGGTGGTTGGATCCGGTAACGAAGACGCTTGAGTATCACACTGTTTCTGAAGGCACTGCTGTTGAAACACCTCATCGCCAATGTGGTGTCATGAGATGAATTGTGTGGATATGGTCATTGTTATAGGTTGCCAATCGCATATCTAATTGCTTTAAGACATATCTTCCTTTTTTCCATGCCTATGCATAGCTTCGGTCTTACATGACTTTGCTAGTTACCGGCGTGTTTTTGCGAGTGTGTGAGTAGATATTGAATGTGTGCATCTTAGAGCAACTCTAGCAGACCCCGCATCCCGCCCCGACCCAAAAAATAACCGCCAAAATGCGGGTCAGGGCGGAAACACCTGCCCGGTCAGACCCCGCAACCCGCCCCGGCCCGCAGAAAATTTGAACGGGTGCGGCAAAATCTCGGCCCCAACTCGCGTATTCGCGGGTTTCCCCCCTCACTGCCGTGGTGCCCTGCATATAAGCGAAAGGGGTTGGTGGGGGGACATTTCAACCCGCGCTTTCCCCCACCAACCACCTCCCCTCTCCACCCTCGTGCCGCCGCCACCCCGCCGCCCAAGATTCCGGCGAAAGCAGCCGGCAGGAGCTCGAGGCCTCCCCTCTCCACCCCACACGCACGAGGCCTCCCCTGCCCCCCGTGCGCCGGCGTGCCGCCGGATTTGCGGATCTGCGGCCCTTCATCGCGGGGCCGCCGGATTTGGCTTTGCCCACTGCCGATGGCTGCGCCAAGCGATGGAGTGGTCGGGGAGCATCTCCCGCAGTCCCGGCAAGGGAGCATCACCGCATGCAGGGACGGGTTCGTCCTCCGGCGCCGCCGACGATTTGCGGGCATGGATTCATTCGGCCATCCACCGGGCTCGGCGCTCGCGCATTGGCTCTATGGCTCGCCGTTGCCGCTCATACAGTGCGACGATTGCATGCAGACAGTGCTGCGGCTTACTTCGGCCACGCCGAAGCACCCCGGATGGGTGTTCTTCAAATGCGAAAACGACGGGGTACGTGCACTTGCGATAGCTCATTTTGATAGCTCATTCTTTGGTTCAATTGCGGATCCTCATTTCGAACATGGTCATTCTTTTGTGTAGGAAGATGGATGCTCATTTTGGTTTTGGGAAGGTCAATACATTGATTTATTGATAGAAAGAAACTTAATAGATGTTGGTGCACTCCTTAGTAGAATTGAAAGCAATGATGCAACTAGCGGGGAAGCAACGTCTACTTCTTTTGAACCAAAGATGAACAATGAAGAATGCAAGATCAATAATCCGCATATCAACAATGAATGCATAGAGAAGATATTGCTTCAACTAGTGGAAGGAGTTATGGAATTTGGAAATCTTGTAAAATGCATACTTATTTTAGCAAAGATTTGGTGACGTTTTATGTATCCAATGTTGTTGGAAAAGCAAAGAAATGCATTATGTTAGATCAAATTAAGGTGCCAATTAAGGTTTTCCGGGCAGGCAGTAGCTGCGCCAGACCAGCCCACAAAGCCGACCCGTAAAAAAGCATATTCCACGAATATCCTTTTTACGGGTCCGTTATGCGGGGTCTGCATGTGCGGCCGTCTGCGCCGGCCAACAAAGCAGTTTTTCTGCGAACTGCAAACGCATTTCGCGGGCCGGCCGGATGCAAGGTCTGCTAGAGTAGCTCTTACCTATGCAGAGGCTGGGTGTATGCTCTTATGTTACGTATCTTTCAGATGCTTCATTTTAAACCTATAAAATTCACGCTTTATTTGGAAGGTAAAAAAACCCAACTAGGAAGTGTTATCACTAATAGGACCGTAACGTCTTCAGATCCGATCTTGGGACATACACCCTCCAAGGTTGAGGCCGACTGTTCTTTTACAAAACTGAAATCCAAAAAATAGTGTTTGGCCGACTAATCAGTACACAAGTCAAAGGATACTCGAATCCGACGGCGGCGGATCAACCCGCGTCCGCACCCGCTGACCAAGTAGACTCCATAGTCTGACCCACACGGCACGGTCGCAATCCTCTGCAGGCCCGCTCCTGCACGTGCGTACTCTGCTTCCGCGTGCCCTCCCAGTTTCAACCGGCGACTGGCCGGCACGCACATGGCCAGGCGGCGGCCCTATATAATCCCCACCCCTGGTGTTCAGTTTCATCACCAAACAACAAGAATCGGAATCTCTCCATTCGTTCAACGAGACTACGAGTAGCAGCAAGAAATCGTTTGTTGGTGCCAGACTGCCTTATCGAAGCTAGCAATCAGAGGATCCATGGCCATGGATAGGTTCTTCACAGCGCTCGTCTTCTGCGAGGTGCCGCTGGACGGCTACGGCACATCGGTGCTCACCGCCGGCGCGATCAATAGGCTGGTCCCTGGCAGCGGTGGAGTGACGAAGCCAGCGGTGGCTAGCAAAGCGGATGCTCAGAAGGAGCAAGGACTCTTCAACGGCATGCCGACGGCGCAGCGGCGCCCTGCGTTCGAGCTCGCGTTCGACGGTGTCAACTGCTTCGACACCCTCGTCATGCACTGAGCATGATGCTTTCTTGATATTGATCTGTATGGAACTTGGACCAACTAGAGTGTTTTGACACGTATGTGGACTTGTGATGATTTGTTCATTCCATTATAGACACTAGTGCATAAGCTTCATCACTATACAAATCAGAAGAATTTAAAGTGGATATATATAATTATCAGTTTATGGCTAATTCGCGTCAAAGTATATGTTGATCGTTCAGTTAGTTCTGTCTGACTGCCTTTGGCATGGGTCCTTCGTAGGAAAAATGCAACGGCCTGCGAGTTGATTTGACCGTGTGCCATAACAAGTCAACAACTCCTCGGACTGTTCAACGGCACACGCCCATCCCCGACACGCCACGGCTCCTCTCTAACTAGTGTGGCCTCTCCCGGGCCAATCTCCAAGAGCCCGCCGGCAGCAAATGAGCTCGGTCTGCGCACGGCGCTCTTCCTTGGCCACGCTGCATGATGTCAGGTCGCACCACGCCACCTCTCCGACATCGTAAACAATCAGCCGCGTCTCATCTTGCTTTGCCACACGGAGTCGGCATCCACCGTTGTCTCATCCAATAATAACTCGACGTCCTCGTCACGCCTCCTTGACATCCAATAATAAAATTTGTGTTACTCAATGGTCAGAATTACAATTAGCAAGACACCGGTCCTCAACATCCTCAGGACCCAAGCATAACCAATCTGCAATACTACCACTATGTCTAAATTAGTTATCTAACAAATGACTGATAGTATTTTGGTTTTACAACACTAATCTAACATAAATGAAATTAACCTTTAATATAGGTTGAGATTTACTGTATGAGATTCGGGTTCTCCTGAGCGAGTCAACAACGCCAACGGCGACCAGTACGGATAAGGATGTGCTTTTGTGACGGCCACCAGGGATTTTTTTTCCCTTTGCGCTTTCCCTGTGAGCCCCGTCCGACCCGATGAGAGTCAACAAGCGGGAGCACACACGCGTACTCTGAGATCGACCCGGAGAGCAGCACGACACAGCCGCGACCCTATAAAATCACCACCCTGATGTTCAGCTTGGTCACAACTCAGAACACCAAAACAAAGCGAGGAAATAGCAAAGAATCGCTTGGGAGTTTCATCTTCGAACGGCGGTGGCGGCGGCAGCAGCAGCCTAAAGAGCCCAAGGTAGTCGAGCCTGAAGCTAGCTGGTCCATGGCCATGAAGAGGTTCCTAAAGGCCCTTGTCTTTTGCGAGGCGCCCCTGGACGGCTATGGCACGTCAGTGCTAACCGCCGGTGCGATCAAGCAGAGGAGCTCCGGCGAGGCGACGGCGCCCATGGTAAATAAGGCGGATGCCCAATAGAAGCAGGGGTTCTCGAGCAAGTCGAGCAAGTCGAGCAAGTCAACGGTGCAGCGGCGTGCTGGGTTCGAGCTCACTTTCGACGGCCTCCACTGCTTCGAACCGTTGTCATGCACCAAGCATCCTCTGGTTGATTTAGTAGGAACGTACGTGTGTGTTTGTGATTGCATTCATTTCTTAATTTTGGAACGTCGGCCTCTGTTCTAGTTTACTAGTCCCCTTATATCTTGGATAATATGTTGATCATTACTTTAATAACTAATAAAATGCAAGTTATACGTACCAAAAATATTATCTAAATATAAATCCAACAAAATAATTTTTTTTGGTTACATGAATTAATATTTTGCTTGTGAAATATGTGGTCAAACTAATAAAAAAAGGAACAAGCAGCGGCAGTGTGAATGGCTTGCCTCGCATGGTGGGGCTTCAAGCCATGACGCCCTCCCACTATTGTTCCGCTAGGGACGACAGCTCGACCGTCCGTACGTGAACTCTGATGATGGTGGCGGCGAAGCTACCTGCGCCAGAACTCACCCCTCTTTAGTGGATCCACCCCAGTCAATAAATGAACACAATAGTGTAATGTGTTGTTCTTTTTCTATTTCTTTGTGAGGGTTTGAAATCACTTAGCGCATCCCTCTAATTAAGGCCTTGAATGCATTTTTTAATGAAATTACAACCATGTTATCCATTTTTCACTGTTTAAACAATGTTTAATATGCAGGGCCCTAAAATATTTTATATATGGCCATACATAATAAAAAAAATACTCAATGTATGGTAGGATTCAAAGATTCAATCAATGAATGAACATATGCATTCTTGTTTACTAGAAAGCGCACATGCATTCGTTAAATGAATGAATTGCCATGCAAATAGGAAAACAAACAAATAAATAAATACTCCACCAACCTTTACTTGTGTGTGTGATGCTTTCCTCATATATGTGATTCTATAATCATATGAGCGTGTAGCAGGGCCCAATTGTTCATCGGTAGTTTTATATTTACTTGTTCTCATGTTTGAAATTTTAGAAGATAAATAAGTGGAAACCACAGAAATTTTACAGAGAAGCGCCGAATGGATGGCAAGAATGTAGGAATAAGAGACATCAGGAGAAACTTTTCCTATGATGTAGAGGTCTGAATTAGACAAGAACATATGTATATATATATTTGTGATGGATGATATCCTTCCATTACATCAACAGTTGCATGCTTAAAATGCCATCATGTAGATGGATGTACGCTTCCCTGTCCTCCTATTAGGTTTTGTAACATTTTTTTGTTGGTTGAGCAGAGATATAATAAAATTTGAGTGTTACTCTTAAGTGATGGTGACTATTGGAAGTGTTGGAAATATGACCTAGAGGCAATAATAAATTGGTTATTATTATATTTCCTTGTTCATGATAATCGTTTATTATCCATGCTAGAATTGTATTGATAGGAAACTCAGATACATGTGTGGATACATAGACAAACACCATGTCCCTAGTGAGCCTCTAGACGACTAGCTCGTTGATCAATAGATGGTTACGGTTTCCTAACCATGGACATTGGATGTCGTTGATAACGGGATCACATCATTAGAAGAATGATGTGATGGACAAGACCCAATCCTAAGCCTAGCACAGATCGTGTAGTTCGTATGCTAAAGCTTTTCTATATGTCAAGTATTTTTTCCTTAGACCATGAGATTGTGTAACTCCCGGATACCGTAGGAATGCTTTGGGTGTACCAAACGTCACAACGTAACTGGGTGGCTATAAAGGTGCACTACAGGTATCTCCGAAAGTGTCTGTTGGGTTGGCACGAATCGAGACTGGGATTTGTCACTCCGTATGACGGAGAGGTATCTCTGGGCCCACTCGGTAGGACATCATCATAATGTGCACAATATGTGATCAAGGAGTTGATCACGGGATGATGTGTTACGGAACGAGTAAAGAGACTTGCCGGTAACGAGATTGAGCAAGGTATCGGTATACCGACGATCGAATCTCGGGCAAGTGCTATACCGATAGACAAAGGGAATCGTATACGGGATTGATTGAATCCTTGACATCGTGGTTCATCCGATGAGATCATCGTGGAACATGTGGGAGCCAACATGGGTATCCAGATCCCGCTGTTGGTTATTGGCCGGAGAGTTGTCTCGGTCATGACTACATGGTTCCCGAGCCCGTAGGGTCTACACACTTAAGGTTCGATGATGCTAGGGTTATAGGGAAAGTATGTACGCGGTTACCGAATGTTGTTCGGAGTCCCGGATGAGATCCCGGACGTCACGAGGAGTTCCGGAATGGTCCGGAGGTAAAGATTCATATATGGGAAGTCCTGTTTTGGTCACCGGAAAGGTTTCGGGCGATATCGGTAACGTACCGGGACCACCGGGAGGGTCCCGGGGGTCCACCAGGTGGGGCCACCAGCCCCTGAAGGCTGCGTGGACCAAGTGTGGGAGGGGACCAGCCCCAGGTGGGCTGGTGCGCCCCCCACCAGGTCCAAGGTGCATGGAGAGTGGGAGGGGGGCAAACCCTAGGTCCAGATGGGCCTTAAGGCCCACCTTAGGGCGCCCCCTCTCTCTCCCCCCCTTTGGCCGCACCCTAGATGGGTTTGGGGGCTGCCGCCACCCCTAGGGAGGGAACCCTAGATGGGGGCGCAGCCCCTCCCCTTCCCCTATATATAGTGGGGGTTTTGGGGCTGCTAGACACACGAGAACGTCTCCCTCTTGGCGCAGCCCTACCCCTCTCCCTCCTCGTCTCTTGCAGTGCTTGGCGAAGCCCTGCTGGAGTCCCGCGCTCCTCCACCACCACCACGCCGTCGTGCTGCTGTTGGATGGAGTTCTTCCCCAACCTCTCCCTCTCTCCTTGCTGGATCAAGGCGTCGGAGACGTCACCGGGCTGCACGTGTGTTGAACGCGGAGGCGCCGTTGTTCGGCGCTTAGATCGGAATCAACCGCGATCTGAATCGCAGCGAGTACGACTCCTTCATCCGCGTTCTTGCAACGCTTCCGCATCGCGATCTACAAGGGTTCTCCTTTATGCTCGTTGCTAGATTACTCCATAGATAGATCTTGGTGACGCGTAGGAAAATTTTTGATTTTCTGCTACGATCCCCAACAGTGGCATCATGAGCTAGGTCTATGCGTAGTATCTTGCACGAGTAGAACACAAAGTAGTTGTGGGCGTAGATCATGTCAATTCTCTTGCCGTTACTAGTCTTATCTTGATTCGGCGGCATCGTGGGATGAAGCGGCCCGGACCGACCTTACACGTACTCTTACGTGAGACAGGTTCCACCGACTGACATGCACTAGTTCCATAAGGTGGCTAGCGGGTGTCTGTCTCTCCCACTTTAGTCGGATCGGATTCGATGAAAAGGGTCCTTATGAAGGGTAAATAGAAATTGGCATATCACGTTGTGGTTTTGGCGTAGGTAAGAAACGTTTTTGCTAGAAACCTATAGCAGCCACGTAAAAACTTGCAACAACAATTAGAGGACGTCTAACTTGTTCTTGCAGCATGTGCCGTGTGATGTGATATGGCCAAAAGGATGTGATGAATGATATATGTATGATGTATGAGATTGATCATGTTCTTGTAATAGGAATCACGACTTGCATGTCGATGAGAATGACAACCGGCAGGAGCCATAGGAGTTGTCTTATTTATTGTATGACCTGCGTGTCACTGAATAACGCCATGTAATTACTTTACTTTATTGCTAAACGTTAGCCATAGTAGTAGAAGTAATGTTTGGCGAGACGACTTCATGAAGACACGATGATGGAGATCATGATGATGGAGATCATGGTGTCATGCCGGTGACGATGATTATCATGGAGCCCCGAAGATGAAGATCAAAGGAGCAAGATGATATTGGCCATATCATGTCACTATTTGATTGCATGTGATGTTTATCATGTTTTACATCTTATTTGCTTAGAACGACGGTAGTGAATAAGATGATCTCTCACTAAAATTTCAAGAATTGTGTTCCCCCTAACTGTGCACCGTTGCTAAGGTTCGTTGTTCCGAAGCACCACGTGATGATCGGGTGTGATAGGTTCTAACGTTCGCATACAACGGGTGTAAGCCAGATTTACACACGCGATACACTTAGGGTTGACTTGACGAGCCTAGCATGTACAGACATGGCCTCGGAACACGGAAGACCGAAAGGTCGAACATGAGTCGTATAGAATATACGATCAACATGAAGATGTTCACCGTTGATGACTAGTCCGTCTCACGTGATGATCGGACACGGCCTAGTCGATTCGGATGATGTATCACTTAGATGACTAGAGAGATGTCTATCTGAGTGGGAGTTCATTAGATGAACTTCATTGTCATGAACAATAGTCTAAGTTGTCTTCGCAAATTATGTTGTAGACCAATAACTGCGTTGTAGCTCCCTGTTTAATACGATCCTAGAGAAAGACTAAGTTGAAAGATAATGTAAGCAATGATGCGGACTGGGTCCGTAGTCCGAGGAGTGTCCTCACTGCTACACAGAAAGCTTACGTCTTTGATGCACCGCTTGATGTGCAAACCCCTACAACGTTGTCTGTGGATGTTGTGAACACCTGAGAGACACGTCCTGATGACTACTTGATAGTTTAGTGCACCATACTTTACGGCTTAGAATCGGGATTCCAATGACGTTTTGAAAGCCATAGAACATATGAGATGTTCTAGGAGCTGAAATTGGGATTTCAGGCTCATGCCCGTGTTGAGAGGTATGAGACCTCTGACAAGTTCTTTTGCCAAAAAGATGGAGGAGAATAGCTCAACTAGTGAGCGTGTGCTCAGAATGTCTGGGTGCTAAAATCACTTGAACCAAGTGGGAGTTAAATCTTCCAGGTGAGATAGTGGTTGACGGAATTCTCTAGACACTATCACCAAGCTACTAGAACTTCGTGATGAACTATGACATGCAAAGGATGGTGATGATCCCGGTGCTGTTAGCGGTTCTTAGTACCGCAAAAGTAGAAATCAAGAAGGAGCATCAAGTGTTGATGGTTTAACAAGACCACTGGTTTCAAAAAGGGGTAAGGGCTAGAAGGGAAACTTCATGAATGGCAAACCTGTTGTCGCTCTGACGAAGGAACCCATGGTTAAACCCAAACCTCGAGACTAAGTGCTTCTATTGTAAGGGGAACGGTCACATGGTAGCGGAACCACCCCAAATACATGGTAGATATGATAGCTGGCAACTTCAACAAAGTAAATTTGATATACGTGTTATTGATGTGTACCTTAGTAGTACTCCTTGTAGCACCTGGGTATTGGATACCGGTTCAGTTGCTATTATTAGTGACTTGAAGCAAAAGCTACGGACTGAACGGAGACTAGCTAAGGGCGAGGTGACGATGTGTGTTGGAAGTGTTTCCAAGGTTGATAAGATCACCATCGCACACTCCCTCTATTTTCGAGATTAGTGTTGAACTTAGATAAATGTTATCGGGTGTCTACGTTGAGCATGAATATGATTAGATCATGTTCATTGCAATACGGTTATTCATTTAAGTCAGAGAATAATGGTTATTCTGTTTACATGAATAATACCTTTATGGTCATGCACCCAATGGTTTGTTGAATCTCGATCATTGTAATACACATGATGATAATATTAATGCCAAAAGATGTAGAGTTAATAATGATAGTACCACTTTTTTGTGGCACTGCCGCTTAGGTCATTTTGGCATAAAATGCATGAAGAAACTCCATGCTGATGGATGTTTTGAGTCACTTGATTTTGAATCGCTTGACACATGCGAGCCATGCCTCTTGGGCAGGATGACTAAGATCCCGTGTTCAGGTACAATGAAACGGGAAAGTGACTTGTTGGAAATCATACATACTAATGTATGTGATCCAATGAGAATTAAGGCGTGTAGTGGATATCGTTATTTTCTCATCTTCACTGACGATTTGAGTAGATATGGGTATATTTACTTAATGAAGCAAAAGTCTGAAATGTTTGAAAAGTTCAAGCAATTTCAGAGTGAAGATTAAGAATCATCATAACAAGAAGATCATGTTCCTACGATCTGATCAAGGGGAGATTTTCTGAATTATGAGTTTGGCAATCACTTAAGACATTGTGGAAATGTTTCACAGTTGAAGCCACCTGGAATACCATAGCGTAATGGTGTGTCCGGACATCGTAATCGAACCTTATGAGATATGGTGCGATCTATGATGTATCTTACCGATCTACCGCTGTTATTTTGAGGTTATGCATTAGAGACAGCTGCATTCACTTTAGATAGGGCACCATCTAAGTCCGTTAAGACGACGTCGTATGTTTTGGCAAGAAACCAAAGTTGTCGTTTTCTTAAATGTTTGGGGCTGCGATGCTTATGGCTTCAGCCGGGAAAAGCTCGAACCCAAAGCGGACAAATACATCTTCATGGAATACCCACTGGTAACGGTTGGGTATACCTTCTATCTCAGATCCAAGGACAAAAATGTTTGTCGCTAAGAACGGGTCCTTTCTCGAGAAGGAGTTTCTCTCGAAAGATTTGAGTGGGAGGAAGATAGAACTTGATGAGGTTGTCGAACCCTCACTTCAACCGGAGAATAGTGCAACACAGAAAGATGTTTCTGTGGAACCTACGACTGTTGAAGAGGAAACTAATGATAGTGATCATGAAGTTTCGGATCAAGTTGCTATCAAACCTCGTAGGTCGACAAGGATATGTACTACTCCTGAGTGGTACAGTGATCCTATCTTAGATGTCATGTTGTTGGACAACAATGAACCTACGAACTATGGAGAAGCGATGGTGGGCCCATATTCCGACAAATGGTTAGAAGCCGATAAATCCGAGATAGGATCCATGTATCAAAACAAAGTATGGACTTTGGTGGACTTGCCCTATGATCGGCAAGCCATTGAGACAAATGGATCTTTAAGACTAAGACGGACGTGGACGGTAATGTCACCGTCTATGAAGCTCGACTTGTGGCGAAGAGTTTTCCACAAGTTCAAGGAGTTGACTACGATGAGATTTTCTCACCCGTAGCGATGCTTAAGTCCGTCGGAATCATGTTAGCATTAGCTGCATTTATGAAATCTGGCAGATGGATGACAAAACAAGTTTCCTTACCAGTTTTCGTAAGGAAATGCTGTATGTGATACAATCAGAAAGGTTTTGTCGATCCTAAGGATGCTAAAAGGTATGCTAGCTCTAGCGATCCTTCCATGGACTGGAGCAAACATCTCGGTGTCGGAATATATGCTTTGATGGAGTGATCAAAGTTCTTGAGTGTACAAAGTTTGTTAGAAACTTGTATTTACAGTAAAGTGAGTGGGAGCACTACAACATTTCTGATAAGTATATGTGAATGACATATGGTTGATCCGAAATGATGTTGAATTTCTGGAAAGCATAAAGGGTTGTTTGAAAGGTGTTGTTCAAAGGAAGACCTAGATAAAGCTGCTTACATATTGGGCATCAAGATCTACACAGATAGATCAAGACGCCTGATGATACTTTCAAAAGAACACACACCTTGGTATGATTTTGAAGGAGTTCAAAATAGATCAGTCAAAGAAGGAGTTCTTGCCTGATTTGTAAGGTGTGAAGTTGAGTAAGACTCAAAGCTTGACCACGGCAGAAGAAAGAGGAAGGACGAAGGTCGTCCCCTATGCTTTTGTCATAGGCTCTATACGGTATGCCATGCTAAGTACCGCACCTGATGTGTGCCTTGCCACATGTCTGGCAAGAGGGTACAAAGGTGATCCAGGAGTGGATCACTAGATAGTGGTCAAAATTATCCTTAGAAGAATAAGGAAATGTTTCTCGGTTATGGAGGTGATAAAGAGTTCGACGTAAAGAGTCACGTCGATACAAGCTTTACACCTATCCGGATAACTCAGAGTAGAGATACCGGATACGTATAATGGAGCAACAGTTTGGAATAGCTCCAAGTAGAACGTGGTAGCAGCATCTACGATATGACATAAAATTTTGCGAAGTACATAGGGATCTGAATGTAGCAGACCCGTTGACTACAACCTCTCTCACAAGCATAACATGATCAAACCCAGAACTCATTGAGTGTTAATCACATATTGATGTGAACTAGATTACTGACTCTAGTAAACTCTTTGGATGTTGGTCACATGGCGATGTGACTTGTGAGTGTTGATCACATGGCGATGTGAACTAGATTATTGACTCTAGTGCAAGTGGGAGACTGTTGGAAATATGCCCTAGAGGCAATAATAAATTGGTTATTATTATATTTCCTTGTTCATGATAATCGTTTATTATCCATGCTAGAATTGTATTGATAGGAAACTCAGATACATGTGTGGATACATAGACAAACACCATGTCCCTAGTGAGCCTCTAGACGACTAGCTCGTTGATCAATAGATGGTTACGGTTTCCTAACCATGGACATTGGATGTCGTTGATAACGGGATCACATCATTAGGAGAATGATGTGATGGACAAGACCCAATCCTAAGCCTAGCACAGATCGTGTAGTTCGTATGCTAAAGCTTTTCTATATGTCAAGTATCTTTTCCTTAGACCATGAGATTGTGTAACTCCCGGATACCGTAGGAATGCTTTGGGTGTACCAAACGTCACAATGTAACTGGGTGGCTATAAAGGTGCACTACAGGTTTCTCCGAAAGTGTCTGTTGGGTTGGCACGAATCGAGACTGGGATTTGTCACTCCGTATGACGGAGAGGTATCTCTGGGCCCACTCGGTAGGACATCATCATAATGTGCACAATATGTGATCAAGGAGTTGATCACGGGATGATGTGTTACGGAACGAGTAAAGAGACTTGCCGGTAACGAGATTGAGCAAGGTATCGGTATACCGACGATCGAATCTCGGGCAAGTGCTATACCGATAGACAAAGGGAATCGTATACGGGATTGATTGAATCCTTGACATCGTGGTTCATCCGATGAGATCATCGTGGAACATGTGGGAGCCAACATGGGTATCCAGATCCCGCTGTTGGTTATTGGCCGGAGAGTTGTCTCGGTCATGACTACATGGTTCCCGAGCCCGTAGGGTCTACACACTTAAGGTTCGATGACGCTAGGGTTATAGGGAAAGTATGTACGCGGTTACCGAATGTTGTTCGGAGTCCCGGATGAGATCCCGGACGTCACGAGGAGTTCCGGAATGGTCCAGAGGTAAAGATTCATATATGGGAAGTCCTGTTTTGGTCACCGGAAAAGTTTCGGGCGATATCGGTAACGTACCAGGACCACCGGGAGGGTCCCGGGGGTCCACCAGGTGGGGCCACCAGCCCCTGAAGGCTTCGTGGACCAAGTGTGGGAGGGGACTAGCCCCAGGTGGGCCGGTGCGCCCCCCACCAGGTCCAAGGCGCATGGAGAGTGGGAGGGGGGCAAACCCTAGGTCCAGATGGGCCTTAAGGCCCACCCTAGGGCACCCCCTCTCTCTCCCCCCCTTTGGCCGCACCCTAGATGGGTTTGGGGGCTGCCGCCACCCCTAGGGAGGGAACCCTAGATGGGGGCGCAGCCCCTCCCCTTCCCTTATATATAGTGGGGGTTTTGGGGCTGCTAGACACACGAGAACGTCTCCCTCTTGGCGCAGCCCTACCCCTCTCCCTCCTCGTCTCTTGCAGTGCTTGGCGAAGCCCTGCTGGAGTCCCGCGCTCCTCCACCACCACCATGCTGTCGTGCTGCTGTTGGATGGAGTTCTTCCCCAACCTCTCCCTCTCTCCTTGCTGGATCAAGGCGTCGGAGACGTCACCGGGCTGCACGTGTCTTGAACGCGGAGGCGCCGTTGTTCGGCGCTTAGATCGGAATCAACCGCGATCTGAATCGCAGCGAGTACGACTCCTTCATCCGCGTTCTTGCAACGCTTCCGCATCGCGATCTACAAGGGTATGTAGATCCACTCACCTTTATGCTCGTTGCTAGATTACTCCATGGATAGATCTTGGTGACGCGTAGGAAAATTTTTGATTTTCTGCTACGATCCCCAACAGGAAGGCCTTCCTCCTCTCGAACTCCACCGGCGAGCCTGTGGGTTCATCCCCCCTTGGACTACCGCTCTGGCAGAAGGTGGTTGGAAGGGGAATCCTAGTCCCTTGCCTTCGGCTATTAGATAGTTATGGTTTTTGTCCTCGTAGGGGCGGTGCTCAGACAAATGGTGGTGCTTCTTCTTTGAGTCAGTCTACTGGGTTTCGATCCTCCTCAAGTCCCTTCGTTCGGATGGATTATAGGCAGCTCCCGTGTAGAATTTTGTCAGCTCCTTGGGGCAACGAAGTTAGGGTTTCTCGCCGTGCGTACACAATAGCAGTGTTTGGCATCATGTTCTTTACATCAATTCAAGGGTTCAGTCACAATGATGGAGGCTCCAGGGCATTGGTCCTTACGACACGTGCATCAAGACTTGCCAGTTGTCATCGCCAAGGTTTGGCCAACTCATGTATGGGAGTGGCAACACTGGTGCCGACGACTCGTTTTGATGACAGAGATGGGCCATAGACAATGATGTAAATTTTATTATGTTTAAGGTGATTTTCTCTTTCGTAAAATCGTTATAATGGATCTAATCCATAGGCACAAAAAACGTAATTAGTGGTGAGGTGGTTCCATCATCCTCCCAATGTTCGACTCATCCTAGTGCACTAGTAGAAAACAGGGCTTTGGTTCGGGCCTGGCAAGCCCATTAGTCCCGGTTCACTCACGAACCGGGACCCATGGGGGCATACGTCCCGGTTGGTATGCCCAGGGGGCCGGCCGGTCCTCGTCGGGCATCTGTCCCGGTTGGTTTGGACCCATTTGTTCCGGTTCCAGGCACGAACCGGAACCAATGGGACTCGCTCCTGGCCCACACCTATTGGTCCCGGTTCTTGTCTAGAACCGGGACAAATGGGTAACCTATAGACCCGGTTCCTGATACGAACCGGGACCAATGAGTTTCCTATATATAACCCCTCGCCCACCACTTCCACTGCTCTGTTTTTTCTGGCCGGCCGGGGGGAGCTTTGTGGTGCTCTAGCTAGCTCACCTCCTATGCACATGAGGTGTTCGATGAAATGCCCGAGCCACACTAGTTAAGCTTTTCTCCTCTCGAAGCTCGAACTCCAAGCTCCATTTTCTCCAAGATTTGTCTAGGTTTAGCGGTCCGTCACGTCCCGTCCCCGTCTTCACCGCCGTCGATCGCCCCCGCCGATCTCGTCACGGGCACAACCGTGGTGAGCCTCTTGTTCTGTCCATGCTTTTCTTACTTTTATTATTGCTTGTTATTATTGCTTAACATAGATATTTGTCTAATTTTCTTACGTTTATTATTGCTTGTTATTATATTGTGCGATGGTTTTGATATCCGC
Organism: Secale cereale; assembly: GCA_902687465.1. NCBI lineage: Eukaryota > Viridiplantae > Streptophyta > Magnoliopsida > Poales > Poaceae > Secale > Secale cereale. The sequence continues at coordinate 765,661,375 of LR738712.1, forward strand.
CCACATCGGCCCTCGTCTTGTCTACGATTCGGATGTGGTATATTATCTTTAATTTATAACTATTTGTTTTAGTGTTTATGACAATTATGCCGACCAACCTGACATAGATGTTTTTATATGTCTAGGAGGTAGTTGAACCGGAAGTTCCAACCAACACTCTTGTGGAGAGGTTAAATTTAGTTGAAAAGGAAAACATTTCCTTGAAGAAAAAATTGGAAAAAAAACGGAGGAGGAGAAGATGGAATTGGAGTTTCATGTTGCAGAAGTCGTCGATAATCACAAGATCAAGATGGACCCTATTGTCAATAGGTTAAATTTAGTTGAAGAAGAAAACAATTACTTGAAGGAAAAACTAAAAAAAATTGAGGAGGAGAAGATGATATTGGAATTGCATGTTGCGGATATCGTTGATGATCACAAGATCAAGATGGATGCTATGCACTTGAAGATTAGAAAGATTAGAAAATATGCCATTCATACCAAGTCTTGGTATCATTATGCCGTTGGATCAATTGTTACCTTGGTTGAGATTATAATCGCATTTGCTGTTGCGTTGAAATGTTCTACATAGTTTCAATGTATGGTTTAATTAGATGCTCTAGAGATATGCATGTACTTTGAATGGCGTGTGATGTTGAACTTATATTAATTTGATCACTTATCTATCAATGACGTTCTGTAATGGTTTTTGACACGCTTAATTATATATCATGGGAGTGGAGGGCAAGACAGACATTCAGGGTGTTATAGCTTTTCAATTTCAGGGTCCTTATAGCTCAAAAGATTCAGTAAATGCATGAAAAATAGCAAATGAAGTCAGAAATGGTTGAAAATTGATGATGTTGCTTTGAATGGTGCATTTTGAACACAGAAAAAGTCTGTAGTTCAAATAAGTTCAAAATAATGAAATCCCTTTGTAACAGACGAGTTTTCGTCTCAAACCTTGATACCTCGAAAGAGATTGTCCGTTTTGTACATGAAGTGCATCCAGTTTTTGCCGTAACCCTCTTTACTTTTTTGCACATGCTATGTGGGTGAAATGATGATACCATGCCAACTTTCAACCTTTTCGAAGTTTATTTGAAATGCTTTTCAATTTCAGGGTCATTTAGCTCAAAAAATTCAGTAAATGCGTGAAAAATAGCAAATGAAGTCAGAAATGGTTGAAAATTGATGATGTGGC
>LR738712.1:765663196-765687276 GCA_902687465.1 Secale cereale
GTGCATTTTAAACACAGAAAAAGTCTGTAGTTCAAATAAGTTTAAAAAATGAAATCCCTTTGTAACAGACGAGTTTTCGTCTCAAACCGTGATACCTCGAAAGAGATTGTCCGTTTTGTACACGAAGTGCATCCAGTTTTTGCCGTAACCCTCTCTAATTTCTTGTAGATGCTATGTGGGTGAAGTGATGGTACCATGCCAACTTTCAAACTTTTCAGAGTTCATTTATAATGCTTTTCAATTCAGGGTCATTTAGCTCAAAAAATTCAGTAAATGCATGAAAATAGCAAATGAAGTCAGTAATGGTTGATAATTGATGATGTGGCTTTGAATGGTGCATTTTGAGCCCAGAAAAAGTCTGTAGTTCAAATAAGTTCAAAAAAATGAAATCCCTTTGCAAGAAACGAGTTTTCGTCTGAAACCCTAATACCTAGAAAGAGATTGTCCGTTTTGTACATGAAGTGCATCCAGTTTTTGCCGTAACCCTCTCTACTTTTTTGCACATGCTATGTGGGTGAAATGATGATACCATGCCAACTTTCAACCTTTTCAGAGTTCATTTGAAATGCTTTTCAATTCCAGGGTCATTTAGCTCAAAGAATGAACTAATATAAAAAAGAATGAACTGGAAAACTTTTATGAGACTCTAATAGCAAAAATAATAAACTAAAAGAATGAACTAGAAAACTTTAATGAAACTCTAATAGCTAAAGGAATCAACCAAAAAGCAAAAAATAAAATAAAATAAATAAGTAGAATACAAATAAAATAAGTAAGTGGAAACAAAATAAACTTTAATAAAGTAAAATAATGGTCCGGATTTATTTGTCCCCGTCGTCTGGATTGTGCTGTCCTGTGGTGTTGTGCGATCCAAAATGGTCTGTATCGTTCTGCAACGTCGTCGGGCCATAGCAGACGCTACGTCTCATTGGCGCGGCATTGAAGTGTTGTGCCGCCCGCCCCGCATCCCGGTGTCTGTGCCTGTTCAATTCCGGACGAGACGGATATCTATCATGCCCATTTAATGCCCGTTCATCCATATGAATCAACTCCGGCACCGCGCATTGACGCACCCGGACACTTGGCCTCATTGGAATCCGCTATTTAAGAGCGGCCACACCCGAATAACTCCACACCACAACGCGCATCCTCCTTCATTTACTCCACCAACCTTTTCTGATTTGTGTATGATGCTCTCCTTATGTATGTGAGTCTATATTGACATGAGTGTATAGCAGAGCCTAATAGTTCATCCTTAGTTTTGTATTAACTTGTTCTTCTGTCAGAAATGTTAGAAGATAAATAAGTAAAAACCACAGAATTGGAGACGAGAAGTGAGCAAGAGAAGCAGGGAATGGATGGCAAGCATGTAGGAATTAGAGACATCATGAGAAACTTTGCTTGGAGTGGTGGCCAAACTTTGCATAGTTGAAGCATGGATCCAAAGTAGGACGGGGAGCCATAGCGATGTGCTACCATTCGAAGTTCCCGTGCAGCATTGTTGGTGGAGGCAGGCAAGGTGCATTGAAGGTTGGCCTTGGAACTTAGTGGCATGGCTAAATTTACTGCCCGGGATCCAAATCTGGTGCTAATGAGGCATCAGGTTGGAGTTGCAGGAGGAAGTCGTCTCGTGGTTGTGCTTGCTAGCTTGATTCTTCCAACACGACATCACCATGCCTGACCTTTATAGCATTGTTAACGAGTTGCTCAAAGGTTGTGCACTCCAAAGAGGTTGACAACGTGCTTGAGAATTAGATTCAGGTCCTAAAGTAGTGCACGCACAACCACTTGGCTGCAGCGCAGTAGTGCCACCGGATATTGCACTCCGCAAAATCCTCATAGTGTGCGCCATGTCAGGCACTGCCGGATAGATGGCCCACATGCAAACGGCAGCGCATCGCCCAACAGCAGGATGACAAGACCCACCCGGGCAACGTTGCGCCAGGTCAACAGCGGCAACGGCGACCTGACTCTGCACGGTTGGCCTTAGATGGTTCGATGACCAATGGGTACACCGCCTGGCCTTTCCTCCGATCTGCCCGGTACGACCCACTGACCATGTGCTTCCGCGGATACAATGGCAGCACGGGGCTGGCTTTCTCTGGCTGGACTGCGCTCGGGGATGTCTCTGTCGCTAGATATGTTCAGCGTGGTTAAGTGAATATGTTCAGTTATACTAGTGTTGCTACTGCCATTTATATAGAGAATTTTCTTTGATATTGATGCTGCTAGTTAGGCTATATGATGTGGTGCTATATGAAACTTGTGTCGAATTTTTCGCAGATGGAAGGCGACGAGAGTTTCCTGGGCATGTTGAACTTTGGTGTCTCAACACAAGTGCCCGATAGTCCAGTTGGGGAGCAAGAGTCGCCCATGCTGCCAAATCAAGAAACATATACAACTGTGAAAGGAAAATCCACCAAGGGGAAGAATTGGTCTATTGAAGAGGATGATCTGTTGGTGGCAGCATGGGTGCACACTAGTTTGGATGCTTTGATAGGAACAGATCAAACATCAAATTCTTATTGGGGTAGGATTTATGAGTACTACAACATGCGGAAGAAAGTGTCATGGCTGGTGCGTGTTCAAAATGCACTCAACTGTCGTTGGACCACTATTAATGAACAAGTGAGCAAGTTTTGTGGATAATATCAACAAATACTTAATAGAAATAAAAGCGGAGTGACTATTGCTCAGCAGGTATGCATCCATCTTTTTAATTTGATTCTATATATTCATGTGTTTGGTTCAAGTATAATAGGCCATTTATTTGTGCAGCAAGCCCTGACACTTGTTCTGTACCGGTCCAAATATCCTAAAAAGAGGCCATTTACATTAGTGCATTGTTGGTTAGTGTTGGAAAAGCATCCTAAGTGGGAGAATCATGTGATTTCGAAGGGCCTCAGAAAAAGCAGAAGAAGACCTCGGATGCAAATCCAGGTACGACTTCTAATGACGAAGACTTTGAGACATGCACTGATGCTCTTGAAACAGAACAAGACCTGATGGTAATAAGCGGGAGAAAACCGTTTACAAAAAGCTAAAGCTTCTGCTTCTGATGCTTTTAGTCCCAAGTTACCATTAGAAAATGTGTGGGCACAAAAGTTGGAAAAGGCTGCGGTCAAAGAGACCACAAAGAATGCTCGTTATGAGCGAGCGTTTGAATTGCAAGAGAAGCAGATTGCAATGCATGAGAGGCAGATGCTAAACCAATAGAGGGAGCTAGAATAGAAGATCATGTCCATGGACACTACTGTTATGAGTGGGGCACAACAAAAATACTACATGAACAAGCAGAATGAGATCGCCGCTCGCCGGTTCAACACATCGGGTTGAACCATTTGTCAACTCTGCTAGTATTTGTCGTGTGAGCTATTTTTCATATCTGAAACTATTTTTCTTATCTGAAATATTTGTTGTGTGAACTATTTGTGAAAACATTGCATTATGGCATAACTGAAATAGTACATCTTTACAACCGCGTACAAGATTTAAAACACTACATTATTACAACTACGTCTATAATCATTCATCTCCAATCTTTTGCCAGATGTGCTCAACAAGATCATCTTGGAGCTGAGAGTGAAATGCTCTGTTTGTGATTCGTCGATGCATTTGAAAAAACACACTCAGTTTTTCCGCATGAGTAAGAGATGGGGTCACCTTTACTCCTATAGAGTCATAGATGTAGTCATGTGGACCGCTGTCTCGCTCATCTTCGACTATCATATTGTTCATTATGATGCGAGCTTTTATTAGATCACCAATTTCTTTACGTTTCCAACCTTTTGCTGGTCCTCGAACTATGGCAAAACGGGATTGCAGAACTCCAAATGCTCTCTCCACATCCTTTCTGGCCCCCTCTTGTCTTTTGGCAAAATGTTTCTTCTTTCTTCCTTCTGGAGCTGGTATGGTCTTCGCAAATGTTGCCCATGGTGGATATATACCATCTGCAAGGTAATACCCCATTGTGTACGGATGACCATTGATGTTATAATTCACTTTTGAAGCTTCACCTTCAGATAGCTTTGCAAACACAGGTGACCATTGAAGCACATTTATGTCATTGAGAGACCCTGGTAAACCAAAGAGTGCATGCCAAATCCAAAGATCCTTTGAAGCAACTACCTCCAGAATCATTGTTGGCTTGTTCACATGACCTTTAAACATGACATGCCATTTTTAGGACGGTTTTTCCATGTCCAATGCATGCAATCTATAGACCCTAACATACCAGGAAAACCTCCTTGCTCCCCTATTGCAAGCAATCTAGCAGTATCTTCTTCATTTGGAGATCTTAGATACTGGTCCCCAAATATTTCACAAATAGCTATCACAAACTTTTTGCAAGATGTTAGGTTTGTAGATTCTCCAGACCGACAATACTCATCCGCGGCATCAGCCGCATATCCATAAGTTAGCAGTCGCATTGCCGCTGTCATCTTCTGCAGAGGATGCAACCCAAGAGCTCCAGCAGAATTTATTTTTTGCTTAAAATAACTATCATGCTCAAGTACTGCTTCAGCTATGCGATTAAACAAATTACGGGACATTCTATACCTGTCCGGATAAACAAATATGAGATATGAAGATGAAAAATAGGCGGACAGGGAATAATGTAGTAATACTAACCTTCGGCGAAAATAACTTTCGGGAAAAGTGGGATTTTCTTTGAAGTAGTCGCTCCATAATAAAACAAATCCGTCATCTCTTCCGCGATGCAAAAATTGCCGTCCTAGTGTGGAACCGCCATGACGTCGAGCATTTGCCTCCTCTTCCTCCTCGCGCTCTACAAATGCTGCAAGAATTAGTTGGTCGTCGTCCGATGAAGACGACGACGACGAATTCATGAGCATATCCAAAACAAATCCTGTTTCACTCATTGTATTGTAGCACAAGATGGAATGATAGTTGAGAGAGGAGAAGGTTGGTGTATATAGGCCAGCAATAGAGCCGTTGGAATAGAGCTATTGGAAAAGTAGCCATTGGAAATATAGCCGTTTGGAAAGTGCCCATTGAAAAAATAGCAGTTTACTCTGCAATAATAAATTGTTGAATTATTGTTAAGATGGTAGTTACAAATTAATATTAAAATATACGAGAGAAAATATAGACGTTCTATATATATACACGTTCTATTGCAAAACTGATTGTGTATATGAGGGAATCTTTTTAGACCATTGTCTATATGGATATATAGAGATCCAAATTTACACATTGCTGTTGGAGATACTCTTAGTCAGGTTTTAACTTGTTCTTCTGTTTGAAATGATAGAACATAAATAAGTAAAAACCACGGAATTGGAGACGAGAAGTGAGCAAGAGAAGCAGGGAATGGATGGCAAGCATGTAAGAATTAGAGACATCATCAGAAACTTTGCTTGGAGTAGTGGCCAAACTTTGCATAGTTTAAGCATGGATCCAAAGTAGGACGGGGAGCCATAGCAATGTGCTGCCATTCGAATTTCCCGTGCTGCATTGCTGGTGGATGCAGGCAAGGTGCATTGAAGGTTGGCCTTGGAACTTAGTGGCATGGCTAAATTCACTGCCCGGGATCCAAATCTGGTGCTAATGAGGCATCCGGTTGGAGTTGCAGGAGGAAGTCATCTCGCGGTTGTGCTTGCTAGCTTGATTCTTCCAACACGACATCACCATGCCTAGCCTTTATAGCCTTGTTAACGAGTTGCTCAAAGGTTGTGCACTCCAAAGAGGTTGACAACATACTTGAGAATTAGATTCAGGTCCTAAAGCAGTGCACGCACAACCACTTGGCTGCAGCGTAGTAGTGCCACCGGATATTGCACTCCGCAAAATCCTTGTAGCGTGCGCCATGTCAGGCACTGCCGGAAAGATGGCCCACACACAAACGGCAGCGCATCGCCCAACAGCAGGCCGACAAGACCCATCCCGGCAACGTTGCGCTAGGTCAACAACGGCAACGGCGACCTGACTCTGCACAGTTGGCCTTAGATGGTTAGACAACCAATGGGTACACCACCTGGCCTTTCCGCCGATCTGACCGGTACGACCCACTGACCATGTGCTTCTACGGATACACTGGCAGCACGGGGCTGGCTTTCTTTGGCTGGACTGCGCTCGGGGATGTCTCTGTCGCTAGATATGTTCAGCGTGGTTAAATGAATATGTTCAGTTTTACTAGTGTTGCTACTGCTATTTATATAGAGAATTTTCTTTGATATTGATGCTGCTAGGTAGGCTATATGATGTGGTGCTATATGAAACTTGTGTTGAATTTTTTGCAGATGGAAGGCGACGAGAGTTTCCTGGGCATGTTGAACTTTGGTGTCTCAACACAAGTGCCGGATAGTCCAGTTGGAGAGCACGAGTCGCCCATGCTGCCAACTCAAGAAACATCTACAACTGTGAAAGGAAAACCCCCAAGGGGAAGAATTGGTCTATTGAAGAGGATGATCTGTTGTGGCAGCATGGGTGCACACTAGTTTGGATGCTTTGATAGGAACAGATCAAACATCAAATTCTTATTGGGGTAGGATTTATGAGTACTACACCACGCGCAAGAAAGTGTCATGGCCGGTGCGTGTTCAAAATGCACTCTACTGTCGTTGGAGCACTATTAATGAACAAGTGAGCAAGTTTTGTGGATACTATCAGCAAATACTTAATAGAAACCAAAGCGGAGTGACTATTGCTCACCAGGTATGCATCCCTCTTTTTAATTGGATTATATATATTCATGTGTTTGGTTCAAGAATAATAGGCCATTTATTTGTGCAGCAAGCCCAGGCACTTGTTTTGTTCGAGTCCAAAGATCCTAAAAAGAGGCCATTTACATTAATGCATTGTTGGTTAGTGTTGGAAAAGCATCCTAAGTGGGAGAATCATGTGATTTCGAAGGGGCCTTAGAAAAAGCAGAAGAAGACCTCGGATGCAAGTCGACGTACGACTTCTAATGACGCAGACTTTGAGACATGCATTGATGCTCTTGAAACAGAGACAAGACCTGATGGTAATAAGCGGGAGAAAAACCATTTACAAAAAGCTAAAGCTTCTGCTTGTGATGCTTTTAGTCCCAAGTTATCATGAGAAAATTTGCGGGCACAAAAGTTAGAGAAGGCTACGATCAAAGAGGCCACAAAGAATGCTCGTTATGAGCGAGTGTTTGAATTGCAAGAGAAGCAGATTGCAATGCAGGAGAGGCAGATGCTAAACCAAGAGAGGGAGCTAGAAGAGAAGATCATGTCCATGGACACTACTGTTATGAGTGGGGCTCAACAAGAATACTACATGAACAAGAAGAATGAGATCGTCGCTCGACGGTTCAACACATCGGGTTGAACCATTTGTCAGGTCTGCTAGTATTTGTCGTGTGAACTATTTTCATATCCGAAACTAATTTTCTTATCTGAAATATTTGTTGTGTGAACTATTTGTGAAAACATTGCATTATGGCATAACTGAAATAACACATCGTTACAACCGCGTACAAGATTTAAAACACTACATTATTAAAACTACGTCCATAATCATTCGTCTCCAAACTTTTGCCAGATGTGCTCAACTAGATCATCTTGGAGCCGAGAGTGAAATGCTCTGTTTGTGATCCGTCGATGCATTTGAAAAAACACACTCAATTTTTCCGCATGAGTATGAGATGGGGTCACCTTTACTCCTATAGAGTCATAGATGTAGTCATGTGGACCGCTGTCTCGCTCATCTTCGACTATCGTATTGTTCATTATGATGCAAGCTTTCATTAGATCACCAATTTCTTTATGTTTCCAACCTTCTGCTGGTCCTCGAACTATGGCAAAACGGGATTGCAGAACTCCAAATGCTCTCTCCACATCCTTTCTGGCTCCCTCTTGTCTTTTGGCAAAATGTTTCTTCTTTCTGCCTTCTGGAGCTGGTATGGTCTTCACAAATGTTGCCCATGGTGGATATATACCATCTGCTAAGGTAATACCCCATTGTGTACGGATGACCATTGATGGTATAATTCACTTTTAAAGCTTCACCTTCAGATAGCTTTGCAAACACAGGTGACCGTGGAAGCACATTTATGTCATTGAGAGACCCCGGTAAACCAAAGAATGCATAACAAATCCAAAGATCCTTTGAAGCAACTACCTCCAGAATCATTGTTGGCTTGTTCACATGACCTTTAAACATGCCATGCCATTTTTTAGAACAATTTTTCCAAGTCCAATACATGCAATCTATAGACCCTAACATACCAGGAAAACCTCTTTGCTCCCCTATTGCAAGCAATCTAGCAGTATCTTCTTCATTTGGAGATCTCAGATACTGGTCCCCAAATATTTCAAAAATAGCTATCACAAACTTTTTGCAAGATGCTAGGTTCGTAGATTCTCCAGACCGACAATAACCATCCGTGGCCTCAGCCGCATATCCATAAGTTAGCAATCGCATTGCCGCTGTCATCTTCTGCAGATTATACAACCCAAGAGCTCCAGCAGAATTTCTTTTTTGCTTAAAATAACTATCATGCTCAAGTACTGCTTCAGCTATGCGATTAAACATATTACGGGACATTCTATACCTGTGCGGATAAAGAAATATGAGATATGAAGATGAAAAATAGGCGGACAGGGAATAATGTAGTAATACTAACCTTCGGCGAAAATAACTTTCGGGAAAAGTGGGATTTTCTTCGAAGTAGTCGCTCCACAATAAAACAAATCCGTCATCTCTTCCGCGATGCAAAAATTGCAGTCCCGGTGTGGAACCGCCATGATGTCGAGCATTTGCCTCCTCCTCCTCCTCGCGCTCTGCAAATGCTGCAAGAATTAGTTGGTCATCGTCCGATGAAGACGAGGACGACGAATTCTTGAGCATATCCAAAACAAATCATGTTTCACTCATTGTGTTGTAGCACAAGATGGAATGATATTTGAGAGAGGAGAAGGTTGGTATATATAGGCCAGCAATGGAGCCGTTGGAATACAGCTGTTGGAAAAGTAGCCATTGGAAATATAGCCGTTTGGAAAGTGCCCAATGGAAAAATAGCAGTTGACTTGCAATAATAAATTGTTGAATTATTGTTAAGATGGTAGTTGAATTGGTAGTTACAAATTAATATTAAAATATATGAGAGAAAATATAGACGTTCTATATATACACGTTCTACTGCAAAACTGGATGTGTATATGAGGGAATCTTTTTAGACCATTGTCTATATGGATATATAGACATCCAAATTTACACATTGCTTGGAGATGCTCTTAGTTCGGTATTAACTTGTTCTTCTGTTTGAAATGATAGAAGATAAATAAGTGAAAACCACAGAATTGGAGACGAAAAGTGAGCAAGAGAAGCAGGGAATGGATGGCAAGCATGTAGGAATTAGAGACATCATGAGAAACTTTGCTTGGAGTGGTGGCCAAACTTTGCATAGTTGAAGCATGGATCCAAAGTAGGATGGGGAGCCATAGCGATGTGCTGCCATTCGAAGTTCCCGTGCTGCATTGTTGGTGGAGGCAGGCAAGGTGCATTGAAGGTTGGCCTTAGAACTTAGTGGCATGGCTAAATTCACTACCCGGGATCCAAATCTGGTGCTAATGAGGCATCAGGTTGGAGTTGCAGGAGGAAGTCATCTCGCGGTTGTGCTTGCTAGCTTGATTCTTCCAACACGACATCACCATGCCTGGCCTTTATAGCCTTGTTAACGAGTTGCTCAAAGGTTGTGCACTCCAAGAGGTTGACAACGTGCTTGAGAATTAGATTCGGGTCCTAAAGCAGTGCACGCACAATCACTTGGCTGCAGCGCAGTAGTGCCGCCGGATATTGCACTCCGCAAAATCCTCGTAGCGTGCGCCATGTCAGGCACTGCCGGATAGATGGCCCACACGCAAACGGCAGCACATCACCCAACAGCAGGCCGACAAGACCCATCCGGGCAACGTTGCGCCAGGTAAACAGCGGCAACGGTGACCTGACTCTGCACGGTTGGTCTTAGATGGTTCGATGACCAATGGGTACACCCTCCGATCTGCCCGGTACGACCCACTGACGTGTGCTTCAGCGGATACACGCCTCTGATGGCTGGATGGCCAACGATGAATACCGCCTAAATATAATCCCGGACAAGGCACCTCCTCCCCAGCTGAGTTCCGAGTGTCGCCTCTCCCAGCCCGTCCATATCCTACAACCACAAACAAATCCTAAACACCAATCATCACCGATGGTGCACACAAGTCACAGCGCACCTGCTAATTTGTTTTCCTGGAACGATCGTGACCCATCCCGGGCAGCGCGGCGCTTGTAGTGGCAGTGTCGTTCCGGGTCGCGTCACACCACTTCTCCCACTCTGTAAACAATGGATCCCGTCAAACTCTCTCATGTCGTTCTTGCTTCCTGCCGTGTGCTGGTCAGAGTCGGCATCCCCGCTCCTTCAACCACCCCGCTAGCCCATACGTGTATATATACTTCGTATATCAGACGGCGTGAGTTGGAAAGCACATCTAAACCAGAGTTCAGGGACAAAGTAAGACAGAGGAACATCCGAAAGAATAGTCGTTTGCTACATAGTGCAGACCAACTTTGATAGGAAACTCTATTGAGGCCGGCAGCTCGGCTCATCGATCATGGACAAGATCCTGGCTTTCTCCATCCTTAGCTCGTCGCCGGCAGAGATTGCTGGGTCCGGGTATGCCACACATCTGTCCTTGCGGAGCGTCGGCGGTAACCAGGCGACGGAGAAGAAACAGCTTGAGGAGAAGGTCGAGCAAACCCCATGGCCGGAGAAGAAGGAGGAGACCAGGCCGGCACGCTTTGTGCCAGAGTTCGACGGCATCAACTACTTCGAGTGCATACCTCTTGAGTGGGTCACCGGCTGTCTCCCAGGAGTTTTTCTCCTTTTTCATTTATCCATCTGCTACTTTTTCGAGGTTTTGTTGATTATTGACCAAGAGACTTACCATGTACACAGCGAGAGAATTAATGAGATGATATTTACACAGTTGTTTGATTCAGGGCCGGCCCTGAGGGGGGGGGGGGCAGCAGGGGCGGCCGCCCCGGGCCCCCGATGTCCAGGGGCCCCCTCCGACGTATTCAGCTAGCCCATGGCCCATGCCCCAGGGAAACTAAGGATGTAGTTGGTAGCCCACGCGTACGTCTACGACCGTCATGTTTTCTTCCCCCTCGAGTTCGCCTATTGACTGGTTCGCGGCGGTTTCGGCAGATGTGTTTTCGCCCCGGACGCGAGTCGCATGCCGGCGACTCCGGGCTTGTGCAGGGCGTCCTCACCATCAACCCCACGTCCCGCCTCCGGACGCGTCACGATCTACAAATCTTAAGATTGTATTTTGGGGGCCTCATAATCTACAAATCCGAAGATTTGTAGATGGGTTGTAGATCGTGAACTCCACAACCAATTTCTTTGATGATGTCGCGCAGGTTGGAGTCCAGACAATCAAAAGATTGATCCATGCATGGTTGTTCCAGTCGAGATGTTGGTAATTACTACCTCCTTTCCGATTTTTTTTCTTATTTTAGTTGTTTGCAGATACAAGGGTCGCAATTTCGTACTTCCTATATACATCTGTTTGAGCGTCTACTAATTCCGGATGGAGGGAGCAGCATTTTTGTTGTTCTTAATTACTCATACATGTACTTTCTGGGTTACGTATGTCCTAGTATGTTGCCGCCCCCGCCGCCTCCTCCTCCTCCACCACAAAAAGCTAGGGTTTTTTGCCTCCCGCCGACGCCGCCGCAGGTCTGCCTTCTCTCCGGTGTCCTTAGGGCCATGGTGTCGCGGTGGATCTCGGCAAAGGCCGGTGGGAGGTGGCCTTAGGGCCATGGTGTCGCGGTGGATCTCGGCAAAGGTCGGCGGGAGGGCTCTGTTTTTAATCGTTTCTTTCTGTTTTGCTATGGTTTGTGTCCTGCTCAGGAAGACGAGACGGCGGCGGCTCCGTGAATATGGAATAAAGGTCTCCCCGCCTAGCCCCCGTTCCGGCGATGCGTCTAGCATCGTTGGTGGGCGTGTGGAGGTGTGTCTCCGGCGGATCTATCTTTGGTGGATTTGCTCGAATCTCGACGTTGTTCGTCTACGTTCGTGTGTCTTCGGATTGGATCTTTCTGATCTACGTTATTCTTCATCCGCGACGGTTGCTGTTCTGATGCGCTGGTCTTACGGAGCCTTAGCACGACGACATCCCGACTGTCTACTACAACAAGTTGTGCCCGACTCCGGCGATGGAGGGGTGATGACGACGGCGCGCCTTCGGCTCGCTTCAGTGCTGGTATTTGTCGCTTGGTGGTCTACGGATATGGATGTAATTTCTATTATCTCTGGTATTCGTTGTACTGCCATTATTGAAGATGAATAGATCGGAAATTTTCTCATGAAAAAAAGAGATAAGAAGGGTCATTTGTGCCGTCTGCTGTTTGAACTATGGATTGAAAGCTGAAAGCAGTCCTCTGCAGGCTGCTCTTTATCTGGAGTGTTATGTCATGTGTATAACTGGGTTTGAAGATTGGGTATTCTAGCGGCTGCTGTTTTTTTCATAAAATCCCTGGACCCAACGTGAAGTCCGCTCACCAAACAAGAATCTGTCCCTTCGTTCCGGGAGCAGCAACAAGGAATAGTTGGTGACAGACTACCTGATCGAAGCTAATCATCATCCATCGGAGGATCCATGGTCATGGAGAGGTTGATCGCAGTCCTTGTCTTCTGCCAGGCGCCGCAGCACCGGAGCGGTCAACAGGCTGGTCTCAGGCTGCGGCGGCGGCGTGATGAAGCCGGCCGTGACTAGAAAGTAGAAATACGGACACCGAGAACGAGAAGTTACTGGGAAATTTGACAGCGCAAAGGCGCGCTTGGTTTGAGCTCGTGCTCAACGGCCTCAATTGCTTTGACACCATCGTCATGCACTGAGCAGCACGTCAGTTTATTGATCAGTTAGAATGCTTCACACGTACGTGGGCTTGTGATGTTTTGTTCATTCCATTGTACTGTTTGACTGGTGCATAAGCTTCGGTGCAAAATGAAAAGGAATTTATAGTGGATATATAGTACTATCAGACATGAGTTCAAGGCTAATTGGCATCGAACTATATGTACATCATTCAGTCAGTGTGCTGTCTCACTGTGTTTGGCACGTGCTGGTCGCAGGTACAATGCAATTAAGCGGTCTGGCTGGTAATATTCTTCTGGCTGAGCTCGAGGTCAAATGCTCTGACAGCCGGAGTCCCCCTCGGTCGCCCCCCGCCGCTCCCGTGGGCGACGGCCGGGTGAAACCCTAGCTCCGCCACCCCCTCCCCCCTTCCCTTCTCCTCTCTCATAGTCGCCGGGGGCACCGACGGGCAAAGCCCGGGCGGCGTCGGAGGCGGCGAGCCCCCTCTTCCTCCTCACTAAGGATCAGCGGCACGGGTTATGGTCGCCATCGGGGATGCGGAGCTAGCGTGGGTGTGTAGCGGCGTGCGCTGGCGTCCTCGTCGCCGCGGATCTGGGCTAGTGTGCGGGAATCGGGCAGTCCTCTTTGACGATGGATGAACAGAGGGGACGCAGTGCGGTCTTCGCTAGAGGGTGCCTCGTGTGTGGCCGTGGCCGTGCCTCGCCTAGGCGCATGGTGGCTCGTCGGCAGGCGTCATTGTACCGAAGCCGGGGGACGATGACAACAACGACGACGATAGGGACGGCGATGACGGTACGGCAGGGCAGGGTGGCCACATGTACGAGGTGGTCTTCGAGTATATGGTTTAGGTTTTTTAAGTTTTTAAGTTAAATGGTCAAAATATCGATCATTTTATGTAAATTATCTCCGAATTTTAATGAATTCCGTCGCGTTCCAATGAAATTTGTCCGGTTGGTTCAACTGCGGGATGAAATGTATGCGGCTAGGGTTGGATGGCGGTCTCCGGTCTGCGTACTGGCCCCCCTATCCGTGGACTGATGCAAGATGCCCTTTGGGAGTTTTCCCACTTCCCCGCCTTTTCTTTTCTTGAGGGAAATTATCCGCCTGTCCTTCGGTTTGCTTAGCGGTGAACAACTTACAACTGCAATTTTTTTAAACCGTGAACCGTAGAGGAAATAGCGGTGAACAGAGCTTAGTGCAAGTGGTAAGAAAAACATGGATTACCTTTTATGAGGAGACCAAGTGAGTAATGAACGATCATTTGTTCCATTCATTTGTTATGTCGGATGGTGATGTTTAATCGAGACACAATTCTTGATTGTGTCATAGTATTAGTTGCCAAGCTTTACCGCCACGTTAATAATCTTTTTAACAATAATCAACATAAGAAAACGGTCCAAAGACCCACACTGTTCAATTGTGTGAGGAAAATTGGATGAAAACCTATACAGCCACAACCTAACTCAACACTAGTAAGATCTTCGTATCGCTCTAAGGCCTTGAATTAATCATTCATTTTTTTATGAAAGTACGATGACGACAGCGACGGCGGTACGGCAGGGTAGGGTGGCCACGCGTATGAGGTGGTCGTCCAGTATAGGGTTGATTTTTTTTTTAGTTTTTTAGCTGAACGGTCGAAATATCGATCATTTTATGTAAAATATATGCAGCTAGGGTTGAATGACGGTCTCCAATATCCATGTCTGCGTACTGGCCCCCCCTATCCGTGGACAGATGCGAGATAATTTTTACGGGTTGCCGATCGAGATGCCCTTAGAGAGTTTTCTCACTTCCCTGCCTTTTCTTTTCTTGAGAGAAAATTTCCGCCTGTCCTTTGGTTTGCTTAGAGGTGAACAACTTACAATTGCAATATTTGAAACCGTGAACAGCAGAGGAAAACACACATAGTGGTGAACAGCCTAGTGCAAGTGGTCAGAAAAACATGGATTACCTTTTGATGAGGAGACCAAGTGAGTAATGAACGATCATTTGTTCCACTGATTTGTTATGTCGGATGGTGGTGTTTAATCGAGACACAATTCTTGATTGTGCCATAGTATTAGTTGCAAAGATTTATCGCCACGTTAATAATCTTTTTAACAATCACATAACAGTTGTTATATTCATCATAAGAAAACGGTCCAAAAACCCACACTATTGAATTGTTTGAGGGAAATTGGATGAAAACCTATACAACGACAACCTACCTAAACACTAGTAAGATCATCGTATCGCTCTAAGGCCTTGAGTTCATCTTCCATTTTTTATGGAAGTACAACCAAGTTAGCCATTTTTTACTGTTTAGACATAGTTTGATCTATTAATATGCACGGCTTTAACATATTGTATATATGGCCACACATAATATAAATAATACTAAATGTATATAGGGTTCAAAGATACAATTAATGCATGAACATATGCAGTCTCATTTGCTAGAAAAGTGCACATTAATGCGGTAATTGAATGAAGTGACTTGCAAATAGAAAAACAAACAAATAAAAAAATACTCCCAACCAACCTTTACTTGTGTTTGTAAAACGCTTTCCTTATATATTCGAGTCTATATTCACATGAGCGTATAGCAGGGCCCAATAGTTCATCCGTAGTATCATATTTAATTGTTCTCCTGTTTGAAATGCTAGAAGATAAATAACTAGAAACCACTGAAATGAAGAAGATAAGTGGACTAGAGAAGCACCGAATGTATGGCTACCATGTAGGAATTAGAGACATCAGGATAAACTTTGCTTGGAGTGGTGGCTAGACTGTCCACAGTTGAAACATGGACTGAACGTAGGACAGGGAGCCATAGCATTGTGCTATACTTCAGAGTATCTCCAAGAGTGACGTGGTGCCGGAATGTGTGCGGAAAGACCAGTACCTCATTGCCGCGTGGACTGCTCCGTTACCACAGCGGAGATGGCCGCCAGGCGGCATAGCCTTGTTGATCGCGAGGTCGTCAAGATCGACGAGAAGTGGTCGCTTAGAGACGGCTCCTCAAGCGCCCGTCGCGGCAAAGCCAACGGGGCGTTGGCACAGGCAGCCGCCGGACAAGGATGCCCTGGCCCTCCAGCAACGTACCGACGCTGGGGGGACGACGATGACAACAACGACGGCAGGGACGGCGACATTGGTACGGCAGGGAAGGGTGGCCACGCGTACGAGGTGGTCATGCAGTATAGTTTTTTTTTAAGTTTTTAAGCAGAACGGTTGAAATATCTATCATTTTATTTAAATTATCTCCGAATTTTAATGAATTCCATCGAGTTCCCATGAAATTTGTCCGATTGGTTCATATGGGTTTTAAAATGTAAGTGGCTAGGGTTGAATGATGGTCTCCTCTATCCATGTCTGCGTACCGGTCCCATCTATCCGTGGACAGATGCGGGAGAATTTTTATGGGTTGCAGATTGAGATGCCCTTAGAGAGTTTTCTCACTTCCCCGCCTTTTCTTTTCTTGTGAGAAATTGTCCGCCTGTCCTTTGGTTTGCTTAGATGTCAACAAGTTACAATTGCAATTTTTTGTCACCGTAAACCGTAGAGGAAAACACACTTAGCGGTGAAAAGCCTAGTGCAAGTGGTTAGAAAAACATTGGTTTGTTATGTCGGATGGTGGTATTTAATCGAGACACAATTCTTGATTGTGTCTTAGTATTAGTTGCAAAGCTTTATCGCCACGTTAATAATCTTTTTAACAATCACATAAGAGTTTTTATATTCATCATTAGAAAACGGTCCAAAGACCTACACTGTTCAATTGTTGAGGGAAATTGGATGAACACCTATATAACGACAACCTAACTAAACACCAGTAAGATCATGGTATCGCTCTAAGGCCTTGAATTCATCTTTCATTTTTTAGGAAGTAGAACCAAGTTAGCCATTTTTTACAGTTTAAATAGAGTTTGATCTATTAATATGCACGGCTTTAACATATTGTATTTGTAATATGGCCACACATAATATAAAAAATACTCAATGTATATAGGGTTCAAAGATTCAATTAATGCATGAACATATGCATTCTCGTTTGCTAGAAAGTGCGCATGCATTCTATAAACTAGAAGATACCCCGCGCCTTGCCGCGGAAATTGCTTTGACACCACCGTCATGCACTGAGCAGCACGCCCGTTTATTGATCAGTTAGAATGCTTCACACGTACGTGGGCTTGTGATGTTTTGTTCATTCCGTTGTACTGTTTGATGGGTGCATAAGCTTCAGTGCAAAATGAAAAAGGAATTTATAGTGGATATATAGTAGTATGAGTTCAAGGCTAATTTGCATCGAACTATATGTAAATCATTCAGTCAGTGTGCTGTCTCACTGTGTTTTTGGTACGTGCTGGTCGCAGGTACAATGCAATTAAGCGGTCTGGCTGGTAATATTCTTCTGGCTGAGCTCGAGGTCAAATGCTCTGACAGCCGGAGTCCCACCCGGTCGCCCCGGTCGCTCCCGTGAACAACAACGGGTGAAACCCTAGCTCCGCCACCTGCCACTTGCCGCAGCCATCCGGCGCGCCGCCCACCCGAAGACACGTGAGAGAGGAGATCCCCCGCCACTGCTGTCGGCACCCGGGCTTAGCCCGGCAGCGTCCCCCGGAGGCGGCGGAGAGGAGGAGGGAGTTCGAGGCTGTGACGCCCGAGACCGACGTCCCAGAAGATTCCAGAAGATTCCAGATGTTCCGGGGTCTCCCGTGTGTTCTTTTTGCTTGTGTTATTTATTTTTGCATCGCATCATGTCATCATGCCATCATATCATATTTTATTTTTGCATCTCAACCTAAATAAATCGTGTGGACCTTCG
Source organism: Secale cereale (assembly GCA_902687465.1). Taxonomy (NCBI): domain Eukaryota; kingdom Viridiplantae; phylum Streptophyta; class Magnoliopsida; order Poales; family Poaceae; genus Secale; species Secale cereale. Next base: position 765,680,861 of record LR738712.1, read on the forward strand.
GTCCATTTAAATCGAGGGAAGGTGACTTCTCTTTATAACATATAAAAGCCTCTCAATATATTAGGGAGCTATATAAATAATATTCCATTTGCTTCGGAATCAACATAACACACTTGCATAGTTTTCCCCATGTCTTTTCACTTCGAGTTTCTACTTCTAGACCCTCCCTATAATTCTTTCCGTTGTTTCGAGGTTCTTCCAAAAAACCCTCCTTTTATTTTATTTTAATTCCTGACATTTTTGTGAGTCCGGGAAGTTTATCCTCTTGCCCAAAATTCTTCCCCTTCCTTCTTCTTTTTTTCCTTCATTGCTATTTTTTCCTGTTTTGAGAATTAGCAGAAGAGAGAAAAAGGAAAGCCTCCCTCCAGCCATCTCTCTCTCCTCAGCCTTTTCCCTCTTGGGCCTCCTCCCCCCTCAGCCGGCCCATCTGGCCTCCAGCCCGCTTCCCCCACCGAACCCTAACTAGCGATCGCTCCTTCCCTCGCTCCCTCTCTTCCCATTGTGCGCCGCCGCCACCTCTCGACCCCGCTCCCCGCTCCTCTCCCGATTCCCTCCTCCCTCGCTCGCACAAGTCCCGATCCCCTCTCTCGCTCACCCCGCTCTGCCTCGCTCCCACTCCCCTCGGCTCCCTCCGTCCTCGCGCATCCCCAGCGCCTCCAGGAGCGCCCCTTCCGTCCCTCCGCGCCAGGAATCGCGGCCAGGAGCGCTTCCCTCCGGTGCGCCGCGCGACCGCGCCTCCAGCGGCCCTCAGGCCCTCCGCCGCCAGGTCGCCCGGCCTCGCCTCCTTCCTCCCTCTGTCCGCGCCCCTCTGCCCAGATCGCCCGCACGCCGTGGTCGCCCTCCCGTCCTCCAGCAGCAAGGCCGGCCAAGAGGCCTTCCTCCTCGCGCCCGACCTTCGACCGAGGCCCGTGGCCTCCCTCGCGCTGGTGCTCCTTCCTCGCCAAGCCAGCAGGCACAGCCGCCGCGCTCGGACCCTCATGCGCGCCAGGGCCGGCCAAGAGCAGCGGCAGCGCCCCGAGTGGCTCCCCTGCGCGCGTGGTCTTCTTCTGGCCGGCAGGAGCCAGCGCCCGCCAGGAACCCCAGGAGCCCGGCGCCGCCCCGACGCAGGAGCCCGCCGGCCAGGAGCTCTGCCTCGTCCGCACAGCAGCGCCGCAGGCCGCTCCCTCCGTCCCCGAGTCCCGCGTCGACCAGTGGCCAGGAGCCCCGCGCCGCACCTTCGTTCTTCCGCCTCTGCACCGGCCAGTGCGCGCCGAGCCACTGCACCCTTCGGCCCGGATCCACTGCCGTGTTTTGTTGTGCTGCTGCGCCGTGGCCTCGTGCAGCCCTTGTTTTGCTCTTGTGTTTTTGTTGTTGTTGTGTTGCCTGGTACTGTGAATTTGACAGGAGACCCGTGTACGAGACCGAGACCCCAAGTACCCCTCCGGATATGAGTACATCTACGAACGAGCTCCGTGAACATCTACAAAACGCCCCGTGTACGACTACCGACGCCCGGAAAACGACCAAGTTCCACTACTTCCCACGACGACCACGTGTACAACTACGATATCGAGACCACAACCTTTTGTCAAGTACCACGACGACCGAACGAGACGATGACAAGTACCTCTACGGATCATGTACAACTACCGTCGCTCGATGACCGCGAGTACCACTACCGTCGCCCGAGTACGACTACCGCTACGAGAACGACTACCTTCGGTGAAGAAATGAGAACATCTACTTCCTCTACGACCCGCGAGAACGCCTACTTCCACTACGATCTCGAACCGCCCCGAAACGAGTGTTTCGAAGGTATAACCCCGAGACGTGACCCGTGAGATGCTTGCTTGTGTTGTATGAAATGTTTCCCTTGTTTGCATCGTGACCGTTGTGTCCGTTTCGTCCGTTGTCATGTTCCTCGGTTGCCTCGTCACCGACTCGTGGGAACACGGTAACGGGATCGCCCCACCTTTCATCTCGTTTGACTCACCCACGCCATCTATCTTTTGCTCCGGACTCTCAACGAGTTACCGGAACCGATATGATGCGTTGCATCATTTTCGGATCGTTGCCGTGGCACCCTTTCGTTCCACCACGGTGACAAATGCTTCTTATCTTCTTCTTGTTAACCTTTTAATAAACTTGCATAAACTTGATCATGTCATCCGCATCATATTAACAACAGTAATATGTGTGAATTGTTGTTTGCTTATAATTACTAAACATGCTCATGGGGATTTTCCGGATATGTTGTTGTTATTTCCGGCCTCATTTAAATTGCCTAGTTAGTGTAGTTTTTTTTTATGCTTCACCTCTTGCCATGTTAAAAACATTTAATCTTGTCTTGTTAAAAAAGAGAGTAAACTAAATAATTAAATGTGGTGTTTCGTCAATATGCAACTCGTTGCATATTGAGCTCCACTTAACTTGTAGTTTTGTTTGTGCACTTTGCCATGCCATGCATAATTAAACCGGACATGCATCATACTTGGATGTGCATCGTATGCCATGTTTATGCTTGTGTGTTTACCGTGTTGTTTCTTTCTTTCCGGTTTGCTTATCGTGATAGCTTCGGTTTCGTTCCGGAGTTGTGAGGTTTCTCTCGACTGTGTTGCTCCGTCTACTTCGTGGATCCGTTCTTCTCCCTTGTGGAATTCCAGGCAAGATGACCGAACCCGGATACCATTACTAGCTTTGCCTATTGCTAGTAGTTCCGCTCTATAGTTTTGCCTCGATGCCCATGTCTTTCTTGTCAGCCTCCTATTGTAACCATGAACCTGTTTAACCACCCTACCTATGCAAACCATTGATTGGCTATACGTAGGCTTCGCTCAGCCCCTCTTATAGCATTGTTAGTTGCAGGTGAAGATAGAAGATGCTTGCTTCATGTTGAAGTTTGGTTGGGTTATATCACACTATATAAATGCTTAAAAATGAAATCATCTATATACTGGCAAGGGTGGAAGGCTAAGCCTTTTGCTTGGTGATTTGTTCCACTCATGCCGTTAGGAACCGTATAAACCGGTGTTATGTTCCTTGATTATGCGTTCCTAACACGGTTGGGGTGTATGGGACCCCCTTGATAAACCGCTAAGTGCTAAGTCTTTTCCAGCAAGTCCCAACATTGGTACTATTTGCCTAATAACAAACTAATAAAACTTGCATAAGGGCCTTGCAAACCCTCTTTTATTTTAATTCCACCCCCCGGGCCAGTGCTCCTCATGAGTGTTGGTCCGAAACGAGCGGACTGCGGGGCCACCTCAAGGAAACTTGAGGTCTGGTAAAAACCCGTAGGATGTCTCATCCGGTCGTGTCCTGAGACTAGATACGCGCGGCTACCTATCAGGGTGTCGACACGCCGGGAGGATTTGCTGGATTAGCCTTACCTTAGTTCGGTTTAACTTGAGCACGGGATTCCGAGAATACTCGGGTCTTCCCACCTATGGAGTTGCGACTTCGCGGATCGTGGGCTTGTGATGGGCCAAGTTGGAACACCCCTGCAGGGTTTGAACTTTCGAAAGCCGTGCCCGCGGTTATGTGGCAGATGGGAGCTTGTTAATTCCGGTTGTAGATAACTTGACACAATGTTTCAATACACTACCAGCGTGTGTACCGTGACTGTCAATTTCCGAATAGGGATTCGGGAGTTGAACACGGTGGGGGTTATGTTTGATCGGCTTTAGTTAGGATCACTTCGTGATCATGTTTCGACCGAGGCTCTTCTCTTCTCGCTCTCTATTACGTAAGATAGTGCTAGTTGCTGCTGCAGACTCTTGTTGTTCCTTCACCTCATATTCTTTCTTCAGCCTTGTCCACACCCAAGGCTTAAATAGTCGTGTTAGCCGGGAACGGGATTGCTGAGTCCTCTGTGGCTCACAGTTACTTCACCACACCAGATGCAGGTTCAGCCGAGAATGATGCAGGAGTTGGATCAGTTCTTCACCGGGAGTTCGATGAAGAGTTTGGCTGTTTGCTTGTGATGTTTCGACGATCAGTAGTGGTTTCTACTAGGATTCGATCCTGACCTGTGGCTTTATGTTGTTTTGGTATCTTTCTTTGGTTCTTCACCCGTAGTCGGGTTGTGATGTTTTGTATGATGATTGCTTATGTAATGTATTGTGTGAAGTGGCGAGTGTAAGCCAACTATCTTATTTTGCATTTTAATCCCTCTTTTACATGAGTTGTGCAAAGATACCAAACTTGAGATCATTCTAGGATGGGCTTATACCTTTAAGTCGTGCGTCGACACGTAGGAGGTATAGTCCCATGCTGGGCATTACAAGTTGGTATCAGAGCCTTCTCCGACCTAGAAGCCCCCACTGATTGATCGAATCGTTGACGGTTGAGTCTAGGCACACACTGAAAATATTTTGAGTCCTATATTTATATCGGAGAGTAGGATTTCTTTTGCTCCTCATCCCCTTTCATTCTGGTGAGGACTCTTGACGATTACTTTTATCTCTTCTACTTTCAAAAATTGCACAAAATTTTTTTAGGATCCCGCGAGTATTCTGGGATTGTTTCGATGTTCTTGTGACAAGGATATTGTTCTCGATGCCTCCTGTTACCGAGGAGTTGAGCTTCGGGGTATTGTTGTCACAAGCATATCGCAGCAGTACTAAATACTTAAGACGGCCGACATCGAAAATCTCTCCTATACGGCCAGTGGCAAGATAACCCCGACATCACCCAGTACTGGGGAGGTAGTTCGAGAGTATTGCCATAGCTTGTTATAGTGGATGCTTTTCGAAGGTCCGAGGTAAACAGTTTCCGAGAAAGACTGGTTATGTGTTGAAGGATGGATACACCTGGATGTAGGTTTAGAGTTGATTGCGCGGTGCTTCCCGTGTATCCCCAACACCTGATTGCATAACTGGAAACTTTCGGAAATCTATAGGTGGGTTCATCTAGTAGTTCTAGGCATTCTTCCAACGGATGCTCGATATGAAGTTTGGGGTTCTACATTGAGTGAAGTGGTTTTATGGACTTGTTCTGATCGGGAGTTGCATCTTAAAGGGTCCTTGGCTATGCTGATCCGGGGATTGCAAAACCCTTTTGTAACACGTTCCATGGGCTTTCAGCACGAAGATGTCGAACGAAGCTTCTATCTTGTATTTGTTCTATCTGTTCCTTGTTCCTTTTTATTTTCATTTTGCTCTCCAAGTGGCTTCTCGTCAAGTTGATGTAACTATGGAATTCATTCGTTCAATTCTCTCTTCGGATAGATATGTTGCAACATAATCTTCTTCATAAACTTATCTATCCTTTGTTCTTGTTTTGATTCTGATATTCGAGTTGCTTCGATGTCAAATGTTGATTCCATACCTTTTCCTAATCGGTATTCTCATATTTCTATGGGAGTGCTAATCCTTCTTGATCATCAAGAGGGTCATGTTAATTCTTTAAACCGGTGTCCATTTTGTTCATCCCAAGTTGTCTTTGTTTTCCCCGCCCTCCCACCCTTCTTCTTCTTGGAGTCAGAAATTCTTAATGAAATATCCATTTTATTCATGTGATGTTTCTTCATTCTTTTCCTTCAATGTTCTTATCTGGTGATTTATCGTGAAAATGCTCAAGAGCTTCAAGTTCATCATTCTTTTGTTCTCTAATTCTGCCGGTGGATGTAATTCAAGATTTCGGTGTTGATCTTATCCTTTTCCCTCTTTTCACAATGCTTTCTTATTCCGGTGTACCAATTAATCATTCTCCTCTTGCTATTCATATCCGGAGAGCTGAAGGTATCTCAGAAGATTCATAATTCCATTCTTAATCCATTCAAACTATTTTGAGGATTATAATCTTATTCAGCCTTTTTAGTTCAACCGGTGCAATATCTTTTAAGCTATCTTTTCCAACGGTGATTTCTTTGAGTGGGCCCTAACCCACAGGTCTTTTCCCAGGATCTTACCTGACTCTTCTAATTATTCCGGAGTTATACTCAATTCTTTTCAAAGTGTGACGTAAGAATGATTCTCATCAGTCACATGCCTTCTTCAAGACCGCTTTCAAATTCTTTTTCATCATTGGTTCAACCTTTTTAATTCTTCATTCCGGAGTGCTCAACAATTCTCATGGCTTTTCTCGTCTTCATTCTCAACATTAGGAGAAGTGTTTCTCTTAAATATTGGCCCGTCTTCTCGAAGATTCGTGGTTCTAGCTTCATGCCATCCTCATTATTGTTCTGATTGTGAGGAAATCCTTTGATACCATCTGAAGCATTTCATGAATTCTTTTCTTTGTGATCCTCCGAAGGCCATCATTTCAGAATATTTCTTCGTTCTCAGTTCTCAACTTATTCCTCCAAATATTCTTCATTGATGTCTCTTCGTTCGTCTCCTAATTCTTACGGTGGTTCATTCTAGATTCCTCTTCCGTTGTTATCGTTTTAATTCATTTGTTCTTTTCATAATCCTACCGGTGCTTTGTTGAAGATT
>LR738712.1:765695369-765725469 GCA_902687465.1 Secale cereale
CCCAAGCTTGTGCTAGATCTCTCTTTAATCCTTTCCAACGAGAATAAGTAGTATGCCAAATCCTTTGGTTGTCATCAATTTAAATTGGTGAAGGAGATGCATAACATAATTCTTATTCTTATTCCTTCAAGTTGATTTAATTCTTTTGTCTGGAGCTTGTTCATCATATCATATTCTCGGTTCTAAATTCTTCATCTTGTTTTCCGGAGTTCTATCTGATTCATCGCAGGCCTTGAATCTTATTCTTTTCATCTTTCACTTCTCATGCTTTCATTACCGGAGTTCTTCATGGTTCATCATGTTTTAATTCATCCTCGAAGTCTTCATCAAGATTCTTGTTGGAGGAACTCAAATATTTCTTCTCTTGCATTTGGAAGTGCAATTCTTTCTACCTTATCTTTCCAAATGGTGTTATGTCATTCTTGACAATTCATTCATGTTTTATGATTCACAAGTTGTCAAGAATGAGATATTTAAACCAATCATTTTCTTTGTTCAGGAGATTTTTCCAACCATTCTTTTTATTTGTTGGAGTAATCTTGGGTTGTATTTCACCGAAAAGCTTTCCCTAAGGATTGTTGTATTGTGGTGCTTATAAATGACCCAAATTCTTCATTTATCATTCCGATGAATAAGTTTATCGTCTCCTTGTTGATATCAATCCAATCAAATTGTTCTCCTTAGTGGCTGGTTGCCACCTCATAATTTTGAGATGTTTTCCATAAGCCCACATGAAGCTTATTCGGTTTCGTTGTTGATTTTTCCAACAACTCCGTTCAACCCTTCTTCGTAAGGATGCTCTTTCAAATTCAATTTTGAGAGAAGTTGTCATACTTTTCTCCATTCATTTCTTTCATTGAACTATATTCTCTATTCTTTCATTCCGGAGGTTTTGTGATGTTGCTCTCTCCAAACCATCATATCGTTTTATCGAGATCATGTTCTTCCCTTGCTTATCAATTAACCGGAGTGTTGTATTCTTCATTCTAGTTCCCTCATCTCATCTAGTTTTTCCTATCTTTTCAACCGGAGTGCTGTCTGAATCTTTTCTTGCACCTTGTGCCATTCTTTTAATTGTTTCGGAGGCAATATGTTGTTGTTTTCATCAAGTATCATTCCATCTCCTCAAGTTCTTGTTAATTCCTTCCATTTTCAGACGGAGTGCTGTCAAATTCTGTCATTCTTATTCCTTAGCTATACCGTTGCAGTTTCATATTCTTTTGGTCCGTGAGCTCTTGTTTCATGTCTTTCAACCTCCAAGGTTCTCATAATACTCCTTGTTACTCATTTTACCGGAGTGCTCTTAACTTCGTTCATCTCCGTTGTTTTCTTCTTTCAACTTGTTTAACCTTTCAAGGTTCTTGGTTTCACTCGTCTGTCAAAGAAGCAACTTTGTTTTACCTCTTCCTCTTCCGTTTTTACCCGGTGATATCTCTAGGATCTCGGGTCGAGATCCTCTGTTAGTGTGGGAGAGTTGTGTCGCCCGAGACCGACGTCCCAGAAGATTCCAGAAGATTCCAGAAGATTCCAGATGTTCCGGGGTCTCCCGTGTGTTCTTTTTGCTTGTGTTATTTATTTTTGCATCGCATCATGTCATCATGCCATCATATCATATTTTATTTTTGCATCTCAACCTAAATAAATCGTGTGGACCTTCGGTCCATTTAAATCGAGGGAAGGTGACTTCTCTTTATAACATATAAAAGCCTCTCAATATATTAGGGAGCTATATAAATAATATTCCATTTGCTTCGGAATCAACATAACACACTTGCATAGTTTTCCCCATGTCTTTTCACTTCGAGTTTCTACTTCTAGACCCTCCCTATAATTCTTTCCGTTGTTTCGAGGTTCTTCCAAAAAACCCTCCTTCTATTTTATTTTAATTCCTGACATTTTTGTGAGTCCGGGAAGTTTATCCTCTTGCCCAAAATTCTTCCCCTTCCTTCTTCTTTTTTTCCTTCATTGCTATTTTTTCCTGTTTTGAGAATTAGTAGAAGAGAGAAAAAGGAAAGCCTCCCTCCAGCCATCTCTCTCTCCTCAGCCTTTTCCCTCTTGGGCCTCCTCCCCCCTCAGCCGGCCCATCTGGCCTCCAGCCCGCTTCCCCCACCGAACCCTAACTAGCGATCGCTCCTTCCCTCGCTCCCTCTCTTCCCATCGTGCGCCGCCGCCACCTCTCGACCCCGCTCCCCGCTCCTCTCCCGATTCCCTCCTCCCTCGCTCGCACAAGTTTCGATCCCCTCTCTCGCTCACCCCGCTCTGCCTCGCTCCCACTCCCCTCGGCTCCCTCCGTCCTCGCGCATCCCCAGCGCCTCCAAGAGCGCCCCTTCCGTCCCTCCGCGCCAGGAACCGCGGCCAGGAGCGCTTCCCTCCGGTGCGCCGCGCGACCGCGCCTCCAGCGGCCCTCAGGCCCTCCGCCGCCAGGTCGCCCGGCCTCGCCTCCTTCCTCCCTCCGTCCGCGCCCCTCTGCCCAGATCGCCCGCACGCCGTGGTCGCCCTCCCGTCCTCCAGCAGCAAGGCCGGCCAAGAGGCCTTCCTCCTCGCGCCCGACCTTCGACCGAGGCCCGTGGCCTCCCTCGCGCTGGTGCTCCTCCCTCGCCAAGCCAGCAGGCACAGCCGCCGCGCTCGGACCCTCCTGCGCGCCAGGGCCGGCCAAGAGCAGCGGCAGCGCCCCGAGTGGCTCCCCTGCGCGCGTGGTTTTCTTCTGGCCGGCAGGAGCCAGCGCCCGCCAGGAACCCCAGGAGCGCGGCGCCGCCCCGACGCAGGAGCCCGCCGGCCAGGAGCTCTGCCTCGTCCGCACAGCAGCGCCGCAGGCCGCTCCCTCCGTCCCCGAGTCCCGCGTCGACCAGTGGCCAGGAGCCCCGCGCCGCACCTTCGTTCTTCCGCCTCTGCACCGGCCAGTGCGCGCCGAGCCACTGCACCCTTCGGCCCGGATCCACTGCCGTGTTTTGTTGTGCTGCTGCTGCCGTGGCCTCGTGCAGCCCTTGTTTTGCTCATGTGTTTTTGTTGTTGTTGTGTTGCCTGGTACTGTGAATTTGACAGGAGACCCGTGTACGAGACCGAGACCCGAAGTACCCCTCCGGATATGAGTACATCTACGAACGAGCTCCGTGAACATCTACAAAACGCCCCGTGTACGACTACCGACGCCCGGAAAACGACCAAGTTCCACTACTTCCCACGACGACCACGTGTACAACTACGATATCGAGACCACAACCTTTTGTCAAGTACCACGACGACCGAACGAGACGATGACAAGTAACTCTACGGATCATGTACAACTACCGTCGCTCGATGACCGCGAGTACCACTACCGTCGCCCGAGTACGACTACCGCTACGAGAACGACTACCTTCGGTGAAGAAATGAGAACATCTACTTCCTCTACGACCCGCGAGAACACCTACTTCCACTACGATCTCGAACCGCCCCGAAACGAGTGTTTCGAAGGTATAACCCCGAGACGTGACCCGTGAGATGCTTGCTTGTGTTGTATGAAATGTTTCCCTTGTTTGCACCGTGACCGTTGTGTCCGTTTCGTCCGTTGTCATGTTCCTCGGTTGCCTCGTCACCGACTCGTGGGAACCCGGTAACGGGATCGCCCCACCTTTCATCTCGTTTGACTCACCCACGCCATCTATCTTTTGCTCCGGACTCTCAACGAGTTACCGGAACCGATATGATGCGTTGCATCATTTTCGGATCGCTGCCGTGGCACCCTTTCGTTCCACCACGGTGACAAATGCTTCTTATCTTCTTCTTGTTAACCTTTTAATAAACTTGCATAAACTTGATCATGTCATCCGCATCATATTAACAACAGTAATATGTGTGAATTGTTGTTTGCTTATAATTACTAAACATGCTCATGGGGATTTTCCGGATATGTTGTTGTTATTTCCGGCCTCATTTAAATTGCCTAGTTAGTGTAGTTTTTTTTATGCTTCACCTCTTGCCATGTTAAAAACATTTAATCTTGTCTTGTTAAAAACGAGAGTAAACTAAATAATTAAATGTGGTGTTTCGTCAATATGCAACTCGTTGCATATTGAGCTCCACTTAACTTGTAGTTTTGTTTGTGCACTTTGCCATGCCATGCATAATTAAACCGGACATGCATCATACTTGGATGTGCATCGTATGCCATGTTTATGCTTGTGTGTTTACCGTGTTGTTTCTTTCTTTCCGGTTTGCTTATCGTGATAGCTTCGGTTTCGTTCCGGAGTTGTGAGGTTTCTCTCGACTGTGTTGCTCCGTCTACTTCGTGGATCCGTTCTTCTCCCTTGTGGAATTCCAGGCAAGATGACCGAACCCGGATACCATTACTATCTTTGCCTATTGCTAGTAGTTCCGCTCTATAGTTTTGCCTCGATGCCCATGTCTTTCTTGTCAGCCTCCTATTGTAACCATGAACCTGTTTAACCACCCTACCTATGCAAACCATTGATTGGCTATACGTAGGCTTCGCTCAGCCCCTCTTATAGCATTGTTAGTTGCAGGTGAAGATCGAAGATGCTTGCTTCATGTTGAAGTTTGTTGGGTTATATCACACTATATAAATGCTTAAAAATGAAATCATCTATATACTGGCAAGGGTGGAAGGCTAAGCCTTTTGCTTGGTGATTTGTTCCACTCATGCCGTTAGGAACCGTATAAACCGGTGTTATGTTCCTTGATTATGCGTTCCTAACACGGTTGGGGTGTATGGGACCCCCTTGATAAACCGCTAAGTGCTAAGTCTTTTCCAGCAAGTCCCAACATTGGTACTATTTGCCTAATAACAAACTAATAAAACTTGCATAAGGGCCTTGCAAACCCTCTTTTATTTTAATTCCACCCCCTGGGCCAGTGCTCCTCATGAGTGTTGGTCCGAAACGAGCGGACTGCGGGGCCACCTCAAGGAAACTTGAGGTCTGGTAAAAACCCGTAGGATGTCTCATCCGGTCGTGTCCTGAGACTAGATACGCGCGGCTACCTATCAGGGTGTCGACACGCCGGGAGGATTTGCTGGATTAGCCTTACCTTAGTTCGGTTTAACTTGAGCACGGGATTCCGAGAATACTCGGGTCTTCCCACCTATGGAGTTGCGACTTCGCGGATCGTGGGCTTGTGATGGGCCAAGTTGGAACACCCCTGCAGGGTTTGAAATTTCGAAAGCCGTGCCCGCGGTTATGTGGCAGATGGGAGCTTGTTAATTCCGGTTGTAGATAACTTGACACAATGTTTCAATACACTACCAGCGTGTGTACCGTGACTGTCAATTTCCGAATAGGGATTCGGGAGTTGAACACGGTGGGGGTTATGTTTGATCGGCTTTAGTTAGGATCACTTCGTGATCATCTTTCGACCGAGGCTCTTCTCTTCTCGCTCTCTATTACGTAAGATAGTGCTAGTTGCTGCTGCAGACTCTTGTTGTTCCTTCACCTCATATTCTTTCTTCAGCCTTGTCCACACCCAAGGCTTAAATAGTCGTGTTACCCGGGAACGGGATTGATGAGTCCTCTGTGGCTCACAGTTACTTCACCACACCAGATGCAGGTTCAGCCGAGAATGATGCAGGAGTTGGATCGGTTCTTCACCGGGAGTTCGATGAAGAGTTTGGCTGTTTGCTTGTGATGTTTCGACGATCAGTAGTGGTTTCTACTAGGATTCGATCCTGACCTGTGGCTTTATGTTATTTTGGTATCTTTCTTTGGTTCTTCACCCGTAGTCGGGTTGTGATGTTTTGTATGATGATTGCTTATGTAATGTATTGTGTGAAGTGGCGAGTGTAAGCCAACTATCTTATTTTGCATTTTAATCCCTCTTTTACATGAGTTGTGCAAAGATACCAAACTTGAGATCATTCTAGGATGGGCTTATACCTTTAAGTCGTGCCTCGACACGTAGGAGGTATAGTCCCATCCTTGACATTACAGAGGCGGCGGTGGCTTGGTTTCTAGGCTCCGCCCGAGTCTCCCTAGGGGAAAGGCGACGGCGGGGCATGAAACGTATCATAAGATAGCAATTAATGCCTCCCAGATCAACCATCGATTCATAGATCATTGCTATAAATGTCACTGATTCGGCACTATAAATGTCACTGATTCTAATCCCGCTTTTCATATTGCAAGGAACACACTTTCCATGTCTCTATGTATGTGCTTCGAAAGTGTGCATGCAAAAATGTTAGTGTCTTGATGCATATATAGTGGGTATGGAAGGCATTAGAAAAGTTCTGTCAGGTACAAACTGATATGTTGAAATGAACCAAAGGATACCTCGCACAGTAGATTGATGGCTCGGGTCACCGAGCAGTCTGTGCTTCTTTGCCCTCTCTCAAGCATCTACCTTCAAGTTTGATTCTGGTTTCACTGTGTCCACATGTATCTTTGTGCTGCAGCCCCATCGGACTTGGCAGTGACATTTTTCTGATAGTCCGGCTGGGCAACACGCTGGGAAAAGATGCCTGCGACCAATCAGCAGGACCAGTAGACATGTACAGTTTGCTTGTACACGTTGTTCATGCTTGGCTAATTATGCATGTTCGCAAGTGAGTTTACAGCCGAGTGGAGTTTGACCATCCCTGCCACGTTGGCCAGTAATTTCATTAGCTGTGTAGACCACAAAAGGTTATCCAAAGAATCAAGGTTAAATGGGTCCCTTTTCTCCCATATGAACATGACGGACACAATTAGTTTACAAATCAGAAAAGAGAAGAACCTGCTTACAATTTATACACAATGACAAGGTAGCTCTGCACAACCCACAAGTCAGCAAAGAATGGACATACGAGTTAATTGCAAAAAAACACCACATTTGAGGCATCGATTGCAGAAAACCACCTAATCCCTAATTTTATGCAAAAAACACCGCGTTTCTAGTAAACTTTTTGTAAAATGCACCGATCAGATGAATTAGCCCATTTAATCACTTTCTGACACATGAGATCGGACTATAAGAAGCTGACTTGGCAAATAAATCACACACCGACTCCTAGTAGATTTTTAAAAAAAGCAATCAGCCCCCTTGACCATACCCGGCAGAGTCCGCTGCCTCTCCCATCGGATCAAGAGAACCTGAGCTGGCCGACCCCCGGAGCCACTCCGGCGATGTCGCCGCCGCCGACAAGCACGTCGCCGACCACCGCTACATGCTCCATCCAGCCTCAAGATGAGGCCAGTACCTGTGCGCGTCCGCCTCGCCGTCGATCTGCCGGGAAGAGGGAGGGCGCCTCCCGCGTCAGCCGCCGAAAGTCCACCGTCGGCCCCGCCTCTCCTCATCTCTGCGCCGCGCCTCGCTGGAGTGGAAGGGTCACGACGCGTAGGAGCTCGTCCTCGCCGGAGTTCGAAGCAGTTGAGCAGTGCGTCCAGGTCGCAGGTTCTCGTGGTGGTGTTGCTGCTGCCCGCAGGCACGGCGGCCTCGTACTCGACGTCCCGCTGCGCGGCGGCCTAGTGCAGCACGACGGCCTCGTCGGCGGCGGCCCAGAGATACACGAAGGCCTCATCCGTGGTATCCTGGTGCAGCGGCGGTGTCCAGCTGCAGCACATCGGCCTCCTCCGCGACTTCCCGAAGCAGCACGACGGCCTTGTCCGCCGCCGCCCGGAGCAGCTCGCGGCCTCGTTCGCGGCTTCCTGCTGCACGGCAGGCCGGAGCAGCACCTGCGGGGATCTGCGGTGCCACAACAGGGCTACCACTAACCGCATCCACCAGCGGCGTCCGAATCGTCACCACCAGCGGTCCAGCCCACTAACCGAATTTGGATGGGAATGGGACGGCTACGAGCGAAGGTGGCCGGAGGTGGGGGTGCAGGCAAGCTGGGCAGCGCGGTGGAGCTCCATCCATCCATGGCACCGGCCAGGGGAGGCCTCTAGGCGGCGGCGTCTTGCGGGATCGAAGGGAGGAGGGACGCCACCTGCTGGATTGGATTGCGTTTTTCTTTTTGATCCGGGGGTGTTTGTCAATGTTTTGCCAAGTCAGCTCCTTACGGTCCGGCTCCACTTGTCAGAAAATGATTAAACGGCATAAATCCTCCGATTAGTGCTTTCTGCAAAGGGATTACTGAGAACGCGGTGATTTTTGCACAAAATTAAGAATTAGGTGGTTTTTCTGTAATCGATGCCCTAAATGTGGTGGTTTTTTACAATTAATTCTGGACACACCGATCATCGGGCAATCAAACAAAAAAGAATGATTAGTCAGACCGGCGCTTCATGATGCACCAGTTAATGGCACACAATGGTCTCGAAGCGGCCAATCCCATCGAATTGCTGCTCTGTTTCACCCGCAAAATAAAAATAAAAATTGCTGCTCTGTTTCCGCCGGCAGACCGCCCTGCTTCCCCTGTTGAGCTGCTCCGGCCTGGTTGTCCTGCAGCGTCCTCCCCCGCCAGGAGAGACGGGCCCAGCCGCCGCCGGCGCCGCTGGTGATGTCGCCTGGCGACGCGTTCAGGATCGAGAAGGCCAACACCTTGTCCATGGTCGACGATTCCCGCAAGAACTGCAAAAACTGCGGTTCTTGCACGCTATCTGACTTTTCTGCTCACTCTCTGACTTTTGCTTCAATCAATCGACAGTTGTGTTTGGTCGCTTGGTTGTGTCGGTGAAGGGAGGAAGGAACGGAGCCTGTGTTTATATACGGCAGAGCTAGCGCATGGCGGTTTCCTGCGCTGGAGGAGTCTAGAATATCCGTGGACGCGACCGTGAAGGAGAACCAGGGACATATATCGGTGTTTTGCGGGTCTCCCTTAGAGATGCCGTAAGAGAATAAATTATATTCATAGCCAATGAAGGTACTTCGACCATTGATTCACAGATCATTGGTATGTGGTATAGTACTACACGACTACTACAGTAGTACTGGCTTGGCACTATAAATGTCACCGATTCTAATCCCGCTTTTCATATTGCAAGGAACACACTTTCCATGTTTCTATCTATGTGCTTCGAAAGTGTGCATGCAAGAATGTTAGTGTCTTTTTTTTTTAAGAAAGGGAGGATGACCTCCGGCCTCTGCACCTGGACGATGCATACAGTCACTTTATTAATTATTCTCACAAGGCCTTACAAAGCCATACAACAGCAGGACTAAAGCCATCGTCTAAGCAACAACTGTCGCTACACCTATCCAATTGATGAAGGGGCGTAGATAGTTTGGGCCTAATACCAAACAAACTTCGCAACCAAACCTAAACATCTAAGTCCTGAGGTCCCAACCAGGACGTCTGCCGGGTATTGGGCACCTACCAGTCCGGTGCACTCCTCAACCAGGACGCCTGCCGGGTATGAGGCCGCCGCAGCCACCTGCCACCAATCCATCTTCAGAGATGTAATGTTAGTGTCTTGATCCTTGTTTCCACTTTCAGTAAGACTTCACTGAAATTCACTGAATTTCAGTAATTTCAGTAGACACTGAAATATTACATTTCGGCCAAAATATTTCGGCAATTTCAATAGTACACAGGAAATGAAAAAAAAGTTAAAATATTTTTTGAAAATTTCAAATATTTGATTAAATTGAAATGAATATTTCGGCATTTTGGCCGAAATGCAAACCGAAATCACTGAACTTCACTGAATTTCGGTGATTTCGGTAGGTGCTGAAATATTTCTGAAACTGAAATTGAAAACCATGGTCTTGATGCATATATAGTGAGAATGGAAGAGATTAGAAAAGTGTGTCAGGTACAAACTCTTATGTTGACTAGTCGTCAACCCGTGCACTCGCACGGGCTAGTTATTCATAGTTTCGGCATTATATGTAATCTTGGATGAATGAAATCAGTTGCTTGTATTCTAATATTAATTTAGTCGCCATGCCGGTATTTGAATTTAGAAACTAATTATTCTAATATTAATTAAGAAGAAGGCAATATAATACCGGTAACATGTACAGAGAAATACTTATAGAAGAATGTATCATAACGATTGCTCTGGTTCAACTATTTCAGTAACTCATATTGTTTTTTTACCAAGACAACATATCTTGAATAAATGGAAGCTATAAGAAAGGAAAAGAAAAAAATTAGAACAGTCAGAATATGCTAACAAAATGCAAAGGATTTTAGATGTCGTCATAGGGACTATATGGAAAATGACAATTGGGGAGGTTTGTTACTACAGAAAGTGGGAAGTTCATCGATGGCAGCAAAATTAAATAACTGCAAGAAGATAATTTGCATCCATTTCAAATATTTTTATTTTTTCCACTATAGTTAGAGAATGGGTCGTTAGGGCATCTACAATGCTAGACGCTTGGCACAAAAAATAAAAGTCATAAAAGAAATCAGAAACACCTAAGCGCCTGGCTTGCAACGGCAAGCGCTAATTGCGTGGGCTAATTATTACTACTGGGACGCTTCGAACGGGCAGAAAAATAGCCAAGCGGTCGGCGCATCCTCTTGCATCGACGCCTAACGTGACACCGGGATTCAACAGATTAACCGCTCAGTCACCGGGAATCTGACCCTGGCGCTCATCCTAAGCACCCGCGTTGGACATGCCCTTATAGGAATACTTTCCAGTGGCTATTGCACGGACATCATAATTGCCTTCAGAACTTAATCACCATTATTTTTCACATGTAGTTAAGCACCGCGGATCTAAACGTAGGTATACCAAACCTCATATATTTCTATGAAAACATGGATAGACGTTCAAGTGGTGACCCGGTGAAGCAAAAATCAATTGAATATCACAGAAATTGTCACCAGGTCGGTAAGAAAGAGGATTAGCATTTGTACTACGATCACTAATGAAAACATAATGAATTGTATAAGAAACCAAATATCCTATAGCTATATGCACCACATAATTTCTAATACAACACAATCAATTAAGTACGTTGTTATGAGAGAAAATTGCTTAATATCGCCGCACATGCCACTGAAGAGAAACATAGAAAAATAATCACCTTGTTCGCAACTCATTTTATAATCTGCTAAGAAAAAGGTTGTATACTCACTGTTTTAGTTGAACAAACTATAAAAGGGGAATTGCTTGTTTCTTAAGTTGACTACCATGCGTCCACTATAATGAGAAACACATGGTTAGTCTCAGTAGCAAAATAAATGAGTAGTATTATTCTTGTGTGATATTATTCTTCAGTAGTATTTTTCGTGGCCTGCTGAGGCTTTGTATCAGACCCTCTTAAATAATTAAGAAAATAAATGTTGCGTTTGTGGCACTGCATGCATAGTTGCATACTGGTGATAATAGGACTCAAACTCAGAAAACTGCTCATTCTACTGGAATAAGTGGTAGAACAACATACATACTGTTAAGTTTTTGTACTTTTGGAGAGGAAATTGTTAGAGAAGACTTTAATAGCAAACTTTATCTAGAATCTCTAAAAAAATTAGTCCTCCAGTAGTCCAGTTAGCGTCGATAACTTGGAGTTGTATTCGAGCCTTTTACCTGCAGGCGAGCAACAAACCCTACATTGAGTTTGTTCAAAGCATATCTGCACATGTTACTGGTGAAGAACTCAAAGTAAGATGGAAACACTTATAACTCTTTAAGAACAGTAAAACTGGATGCAGACTTCAAAGACCAACCTATAGTTCCTCGTACTTGTCTCCTCCCCGGTCCAAGAAAAGCGCGTGCTTTTTCAGAAGTAGATACAGGCACTATATTTTCTGGTTCCTGGGGCCATATTAAATACGATGGAAGACCCGGAAACAGTTGGCCAGAGGGTTGCGCGCGACTGGAGATGCACTAATGGGGAAGAAGCACCTGCCCACATCGTATGCCAAGACGACGACCTAGGATGTTAGAGAAACTTGATTGAGGAATAAAGACTGCATGTGACGCTAACACCAGAGTCACGTCGCGCATTGTGTTCCTTGGTGCATATCCTCTCCTTGCTGTAATGCTTAGAACTGCACTTATTGGAGGAGGGTCAGAGGACGGCTGGGAGAACTTGTCTGTAGGTTCATGAAAACTGCAGGCATAATACATAGTTCAGGCCGCAATTTGCTTCTCGATGCATAATCGACTTGGAATTGGATTAAGATGGGAACCAAGATATGCAGCAAGGTCAAAATTGCAACCCGAGGAGGTTATTGAGCCCAATTTCTTCCAGTATTTTAGTCGGGAGTCGAGGAATTAACCTTCTTTTAGGGTACGAACAACACACTGCTGTGTACACGTTCAACCGAGTATGAGGGCAACCATGCAAACCTTCACAAAAATACGTGCTTGTATGATGTTTGATGGCCTATTGGGCCCTATCAGATAAAGAGATGCATATGTGTTTCATCCGACCAGATTATAATCATCTAGGACTATAACCAAATCCCAGGAAGAGAGATACGCAGGCTAATTAATATGTCAGTACTTGAACGTTCATATATGGGGTTGATAATGCACCTGCATGATTATTTCCTAGATTAGCTCTCAGCTGTCGTGTCTGGCGCGTGCTCACAGACGCGTCCTTCTGCACGCATATGCACGAAGTCCTCGCTTTATGATTGGTCCTCTATTGATTCTCGGCCATCATGTGTGACGTGCCCTCATCGCCGCGTCCTTGTGCACGCCTACGCCAGCAGGTCGTCGCTTCATGTGTGGCGTGTCTCCTTGGACGACTTCGCCTGTGTGTTGCACCTATGGTCGTCAGCACCGGATGCACGTCCACCGAGCGGAGCCATGTTGTGTAGTTTGCTGCCAGACTGCATCCATAAGAATTTGGTGAAGCATCTAGTAATTTGGAGAGAATAGGTGCTCGCAAGATGACAGGTCGTGATGGCTAGGTTAGAGGATGAGAAGGGTGGCGGCTAGGTTAGAGAACATGGAGGGTGCAGCATGCTTGGATTTCAGATTAGCTTTGAACGGTTTAATATGGACCCTCAAAGTCGATGCTTTCAACTTTTTATTTTTACTAGGAAACATGCCCGTGCGTTGCAACGGGAGAAAATAATAATTGCTCGTACACACCAAGCAACATCAGCATATCCCTTAAAAAAAATTCATGAGCACACGACAAAGAATAATATAACTGGTGTTGCACAAAAACATATAGGTGGGATAATTTTTTAAGTATACTCAAGGTGTTTCCAATTTATTAGACAACATAAATATGTACCTAATTGTAGTCATCTCTTTACGCCTTTGTTATCGGTCCTCCTCGGTCATGCCAAGCAAATTTTGCATTAGGGTGAAAATAGCAAAGTACATTTTAGTACCGAATCATAGCATATGCATAAGAGCGCTATCTTTGCTTGCTGATATATGTGTTTGCAACTGTAATTCAAGTCAAGACTTAATTTGGTGGCAAACTATTAGACGGCTCCACTGCAAACAATCAATTTGTAAGGACATGCATACAAAATGTTCAGGGTTGCATATCAACAGCGATATTTTTTTAAAGAATATGAACACAATTTCAAACAATATGGCAATCAACCTCATGCCACCGATTTACATCAAACTCATATCAGTTGTTTAGTGTACATCATCATATAGGGGTTGGTTATTGTGCACTGTATGAAAATAGAGAGGATGATTTATGTATCTGTTGTTATCTTTAGCATATGGTAGCTGGTAGGAATCAACATCCCCTATGGTGTAAATAATAGGTTTTGTGAGAGCATCAAACTATGATGCATACTAAACACAATTTTAGAAATGATTAACATACAAGGTAATATCATTTTTGAAATCTACACATTTTTTTAAGAAATTTCCATATATAATGCGTTAGATTTGGAGGTACAGTTTGAAAGGTACGAATATATTAGAAATGCTTGAATCTAAAAAAAAAGTTAAACAAAGAGAGAAGATGGGTGGAACAAGATTCGAACTTGGATCTCGTAGTTCAAAGATTTAGGCTCCAACCAGTCAGTCATGTATGTATAATCATATTATGTGAGGGGATGACTTCTTATTAATGAGTGGGGTAGCCAAAGAAAAGGAAAAAAAAGAAGAAGGAAAAAAGGGCCGTGGTAGAGGGTCGAACCTTGGTCTCCCGAGTAAAAGCCAATGCCTCCAGCCAGCAAGATATGTACGTTAGATGTTATTACAGGAGGGTGTTGCTTCTTATCAACCAAAGCCGATGCGGATGCAGCCCAACGAAACGTTTTTTCCAACTTATGGGTGGCATAGTGGGTAATTTGTGGCAACCAACGGGAGAAAAACAATATCATAGAACATAGTGCAATAAACATGACCCAATAATATGTGCATGCCCTAATATTTGAACATAGGTACCCATATGTATCATTCACTTCAAAAAAAATGTGTTATGGCACTGCTAATAGAACGTTATAGCATTCTGATTAATGTCTTGCTAATAGCACGCTATTGTTATTTATCCTCCTTGTCTCGTCGACCAGTGGTATACACTTGCAAATATAACAAATGTACCTCACTACATATACGGTGAATTAAGGAACTTCTGCAATTAACATGAGCAGATGAACAATATATGCTCACCTCAAGGAACAAAGTCTGGTCCATTTAGATGCTACCTCCAAGTTAATATGCCATAGCGCACACCTTGTGAAAGGAAAATTGCGTTAAACCGTGAGCCACAAACAATTTAGTTTATTGACATAATTAAAGTAATTAATTATTTTATTTGTTTCAGAACCTATGCAAGGTAGTCAACCGTTGCAGACCTCTCTTCCCTATAAATAATTCAAAGTAGATAGAATTTTTGAGCAAAAAGTCTAGTTTATTGACATAATTAGAGTAAATTAATTATTTACTTGATACAGACCCTATGCAAGATAGCCATCCGTCGCAAACCATTCCTATAAATAATTCGAAGAAGACAAATTACCAAGTTTTGGGCAAGCAAATTACCGTTGAAACGGTGCCGTTATAAATAATTCTCAAGAGGTTGCTTGTTCATTTTTTATGAAATGCAACACGCACCGTTTTTCATTCGTTAAGAGGGAAACAAACAGATTACAGGGTATATACGCCATTGTAAAGTGATCAAAACAGAAGAGAAAAGGCAAACACTATTAGTTACAAGCTAGAAGGTTCACTGCATACCACAAGACGACTACCCCATCCATTTCACTCCTTTCATACCCTGAAGGAAGGCTCAGAGCTCTTCCGAGATTAAGGTGAATCATTAACCCACATGCCACTGCTATCTAAAATAAAGATCAATGGAATCAATGTTTTGTTGGGCTTGGCACTAATTTTAAAAATTATTAACGAGCATGATAATAGCATATTTGGAATGTACAGATTTTTCTGATGAATTTTCATATATGACATGTTAGATTTGGAGATAGAATTTAGAAGGTATGAATATTTTTATAAGTATTTGATACTTTAAAAAAGAAAAGAAAAATGTTCTAAGGGGGATCGAACCCACAATCTCCAGCATGGTAGGCAAAGGCTGCAACCACTGGGAAGCACGCATTGACGTTTTAAAGTATGGAATTCGGCCCTATTGACACAGCTGAAACCCAATTTTCTTTATTATTAGGTAAAGAAAAGAAACCAAACGTTTTTTTCTACTTACCGGTGGCATGACTGGTAATTATTCACAACTTCGAGGGTAATTTAAATGACGGACGGGCTGAAACCCAATTTTCTTTATTATTAGGTAAAGATTTGATTAAATATCAGATATGAACTTGCGTATAGAATAGATATTTTTAATTTAATGATGTGTTTTTTTCCTTCAAAGATTACTTTCATGGGTTAATCTACGCCGTTATAACTCGGCCCCATCAGATTAACGGCTCCTAATTACTAATTAACGTGGGAATTTCTTGAGAGTCACAAATTAGTATAAGTATAGATATGAACCAAAGGATACCCCGCACTGCAGATCTCTGTCTTGCGTCACCAGGCATCCTAGCCTCCTTAGCCATCTCTCAAGAATCTACTTTTAGTTAATGTCACCTGAGACATTTGATTATGTTTTAGCTGTTGCCACATGTATCTTCCTGTTGCATCCCAATCAGTTGCTTCTCCTTGTTCATCGCACGGTTGCACCAGCACTGACATTTTACTGATAGTCCGTCTAGCCAACATGACGGATGAAGATGCCAGTGACAAAGCAGTCCGACCAGTAGACATGGATAATATGCTTGCACGGGTTGTTCCATGTCAACTTCATGTTCAGAAAAAAAATTGATCGGCTTCTTGTGCGAGTTTACCCGTGACTACATGTTAGCCAAGAACTAACGTGACACACTGGCCATGAGTTTATCGAGGTTGCAATTGACAAGTGTCAAGTTATTGATTAGTTTGTCCCAACAACGTTGAGCCTTAACTACTCTGCCAATAATGTCTTATCCAAAGAATCAAGGCCAAATGTGTCTGTTGCCCCCATATGCACACCGCGGACACAAACCCATTATCTTACAAATTGGAAAAGGGAAGAACTTGGTTACAATTTATACAAGGACGCTATAGCCCTGTTTCTGTACAAACGGTGGCTACAGTTAGAAGCACAAGTCAAACAACGAATGGACACACCAACGAATGGACACACCAATCATGAAGCACACGGAGTCCACAATATTCGTGGCCGTGGTGCAAGGAAGAACTAGCGAGCGAGCTCGTGACGCATGCCGTGGCGTGGCGGATGCTGCAACTCTCGCGGATTCGGGGCTTCCCGCCTGCTTATCTTCTTTTCCTCCTGTGCTTGCCTTCTCTGCCTTGTGGCGTGTTCAGTCGCCCGCTTAAAAGGGAATGGCCCAGCGCACATCTCCCCCAAGGCAACACATACCACGTTCGTCAGTAAATCTAGCAACGTAACTGCTCCCTCTGTAAAGAAAAAATAGTGATCTTCAGATGGAATACTCGCTAACTACTCTCCTTAGCTACTTGGTTTCGATATAGTAGTGTACGACATGAACTAAAAAAATCACTGGTTTCAAATGAATCATCAAAATTATACTTCTTCTAAACCATGGACTTATCAACATGTTCGGGAAGTTTGAAAGGTAATTTACTAAAAATTCATCAATCAAAAAATATTACTCAATTTTCATACAAGTTCACTAAAGTTTAAAATGTCCGTGGATTCAAAAAAATGATTATGAATTCAAAAAGGGGAAAAAGAAAATAAATAAATGAAAAATGAAAATAAAACGCACATGGGAAAACATGTAAACCCAGTGAAAAATAAAACATTTGGGGTAGCCTAGAGTTGAAACTCATAAGATGTCACGATATAGTCATGGTTCTAGCACGTGGATAGCTGGTGTCCTGCAAGTGCATAGGGCTTAGTTGTAGCCTTTACGAAGTAGGAGTATTAATATCACTAGTCGTCAACCCGTGCATTCGCACAGGCTAATTTTTTTTAATGAATAACTTAGAATTTAGAGTGATGTTTAGTAAATGGAGAATGCAAAGGTATCGAAGACACTATGTAAGAACTGTCCACACATGCAAATGATCGAGTTACACAAACGTTCCCACATATAGTGGGCAACTCTACCAACTGGTATAGGGTCATAACCCACGAAAATAATGGAAAAATATATTTTTCGGAAGGATAAAAGTAGACATGTCCATTAGATCGAACCCACTTGGAGACAGAAGATCATATCTTTTAGCTAGTTTCACATGAATGTATCAAAATTTTCTTGTTTCAACAGTAGGTCACTTCTTGAAGTCCTCATGCAGGACCCTCTGAGCTTATCACTACAGGAAACAGCTAGTTTGCCGTCAGTAGGCATCTTTGCCGTCAGCTCTTCGTCGGGACAGACGGCAAAGAACACATTTGCCGTTAGCTGCTGGCGGCAAAGAATGAATGACGGCAAAAATATATTTTGCCGTCTACATTTTTTATTACAGACGGCAAAAAGTCTTTGCCGTCTGCCTTTTTTTTTACAGACGGTAAAGGGTATACTTTGCCGTCTGTAATACAAAATACGGACGGCAAAGACTTTGCCGTCTATATTTTCAATTACAGATGGCAAAGTGTGCCCTTTGCCGTTTGTAAAAAAATACACAGACGGCAAAGAAGAAACACACCACACCGATCGAT
Source organism: Secale cereale (assembly GCA_902687465.1). NCBI lineage: Eukaryota > Viridiplantae > Streptophyta > Magnoliopsida > Poales > Poaceae > Secale > Secale cereale. Next base: position 765,713,313 of record LR738712.1, read on the forward strand.
CACATGGATCGATGACGTGGCAGCCCCTACCACCCACGCAGTCCCCCACCACCCACGCCCGACCCCATCGACGTCCCATCAACCAACGTACGCAGCCCACCCTCCCGAGACCCCACCCACGCCCCATCCACAAAAATCCCCACCCACCCACCTTGCTCGATCCCATCTCCTGACTTCCTTCTCTCGATCCCACCGCACCACCACTCCACTACTTCTCTGCCTCGCCGGACACCAACGCAGCGTCCCCACGCGGGACCTCGCCTCGTCCCCTCGCCGGACCCCGCCTCGTCCCCTCGCCGGACCCCCGGCGTCCCCTCGCCGGACCCCACCTCGTCCCCTCGCCGGACCCCCGGCGTCCCCTCGCCGGACCCCGCCTCGTCCCCTCACCGGACCCCGTGGCGTCCCTTCGCAGATCCCCGCGGCGTCCCCTCGCTGGAATGAGTATGCTCCTCGATGCCCCGCTGGCCACGGCCAACTGAAGCGGCGCTCTCCAACGATGGCTCCAACGACGACCTCGACGGCCAGGAGGACAAGGAGGTACAGCGCCCCCGCGTTCGCCCGCGCCACCGGGCGCCACCGCCTCCACCCGTGTCCGCCCGCCGGAGATTGCCTCCGTCCGCGCCATCGAGCGATGCCCGCCTCCGCCCGCGTGGGCCCGTGATGGGCCTCGAACCCCTCGTTGGTTACCCCAAGTGGAAGGTGTAAGATGCAGTATTGTAGAAGTGTTTTTCCTTAGCAAAGATGCCAAGGATCGAATCCCCAGAGACTCCTAGGTTCAACAAGTAGGTGTCAATTGCTACGGCGCCAGATTAGTAGCAATCAACGTGGACTTGCACACAGATACAAATAACTTTGCTCCCAACGAGTACAGAGAGGTTGTCAATCTCTCCGGCCTTGTAGTTCACAAAGGGTTAAAAGCAATGATAGTAGTGATAGATAGTTTTTGCAATAGTAAGTAATAACGGAAAGTAAATAGTGGATGTGATCTATGATGGTAATATGGACCGGAGTCTCATGATGTTCACTAGTGATGTCTCTCTCCCAAAAGACGATAAAACAGCTATGTGAGGTAAACAAATTACAGCTGGGCAATTGACAGGACCACGAACGCAAACCAATGCTGACTACATTGCAAGAAAGGTTGAGGTTCAAAGCATGGGCGGTACGCCAAAGTAAGTAGACCGAAATCCATCAATATCTACTACTAATCATCCACCTTGAGATATCTATCCAGAACATCTCGCTGGTATTAAGTTGTGAGTCCCACCCATAGTGTAAACTCAATGCAACAGACAACTGCATTAAAAAAACTTTGCGTAAAGTAAACAATCCTTGCACCCGCGGGCACAAGCACCGTTGTTTTCCCCCTTGTGGCAACAGCACATCCCCTAGACTCATGTTTCTGTCACTCAAGCTAGTCATCGAGGGGCATGAACCCATAATAGAGCATAACGTTCCCTCTTGGAGTCACTACCTATTACTCGGCCAAAGCAATAAATAACAACGGAGAACATGCAAGAATTACTTATGAACTAAAATATAAAAGAGGTGAATCAAATATATTACTCAAGATCAATCTGAACATAATCTCATAATCCATCGGATCCCAGCAAACTCAACATAGCAACAGCATAAGGATTACATAGGTGCCTCGATTATGTAGGGCAGCTCACGAGGACTAATTAGTGAAGCACAAGAACGGGAGGAGAACATCACATAGCTATTGGTCATGGACTCATGGTCCAAGGGAGACTACTCACGAGTCATCCGGGAGGCGTCCATGGTGGTGGAGAAGCTCCCGGTGGTGATCCTCCCCTCCGGCAGGGTGCCGGGAAGAGTTCTCCTGGTGCTCCCGATCTTGGAAGCGGCGGCGGCGGCGGAACAGAGATGGGATCGCGAAAAGAGTTCCTCTTCTGAGGGTTTCGGAGGGTCCTTTAAATATATGCCAAAGTAGGGCATCGGGGGAGACTCGGGGGGCCCAGGCGCCCCCCCGGCGCGGCCCAGGGGGGGGGGGTAGGCGCCCACAGGGCGCCCACAGGGCGCCTGGAGCCCCTGTGCCCCCCCCCCAGGCTGCCCTTCGGACGCAGTGTTGTTTCCGGAACGCTGATTTTTTATATAATTTTTCTGGATTTTTCTGGGCAGTTCTCGAAACGTGAAAACCTGAAATACAAAAACAGCCGAAAACAGAAACTGGCACTGGGGTGCACTGGATTAGTAAGTTAGTCCAAATATGATCAAAAGTGTATGGAAGTGTATGAATATCATAGCAATATCACCCAAAAGTGGCATGGAGCAAGCACAAATTATAGATACGTTTTGGACGTATCAACATCCCCAAGCTTAATTCCTGCTCGTCCTCGAGTAGGTAAATGATAACAAGAATAATTTCTGTGGTGACATGCTATTAACCATATAGGACTTTTTTATAGTCATATGACAAAAGCTTACTGAGACAATGATTCTATAGTAATTAAGTTGCCTCAAGAGAAAATCACAAATGACTGGAAGTTTTACAATATGAAACTGAAACATCAAAAAGATTTGCAATGAACATGATGTGCAAATATGATAAAGTGATATCTAGCTTGCCCCCTTTAGTGATGCTAAACATAAATGCAAGGGCACCTTCAAGGTTTAAGTGATGACTAGATACAATGATTTCAGAATAAACGATATCACAATCATGCAAAAGACAATGCTACTTTGGGACAATGCACATTACACTCAGAATGACAATCATGCTCTCAGTAGTTGGTGCTTGAACATAAAAGTAAAAGAATGGTTATGTGCTAGAGCTTTTTATTTTGAAAACATGGAAGCAATTGTGTCAACGGTAGTAGTACTTCATATGTGTCATGCATAAAACATCCTATAAGTTGCAAGCCTCATGCATCGAATACCAATAGTGCTCGCTCCTTGTCCTAATTAGCTCGGATTCCCATGGGTTATCATTGCATTGCATATGTTTCAACCAAGTGTCACAAAGGGGTACCTCTATGCCACCTGTACAAAGGTCCAAGGAGATAAATCGCATTTGATTTCTCATTTTTGATAGATCTCAACTTGAGGACATCCATACCGGGACAACATAGAAAATAGATGATGGACTCCTCTTTAATGCATAAGCATATTCTCATGAGAGATTGAGGATTAAGGTCCAAGCTAAAACTTCCACCATGATGCATGGCTTTGGTTGGCGGCCCAATGTTCTTCTCTAACAATATGCATATTAATTCAACCCACGGCAAATCACCCTTACTTTAGACAAGACGAACATGCATAGCAGCTCACATGATATTCAACAAAAGTGTGACAGTTGATGGCGTCCCCAGAAACATGGTTACCGCTCAGCAAGCAACTTATAAGAAATAAGATACATAAGCAACATATTCTTTACCACAATAGTTTTTAGGCTACTTTCCCATGAGCTACGTATTGCATGGTTAGTTTGCTTAGTACAGGTGGAGGTTAGCAAAAGACTGGGATCGACCAACTAAGAGAGCAATGACGGTCATAATCATGCAGAGCGACAAAGCAATATTGAATCAGGCATGGAAGTTATATCGCTACTCAGAAATAAAAGATCATCAAGGCTTGACAGACTTTCTTTACAGTCTCGAATATGCGTGAGCATACGCCAAGTCAATCAAAATAAATCCTTGAAGGAAGATATTACTAAACCATACCACATCATAGGCAAACAAACCAAGTTGGTACTCCAATAACACATTGGGAACCCCCCAGCTATTTGAGGTTAACCATAAGAAAACCTGAACTACTAAGCACCATCATGCAAGTAGCATCTTTATCATAGACACATTGACCAATGCAACGGAAGCAAACTCTCTTAATAAGGTGAGCATGGTAATTAAAGAGAGTTCAAGCAACCAACTAAATAAAAGCTCTTGAAAAGATAAGCATGAATACTAAGAGCAGAGCACGATAGTAGCTATTAAAAGACAAAGAACACACACAGCATAGATAGACATGAAAATTCTATGTTATGTTCTAGGTAGAAGTGGAGCGTGTTTCTCTCCCACATAAAGGAATGCTGGGTTCCGACTCATTATGAAAAACTAAAAAGATAACTAAAAGCAAGACGCTCCAAGCATAGCACATAACACATGAAGTGATAAAAATATAGCGAAACGAAAGACGAACTGATAATGTTGATGGAGAAGGGGATGCACGGGGGCATCCCCAAGCTTAGACGCTTGAGTCTCCTTGAATATTTCTTGGGGGTGCACGGGGGCATCCCCAAGCTTGGGCGCTTGACACTCCTGAATCTTTTTATCATCTTCCCTCGCACACTTGAAAACTCCCTTCATACATAACTCATCATAATCTGATTAGCGAGGTTAGTACCCTTAATAAAATACTTATACCTTGCTGGAAATAAAGATATTCTTGAAGTTCTACTGTTTATCAATATTGCCAAAAGGTTTTTGCAAAGAAAAAGCAAGTTCTTAATTTGCAAAGTGAAGGTAAGGCAAAACAGGACATAATCTGTGAAAAACAGAACAGCAGGCAGTAATTGATCTGTTCGGGATACTTCTGCAACTCAAATAAAAAAACTCTGAACTGACGCACGAAAGACAATTATATAGAGAACGCTGTCGAAAAAATTCAGACCAAAAAGACGATCTGGTGATTTTATACGAATTTTTCTATCCAAGGACAGAATCTGTTTCCTGGACAGCACCTCACAATTTTTGAACTTTCTAGCAATCAGAGGCTATACTTGGCACAAATAAGAAAAGCAAAGATACAATGATGATGCTACAGCAGTAAACAACATCAAGACACAACAAAAGCAAAAAAATTATTCATGTGGGCTGCCTCCCAAAAGCGCTTTCTTTTATGCCTTTAAGCTAGGCATAATGCATAGATCAAGTTTTATCAAGAGTAAAAGAATAACTAGCCCGTACAACGGACTCAAAAGGTAACTTGATCTTCTTACGAGGGAAGTGTTCCATCCCTTTCTTGAGAGGAAACTGAAATTTTATATTACCCTCTTTCATGTCAATGACAGCACCAACGGTGCGCAAAAAGGGACGTCCCAAAATAATTGGACAAGAAGGATCACATTCAATATCCATAATAGTGAAATCAACGGGCACATAATTATCATTGACAACAATAAGAACATCGTCGATCCTCCCCAAAGGTTTCTTTATGGAAGAATCAACGAGACGAACACCAAAAGAACAAGAATCATAAGGTTTCAATTTAAGCATATCATATAGTCTTTTGGGCATAATGGAAGTACTAGCTACAATATCACATAAAGCATAGCATGAGAAGTTGTTTATCTTAATTTTAATCATAGAATCCCAACCATCTTCTAGCTTTCTAGGTATGGAGGCTTCTACTCTAAGTTTCTCCTCCCTAGCTTTGATAAGAGCATTAGTGACTTGCTCTGTGAAGGCAAGATTAAGCGTGCTAGTGTTGGGATCTTTAGCCATTCCTTGTAGAAAGGTGACAACTTCTGAAATACTACAATTATCAAAATCAATTTTATCATTAGTGGGCAGAATTGTAGTGTCATCCTCTTTGTTTAATTCGCTCTCTATTATAAGAGTTTGAACATCTTCCCAAGTTTGGGGAAGCTTAGGAGCAATTTTAAACTGAGGCTCGTACTTTTTTCCTGGAAGACCATGCCATGGGCATAACTCTCCGTCAAAACTAGTATAATCACAAGGTTTATTACTTTTGTAAATCCCGACAGTGGTAATTGGGGTAATGGAAGAAGGGGTGTACTCCTCCCATTTAGTGTTTTTGGTAGAACCCATAATAGCAAGCAAGCAAGATAACTATTTTTGTGATTTTCGATAAAAAGGAACTAAAGCAGAAATGAAAGGTAAACTAACAAGACTAAAAAGCAAAGGTAAAAGATATCGTGCAACTCCCCTATCCTGAAGAGTGGAGTCCCCGGCAACGGCGCCAGAAAATACTCCTTGATGGGCCTCGAACCCCTCGTTGGTTACCCCAAGTGGAAGGTGTAAGATGCAGTATTGTAGAAGTGTTTTCCCTTAGCAAAGATGCCAAGGATCGAATCCTCAGAGACTCCTAGGTTCAACAAGTAGGTGTCAATTGCTACGGTGCCAGATTAGTAGCAATCAACGTGGACTTGCACACAGATACAAATAACTTTGCTCCCAACGAGTACAGAGAGGTTGTCAATCTCTCCGGCCTTGTAGTTCACAAAGGGTTAAAAGCAATGATAGTAGTGATAGATAGTTTTTGTAATAGTAAGTAATAACGGAAAGTAAATAGTGGATGTGATCAATGATGGTAATATGGACCGGAGTCTCATGATGTTCACTAGTGATGTCTCTCTCCCAAAAGACGATAAAACAGCTATGTGAGGTAAACAAATTACAGCTGAGCAATTGACAGGACCACGAACGCAAACCAATGCTGACTACATTGCAAGAAAGGTTGAGGTTCAAAGCATGGGAGGTACGCCAAAGTAAGTAGACCGAAATCCATCAATATCTACTACTAATCATCCACCTTGAGATATCTATCCAGAACATCTCGTTGGTATTAAGTTGCGAGTCCCACCCATAGTGTAAACTCAATGCAACAGACAACTGCATTAAAAGAACTTTGCGTAAAGTAAACAATCCTTGCACCCGCGGGCACAAGCACCGTTGTTTTCCCCCTTGTGGCAACAGCACATCCCCTAGACTCATGTTTCTGTCACTCAAGCTAGTCATCGAGGGGCATGAACCCACAATCGAGCATAACGTTCCCTCTTGTAGTCACTACCTATTACTAGGCCAAAGCAATAAATAACAACGGAGAACATGCAAGAATTACTTATGAACTAAAATATAAAAGAGGTGAATCAAATATATTACTCAAGATCAATCTGAACATAATCTCATAATCCATCGGATCCCAGCAAACTCAACATAGCAACAGCATAAGGATTACATAGGTGCCTCGATCATGTAGGGCAGCTCACGAGTCATCCGGGAGGCATCCATGGTGGTGGAGAAGCTCCCGGTGGGGATCCTCCCCTCCGGCAGGGTGCCGGGAAGAGTTCTCCTGGTGCTCCCGATCTTGGAAGCGGCGGCGGCGGCGGAACAGAGATGGGATCGCGAAAAGAGTTCCTCTTCTGAGGGTTTCGGAGGGTCCTTTAAATATATGCCAAAGTAGGGCATCGGGGGAGCCTCGGGGGGCCCAGGCCCCCCCCCCCGGCGCGGCCCAGGGGGGGCGCGCCCACAGGGCGCCTGGAGCCCCTGTGCCCCCCCCCCAGGCTGCCCTTCGGACGCAGTGTTGTTTCCGGAACGCTGATTTTTTATATAATTTTTCTGGATTTTTCTGGGCAGTTCTCGAAACGTGAAAACCTGAAATACAAAAACAGCCGAAAACAGAAACTGGCACTGGGGTGCACTGGATTATTAAGTTAGTCCAAATATGATCAAAAGTGTATGGAAGTGTATGAATATCATAGCAATATCACCCAAAAGTGGCATGGAGCAAGCAGAGATTATAGATACGTTTTGGACGTATCAGCCCGCCTCCGCCTGTGCTGTCTGACTACCGGAGCCCGCCTCACTCGCCTCACCGGCCGTTGCAGGGAGCAGCGCCGGGCGTGTAGGGCCGCTGCCTCTCGGCTCCATCGGGTGCAGGACACCGAGCGGCTACAAACGGGCGCTGCCCCGTGCCCGGTGCGGTTTGCAGCAAGGCAGCAAATTTGCTTGGCCATTTTTTCTTTGTAGCATGAATGTATATATTGATTATCAAAAATATTGATGTTGAGTTCTGTAAATTGATATACAAACAATGTTGTAGCTGCCAACTTTTTATGGTTAGGTGTTCTACGAACCGATTGTAATAGACTTGTTGCGTAAATTGATATATGAAGAATGCCATGAGAAATGTTTTAGAAAATGTCCTGTGATTTTTTTAATTAAAAAAATCTTTGCCGTCTGTAAATTAGATCAGCTAACGGCAAAGATTGTGTTTCGGCTGACAGCAAAGATATTACTTTGCCGTGTGTTATTGAGATTGGCAGACAGCACAGTCTTTGTCGTCTTCCCGATGAAAAGCTGACAGCAAAGTATTATTTACCGACTGATCTTTGTCGTCTGAGTTTGCCGTCTGCTTTCTGACGGCAAAATCTTTGCCGTCTGGATTTAGATCTTTGCCGTCTGTGATCCACAGACGGCAAATTACCTGTTTCCTGTAGTGTATATACTACTCCATAGAACTTTGGACCATCCGGGTTAACAAATAAGGAACCTGTGCCAAGGCAGAACATGCATGTGTACTTAGGTACGTCAATTATTTATTGAAGTGTACCCATGGCAAATGAATACTAAATCAACAAAGGACTATTTATCAAGAACGTTGTAATTAGTAAGGTTTTCTTCGTATCTAATCAAATAATTGCACATATAATATGTGAACTGAAGTTATGAAAAAATCTTAACAAAAAGAAGAATATGCATTGGAAATGCAAGCCTTAGAATAGTTCCAGAAATACAAATGTCATCTTTAGATGTAAGACGAAGATGTAATTTAGCAAACCACAAACTGAACTAACCTGCATATTTAACCTATCCATTGTTTTAGATGATTTACCTTTTGTCAAGTTAGTCATGAGCAAAATCCATTGTAAAAAAAAGAGATAACGGTAGGACTACAAAAGCAGAGAAAAAAAATACATAATGCTTCTATTTCTAGGAATATATTACACAGTTGAACACATAGTAGAATAAATAACACTCATGTATACAACCTACCATTCTTCTAAACCACAGCATATAGCCCTATCCCTGTCAAATACTTGAATTCTAGAACATTGGTGACCTAACTAAAATTGCAAACATAGGACAAACGGGATCCTAGAAATAAATTGAACATAGACTCTCTGTAGCACGATTATTTGCAGGGGACAGCTATGAAACACAAAAGCTCCTGCAATAACAAAGAAGAAGTGGATCGTCACCAAGCATCAAGGCAGCAATGTCTATCAGAAATGTTAATTACTGAGAATAGGAGAACACTCAAAACATCAAGAGACGGTCTGATCAGATTGAAGTGTGAACAACATCAGGAATTCCATGAGTAGCGCCAAAATTATTTTGGATTCTTATAAGGGTATGCAAGCATGCATGTGAAATTGAAAATGCAATTTGGATAAAATATTTCTAGGCAATAACTCAAAGATTGCTTCAGCTAAAAAAGTCATCAAACTCGACTACAAAGATGCATATTCATACTGTATGTGGTTTTGGATAATTTACCTTTCACATATTTAGTCATGGGCGAAATTCCACGGCGAGAAAGAAAGCTGGCAGCAGGCCTACAATAATAGACAAAAAAATAAACTTCGGAGAATATCTTGTTATCTTACACAGTTAAACAATTGTAGTATAAATCATGCAATTGTCGATGACACCAGATAGCTTAATTACCTTTCTAATCGCCCAATGGAGCCTACCAAAATAGACAACACAACAATATACCTTGAATAACTCATATAGAGTTGAACACTTGTAGTAGTATAAATCACACTCTTGTGAATGACATTGGAAATATTACCATTGTTCTCACCCACATCATGTACCATCTGTGCCAAATACTCCCATCTGTAAATCCATTATTTTGAGCTCAAATCTTTGGAAACTCTAAGGCTCCGTGAAATAAGTAAAGAGTGTACGTGGGTAAAATCATAGAGATCATATGACTAACTTTCAGGATGTCAAGAGAACTTGGAGTCCAATTGAAAATATGAATGTATGAAAACAGCCCCCCGTGTTTGCTTCAAGAAGGTAGCACCCAGTTTTACATGTTATGTAAGCCCGCGTGTAAACTCAGTCGTTTCAATGTCCCTAGATAGCTTACCGTTCTAATAACCCAACGGAGCCTACATAAATAGATCATACACACACATTTAACACAAAAATAATACCTTTAACAATATCTTACATGCATAGTTAAGCACTTGTAGCAGTATAAATAAAATTCTTGTTGACCACCCTGGAAATCTTACCACTGTTCTGACCGCGTAATGTACTGCTATCTTGGAAGAATGCTCTCCTTCTGTAAATGATTATTTTGAGTGCAAAACATCAGAAATGTTAAGTCTCCATCCAATAAGAAATTAAGAAGAATCAGTAGAGAGCATGAAGGAAAAACCTTAAAGATCACATGACTAAATTCCGGGATTTCAAGAGAAAGTCAAGTCTAAAACAACTCAATGCATTGCTTAAGCTGGTAGCATCACACAGTCTTACTCGGTCTGTAGGCCCACATGTAAACTCTAAAACATGCAATTTGTATTTAGTGGCCCACATGTAAACTCTAAAACATGCAATTTGTATTTAGTAAACATGACCGTGGTAGAACATTATATGGTGGAAAAATAAGTTTGAATAATTAATTCCTTTTAATGGTACTTTATCTAATTAAGTACGCATGCAGCTCTAGGAAGACATATTCACCTAATTCTGACTACCATCTTTGACCCTGAAACCCACGACCACATGTCACCATTCCAACATCAGTTCACTTACGACGCCATGAGAAAGAAGAGTAAAGGCATATTTTGGTCAATGCCATTCAAACATGTATGTTATGCACAGAATGGCATGCAAGCACCTGCAGAATAATCAACATCGATTTTTAATTCAAGTTCAGTGTGTAGTGAATGCCCATAGTAGCAACTAAGTTGATAGAGATAATCACAAATCACTGTCAGATTGATCAACAAAGGCCCTCAAGTCAGGTTTGCTGTTCGCAGAGCAGCAACAGAATTGGTAGAAACAATTTCAAGTGTATCATCAACACGTCAGTTAATAATTAATAAAATATGATTTAACTATAAGAACAAAACTGTTATCCTATGTAGACACAAAACTGTTGTAATCAAATACCTAGGTTTCAAGCAAAAGCTACCTTGGGGCTGAGCCTTTGCCAAGATTGGAGCCTCGCATCGCATTCAGAAGAGATACATACAATAGAACGGAACAATGGCGAGACCTGCCGTGAGAGAAAGCTATTGGCAAGGTGATCCGGTCTAAAGTAGTGTACGGGGAAATTCTGCATAGACCAATTAGCTTGGCATGCTATGGTGATAGATGGGGGGCTAGGTGGTGGGTACCTTGATCAGGAGCATTGCCAATGCTTTGTAGGAGAACCTACCCATCATGGTGAAACCTTCGCCCTGAGGAGATGCAGCGGAGCAGCAAAAAATAGGACAGAGGAAGGAGGTGCATATGCCGACGTGAGGTATAACCAATAGCAACAGAACCATGCTCGTATTGGTTGGCAATGTCGGGCGGTCAACGGCGACGATGCAAGTTGGTTTGATTTCTTATCCACACCATCATGCGGAAGCTCGTCTCGCGAGATGGCACATACATGTCGGCACCGCTTTTGAACATGCACGTACACAAACCTTGATTAAAGCATGCACTTGATCAATCTCTGCATCTGGAAAGGCAACACATATCTCATTAGAGGTGCACGTACACGACCTTGATTGGACATCCACATGATAATTCCTTCCGGCTGGAAAGCAACACATATCTTATTAGAGGGTGGAGAGAGAATATGTCGAGGAGGAGGCGGCGTGACATGGAGACATTGAGAAGAGATCGATTATCTTTGGACAGGAAAGAGGTCGGGAGACGGGAGATATGGGGCAACGTGGACTGCTAGGGGATCCAGGTACGATTAGATTGAAAAGATCTATAAGATGTTTAAAGAAGAAAAAAAGACTGGATCTGATAGCTACCTTATTTTAACTTTCTCGGATTAAACATGGAGCCTAATGTGGACCCACCAAATCAGCAGCTCCTATTTTTATATCTTCCAACCGTGAAAAGTACGTGTGTTTTTTTTTCCTGCCGAATTGAGCAAATTTCAGCGGAGAATTATAAGGGTTAATCTAAACCGTAATAATTTGGCCCCACATAGATGAACGGCTCGTAATTTCTAATTAACGTGATAATTTCTTGAGAGTCTCTAATTAGTATAGGTATAGATAGGGAGCACCGAAATTGAACTTTGTCTCTTGTAGACTATTATGCCTGCAAGTTAGTTGTGATACCACTAGTGCAGAACCGGACAATAGCACCGGTTCATAAGGCCCTTTAGTGTCGGTTCCATAACCGGCACTAAAGCCCCCCCCCCC
>LR738712.1:765729826-765752935 GCA_902687465.1 Secale cereale
AAAAATAATGTGTGTGTGTGTGTGTGTGTGTGTGTGTACGAGCGGGGGGCGGCGGCATACGGGCGGCGGCGCGAGACGGCGATGCGAGACGGCGACGACGGGGGCGGCGAGGGCGGACGGGGACGGCGGGGAAGGCGACGACGGGGACGGCAACGTGAGACGGCGACGAAGGGGACGACGATGACGGGGGCGGCGGCGCGAGACGGCGACGACGGGCAGCGGGGGCAACGGTGCGCGGCGGGGGCGGCGCGCGATGGGCGACGGCGCGGCGGCAGCGGCGATGTCGTGCGACTGTTGAAGAAGAAGTGGTGGTCGATGAAACTGAATATTTTGTAAGTGCCATATATATAGGAGGGGCCTTTAGTACCGGTTGGTGGCTCCAACCGGTACTAAAGGCCAATTTTCGCCAGGTGAAGCGGCGGGAAACAGCCTCCTTTAGTACCGGTTGGAGCCACCAACCGATATTAAAGGCCCACACATTAATACCGGTTGGAGCCACCAACCGGTACTAATGGTTTTGTGCTGTCAGGCGAGGGGCGCATATGTTTAGTCTCACCTCGCTAGTCGAAGAGCGACATGACCAGTTTATAAGCCCCGGCGCGGGCACTGCATTGAGCTCCTCTCGAATGCAGGCCTTCTGGGCCTACCTCTGCTACTCAGCCATGTGGGGCCTATTGGGCTTGCGGGCCTGCATCCTGGCCCAACAACAGGTTGGGTTTCTAGTCGTATGTAGGCTGCTGTGGCCTAATAGGTGGGCTTTTTTTCTTTTTTCTTTTCTGCATTATTAATTTTGTTTTATTTATTTTTTTAGTTGTTTTTTTTGCTGTATTTAGAGTTTCTTTGTGAATATTTTTGCTTTACGTACAAAAATTATTAACTTTCTGTTAGTGTCGGTAGTTTTCAAATTTGAATAGTCTAAATTTTGAATTATTTGAAATTTGTGTGAATCACTAGTTTGTGAATAACTTAACTTTAAAAATTCATTTTCCAGTGATTCTTTTTTATTATGTTTAATATTAGCGTGTTTTATCATTATATTCAATTTGGTAATGCTTAGGTTATTTAAAAAATGAAATGCCTTTGTAACACATGAGTATTTGTCCGTTACAGTGAAATTATAATACCATGCCAACTTTCTACCTTTTCGGAGTTCATTTGAAGTGTTTTTCAATTTAGCTGAAAAAATCAGTAAATGCATGAAAGAATTTGTTTGCAGATAAAATTTATTTGCGTTACAAATGCCAAAACACATAACTACCCTAACTATTACAGAGATTCCCTTGTGGCTGTGAAACACAGAAGAAAGTGATGATAGTGAAGCCGATCACATCCCAGATCTTTGGGTGTGAAACTTTTTCTTCGCGAGTGTCCCTTTGCGCCGTAACCATAGAAAATCTTCATCATTTAACGGATGCTCGGGTCAATATTCACTGTGAATGGAGCAATTTCATCAAACTTTTCATAATCTTCTGACTTGTCTGTCTTGTCATCCACTCCGACGATGTTTCACTTCCCAGAAAGAAATATGTGCCGCTTTGGCTCATCGTATGATGCATTCGCTTCCTTATCTTTTCTTTTTCTTGGCTTGGTAGACACGTCCTTCACATAGAAAACCTGTGCCACATCATTGGCTAGGACGAATGGCTTGTCTGCATACGCAAGATTGTTGAGATCCACTGTTGTCATTCCATACTGTGGGTCTTCCGTTACCCCGCCTCGTGTCATATTGACCCATTTGCACCGAAACAAAGGGACCTTCAAACCACGTCGATAGTCAAGTTCCAATATGTCCTGTATATAACCATAATATGTTTCCTTTCCCGTCTTGGTTTCTGCATCAAAGCGGACACCACTGTTTTGGTTGGTGCTCTTCTTATCTTGGGCGATCGTGTAAAATGTATTACCTTTTATCTCGTACCCTTTGAAAGTCATTATATTCGAATATGGTAACTGGGACAGCAAGTACAGGTCATCTTCAATAGAGGTGTCATGCATGGTACGTGTCTGCAACCAGCTGGCGAAACTCCTGGTTTGTTCACTTGTAATCCAGTCATCAGACCGCTCCGGGTGTTTGTAGCGTAACAAATTCTTGTGTTCATCCATATACGGAGCCACCAAGGCGGAATTCTGTAGAACTATGTAGTGTGCTTCAGTCAGAGAATGTCCGTCCAAACATATTATTTGTTTCCCTCCTAGCGTGCCTTTTCCATCCAGTCTGCCCTTATGCCGCGATTCAGGAACACCAATCGGCTTAAGGTCAGGAATAAAGTCAATACAAAACTCAATGACCTCCTCATTCTGATGGCCCTTGGAGATGCTTCCTTCTGGCCTAGCACGGTTATGAACATATTTCTTTAAGACTCCCATGAACTTCTCAAATTGGAACATATTGTGTAGAAATACATGACCCAAAGCGTTAATCTCTTCGCATAGGTGAACTAGGACGTGCGTCATGATGTTGAAGAAGGATGGTGGGAACACCAACTCGAAACTGACAAGACATTGCACCAAATCATTCTCTAACCTTGGTATGATTTCTGGATCGATTACCTTCTTGGAGATTGCATTGAGAAATGCACATAGCTTCACAATGGCTAATCGAACATTTTCCGGTAGAAGCCCCCTCAATGCAACCGGAAGCAGTTGCGTCATAATCACGTGGCAGTCATGAGACTTTAGGTTCTGGAACTTTTTATCTGCCATATTTATTACTCCCTTTATATTCGACGAGAAGCCAGACGGTACCTTAATACTGAGTAGGCATTCAAAGAAGATTTCCTTCTCTTCTTTGGTAAGAGCGTAGCTTGCATGACCCTGATGTATGCCGTCTTTTCCGTGCATACGTTGCTGGTCCTCCCGTGCCTCAGGTGTATCTTTTGTCTTCCCATACACGCCCAAGAAGCCAAGCAGGGTCACACAAAGATTCTTCGTCACGTGCATCACGTCGATTGTGGAGCGGATCTCTAGGTATTTCCAATAGGGCAGGTCCCAAAATATTGATTTCTTCTTCCACATGGGTGCGCGTCCATCAGCGTCATTCGGAACAGGTTGTCCACCAGGACCCTTTCCAAAGACCACCTTCAAATCCTTGACCATATCATGTACATCAGCACCAGTGGGGTGGCGAGGCTTCGTCCGGTGATCCGCCTCACCTTTGAAATGCTTGCCTTTCTTTCTTACGGGATGCCTGCTCGGAAGCAATCGACGATGTCCCAGGTACACATTCTTCTTACAATTAGCCAAATATATACTGTCGGTATCGTCCAAACAGTGCGTGCATGAGCGGTATCCCTTGTTTATTTGTCCTGAAAGGTTACTGAGAGCAGGCCAATCATTGATGGTCACGAACAGCAACACCTTTAGGTCAAATTCTTCCCCCATGTGCTCATCCCACGCACGTACACCTGTTCCATTCCACAGTTTTAAGAGTTCTTCAACTAATGGCCTTAGGTACACATCAATGTCGTTGCCGGGTTGCTTAGGGCCTTGGATGAGCACTGACATCATAATGAACTTCCGCTTGATGCACAACCAAGGAGGAAGGTTATACAAACAAAGAGTCACAGGCCAGGTGCTATGGTTGCTGTTCTGCTCCCCAAAAGGATTAATGCCATCTGCGCTTAGACCAAACCATACGTTCCTTACGTCATCTGCAAACTCCTTCCCGAGGTTGTCAGAATCGCGATTCTGTTATACGATTCTATGATTTTAGGATCCAAACTAACCCCTCTGATTCTACGATTTTAGGTCTCAGAATCTACGTTTCTACGATCCTGGTAGTGAAGATTCTACGATTTGCGATCCTACCATCGAAGCTCCGATCCGATTCAAAATCGCGATTCTGACAACCTTGCTCCTTCCCGTACTTTCTTTCGATTTTTCTCCATTGCGACCCGTCAGTGGGTATTCTCAACTTTTCGTCTTTCTTACGGTCTTCTCTGTGCCATCGCATCGCCTTGGCATGCTCTTTGTTTTGGAACAAACATTTCAACCGTGGTATTATAGGAGCATACCACATCACCTTGGCAGGAATCTTCTTCCTGGGGCGCTCGCCCTCGACATCACCAGGGTCATCGCGACTGATCTTATAGCGCAGTGCACCGCATACCGGGCAAGCTTTCAAATCCTCGTACTAACCTCGGTAGAGGATGCAATCATTAGGGCATGCATGTATCTTCTGCACCTCTAAACCTAGAGGGCAGACAGCCTTCTTTGCTTCGTACGTACTCTCGGGCAATTCGTTGTCCTTTGAAAGCATATCCATTATCATTACCAGCAACTTTCCAAATCCCTTGTCAGATACACCGTTCTCTGCCTTCCATTGCAGCAATTCCAGTGTGGTGCCCAGCTTTTTCTTGTCACCTACGCAATTCGGGTACAACATTTTTTTGTGATCCTCTAACATGCGCTGCAACTTCTTCTTCTCCAAATCACTTGCGCAGTTTCTCTTTGCATCGGCAATGGCCCGACCTAGATCATCAATGGGCTCATCTGATGCCTCTTCTTCAGCTTCTTCTCGCATTGCCAGCTCAGCTACTTCCCGCATTACCGGCTCAGCTTCTTCCCCCATTGTTGTATCATCGTATCCAGGGAACCCATGGCCATGATAGTTGTAGTCGTCCTCTTCTTATTCATTGTCTTCCATCATAACCCCTCTTTCTTCGTGCTTGGTCCAAACATTATAGTGGGGCACGAAACCGGACTTAAACAGGTGGACGTGAATGGTTCTTGACTTAGAGTAATTTTGACCATTCTTACAGACAGCACATGGACAAGGCATAAAACCATCCGCCCGCTTGTTTGCCTCAGCCGCGAGCAGAAAAGTTTGCACGCCATTAATGAACTCGGGAGAGCATCGGTCATCGTACATCCATTGTCGGCTCATCTTCAATACACAGCACCAAAAACACCAACTTAATACAAGTTCATACATAAAGTTCATACAACACTTAAATGCAACAAACAAATAACTCTCTAGCTAAAGCATTTAAATGCAACAACAAATGCGATCAAGATCGCAACTAAGGTAACAATTGGTCCAATAGCATAATGATACCAAGCCTCACTATCGATGGCATATTTTCTAATCTTTCTAATCTTCAAGCGCATTTTCTCCATCTTGATCTTGTGATCATCGACTCATCGGCAAGATCCAACTCCAATTCCATCTTCTCGTCCTCAATTCTTTTCAATTTTTCTTTCAAGTACTCGTTTTCTCTTTCAACTAAATTTAACCTCTCCTAGATATGCAAACTAAGTGTTATTTTGGACCTCAAATTGCATATAAATCAAATACTAGCACATACATTTCCGCCCAAATTACTAAACTCACAAATTAATCACTATATAAAGCATTGCAAGAGCTAATCTAGCAATGAGAGATGAAAGGACAAAGTTGCTAACCTTTGTGATCATTTGAATGGATGGGGGCCTTCAAATCTTGACAAATTTTGGGCAAAATGTGTGATGAGCTCGAGAGGAAGAGGGGAAGAACAGAGAGGAGAGGGGAAAGGGGAAGAACAGAGCGAGCTCGGGTGGACGAAGGGTTTATGTACGACCACCTTTAGCACCGGTTCGTGCCAAGAACCGGTACTAAAGGTGCTGGAGGGGCACCAGACTGACAACATCCTGCCACCACTCTCATTAGTACCGGTTCATGGCACGAACCGGTGCTAAGGGTTCACCACGAACCGGTACTAATGAGAGCGACCCGGCTAGCCGTTGGAACTGGCACTAGTGTACACATTAGTGCCGGCTCAAATTCAAACCGGCACTAATGTGCTTCACGTTTGACCCTTTTTCTACTAGTGTACAAAGCAAAGAGGAGACAGAAGTTCAAAATATTCAGAGGTTGTAGCACACATGTTAATAAAGTGGAAGAGTAAAATTATAGAGCGCAAGACATAAATAACGGTAGTTGGAATCGAGAGGACTAAAGCGTTTCCAAGGATTCTGGATTCCCCACTAATATTTGTTTAATGTGACCGATGCCTAAGCATAATTCAAGCTCAGATTCATAAGCCACTTTATACGTCTTTTCAAGTGGGAGACAACATGTACAGTGCATACATGCAACAGCGAAGTATCCCATATGTTTCTACCATTCATCCCCACTTCGGATACCGAGCGGTAATAAGGGTTTCATGTGGACGCAGCTAAGGCGGTCTTCGTTTGTCCCCTATTGCAATGATCCAAGAAGGAGGAACATAAGCATTTTCACGACCGACCTCTACTTCCCACCTTGACACCAATAATAATGACCTTTCATCCAAACAAGACATATGTCGGATGGTCGACTTCACCGAGCGTCGAGGAGATTATTAACATATAAAAGAGGATGTCAGATCCTATCACCATTCAACTCCAAACATACTAGGGATCCTCCATATCCCCGGGAATTATGGAAACTACTATGTACAGGGTCGGAGCCCATTGAGACGACCCGTATGCACATGTATACGTTTGAAAAAATCGCTAGTAGTACCTATTAAGTAAAAAGGCTCAGTGCATCAGGGTGGCCCAAGAGTTGTGCATCAGGATCAGCCCGTTTCAGCCAGGCCGCCGCAGTGACCCAACACAACACGACGTGTGCGTGCGTGTACGCACGCCTGCTCGCTTGTGGATCCATCTTCTCACGTTCGCAATCCGAACATATCCACAAGCCATCTAAATACTTTCATTTGGGCATTTTATTATGTTCTACTGAAACATGTTGTCTGACGTTGTATTTTGGAATTTGGAAATGCAAGTCATCCTTTTCAGGTAATTGTGTCCCTTGTATTATCATTATAGTAAACATGTGATGGCTACATTTTTATTTTTATAAAGGGCCATTTGCATTTCTGTCCCTAACTCGAACCACCTAATCAGATATACCCCTAATTCGAAAGCCTGCTCAAAAATGCCCCTCCGCCGTCATGTCCCCTTATAGAAATGCCCCTCCGAGCCATTTCCGTCCAGTCAAGGCTGTTTGACCGCTAACGTGCCGTTTCTTTGACATTTTTGCCCCTCCGTCCTTACACATGGGCCCAGGTCACCAGTTCACTCTCTCTCCCTCTCTTTCTTCTTCCTCGCGACGACAGGGGCATTTCTGAGCACACACCTGGATCGGGCGATTCCGCGGTCGGGGAGAGAGGGGCACGTGAGGCGGGGCGTGGTGAGCGATGTGTTCGTCCGGCATGTCTTCTGCGAGCTCGTCGGTGGCCGCCAATGTAAGTTTCAGTGTTGATTTGGGGGAGATTTGGGCATGTTGCGGAATTAGGGTTCATCTTTTTGTGATTTTTCTGCTGTTAGGTCGATGATGAAGGGATAGTTCAGTTAGAATCGGAGTTTTACATCCCCGATCCGACATTCTGTGGCCTTGAGGTTCGGTCGACGCGGCGGTGCCTGGGCCATGGGCTTATTCCTCCTCGTCGCATCGCCTGGGGAGGAGGAAGCTCCGGTAGAAGGTTTCTCGGCTGCCCTCTTGATGTAAGTGGTTGGCTGTTAATATTGATTCAATTTTGGTCTTTGTCCTCTTTGTCATTCGATCATTGATTTTGTAGCTTCCTGATGAATGTGACTGGGTTGTCTGGATTGACCCGCCACCGACCGAACGCGTTGCTCGTGCATTTGAGGAGCTTCATGCCGGATTGGAGAAGAGCTCGCTAAAAGCTCATGATTTAGAGAGGAGGGTGATGTATCTAACCGAGAAGAACAAGAAACTGAAGATGAAGTTGAAGAAGAGGAACGATCTTATGCAAGCTTGGGGATTTATCATAGTTCTTGGTATTAGCATTTTGGCCACATTTGTTTGTGGGTTGTCTAATAATCCATACTAAATGGATTTATCTTTGTAATGTATGCTGTGATGGAGCTTAGTTTGGGAATGTGTTATCACCAGAACAATGTTGTGATTTGGGAATGTTGTGACGTTGCTAACTAGAAATGAATCGCTAATATTGCTTGGCATATTGCTTTGAACAATCACTGAAATAGCATGGAATGAAATATTTGCTCAAATGATCTGTTGTGACAAAATAGCAGCTCACAAGGTAGTAGCTGAGATAATATTTGAAACTAGAAGATCACAAGATAACAGCTCACAAAATAACATGAATTCAGCATTGCACATGCAAGATAGCAGCTCACAAGTTCAACATTACATAAGTTCATAAACTCCAGCATGACACACTTAAGATAGCAGCTAACAAGTTCAGAAATAGTTGTTAAACAACAAAAACAACACTAAATGATTCCAGCAACAGATTCTACTGTAGGATCTTCTTGCTCCGGGTGTTGCTAGCAGGAGTAGTTAAGAGCCTTGAACTCCTCCTTGTGGTCTCAATTTTGCCCACTTCTTTGCTAAGCTGGTTGCTTCCAGTTACAGAACCAACTGTAGGAGCTGGTGTAGACTTTAGCCTCTTCTTGGCTGGTGACATCCCTCTATCAGCTGCCCTTTTGTAGTTCTTTCTTGGGCTATAATTGAAATGAGAACATTAAATGAAGCAAAAAAATTAAATGAAAACATTAAATGGAGCAAAAGTGATATGATAACATATGTAGCTATTGCACCTTACAGCAGATGACACTGTTGGTGCATCTGTAGCAATTGCAGCATCAGTTTCAAGCTCTGTAGCATTTTCAGCACCAGTTTCAAGCTCTATAGCATTTTCAGCCTCAGTATCCTCCTCCTTCTCATTGTCAGCATCAGTTTCAGCATCTAAATGGTCATCCATTGCATTTTCAGCCCCCAGTGCTCTTCTTCTCCGAAAGTTGGGTCAATGGATTCCTTGCAGTTAGTGGCACGATGGCCAAGCCTTCCACACTTGCCACATTTCTTTCTCCTTCCTCCAAGTCCTTTTCCCTCAGATTTTGCCCTAATTCTGGTCTTCCTAGGTCTACCAGGGGCCCTGTTTTGCAATGGAGCAGACAATTTAAACCCAGGATCCACCACATCCCACTGTTGTTTGCCCTCCATTGATGGCAAATTTTCAGCATAAGTGGCATTGTACTTAGCAACAGAAAAGTACTCATGTACATATTGATCGATCTCACTTACTGGGCCTCTCATTGAAGTAATAAAATACAAAGCATGTATGCAAGGCTGTCCAGTTAACTGCCACTTTCTACAACTGCAAGTCCTAGTTTCCAAATTTACTGGATATCTCCACTCTCTTTTTTCCTTGTCAACTGCTGTGATCTCTGCCTCACATGTGCTTCTCTTCACTATCTCCATATCAAGATCCTTAGATTTTGCATTCAGCATTTTCATGACTCTAGGGATTATGATGTGGCCAATGAATGTTCCAGCTGCAATCTGTTGTCTCAGATCGAACTTTTCCATTATAAACTGTCTTATTTTGTCTAGCAAGTCCACAATGTGTATACCCTTCCATTTTTTAATCATTGAATTAAAGGACTCAGCTAGATTGTTATTAACATAATCTACTTTACACAACTCATTGAACAGTGACCTTGCCCATAGCTTGCTATGATGCTCCTCTAAGTACTCTTTCACACCAGCCTTACTGTACAACTGCCTAAGATGGTAGTTGTGTTTCTTCAAGCTATATGTCAGTGAGCATGGCCATAAATTTTCATCAAAGAATTTCCCCCTGAACTTTTTTATGAAATTTGCAGCCAAATGCCTCATGCATTCTCTGTGCTCCACACCTGTGAACACAGCTTCCACTGCAGTCTCCAGGCCTTTGCATGCATCAGTGTGGATAACAAGACCTGGTGGGTGCCCTATGAGCTCTCTTAAATTCTAGAAAAACCAAGTCCAACTTTCTATATTTTCTCCCTCAAGAACTCCATATGCAACTGGGAAGATCCAGTTGCAGGCATCCACAGCACATGCACTAACTAGTTGCCCTCTAAATCTACCATTTAATGCAGTGGCATCTACTGCAAGATAAGGCCTACATCCATTCAAAAAACCTTGCCAGCATGCTTTGAAAGAAACAAAAACTCTTCTAAAGCACTCTTTCTGTCTACTTTTCCCAGTTAGTTTGTACTGTATAGTGTGTTTATCAATGCTAACTACACTGCCAGGAGATGCTTTCTCCACTTCTGCCTTGAAAGTATACAATAACTGAATAGAGTCAACCCACTTACCATAGATATTGTCAAGTGCCATTTGCTTCCCATAGAATACTCTCATATATGGAACTGCCAGGCCATACTTTTTCTTCAAATTTTTTTGCAATTCTGTTGGTCCCACTTCTGAATCCTCTAAAACCCAGGTCTTCACAGCATCACCAACCCATCTACTCTTAGCTGACCTCAATCTTTTTCTCCTGTTCATACTAGGACATGTATGAGCAGTTTTGTTCACCTTAACCTGCATGCATGAAAGTTCAAACACATCAGCATCACATTTCAGACCCTATGTGCTACAACAAACAAAAAAAATACAGTATCAATGTTGCTAACTACAAATGCAATGTTAGTTGCTATAGTTAATACCTGAAACAGTGTGCTATGTCTCATTAAGGAGGCATGCATCCTCCATTGGCACCTCTTATAAGAACAATGTACTGTCAACCTAGTACTGTCACTCTTATCTATCACAAATTCACTTTGAGTCTTTATTGAGAAGGTTGCAAGAGCATTTCTACAGTCTATAGCACTGGAAAAAATTGTCCCCTGTTTCAAAGAAGGATCATCTCTATTGTATTGCACATCTGGTCTTTCCTCATTAGATGTCTCAGAGTATCCCGTGTCCCTATCCTCCTCCTTCTCATCTTCACCTGCCTCAGCAAACATGCCTTCAGGGGGTGGAACATAATCTTCATCATCATCTTCTTTCTCCTTGCCTTTCTTCCTTGTTACAAACTGTGGAAACAACTTTTCATCCTCATCATCACTAGGCCAATCATCTGGTAGTCCCTCTTCAGTGTAGGGGTCACCTGAATCTCTACTATGAGAGGGGCCTGCATGCCTAGATACTTCTACAACAGGTGTTCCTGGTGCCTGCATGGAACTGCTGGCGGACACAAGAGTTGTTGTTTTCTTTCTGCCCCTTGATTGGCTGGTACTACCTTTAGACCTAGACTGAGATCTTGCTCCTCTGCTCTCTGTCTCTCCTCTCTTCCTTTGTATGACACTGATTTCTAGTTTAGCAGGGAAAGTATCATGTATTGCAAACATGATACCAAGCTCATCATCACACTGGACAGGGACCCAAGCTGATTTTGAAATGTCCCAGTACCTGAATTCCACTGCATCGTGTAGACCCCATGGATATTGAGCACATAACGCAGATCTAAACTGATTAAAAGTCCATTGATTCTCAGCAACAAAAGGAAAGGAGAATCCTGTATTGGATGATTTTGTGCCAGCACTAGCTAGAAGTGTGGTTTCCATTCTACATTCCATCCCAACTGCTCTATCGGGGTCCATCCTACGATGACCATGGAAAACAGAGAGAGATCCCAATGCCATGAGCACTATGAACTAGGTCAACAAATTCAACTACAACAACGAATCAAACTACAACTACAAACGACATGAGACAACAATAGATTCGAAGAGAAACTTACCCCGCCGAAGCATACATCTGTGGCTGCGGTGTACTCCCTCGTTCGCCGCCGCCGCCACCACAACTGTTGTCCCCATCCATCCTGTCGCCGGTGTCTCCTACACGCCCTAGCAGAGTGCGACACGGAGTCAGATCCGAAGCTCCATCGAGCCTTGCGAGTTGGGATCGAGCGAGCTAGGGTTAGGGTTGCGAGTTGCGGGAGGGGATTTGGGGGAGAAACAGAGAGCGAGCGGCTCGGGGAAGAAGAAAGAGAGGGAGAGTGAGTGATCTGGTGACCTGGGCCCATGTGTAAGGACGGAGGGGCAAAACTGTCTAAGAAACGGCTGCTTACCGGTCAAACAGCCTTGACTGGACGGAAACGGCACGGAAGGGCAATTCTATAAGGGGACATGACGGAGGAGGGGCATTTTTGAGCAGGCTTTCGAATTAGGGGCAAATGTGAGTAGTGGGTTCGAGTTAGGGAGACAGATGTAAAAGACCCTTTTATAAATCGCCTACTAATATATCCAATAATCTGTGCTAACCTATGACACACCCTTTTCGTCAACACATCATTGCTTGAAAATTGTATACCTTGTTAAAGTGGTCCATCGGGTAACATTTGCTCCAGCTCCGCCCCTGACTATGTATAGATTTCTACCGGATGACGCAGGGGGGGTGGACGAGGGGTTATGTATAGATGGCCGAGGGGCCTGCTATGTTACAGCCATGTATCCCACGGAACCCTTCACCTGGGAGAAAACATGTACAATGCATACATGCAACAGCCAGGTATCCCATATGTTTCTACCATCAATCCCCACTTCGGTTACCGAGCGGTAATTAAGGGTTTCCTGTGGACGTAGCTAAGGCAGTCTTCGTTTGTTCCCTATTGCAATGATCCAGGAAGGAGGAAGATAAGCATTGTCACTACCAACCTCTACTTCCCACCTTCACACCAATAATAATAACCTTTCATTCAAATAAGACATATGTCGGATGGTTGACTTCACCGAGCGTCGAGGAGATCATTAATATAAACATATAAAAGAGGATGTCAAATCCTACACCATTCAATTATAAAGTTCCTCCATATCCCGGGGAAACTACTCACACATCCAGGTTGTAAACGTCCTGGGAAATTATGATGAACATGGGGATAACTTCAATGTACTAGAAAAGTGAATTCACGCCGATTAATGTATTAGAAATAGATGGAGATGGGATTGTGATGGTCAAGACGGATGATCACAATGTCCTCTAGAGACTAGGGTTCTTCGTTCTGAACGCGTTTTCCGTGGCTAGGAGTCTCTGATTCGTTATACATCTATACGAGGGTCAAATAGTTGTCCGAGCGGAGGAGGTGGTGCGCGGTACGACCTGTGTTACGAGCATGTGCATTCATACCGCACACCGTCTTGTGCTCTGCATGCTTCTGCATGAGTCTTTTCTTCTGGCAGGGTATTTGATTCTTTTTATGGTAGCATCCTCTCTTGTAAATTGACATCATTTTACAGCCATAACTTAGTGTTCTTTCCTTAAACTGCGGTGCAAATAAAAGAGGCACACGAACACGGTAAATCCGAAGGAAAATCCTATTATGGTAACATATGTTGTGCGGCAACTGCGGTGCAAATATTGGCCCCCGCATCAAACAGATTGTGGAATGGGCGAGATAACGCACAGGTAGGCCGCCGTAGGCACAGTCCAATACCTTAGTAAAAAAAGTAAGTAAAACATTAAACAATGGTCATCATATATTTGAATAAACGTCGTGTATGAGATACGGGTTCCCCTTTTAATGTATGATATACGGGTTCCCCTTTTAAAATGGAACATGACTAGATATCACTATGTTAACATCAAATGTTTGTTTAGGAGAATATCATTAAGAAATGAAATTATATATGTGTGGATTGTTCCTTGCACCATGGGAAGAGACACGTGATGGTGACCTCGACTTCTTCAGTATTTCTTTACTTTTTTCGAATTTGTAACAATTTTTTGTATTAGCAAACATTATTTTAAATCATTAATTGTTTATAATTATGAACATTTTTTCAAATTCGTGAACAATTTTTCAATTCCAGAGCATTTTTTTGATATCATGATTTTTTGTATGAAATCATGATATGTTTATTAAATTTAGCAATTTTTCTGAAATTTAGCAATTTTTCTTTCGTAGCGTGTTGTGCGCCGCACAGGAGCTCCGCTCAATTTGTGCGCAAGTTGTAGTTGTGCTGACACAGGTGGTCCCCCCATTCTCAAAAAATAGGTGGTGTCGGCAGCCTAGCCGGCGGTAGTTGATGGTTCTACTCCTGTTTGTTTATCTGATGCAGACTTGGTAGCTTTTGGTGGGATTCTAGGTCATAGCTCGACGGACATGCGTGTGAATCAATGGATTCAAGCACAACCAGACGTCGCTGAGCTGGAGATGGGGCACACTATGCGGGCAAGAAAGCTTCCGGACATCGAGTCCACTTGTTATTTAAAAAAAAATCGTTCTTAAATTTTCCGAGGAGGACAATTTACATAAGAGGGGAATGACTTGTGTAGAATCTGAGCTTGCTGTACAAAAATAGAAAAGACATCCTGGACCACTAGATCGGAGATCAAAGGTACAGATTTAGGTGGAGGGATCTCATCCCACTTAATGTAGATTTTGCAGAAAACCCCCCACTGGCAGTTAGACATGAAATAGGACGTTTGCAGTATGCACCTCAAGTCTTTGTGAAATACAACTATTTTCGGATAGGAAATGTGCTAATGCCCATATCGTCTTAGTCTGAAACAACTTGTGTCATATAAAATCTGAGCAAATATTTACTGCATGAAATGCAGACACAGAAACACTAGTTTTTGAAGAGAGTTGAACATCTTCGTCACTGAGAAACGACAATATATATCACACATATTTTAGCACATGAGATAACAAGCGATCCCGGATCAAGTTGAACCTACATGTCAAACTGGAAATATAGCAATTTAAGGATTGAAATTATAGCTGCTCGACAAGCATTTCAGTACTTGAGTACATGAGAACACATCACAAAAGGCTAGTAGAGCCACACATACATGTCAAACTTGAAGTAGAGCAAATTAAGGACTGGAATTATCAGTGCTCAGCAAGCATTTGAGTACTTGAGTACATGTGGCATACAGATCATTTTTAGCATATGGCCAGCAAGACCAAGTGGTAAAGACTGAAATTATCATCGCCCAACAAGCATCTTGCTGGTACAAGACCGAAAATATCTATCATTTTGCGTCGTGTTAATGCTTCCTGACAATCGAGCTTCCAGCTGGGAGAGAGATGACAACCTCCATGGACACTTGATCAGTTCGGTCTACCTAGGTAAACACACAGGAAATAGGGGTCAGTCAGAAACATATACCAAATAGCATATCTTGAGAAGAGAAACAATCATTATATATGTCCGGCTTCTTTCAACATTCCAACCTAGGAAACAGAACCTATATGTCAAAACTTAGGTATGTGATAGTTGAATATGTCTAACAATATCAGGAAAACAGGGGAGTTTTCAAATAAAATAAAATGGCATGTGATAGTTGGATATGTCTAACAAAGATAGTACATATATTTTGTTACAACATAGTTCATTATTCCAGTATAGACCTACGATAAATGGATTACAATTCCAAGATTAGTTAAAAAAACAAATGAGAACGACAAATAAGTGGCATTGAGAATTTTAAAGGGAGTTTTATGAATGCCCTGCATATGCAAATTATTATTCAAATTTGATAGCTATAAAAACAAACTTGTTGGCATGCATTATATTATACCTTGTAATAATAAGTAAACCACGGTAGCACGGGAAAATATAAATGAACAAGATGCCAGATAGGCTCATGCCATGGATGAATGATTAGTACTAAATCACATACACACATCCTTGTTGTGGCGATACCATAGGTTAGTAAAAATGAAAGGCGCACATATCTTTGGTAAATGGTCTATGTATGCCTAATTGTTTCAATCAACCTAGTTGAGCGGTCATAGCAAGACAAATAAGTGGTAGTCTTTGCAGCCAGAAGAAGCACAAACCTCTACTCTTTTGTTGTTTGTTTCTTAGAACATGTTCTTGCATCATGAAACACCATTTCCTTACAAATGCTGCATTTGCGCGTGACTTTTTGATGAATTCCAGGCCTTCTCTTCTCACCAGACCCACTCCTCAGACCATCCCTATGGCCCTTTATTCTAGAGCATGTGCCCCTTGCATTGATATCCTTAGGTGTGAGGATGGTAACATGCTTTGGAATGACGCTCCCGATACATGACTCCTCATTTTCTTGTGTATTGCATGGTACGGCCGAAACTAGTCCGGCTAAACCCAACTCAATGCTACACAAACTATTGTGCAGGAATTCAATTCCTTCCATGGGGCATTTGGAATTCCATATGAGATCTTCTAGCTTGTCCCTCACAGCAACTATCTTCCTTTTCACAGCAATATCAACCGGATCTATTAAATTTTCTTCAAGAATATTCCCTTCCCCATCATAGACAATGTCCCTAGGAATTGAAAAAATATCACATCATCATCATCACGTGGGTCAAGGTAGATAAATATTAATGTGTCTACATCTACACGATAAGAAATATACCTTTTACAATTTTTCTGCCATCGCTTAAGAATATAAAGGCTTGGCAATTCATTTATTTTTATACCCCTCAATACCCTGATAATGTGACGACACACAATTCCCTTGGACTCAAAAAATTTGCAAGAGCACTTAGCGGTCATGGATGTTGTGTCATAACACACTTCTCTAATCTTCTTGTATTGATCGCTGACAAAGATGATTTTAATCTGAACATCACAATCTTCTCTGGCAGCAAGCACCTGAGCCTGAAACAATTCAAAAACCTCATGTGTGAATAGCATCCTGCCTTGTCTCTCTATTTCCCATGATGTCAACAACTCACTTGTTGTATATTCACTTGTGTTATCAGCAACCAGCTCACTTTGCCTTTGACATTTCAGAGCAGTGTCAAACCTTAGCCAAAACTCAACAAAGGTAAGCTTGCAACGGATGAAATGTTTAAAAAATGAATTTGCACTCTCTGAAATAGAAGTTGTCCTGAGTAGACCAGCTAGATGAATGTCCATGAAGTAAGCTGGTATCCATGTCGCACGAAGCCTATACCTTTTGGCAAACCACTCGTGGTCCTCCAACTGAAACTCTGTGATGAAAAACTACCATCTATCCTCAAATTCAGCAGGTGTTTCAGAATTCCACACACAATATTTCAGCCTATCATAGAAGACAAGGTCATTCCTCAATTCTGAGCGTACCTTCCCTGGAGCCTTTTCCATAATGTGCCACATGAACAATCGATGTGTCGTGTTTGGTAGAGTTCTCCCAATTGCATTTTTCATCTTAACACATTCATCAGGTATGATCAGTCTGGGCGCAACCCCACCCATTGCTCTAAGAAATGACCTTAACAACCAAATATAGGATTCTTCTGTCTCATGAAGTAGAAACCCCGCCCCAAAAAAGACACTTTGCATATGATGGTTTACTCAAGTGAAGGGCGCAAAGGTGTATTCATATTGGTTAGTGCTATATGTCGAATCAAAAGATACGACATCGCTGAAATGGCCATAGTTTTTCCTACTTGATGCATCCGTCCAGAATAAACGAATCAATGTACCTATCTCGTCAACTTCATATTCAAAGAAAAAAGCAGGGTTCAGAGCCTTCAATCTACCAAATTGGTCCGCCAATATTTGACCATCACAATTTCTGATTTTATTTTTCAGTCCACTGTAGTGATTTTGTAGGTCTTTCTGGGTGCACCCAACATGCTGAAAATCACCAGCACCAACATTAAGCAGCCTATATGCTAAGGCAGTGCCAATGGTAGCTTTCTGGCAATCGTGAAGTGTTGTCTTCACTCTCTCACTAACTTGACGATTTGATCTAATCAAGTGTTGCTGGCTAGGTGGCACAAAAGGGTGATTGTGATATTCAGTGAACGAAGCTATCTTGTATTTTCCATTACTTTCCCGAGTGACATATATATAAGCTTCACATCCACATCTAGTTAATTTAACCTTACTCCTTTCCTGTGAAGCCTCAACAGCAACCATACCTTTCTCGAGACGAAATCCTTCTTTTGCACACAGGAAGCGTTTCCATTGAAGCACATTATCTACAACCCTCGGTTGTCCAAGACGTACACCAAATCCGACATTGTGTGCATATGTCCTGTAAAATTCCAGCACCGAGCCAATGTCATCAAATATCATCCCTACTTTTGGCTTCAATTCCTCGTCACACTGGGGTTTACAAAGTACCCTGCAACATTAATTACAAGTTCAGTAACATTACCCTCATATGACAACACCATCTCACTTGTAAAGACTACATGGTATTCAGTTATAAGATCTTATTTTGTCACTGCCAAAAATATAGTTTCAATTACTACTCCCATATGGAATGTCCATTTAATGTGAGTATTACAAGCTGTGACAAGTGTTATATCACAATAGGGTTGTATAGTTTCTACCGTACATATCTCCGCTGTATAGTTTAGTTTTACCATATTTTGCTTCCCACCTCAGGTTTGACATGGACATCACATATGGTAAGTGTATATTTTCCTATCAAGCATGAATGTATTCATGTAGTTTAACTCGAAAAAAATAAGAAGTTACATTACATTAAAATAGAAAACTGTATGTACCTCTTGAGAGAATGATTCTTTTTTCTTCGGTGTACTGGATTCATCAATGAGTAGCATTGGGGAATTAATTTCTGCAAATGATGTTGCATCACTGAAATCTTGATTTTGAACACTGTTGACCGATTCCAGGGCTGCAAACAATTTTTTAGCAACCGACATCACACAAGCGATTAACATAATGTTAGATACATCAGGATATCTTGACTTTCTCGTACCGCTATTCTCACCTGATAGTGCTGGTGCACATGCTGCGATCATTGGAATTGAAGCCTCTCCTAGGGGAGACATCACACTGCTACCCTCCATTACTGGATCCTGAGTTGAGAATTGCAAATTTAGACTGGGCATCATCTTTTCCATGAAAACTTCTACCACATGGGCCATATCAAAGGCATGGCTTATGGGAACAATTCTATTGTAGGGAAATGTAATTAATTACTCTGGTACAAAAAGCTAAACAGAAGGGCAAGAAAATATTCATGTGCATAGAAATACTGGAGGGAGCACCCAGCCAATAACAAATGTCAGAATTATGGGGATGAAAGATCAGCAGTAAGCATTAAAAAGGAATTGCCAACCCAAGGAATCCCCTATCAGAACATGCAATGGCATCTTTGCGTAGGAGGAAAAAGGATTGCATGCAATTGGCAAAAGAAAAACAACAATAATTAGCTCTGTAGTGGGAACAATAACTATCACAAGTGTGAGTGATTGGACATGGTGAT
This sequence comes from Secale cereale, assembly GCA_902687465.1. Classification (NCBI taxonomy): domain Eukaryota; kingdom Viridiplantae; phylum Streptophyta; class Magnoliopsida; order Poales; family Poaceae; genus Secale; species Secale cereale. The sequence goes on from LR738712.1 coordinate 765,748,776, forward strand.
GTCTTGTGCCACTGCCGAATTTAGGAACAGATCAAATGAGAACAACATCAACTGTATACATGCTTCAGCATATGTACCTTTGCATGGACAGAAAAAAACCATTGTCTCACACGCGCGTGCGTGTGTGTGTCTGTTGGCTTGCCGCTGAAGAAGCGACGAAGCCAGAGCAGCCTACTTCGTGTACTAGTGCATCTCGCCGGAATTGCTAGATTTGCTAGTGTATTGCTTCATGCTAGAAATTGGTTAGGTACACGTGCTGCTTCTGGTAGCAATACACAATACCATAACTAAGTCATAGCTCTAATCAACATGCTGCTTCTGGATAAAAAAAAAAGAATCCAACCAAGACAAGTATCACCCCAGAACAGATCTTCTTCTATTCTACTCAAGCTGCTGTTGCTACCCCAGCAACTAAATTGGACAGATTCGACGTTCAGAAGTAGAAAGAATATAAAACTATAGAGATGTAGTATCAATCTGCTAGCTAATAAAAAATTGACATTTATATTTACCTGAAGAACGAAGAACCGTGTTGGCCTATTCGCAGAACCAGAAGCAGCCGGCCGGGAAGGAGGCGAGGATCCAGGACCGTCGAGCTGGTGCTGAATCGCGAGAGGGGGTGGGGATGTGGAGGAGGACGGGAGCGATCTGATCTTGGAGCCAGAGAGTGGGAGAGTGGGAAATCCGATCCTCAAACTGCGCCACCGGCGACGAAACGGTTAGGAGCCATCTGAGAGGAGAGGGATCAGCATATTTGCTGCGCGAGCCCGCCCAGCTTGGCTCAGGATCTGCCGCCCCCACGGCGCTGCCGCCGTCGAAATTTTGGATCCTGTGTTTTCGGTGTGTAAGGATTTGGTACAGACAAGGGAGGGCAGCGAGTGCAAATTTCCTTGTCTCGTTGGACCTTTTTGCAAATTTTGTGCAAAGATCCCTCCATCCTGAGCTGTGCCATCCATCTCTCATCCAATGGCTCAACATCATTTCTTCTATTTTTTCACCACAAGCTCAGATTCTACACAAATCGTTCCCACACCCGCTTCGGTACAACCTCCCTCACAAAAGGTATAAAGGGTAGTATGGACCTTTCACAAGTTGTATCCACATAATGGGTTGTCTGGTATAAGCTGTGCGGATACAAAGCTCTAATTGCCCACTGGGCCGGCCCAAGTCACGTTCAGTATTTATGTAGAAAATAATACCAGATACTGCAAAAATAAGTAGCAGCGACGACTCGATCTAAGGACCTCATACTATTGGTACGCGCTGCTTCCCACGAGACCCATGGACTACTTGTGATTTCTAATAGACAATATCATATAAGAACAAACATTGACGTACATACATAAAAATATTTCTGATAAAATCGAAAATATTCTTGAACAAAATTGTGATCAATTTGTAAAAGTCGAATATTTTTGAAAAAAATAATATTTATGAAAATCCAAACTTTTTTGAAAATGGAATAATTTTTGAAATTCCAAAATATTTTTAGAAAAAGTGAAGAATCTTTTGCAATCCTAACATTTTTTATAAAATGTGAACAACTTTGTAATCCTCAACAATTTATAAAATTGCAACCAAAATTTCAAAATCCATACATATTTAGGAAAATATGAAAAAAAAAATCAAAAACATGAATTTTTTTCCTGTAAAACACACACATTTCTAGAAACTCCGAGCAAAATTCGGAAAAGGAAAACTTTGTTTTTGGATCAGTGAAGAATTCTGAAAGTGGAAACATTTTTAACTTTTTTTTCATTTGATGCATAGACGCAACTTGCATGCAGGCGAGTAACGACCTACGGTACGTACGACGCTGTGCGGGCGATACAGGCCGATCAAAAAACACACGGACGTCCCCCGTCGTGATGTGCCGTGTGGGTCAGCCCACTAACCCGACGCAGTCAACCGACCTAGTAACGCGCAGGCTCGTCGCGCGATCGAGGGGCGACGTCAGTAGTCTCACCTCGCCACGCCAACAGGTCGTTGACCACCTTAAATAACTTTATTACGCAAGTACGACAAACATCGGTTTTTTTAGACAACGACAAGCAACGGTCTTCACAGAACTCATGTGCAGGATCTGGTGTGTTTGGTTGCTGTCATCAGATAGAATGTCATGGGTCCGACCCATTCCAAGAGCCCATTCCCGTGTTCAGTTAGCCGAAGGGCCCAGAACCCGCCAGTCCCAGAAAACCGAATATTCGGTCATTATGCGGAACCGAGGCATACCTCCAAATCAACCGGACGACAGGGAACGAGCCCTCGATCCCTCGTGCCTCGTTCCCCTCGCACGCAGCCTTATCCTCTCGTGACTCCTCCGTCTCAGCGCCGCCACCCTCCCGCATCTCTCCATCTCTCGATTTGCCACTTCCGTCCCTCTCCTGCGCCGGCTTCCCTCTCCTCCCCGTCGTCCCTCCCCAGTGATGGCGCACATCTGCAGTTTGGCGGCGACCTAGGACCGGGTGGAGACCTACCTGGCAGCAGCGACGAACAAGCGGGGCGGCAGGAGAGGAAAGAGCGACCGGATGTGCGGCTGCGGCGCCTGGATTGGCGGCTAGTAGCGGAGTCAAGATATTGTTCCTACTCCTTTGTATACGTTTATTGCTACAATGGATTGATGGCAGATTTTATTCCTGTGTGTGCCATGTCCCTCCTCCATTTGCTCCATATATATGTGCTGCTGCTGCTATGTAGATCTATGGTTACCCAAAAAAATCAACAAGTGATGTAGTGTATTCACCAGATCCATGGTTACAAGTCATTGGTAGTCATATATTTTTGACTGTATGCATTACTTGTAGATGGCCAGCAAGATGAAAAAATCTGTTTGGATGAGTAGGTATGTGAAGAAGAACTTCTAAATTTGATATGGTTGTATGGTGTGAAAATTTAAATTTATGTTATTTCATTTTTCATTCCATTCTTCCAAACCAAACACTGGGACGGAACCAACCCGTTCTACTTTTTTGCACCTACCAAACACATGAACGGAACCGACCCATTCCTCTGGAATGAAACCATTCCATTCCGTGACAGTTGGTTCCTCAACCAAACACACCCTAGGAGTCTTCGTTGGTTCCGAACTAGAGAAGTTTCCTACTGACATGTCAGATTCCCCACAAAAAGATCATTGATGTCCAGTGTCTTTTTATTTATGTTTTTAATTCGCACACAGTTTTGTCACATAATATATCAAGTTCGGGTCCGCTAGAGGGGGCAGCTTGCACACGTTTTATTTCCGACTCCATGGAACGGGCCCAATTTTTTTTCGCGCGTTCGACTAACCATTCGAAGCATGCACGCCGATGTTCAATGATTATTGACAGTTTATGCATTTCCTACGGTTTTTTTCTGCCGAAAAACCCTAAAACACTGCCTGTCTGGAAGGACATCAAATGGACCCAATATATTTATATGACATTGTATCCACATGAGAAGCATGCACGCCAATTTTCAATTCATTTCGACACTGTATGCATTTTCTATAATTTTTCGACCCAAAAAACACTAAAGCACTTCCGGACGTGACGCAACGTGCGTTCGGTGTCAGATTTCATTCATTTTTGGCATGGGGTACTAGGGTGGGGCCCCACATGTGCTGGAAAAAGTTGGGTACATTCCGTGATTGCGCTCAGGTATTTCATGTGGAAGGCACGGGTTTTGGTATGGGCGGAAAACATCCTCGGGTGCATATCTCTTCTTCATATCTGTCAAACAGGTTCGGATTTTTTTTCACGGGCTAGAATGACCATGGCAAGCATGCGTGCCAAAATTTGTCGCATTTCGACATTGTATGCTTTTACTGTGATTTTCTAGGCCGAAAACCTGTAAAACACTGCCCGGACGTGACGCAACGTGCGTTCGGTGTCAGATTTCATTCATTTTTGGCGTGGGGTACCGGAATGGGGCCCCAAACGCGCTGGCAAAAGTTGGATACATTTCATGATTGTGATCAGGTACTTCATGTGGAAGGCACGTGTTTCAGTATGGGTGGAAAGGATCCTCGGGAGCATGTCTCTTCTTCACATCCGTCAAACGGGCTCATATTTTTTTCATGGGATAAAATGACCATGGCAAACCTGCATGCCAAAATTCTTGCGTTTCAGCACTCTATGCATTTTCTGCGATTTTTTCGGACGAAAACCCCTAAAACACTG
>LR738712.1:765763401-765808825 GCA_902687465.1 Secale cereale
GGGGGCGGCCGCCCCGGGCCCCCGAAGTCCAGGGGCCCCCTCCAGGTAGCCATGCACGCAGCGAAGCCATCGTCCTGTTTTGCTTCTCCCAGTTAGGCCTGCACAATAGCTATACTAAAGAAAAAGGGACCTGGCCCAACTAGCAGCAGCATCCTAGCTCGAAGATGCACGCATCGATTAGGAGAGCAGTTTATCACGCAGCTTGTACGCGTGCCGCCGCCGCCTTTTCCCCTCGCGCCTAGATCGTGGCGGATGAACTAGGAAATCTCGCCAGAGGCCCGTTTGGAAGGGATCTCGGCGGCGTACCGACGTTGCGTGTGTCGGTGTAAGCGTTGCCGGCCGTTCGATGTCCGCTGGATTTTTCATTTGCTATCTTCCTGCAGTTTGATATAACGTTTTTGTGGCGTATATCTACAAGAGATCAAGAAGGGTAATGTTCTTGATGCCGATCTTGACTAATAGTTGCCGAATGAACTATGCAATGACTGCCTGGATGAGGTAATTATATCCTGATTTACTCATTTGAACAGCTACTCCCGGAGCACATAAGAGTGATTTGCAATATCATAGTGCCCGTCGATTTCTTTCTTTGAAGATAAAAGATACTCGTATCATCCATGCAGATTTACTCATCTATATTAATTTCTAGAATAATAATACTAGTTAAAATAACAATTTTACTATTAGTCAATTCAAGAACTACTTTGCAGTTTGGATGAAAATTTCCTTATAGACTATTCATGGAGCCCTTGTCAATGGACCTTATGGTACCTAATGTATTTCCATAGTTTACAACCTCTCATTAACTGTGACGGTATATTTCCAAGGATGTTTTGTACTCCCTTTGTCCCAAAATAAGTGACTCAACTTTGTACTAACTTTGTTACAAAATTAGTGACGGAGTAATAAGAAACGCCCATTTTATACTTTCTCCATAGGCTATTATATTACCTTGGGTTACTAGATCATAGTGACGCAAATCCGAAGTTTTATTGCGCATTTCTTATACCCACACATATTGATTATTATTGTAACATTAGGGTATTTATATGAAGGGCCCCAATTTTAGACTTTCGCCCCGGGCCCCCAAAATCCGAGGGCCGGCCCTGGCTGGAGGACGACCTCTAGGCCACTGGTAGCAGCAACGTGCAGGATGAGCGCCGCCGCTACTTGGGAGTCGGGCTTGACAGCCTTCATAAGGATCTTAAAAGATCAGAGGAAGGAGCAGTACAAGGACGCATGGATGGAACGAGGATGAGCGCCGCCACGGCGGCAGCCGGATCTTAACTTAGGTACCTGTGGGACGTCCCGACGCTCCTTTTCCGCGCCCTAATGATTCCTCCCTCCATGCCCTAATGCTTCCTCTGCAACGCCGCTCCTCTCCTATAGGCATAACGCCGGCGGCGTATTTACATCCAAAGATGCAAATTTCCTATTGAAGGATGCGAATTTGTTTGGTGTCCATCTGCCTCTCCACCTCCTGTAGGAACAACGACCGTATACTTGCGACTATCCATCTATCTGGACACCGTAAGGATGTTGATAGTCGGGATCTCTACCCAACTCTGCTCGTGGTGGTGGGTTCCATCTAAATCTGAGAATGGTTATTAAAAAACTGGGTGAAACGGTTCGGTTCTTACTTTGGGTTTGATTGGTTCAGGTTTTAATGGGTTGAATGTTTTTTAGTTTGGTTTTGGTTTGGGTATGTGAAGAAACCAATTTGGGTATAGTTGGTTATGGGTTTAAACAGTTTGGTTATTAACGGTTATAAACTATGGGTTCAAACCGGTTTATGGGCATTGGTTATGTGCAATAAGCAACAATGCATCGACAACGAGTATCTTTGATCCGCGTACATGCTGCGATGCACTATGTAATTATGTATTATGGGGAAACACATGCAAATCGAATGTGTTTGTTTTTGCTTTAGCTAAGCAATTGGTTTTAATACACTTGTCAGTGAGCTTTTCAGTCGTGGGCACTGTCTTTTTGACTCTTGTTGTGTGTTGACCGTATCTCAACGATAACTTTGTTCCCAAACTATTGTAGATGCACTTATGCCTTTTCTATGTCATTTGCTTCTTAACATGTCGATTTGTGCAATCATATATACATTGAAGCAAACCTGTAGTTATGTATTGGGTTTAAAACCACGGTTATGTATTGGGTTTAAATTGGTTTGGGTGGACAAAATAGAGGGTTTAGTTTTGGTTGGGTTGAAAATGACATTAAACGGGTATGGTTCAAGTATGGTTTTGAGAGATACATGTACGGGTATGGTTCAAGTATGGTTTAAGTATGAAACCATTCTCAGATTTAGTTCCATCCCAACTCTTACTGAGGTGAGCACTAAAGAGTGTAACTATCCCTTAGTCCTTATTTTTGACAAATATAGCAGGGAATACACTTCAGAGTCTGTTTCATATCATAATATGAATGTGAGAAGAAGCTGAATACATACTTCAAAATTCATAACAGTGACCCGTTACCTACAGAATTAGTTTTTCTTATGGTGCTGTACCGAGCAAGATACAGAATAATCTTTACAAGGTATGCATCTACTATTGTCCAGTACTATGTGGGATCAATGGGCGGGAGGGTAGCAGTTCTGTTATTTTAAAGGAACACATATATTTCCTTAGATTACACGTTGTTTTCAGATTAAGAAAGGAGGTGCCATGGGAGGTAATTGTCATTTACATGAGGTGCAGATGGTTTTACGCCCAGAGCATATTGATATCTATTTAGTGGAAGTATGTTACATTTTTTGTTTCAGAACTATAAAAAGTTTCTGAACTAAGATTTCATAATGTGGATTGACTACAGAGTTCAGACATCGTTGATTTGTGTGACTGTGTTGTGCGTGTTTCAGGAATGATAATCACATCAATAATGCTCATATGAACTGCAACTCTTCTGGAAGAGTTGGTGGCCCCATCAGCAGCCAGTACAACAGTGTGTCGGCAGCCAGCCACTACTACCAATACCCGATTGTTCAACCCGCTTGCCCCACCTTATAAAGCAGAATTAGTAGCTGCATTTACAGCCATGTTTAGGAAAAACATATGTAACTATAGTACTACGAAAATGTTTTCCATGTATATATATGATAATTAACTAATTTTACCATATGTTCAAATCAATCAGAAATTAGTAATTGCAATTACAAAGGGAAATATTTCTTGATTTGGCGACCTGATTAATTAGCCTTTTTATCGTATTTGAAATAAGTAGATTTATCTTCCAGTTCACTACGTAGCTATAATTATAGTTCACCCCAAACCACAAGCATGTGTTTGTATTCTGCAATATTTTCGTATCATTGCTCACATCTATAAGTTTAACTACAGAACAAGTTAGCTTTATACCCATGCCAGCAACGGTGTATCTGACACACCCTATATGCATTTCTAAAGGGCCCTCCCTTTCTTTGTGAGGAAAATACTTTCACATATATGCAAATGGCTTTGTGATACTGTTCAATGAAGACCTCGCCAAAGCTACAGCTACATGAGAAGCATGGCAAGCATTGTTAGCCAAGCTGCAAGATGCTAACCTCGCACTTGAGCGGCGTAGAAGAAGCAGACCTCGGCAAGCTGCAATACTGGAAAGTGTATTCCCCCTGGTATCTAGCTAAGATGAACTGGCATGTACATTGGTAATGCGTCCTAGCATGTTAGAAATTTTCATTTGCAGTTGCTGGCTTGACCATGTGTACGTAGGAAGGGTAAGGAGGCATTTATTGTTCACCTTGCAAATAACTACTAACAGGATCATGAAAGGTCTATCCAAAGTACTCCCTCCGGTCCTTTTTACTCTGCATATTAGGTTTGTCTGAAGTCAATCTCATCCAACTTTGACCAAGTTTATACAAAAAAACATTAACATTCACATAACAACACCAGTATCATTAGATCCATCATGGAATATATTTTCATATTATATTTAGTAGATACTATATATGCCAATAATTTCTATTACAGATTTGGTCAAACTTAGCAAAGTTTAACTTTCGTCAAATCCAATATGCAGAGTAAAAAGGACCGGAGGGAGTAGTAAAATCTCTACTACATAGGCTCATATATTTCTTTACGGAGGGAGGAGTATCTCCAATGACTCATATGACATAATATTAATGGAGTAACTCATGGTTAAGAAAATCTTACATTTACCCTTATTAAGAGGTTTGGGCATCCACGAAGTTGACATTTTCCGTGTTACCAAGGATGAATTTGTTCCTATTTTACTTCATGAAGAATTCTAACGACATTTTTTCATTAGTCAAGTGGACCAGACAATAAAGCTATTGTCAACTAGAATGTTAACATCCATATATATCTGACATCACATGAAAACTATCAGCTAGCTTGTGGACTAAAGTTTATCTCTATCCAGCGATCCAATATGATGTGTAGATGTACATATGTATATCTTGGTAATTAATAGCATAATAATAATGGTTGTGGTTATACATATGTATTATTTCCTACCCAAATGTGAACATATAGAGAAACATATTTTATTTTCAATATATGTGAATTTTAAAGATCACGTCCTCGCACATTGTGTTCTCCCGATAAAAAATTATAAAATTCTAGCCCGCACATCGGGCGGGCCACTCTGCTAGTTTGTATAACGGCGTATAAATACACTAAAAATAAAAAAAAATAGAAAAAGAATACTAGTAGCGATGGAGAGTAAACACGCTACTACTAGCTATATTAGCAGTAGCGCGGGAGTGAACAAACGTTGCGGCTATATGTCTTAGCAGTAGCCCGTATCGCACGCGCTACTGCTAAGAAATAGCTATAGCGTCTTACTAGTAGTGCGGTGTCCCACGCTACTAGTGGGCATTAAACTCGTGCTACTACTAGGGTTTTCCCTAGTAGTGTCTCAATGGCACACTGAAAGATCTACTAGTGAAAAAGTACATGATATTGAAGAGATCAGTGTTTTGAGTGGAAAGATGGATGAACTTATGAAACTATTTGCTACTAAGAGTGCTTCTTATGATCCTAATGATATGCCTTTGTCCACGTTGATTGAGAATAATAATGAATCTTTGGATATGAATTTTGTTGGTAGGAATAATTTTGGTAACAATGCTTATAGAGGAAACTTTAATTCTACGCCTTTTCCTAGTAACTCCTCTAACAATTATGGTAATTCATACAACAACTCTTATGGATATTTTAGTAAGATGCCCTCTGATTTTGAATCTAGTGTTAAAGAATTTATGAATTCGCCAAAGAATTTTAATGCTTTGCTTGAAGAAAAATTTCTTAAGATTGATGAGTTGGCTAGAAACATGGATAGAATTTCTCTTGATGTTGATTCTTTGAAACTTAGATCTATTCCACCTAAGCATGATATCAATGAGTCTCTCAAAGCCATTAGAATTTCCATTGATGAATGCAAAGAAAGGACCGCTAGGATGCGTGCTAAAAGAGATTGCTTTATGAAAGCGTGTTCTTCTAGTTTTCATGATAATAAAGATGAAGATCTAAAAGTGATTGATGGATCTCCTATTAAATCCTTGTTTTCTAGTATGAATCTGGATAAAGATGGGACTGGAGACGAGTCTAATTTAGTTAAAAGGCGTCCCAATGATTTGGAGTTTTTAGATCTTGATGCTAAAATTGTCAAAAGTGGGATTGAAGAGGTCAAAACTTTACATAGCAATGAACCGACTATTTTGGATTTCAAGGGATTTAATTATGATAATTGCTCTTTAATAGATTGTATTTCCTTGATGCAATCCGTGCTAAATTTTCCGCATGCTTATAGTCAAATAAGGCTTTTACCAAACACATAGTTGATGAGTTAATGCAATCTTATGAAGAAAAACTTGAAATAGAAGTTTCTATCCCTAGAAACCTTTATGATGAGTGGGAACCTACTATTAAAATCAAGATTAAAGATTGTGAATGCTTTGCTTTGTGTGATTTGGGTGCAAGTGTTTCCACAATTCCAAAACTTTGTGTGATATGTTAGGTTTCCATGAACTTGATGATTGCTCTTTAAATTTGCATCTTGAGGATTCAACTATTAAGGAACCTATGGGAAGGATTATTGATGTTCTTATTATTGCAAATATGAATTATGTGCCGTAGATTTCATCGTTCTTGATATAGATTGCAATCCTACATGTCCTATTATTCTTGGTAGACATTTCCTTAGAACGATTGGTGCAATTATTGATATGAAGGAAGGAAATATTAGATTCCAATTTCCGTTAAGGAAAGGCATGGAACACTTTCCTAGAAATAAAATCAAATTACCTTATGAATCTATTATGAGAGCCACTTATGGATTGCCTACCAAAGATGGCAATACATAGATCTTTTCTTGTATCGTGCCTAGCTAGGAGCGTTCAACGATAGCGCTTGTTGGGAGGTGATACGTCTCAAACGTATCTACTTTTCCAAACACTTTCGATATTGTTTTGACCTCATTCTTGCATGATTTGAACTAAACTAACCCGGACTGACGCTGTTTTCAGCAGAGCTGCCTGTATGGTTTTATTGTGTGCAGGAAAACGGATTTTTAGGTATCTCAGAAAAATCCACGAAAAATCACAGAAAATCCACGCACCCGAAGGAACCAGGGGCCAGAGGGGGGCCAGAGGGTGCCCAGGCGCCCTGTGGGCGCCCCCCCTGGGCCGCGCCGGGGGGTCGCCTGGGTGGGCCCCACAACCCCTGGTGCCCTACTTTGCCTCGTATTTTTACTCACGACGCGGAAACCCCAGATCAGAAGTTCTTTTCGCAGTTTTCCGTCGCGGAGCCGCCGCCACCCTCTGTTCTTCCTTGGGAGGGCTAATCTGGAGGCTGAATTGGCCTCCGGAGAGGGGAGATCGTTGCCATCGTCATCATCATCACCACTCCATCATCCCTCCATGACTTCTCCCTCCATGTGTGAGTAATTCCCCTGCTGTAGGCGAAGGGGATGGTAGGGATTGGATGAGTTAGATCATGTAATAGTTTGTCAGATCGTTGGGGGCATGTTGCCTATCATCTACTATGGTGTTTATCATCTTTGCTTCAACTTGTTATTCTTAATGCTTGACACTTAGGGCCCGAGTGCCATGATCTCAGATCTGAACCATATGTGTTTGCATGAATATATTTGTGTTCGTGATCCTATCTATGAGTTGTTTGCACCTATTACGGTTCGGAACCGGCGATCCCAAAAGTGACAGCTTGGGACACCAAAGGGGATGGTCCGTAGTTTGAGGATTACATGTATCCATTGAGTTCATTGCTTTGTTCCGGTGCTCTTTGACAGGAGCACCTTAATCTCCATAAGTTCCTTTTGGCCCCGTTCGTAGCGGGATGGTAGGACAAAAGATGTTGCGCAAGTTCTTATTGCAAGCACGTACAACTACCTACGGGATACATGCCTAATGTTTGATATTTGCCTAGATGATCATTACTTTTCCGTGTGCCGTGCCCCAAGTTAGAATCTATCTCATCCATGCAGCGCCCAACCATCCATCTCCCTACCCTACAGTGTTTTAAACCCTGCTTGTCACTAGTTGCTACTTTTGCCATTTACCTTCACTATTTACTTTTGCTGTTTACTTTTACTATCATTATTATCACTATCATATCACTGTTACCACTTATCTTTTGTTGCAAGTAAGTATATTTCAGGTGCGGTTGAATTGACAACTCAACTGTCAAAGCTTACAAATACTCTTTGGCTCCACGTGTGTCGAATCAATAAATTGGGTTATTCTTACCCGCGAAGACTATCTCGATCCCTTACGGTTGAGGGTTATCAAGTACCATTTTCTGGCGCCGTTGCCGGGGACCATAGCAATATTTACAAGTCTACTTGAGGTATCCTACCTGCTGCACTTCATCCACTATGGGTAAGAAAGGAGACCCCAAGGTTTCGATCTTACTATCTACTACAAGAAGAGGTACTGCTCTGAGCACTAGTGCTACACTTGATTCACCTTCTGTTATGAGTAAGTTTGCCTCACCACCACCACATGATGCTCCTACTGAATCTGTTACTATGTCCGATACTCTTGATGATGCCTCTACTACTTTTGATGATATTAGTTTGCTTGGTTATGCTCTTGAGAAACAAATTGTTGCTGCTGCTAAAAAATCTGAAATTGAACTTCCTGTTACACGCTACCCAATTGGTGAAACTTATGATTATCCTGATTTGAGTAAACTCAAAGAGAGGCTCCTTGATGATGATTACTATATGCTTGATGAAGATTTATGCAGGGAACTGACAGAGTTTTCTGGTTCTGACCCTGAAGTTATTAAGAAACTATTTGAAAAACACTCTTTGAAGAACAAAACCGTTCCTGATCCTGAATTTGCTACATCTCCTATATGCATTGATGATCCTGATTATGATTTCTCTGTTGATCTTTCACTTATACCTATGGTTGAAGCCGACCCCTTTTATGGCAGAGAAAATGATGATGCTATTGCACACCTGACTAAACTCGGTGAGTTAGGTGGCCTGTTTACCACAGATGAGAAGATACGATACTTTTATATCACCAAGCTTCTTCCTTTCTCCTTGAAGGAAGGTGCTAAAGCATGGTATGATTCACTCCCATGCGGTTCCATTAAGAGTCTTCAAGACTTAGCTCACTCTTTTCTTGATAAGTACTTTCCTGCTCATATGCAACATGCTGCTTTACAAAGAATTTATAACTTTAAAAAGTTGCAGGATGAGTCCCTCCCTAAAGCTTGGGGGAGGTACTGCGGTCTGATTCGGGCTAGACCAGGACATGAAATTCCTAAGAATGAATTAATCGATATATTCTATGCTGGTCTAACGGATGAATCCAGGTCCTATTTGGACGGTTGTGCTGGTTGTGTTTTCAGGAAAAGAACACCGGACGATGCGGAGGATTTGATGGGCAGGATTGCCAAAAACCATGAAGATTGGTCCGTCCCTGAACCACCTCCACCACCAAAGAAGAGGGGCATATTTGTTCTAAGCCCCGAAGATATGCGAGAAGCAAAGAAGTCTATTAAAGAGAAAGGTATTAAAGCTGAAGACGTGAAGAATCTACCCCCTATTGAGAAGCTGTGTGAGCCTACTACTCACCCTCCTATGGTAGAGGTACACTCTCTTTTAGATTTCGACGCAAGTGACATCCCTCATGGTAAGCCTCCTGATCAATGTTTAGATGAGTTTGATAATTTTATTATGAAACAAAACCATTTTATTGAGAGGATACAAAGTCAATTGCATGATAATTCTCTTGCTATCAAAAAACTGCTTGATGTTTTAGATAGAACAGCTAATGATGTTGAATGTCTTGTGAAGCATTTTCATATGGTTCAAACTCAGCTTGACCAAATTTCTAATGTGCAAAGAGATCTGCTTGCTAACAATGCCAAACAAGATATTTTGTAGGCTTTCGGGATTAAGACCCGAGGAGGAACTAGCACTCAAGATCCTATCTATCCAGAGGGACATCCGAAGAGAATCGAGCAGGATTCTCAAATGCAGGAAGAAGAAATTGTTGTCTCTCCAAAGAAAAAGAAGAAACATAAGGAGACTGACAATCTAATGATCCTATTGCAGATGAAGAGCCAGCTGTTGATCCCAACAGTGTATCTATATCCGATGCTGAGACTGAAGACGGTGCTGAACCTGAAGGTAAGGATAGTGAGAAGAATGATCCTCCTGAAGTTCGAGAGGAAGAAGCACCTGACAAACGTAAGAGGTACACTAAAGAAGACTTCATCGCAAGAAAACATGGGAAAGAAAGAGAACCATGGGTACAGAAACCCATGCCCTTTCCAGGTAAGTCCATCAAATCTAAAGAAGAAGAGCATTACAATAAGTTTTGTGAGTGGATTAAACCTCTTTTTCTTCAAATCCCTTTGACTGATGCTATTAAGTTACTTCCTTATTCAAAATATATGAAAGATATTGTCACTAATAAAAGAAAAGTTCCTAATGATCAATATCTACTATGCTTGCTAACTACTCTTTCAGTGGCAAGATTCCTGAGAAGCTCGGTGATCCAGGTATACCCACCATTCCTTGCTCCATAATGAATAATTATGTCAAAACTCCTTTATGTGATCTTGGAGCAGGAGTGAGTGTTATGCCTCTCTCTCTTTACGAGAGGCTTTGTTTAGAGAAACTAATTCCTACAGATATCTCCCTTCAGATGGCTGACAAGTCAACCGCTGTTCCGATAGGTATTTGTGAGGATGTTCCCGTAGAGGTTGCTAATTGTTTAATTCTTACTGATTTTGTTGTGCTTGACATGCCCGAGGATGGGAGCATGTCCATTATTCTTGGTAGACCTTTCCTTAACACCGCAGGTGCTATTATTGATTGCAATAAAGGGAAGGTTACCTTCCATGTGAATGATAAAGAACACACGGTATATTTTCCGAAGAAGATCGACAAGAGGCATGCCCTCAACTCTATAGAGAATATCGAGACCGTGAAAATTGGAGAATGGGACTGTCCACTACATGTGCCTCACAAATATAAAACTATCATGGTGGGGACAATGTCCATCAAATTAAAGGTTTAGTAACTACTTCGTAGGAGGTGAGAATTTTTGCTCTATATATCGCCTGTTTGTTGGTAAGACTTGATCAACCTTACTAGTAAACATGTTTTATATAGATAAAAAGTTGAGCTTGTTATGTTTTCATTTGTTTTTAGTTTTTGTCCTACTTGTTGTACCAAGTATTTATGTTTTGAAGCTTCACAATACTACTCACTACTTCAAGTTTTCAGAGAGTTCCACAGCTTTTTGAACTTCGAAAAATTTTCAACAGTGAAGTTTTCAGAAAAATTCCAGAAAAATTTAAATAAAAATTTCCACGTCGGGAGAGACCCAGAAAGTCCTGGGGCCAGCCAGGGGGACCCACTAGGGGCCCAGGCGGCCAGCTGGCGCGGCCCAGCCCCTCGCCGCGCCCACAGGGCGCCTGGGGCCCACAGGACCCCTCTCCAGGTATGTCTTCTTCCTCTCTCTCTCTCTCTTTCTCCAAAAACGCGAGTTCTGCACTTGTTCTTGTGTTCTTGCTGTTCTTGGAGGCGATTCTTCGATCTCTCTCTACAGCCCCTCATTTGAGCTGAAATTTTGAGCAAATACTCCCTGGTATGTGACTCCTCCACCCCTCCAATTAGATTTTTGATTGGTGGCCTCATTTGTGAGTATTTAGTAGTTCTTGGTGCTGTAGAGATGAGCTTGCATGCATGTGTAGAAAGTTATTTTCCAAGTTTTTATGCAAGTTTATGCCTTGGGCAAGTGAGTTGAGTAGTCTGCCTTAACTCATCTTGTTTTAATCCTCATTTTTATAATTGCAAAAAAAATTCAGAAATGAGTTTGTTAGGAAGGGCAGAAGGGTGGCTTGAGAAGAGGAGGCCCGCACACTCCGATCGAGTTACTAGAGCCGCAGCTTCACCATCGACTGCTAGGGTGAGCTATAATGAAGATCATGTGCCCCTGGAGTTGTTGGAAGACACAAGTCCAGCACGTGCGATGACATTTCCATGTGATGAATTCCTCGAAGCTGCGGGAATCAAGGATGAGTTTTATAATCTTTGTGCTAATGCAGGTTTGACACGACTCGTCACGAGCCGTGTTACCAAGTATCAAAAACTCACCTCCAGTTTCATTAACAGTTTTAGATATAATCCTGATTCAGGTGCTATTGAGTTTAAAATTTACAATGATCTTATCACCATGACTTTGGGAAATTTTTGTGAAATAATAGGTGTGCCGAACGTTGGGAGGACGGCTAGGATGGCCACTCAGCCCTCCGAGCTGAAAACCGTCATCAACTCTCTCTGCAGCATGGGTACGAGGGATATTCATCGGTCGAAGATCTCCAGCATCTTATTTACTCACCTCATGTATTTCACATATTATATTGCCAGAGGGGTGTTAGCTCGTGACAACACGAGCAGCATTTCTGCTCCGGATATTGCTATCCTGGCAGCAGCCCTCTCAGGGAGGTCTGATTATAATCTGGGTGCCTTAATTGCTCGACGCCTTGCTATGAACGGTAACAAGGGGGACTTATATGGTGGCGTTTATGCCACACTTATCTTAGAACATCTTGGAGGCACCCCACACCCTGATGATAATCCTTTTACTTATTTAAGCTTTGATCTTGCTGCTATGAAAACGCATAAGTTTGTCACCATGGGTTCTGATCTTGATAATCTTGTTTATATCTTGCGTTTCGGAATTACCGCGGAACGCGAGATCCGTCTACTTGCACCTCTTTTGTTTGATTTTTCTCGCAGGAACGGATGGTCCTTTGATGTTGTCCAATTCGATGAGTTCATGGTCCAGCATCAGTTTCATAACCCCATGGAGGGGGTTGTGCCCGACGAGGAGAAGCACGGTGAGTTACCACATTTTCAGGAAGAGACCGCCACCGAGTTTGGTGAAGGTTCTTCATCTGTTTGGCGCTCGGAACCTTCCTCGTGGGAGACTCCGAGAAGTTCGGTGTACGCGCCAGCATCCTTCTACGACCCTTGGACTCACCATCATACCCCCGGAGCAGGAGGCTCCTGGGGGCAGTAGCTGCTACCAACTTAGGCCAAAAGCCTAAGCTTGGGGGAGTACGTGCCCCTCTTACTTTTCCATTGTATTATCCGTTTTATTCACTTTGATCTTTTCGAAGTTTTTGCCCGTTCTTCTTTGTTTCTCTCTTTGCAAAAACAACAAAACGATTTTCTCTTTCTTTTGCTTTTATTCAACCTTTGAAAAATCCAAAAAGATTTCCTTTCTCTCTTTAGTTTGCTTTGTTTTCAGAGTTCAGCTCGAGTCCGTGATGGCATTTAATTATATTTCCTACGTTCGATCGTGCAAGTGACAAGCAGTAATGACGAAGATCGACTGAAGGGAAGCAACAAGGAAGATCGGTATGAACTCTTTTTGTTTCTACTTTTGTACATATGCCTGTACTTATGATCTAGAGACCAGCTTGTAGCGACATAGTGCTATGTTTACAATGCTCTTTCAGTGGTTCATGCTTTACTTGTGGCTAGTCTCGAATAACTAGAGAATATAATGTGTTATTAAAATGATCTACATGCATTGCACTATTCATAGTCTGGTATACTAAGGTGGTATTTCCCTTTAGAGAATTTTTGGATTGACTTGGCACATGCTTACACATGTTAAGACTAAAAAGTCTACTCTGCCTTGATGATCTTTGAGTTTCAGAATAGTTATATCACTTTCATGCCCAATTCAATGTTGCTTTGTCGCTCTGCATGATTATGACCGTTATTGCTCTCTAGTTGGTCGCTTCCCAGTCTTTTGCTAAACTTCCACCTGTACTAAGCGGACTGACTGCTTGTGCATCCAAAATCCTTAAAACCAGTTATGCCATATGAGTCCACTATACCTTCCTATACATGGTATTTACCTGCCATTCCTAACAAAGACTTTCGTGTACCACCTCGAAATTAATCAAAAGCATTTCTCTTTTTGTGCCTATGTTTTAGCTCATGAGGAAGTAGTAGTTAATTCATGATCTTTTTAAGTTGGACAAGTTTCACCCCTGGATTGCATGTCTAATGTGCAAACCCTTAATACGAGAAGGAACTGGCATCGAGTGCGCCCGGCTCAAAAAGGTAATATAACAAACAAACCCTCTTTCACGCTTTGTTCATGAGAAATCAGAAAACTTTGGCAGTGATAAACAAAGGAGATTAAGGGGATGTGATCGTCCTCATGCGGGAGCCGTTCCTCGAGACTTGTCCACTCAAAGAGTGATTGAGTTATCTACTAGCATTCGTTGACGAAATATGCACCTCTCAAAAACATTTTTACCTCTGTTTCTAAAAACCAAGAGCTCTGGTACATGTTTAGTTTTTGTTTCCGATCACGGGTTTTCAACTTTGCCAACAAAAGCCACGGTTCGAGAGTCTTCACCTTCTTTCTTCAAAGCACTAACTAGGAGAGCATAATTGTCATTCTGAGTGTAATGTGCATTGTCCCAAAGTATTACATTGTCTTCTGCATACTTGTGATATGATTTATTTTGAAATTCTTAGTTCTAGTCTCCTTTAAAACTCTGGAGGAGTTTCTGCATTTATGTTTTGCTTCACTCATGGAGACTAGCGAGATACCACCCTAGTATGCTCAAGCTATGTGCAATGTAATCTTGTCTTTTTTTTCAGTAGTATATTAATTACTTTTAAGTATTTGTGACTAGTCACTTGAAAGAAGGATTGCTCCTTGCATTGTCCTCATAGTACTGTTTTAATACTTGCTAGACTCTTTTCGTAGTACATGCTTATATACATCTAATGAAGCAAAAGACTTTGTCAAAGTTTTCTTTGTCGCGTCCAGTTTGTTCAACTGAATTGCTTGAGGACAAGCAATATGCTAAGCTTGGGGGAGTTGATACGTCTCAAACGTATCTACTTTTCCAAACACTTTTGATATTGTTTTGACCTCATTCTTGCATGATTTGAACTAAACTAACCCGGACTGACGCAGTTTTCAGCAGAGCTGCCTGTATGGTTTTATTGTGTGCAGGAAAAAGGATTTTTAGGTATCTCAGAAAAATCCACGAAAAATCACAGAAAATCCATGCACCCGAAGGAACCAGGGGCCAGAAGAGGGGCCAGAGGGGGGCCAGGGGGTGCCCAGGCGCCCTGTGGGCGCGCCCCCCCTGGGCCGCGCCGGGGGGTCGCCTGGGTGGGGCCCACACCACCTGGTGCCCTACTTTGCCTCGTATTTTTACTCACGACGCGGAAACCCCAGATCAGAAGTTCTTTTCGCAGTTTTCCGTCGCGGAGCCACCGCCACCCTCTGTTCTTCCTCGGGAGGGCTAATCTGGAGGCTGAATTGGCCTCCGGCGAGGGGAGATCGTCGCCATCGTCATCATCATCACCACTCCATCATCCCTCCATGACTTCTCCCTCCATGTGTGAGTAATTCCCCTGCTGTAGGCGAAGGGGATGGTAGGGATTGGATGAGTTAGATCATGTAATAGTTTGTCAGATCGTTGGGGGCATGTTGCCTATCATCTACTGTGGTGTTTATCATCTTTGCTTCAACTTGTTATTCTTAATGCTTGACACTTAGGGCCCGAGTGCCATGATCTCAGATCTGAACCATATGTGTTTGCATGAATATATTTGTGTTCGTGATCCTATCTATGAGTTGTTTGCACCTATTACGGTTCGGAACCGGCGATCCCAAAAGTGACAGCTTGGGACACCAAAGGGGATGGTCCGTAGTTTGAGGATTACATGTATCCATTGAGTTCATTGCTTTGTTCTGGTGCTCTTTGACAGGAGCACCTTAATCTCCATAAGTTCTTTTTGGCCCCGTTCGTAGCGGGATGGTAGGACAAAAGATGTTGTGCAAGTTCTTATTGCAAGCACGTACAACTACCTACGGGATACATGCCTAATGTTTGATATTTGCCTAGATGATCATTACTTTTCCGTGTGCCGTGCCCCAAGTTAGAATCTATCTCATCCATGCAGCGCCCAACCATCCATCTCCCTAGCCTACAGTGTTTTAAACCCTGCTTGTCACTAGTTGCTACTTTTGCCATTTACCTTCACTATTTACTTTTGCTGTTTACTTTTATTATCATTATTATCACTATCATATCACTGTTACCACTTATCTTTTGTTGCAAGTAAGTATATTTCAGGTGCGGTTGAATTGACAACTCAACTGTCAAAGCTTATAAATACTCTTTGGCTCCCCGTGTGTCGAATCAATAAATTGGGTTATTCTTACCCGCGAAGACTATCTCGATCCCTTACGGTTGAGGGTTATCAGGAGGCAACCCAATTTTATTTTCTTTGTTTTTGCTTATGTTTAGGAATAAATATTGCAAATAGCTTATGTTTAGATGTGGTTTGTGTTTTAATTAGTGTTTGTGCCAAGTAGAACCTTTGGGAAGACTTGTGTGAAGTTTATGCGATCATGCTGTAAAAAACAGAAACTTTAGCGCTCACGAGATTAGCTATTATTTTTTGTTGGAGAGTGGTTTTTAGTTGATTCTTTTTGCAGATGATTAGTAGACAAGTTCCTCACGTCCACCAATTTTTTTTTAGAGTTACAGAAGTATTCGAAAGTTACAGATTGCTACAGACTATTCTGTTTTTGACAGATTCTGTTTTTCGTGTGTTGTTTGCTTATTTGGATGAATCTATGAGTAGTATCGGGGGGGGGGGGATGAATCATAGGGAAGTTGGAATACAGTAGGTTTAACACCAATATAAACAAAGAATGAGTTCATTACAGTACCTTTGAGTGGTGGTTTGTTTTCTTATACTAACGGAGCTCACGAGATTTTTGGCTAAGTTTTGTGTTGTGAAGTTTTCAAGTTTTGAGTAAGGATTTGATGGATTATGGAACAAAGAGTGGCAATAGCCTAAGCTTGGGGATGCCCAAGGAGCCCCAAGGTAAAATTCAAGGACAACCAAAAGCCTAAGCTTGGGGATGCCCCGGGAAGGCATCCCCTCTTTCGTCTTCGTCTATCGGTAACTTTACTTGAGACTAAAATTTTATTCAACACATGATATGTGTTTTGCTTGGAGCGTTATGTATGATTTGAGTCTTTGATTTTAGTTTACCACAATCATCCTTGCTAGACACACTTTTTGAGAGAGATACACATGATTCGGAATTTATTAGAACACTCTATGTGCTTCACTTATATCTTTTGAGCTAGATAGTTTTTTCTCTACTGCTTCACTTATATCTTTTTAGAGCACGGTGGTGGATTTATTTTGTGGAAATTGTTGATCTCTCATGCTTCACTTATATATTTTTGAGAGTCTCCTAGAATAGCATGGTAATGTGCTTGGGTTATAAAACTAGTGCTAATATGATAGGCATCCAAGATGGGTATCGTAAAACCTATCATATAAAGTGCATTGAATATGATGAGAAGTTTGTTACTTGATGATTGTTTCGATATATGAGGATGGCGATATTAGAGTCATTCTAGTATAGTAGTTGTGAATTTGAGAAATACTTGTGTTGAGGTTTGCAAGTCCCGTAGCATGCACGTATGGTAACCGTTGTGTGACAAATTTGAAGCATGAGGTATTTCATTGAGTGTCATCCTTTGTGTGGATGTCGGCATCGCGCGATGGTTAACTCCTACCAACCCTTCCCCTAGGAGCATGCGTGTAGTACTTTGTTTTGATGACTTGTAGATTTTTGCAATAAGTATGTGAGTTCTTTATGACTAATGTTGAGTCCATGGATTATACGCACTCTCACCCTTCCACCATTGATAGCCTCTCTTGTACCGCACAACTTTCGCCGTTACCATACACCCACCATATTCCTTCCTCAAAATAGCCACCATACCTACCTATCATGGCATTTCCATAGCCATTCCGAGATATATTGCCATGCAACTTTCCACCGTTCCGTTCATATGACACGCTTCATCATTGTTATATTGTCATGCATGATCATTTAGTTGACATCGTATTTGTGGCAAAGCCACCATTCACAATTCATTCAAACATGTCACTCTTGATTCATTGCACATCCCGGTACATCGCCGGAAGCATTCACATAGAGTCATATTTTGTTCTAGCTTCGAGTTGTAATCTTTGAGTTGTAAGTAAATAAAAGTGTGATGATCTTCATTATTAGAGCATTGTCCCGTGTGAGGAAAAAAAAAGAAAGGCCAAATAAAAAAAGGAGATGGCCCAGAAAAAAAGATAGGGGGGCTAAAAAAAAGGGAAAAGCCCCTCCAAAAAAATGAGAGAAAAAGAGAGAAGGGACAATGCTACTATCCTTTTCCACACTTGTGCTTCAAAGTAGCACCATAATCTTCATGATAGAGAGTCTCTTGTTTTATCACTTTCATATACAAGTGGGAATTTTGGCTCGTATATCCAACGATGGGCTTCCTCAATTGCCCTATGTCTTGATGAGCAACCAAGTTGGATGCACGCCCACTTAGTTTCTTTTGTTGAGCTTTCATACATTCACAACTCTAGTGCATCCGTTGCATGGCAATCCCTACTCACTCACATTGATATCTATTGATGGGCATCTCCATAGCCCATTGATACGCCTAGTTGATGTGAGACCATCTTCCTCTTTTGTATTCTCCACAACCACCACTCCATTCCACCCATAGTGCTATATCCATGGCTCACGCTCATGTAATGCGTGAAAGGTGAAAGAGTTTAAAAAATTAAAGTATGAAATAATTGCTTGGCTGAAACCGGGGTTGTGCATGATTTGAGTATTTTGTGTGACGAAGATGGAGCATAGCCAAACTATATGATTTTGTAGGGATAAACTTTCTTTGACCATGTTATTTTGAGAAGATATGATTGTTTTGTTAGTATGCTTGAAGTATTGTTGTTCTTATGTCAATATAGACTTTTATCTTGAATCTTTCGGATCTGAACATTCATGCCACAATAAATAAAATTATATTGAGAATTATGTTAGTTAGCATTCCACATCAAAAATTCTGTTTTTATCATTTACCTAATCGAGGACGAGCAGGAATTAAGCTTGGGCATGATTGATACGTCTCCAATGTATCTATAATTTTTTATTGTTCCATGCTATTATATATTCTGTTTTGGATGTTTAATGGGCTTTATTATACACTTTTATATTATTTTTGGGACTAACCTACTTACCCAAGGCCCAGTGCAAATTGCTGTTTTGTTTTGCCTATTTTAGTGTTTCGCGGAAAAGGAATATCAAACGGAGTCCAAACGGAATGAAACCTTCGGGAGAGTTATTTTTGGAACAATATCAACACGGAAGACTTGGAGTACACGCCAGGGAGCAAAAGAGGTGGCCACGAGGGTAGGGGGCGCGCCCAGGGGGGTAGGCGCGCCCCCTCCCTCGTGGGCCACCTGTTGCTCCCCCGATGCCCCTCTTCAGCCTATATATACTCTCATACCCTGAAAACATCGATGCAATAGATGAAACCCTAATTCCACCGCCGCAACCTTCTGTTCCCGTGAGATCCCATCTTGGGGCTTATTCCGAAGCTCCACCGAAGGGGGATCGATCACGGAGGGCTTCTACGTCAACACCATAGCCTCTCCGATGAGTTGTGAGTAGTTTACCACGGACCTTCGGGTCCATGTTATTAGCTACATGGCTTCTTCTCTCTCTTTGGATCTCAATACAAAGTTCTCCTCGATCTTCGAGGAGATCTATTCGATGTAATCTTTTTGCGGTGTGTTGGTCGACATCCGATGAATTGTGGGTTTATGGTCAAGATTATCTTTGAACAATATTTGATTCTTTTCTGAAATCTTATCATTATAATATCCTTGCAAGTCTCTTCAAATTATTAGTTGGTTTGGCCTACTAGATCAATAATGGGAGAAGTGCTTGGCTTTGGGTTCAATCTTGTGGTGTCCTTTCCCAGTGACAGCAGGGGCAGCAAGGCACGTATAGTATTGTTGCCATCGAGGATAAAAAGATGGGGTTTATATTATATTGCATGAGTTTATCCCTCTACATATAGTCATCTTGCTTAAGGTGTTACTCTGTTCTTGTGAACTTAATACTCTAGATGCATGCTGGATAGCGGTCGATGTGAGCAGTAATAGTAGTAGATGCAGAATCGTTTCGGTCTACTTGTCACGGACGTGATGCCTATATATAATGATCATGCCTAGATATTCTCATAACTATGCGCATTTCTATCAATTGCTCGACAGTAATTTGTTCACCCACCATAGAAATCTTCTATCATGAGAGAAGCCACTAGTGAAACCTATGGCCCACGGGTCTATCTTTATCATATTAGTTTCCCGTCAACTTGCCAATTTTTATTGCCTTTATTTATTAGCTTTATTTACTTTTTCTCTATACCAAAAATACAAAAAATATTATCTTATCATATCTATCAGATCTCACTCTCGTAAGTGACCGAGAAGGGATTGAGAACCCCTTTTATCGCGTTGGCTGCGAGGTTCTTATTTGTTTGTGCAGGTGCGAGGGACTCACGCATGGTCTCCTACTTGATTGATACCTTGGTTCTCAAAAACTAAGGGAAATACTTACGCTAATGTGCTGCATCGCCCTTTCTTCTTCGAGGGAATACAATGCAAGCTCAAGAAGTAGCAAGAGCAAGGGAAGAAGAGATGGCAGCCCTCACCCCCTCTATTTATAGGAAAACCAAGGGGTAGTGTGCCTCCAAAAATTACCAAAAAACCCCATGCTTTAGGTCACATATGAGGGGTTTATGGGCAAAATGGGATGCCATGTGGAGCTCCATGGAGCTCCACCATGCTTGGCCAGCCACCCCCTTGGGGGCCCCCATGAGGGGCTTCGTTGGCCCCCAAGCCCTTCTAGAAGCCTTTTTGCAAAAGCCCTATTAGGTGGTTTTCCAAAAAAAAAATCCATAAAGTGATTTTCACTATTCACGACGACATTTTTCAGCGTCCCTTCGAACTGAAAATATTTATGTGGGCTTAGAACATTTCCAGTACCCACTAAAATAATTTTCAATGTGTTTCGGAACAATTCTGGTTTAGAGATTTTCATCTACGAAACGCATCTGAAGTGGCTCCGGCAGCTCCAGAATATTTCCAGTTTTTATCCCGGAAAATTCCAAAAAGTTTCCAGAATGATTCTGGCACTCTCCAAGAATTAATAGGCATGTGCCGAAACCAATTTGACTTAATAGTATATCCCGAAACAACTTTTTGGTTTCACCGAAACTCATTCGATGGCCTCTCTCTGCGGAACTTTTCTGCTGTCCGAAACCTTTTCCGGCTTCCGAAACTTTTTCGATGATTTTATCTCAGACTCCGTGTTTAGTATTCAGCAGATAGATGACCCTTAAGCATGTGACCCTATTGGTTCGGTGAAGTATAGACATGACCCTGAACCCCTTCCGATCAATGATCAACATCGGTGTCGTGGAAACCCATATTGACCCCTATACCCACACGAATAAATATTCGAGTGAACCTCCAGTTGCAGTGAGCTATTCTTGTTGCTTTGCGATATGTCACAAACACCCGATGTCAGATTTATTACATCCCCGTGGACGAACAATTTGATCACCATGCAAGTTACCTCGTTACCGGTTTTGTTCTCTTTTCTCATTTTCGTGTTCCGGCTTCCCAGTGATCAAAACACAACATGTCTGGCCAGACGATTATGGACACCGTAACAGCAAGAGGGCCCGAGAATATCTCTCCATCGTCGGAGGAGCAAATCCCAATCTTGAGCTATCTTGTTACTTTTCATACTTTTCGGTGAACTCGTAAGCCGCCGCAATAGCCACCCAGTTACGGATGACGTTTAACAAACCCCAAAGTTCACGAAGCAAGCACGAAGGAACTCGATACTCTCATGGTCTGAGGAATTATGCAAACATTAACTATCTCTGTGATATTAATCATAATCTTGTGACGAAAAGAATCCCATAGCATAACATCAATTTGGGTCGATTCAACACACGTGTTCTACAAACACCGTGCCCTCAAAATTGCCAGCATAGACATGCCCATGATCAGGAAAAGAATACATTTTACCGTTTAGTATACCACACGTGCACATGACTTTCCATCCGAGCCTCGTGGATATTGTAGGCTCGAGAATCATTGCAGTTATAGCATGGAAGCTAAACTTTCATTACAAACTTTAAAGATACAAAATAACTGTTATTACTGCCTCTAGGGCATATCTCCTACATACCTGGTCCCCCAGGGCAGGCCAAGGGGCAATGAGGCCCAAATCATTTGTATACTATAGCAACTCCTACAGTGTACGAAGGCGGCCTTGGGCGGCCTGCTAGGTTAGATCCGCCCCTACATGAGACGGGGAAGGGGAGAGAGATTGGGCATAGACATGTGGGGCACATATACCGGGCTAATTATCGGAGAACTTTTTGATTTGTGATCTGCCGAAGATGCTCGTCACTGACAGTTTTGTATCGGTAAGCTACATGCATGGATGGCGGTTTAGATTAGGACACACACGAGCCATGACTTAGCCCTCAATCAACCAACCACAACCAACAACCGAAGCCTGACGCGGTGATAATTTACTCTAGCCTCCCGTTCAACCTTCTGAGGGCCAGTGACCCGATCTGCCATCATCATCCACACTCCAACTAAGCCACTTTTTAAAAGAAATAACTGGTTAGGGTGAAACTTATTTTCTATGTGTAATTTTGAACATTATTTGAGGCAGCAATCCAGGTAGTAACCCAGAACCATCACAATTGGATTTTGACATATATCCTCCAAGGAATACAAGTAGAAAATACAGTTCACAAGTCATGTTCAAAAGAAATAGGCAATACACGCAAGTATCCATGTACTTTCTTGGCACTATTTGTTCCAAATAATTGAACTTGCTTTTTTCCAATAGCATCCCCACACGTTGGGCACCTGTTTTTCTAATACTAGGCCAGTTTAAGGCTACCTACCATCATATCATCAATTCAACCATTGTATTTCACACTAGAACGATGCCCATGCATTGCAATGGAATATAAATATTCTAATGCGTTATCTTGTGATTTACCTGCTAATAATATGTGATCGTGTAAATAAATGTTCATCAAATTTTATCCATGATTTATCTTATATTTTGATCAGAAGTGATTTGCCTGCACATAGTAGGTGACTATATAAATAAATGGTCATCGAATTATGCCCATGATTTACCTTATATTTTGATTAGAAGTTTGGTAAGTAATTAAAGTGAAGTCTATTTAGAAGATAATCAAATTTAGTTGATTGCTTACGTGAAATGTTGAAAGAAGAGGTGGTAAGGTGAAATGAGAACCGTATGTTCTTTTTAAATAGTAGAGATACAGAGCCGGCTCACCTACCGTGCGTGAAACCTGGTGTACCATATAATGGAAGATGCCCATATATACTTTCCTCCTCCTCATGTGCCACTAACCATGTGATCCATTGCCGTGTGCTTTGTCGTTGTATTTGTGGCATGAAAACTAGTCATAGAAATGGAAGGTATTAGGAAAATTTTCGATGACATCAAGCCAAGCTCAAGCTACGAGACTCCGCTTGATGGTTTCATAAGGCCCATCAGTTTAGCCACTGGATCCATTAATCCTTCTGTAGTGGCAGCTCAAATAGCCTCACGTGTGCCTTTTTATATAGGTGGAGTTGTCACTGGCCATTCATCTTGTTGTCAAGCCGCAGGAAGAGACATGAAGGCATGGTTGGCGCAGGCGAAATCTGCTGCAGACATTCTAGTGAGGTGCGACTTGCAAAGCTAGCTACAGTTTCTTCTGGTACGAAGTGATAGCTGTGACTGACACACAGAGAGAAGCCGCATGGGCTACAAGATGAATCGGGCTGGGCCCAATTCAAGCAAGGGTCACTAGCGCAACACTAGTCCCGGGCCACTATGGAGATAGTTGCAGTGACTCTGGCACATCACCTCCACTACTCTGTGCCACAACGAACTAGTACTGCATGCCTGCACGGTCACCTTGTTAAGTGAGCTTGCTTGCAACAATCGAACAGAGAAGAGTATGTGGTGTTTCCACCAAAGTTCGTTTACACTTCTTATTTCACGGGTGAAAAGTTCATTTACACTTCTAACCATACATGCTTCCAACACGTAATCTTTATCTTAACCTAATAAAGTTCACGGGTGTAAAGGACGGAATCTTTCATAGTTCTCCATAAGTCACTTCTTTATATCCGTTGATTTTATGTTAAATATAAAAATTGATGGTTGAGATTAAAGAGGATCCGATCCAAAACGTAACCGTGTCTGCGTGGGTATACGTTCACACCAACGAATCCATCCTTATTTGGGCCGAGCAAGCCCATCAGTGCCTGGACTATTTTCTTGTCTTTCTTCGAGAAAGAAACGAGAAAGAGTCGTACGCTCTTCCTCTATAAAAAGGTAAAACGATCCCCTCAAAAGAAAAACGACCAAGACTCTCTTCCAGTCGAGTCGACCTCTCCCATAAATATGCCGCTTGTGACGAGGACAAATAGCAGACGAGTTGCCAGATGAGGAGGCATAAGCCAAGGTGAACGGAAGAGCCACGCCGAGGCCGATGGCGACGAAGGAACCACCATCATCTTCCTCTCCCGCCCAGTCGTGAGATCACGTTCATGCATGTGCCGAGGCCCGAGGTCAACACGAACGAGGCCCTCGCTGTTGGGGATCCTTCTTCCACCGAGCCCGCAACACGGCATGAGCACCGCCAGCCACAATCCAGGCCAGAGCCAACCAAAGGCGGCGACTCGATCAGCAAGAGCAGTACAAAAAAAATTGTCCGTCCGAATCCTCACATGGATTGGTTGGTGTACCAGAAGGATTGGTCCAATATCACTCCTGTTTTCCTATGATCGTATGTTCTTCTGATTTTTCCATTGTGATCGTGGTTTTCATACAGCCGGCATCCAATCTGGTCTCCCTCCCCGATTAGATCGGTTGCTCCTCGGTTATATATGCGCATGAATCAACATTTCCACAACTGTCCAGCCATTGACGCCGTCTTTCTCGCTGCAAGCGATATCAAGATATCTTGCCAAGCTGTCTTTCCGTTGGAACGGAACCACGCGGCCATCGGCCTTCGCTCTAGGTCGAGCTTCATCTGGACCAGGCCCATAGAAAAAAATTCGACGAAATTTCCGAAATTTCTCAAAATTTCGCTCATTACTAGGGTCCTCGAAACATTTACGTTTCGTTTAAATTATTTCGGTATTTTAAAATTAAACGTATAAGAGAGGGCTGGAATCTAACTTAGTTGTATTGATATGCTTAGCAGAGTGGTAGGCTGGTGTTAATAAATACTTTCGAGGCTCTGTTCAAATCCCAGTGGCACATTATTTTTTTTACTATACTATTCCTGCCATACGAAATTTTGAAAAAAAAATATGGCACTGGAATTCGAACCTGGATCTACAAAGACTGAAGTAGTGATCGCACCATTCAGATAGAGAGTTCTGATGTAAAATTGGTGCTAAAAAGTTACTTATTCAATACTTACTGTTCGAATTTATTCAAATTTAATTAAAAATTTCGTTAATTTGCTCGAAATGGTTTTTGAAATTTCCGAAATTTCGGTGCTTTCAAGGCTGAGCGAAAAAAAATTGGTTTCGAAAGTGAAAACTATGACCAGGCCAACCCGTGTAATTCCTCCGGCGACCTTCTCCGCCACTCAGCGCCATCTTCGTTGGATGATCCATGCCCCGCCTGCGCGCGTCTCACTGTTGCCACCGGCCATCATAATCTCACGGTCTCCCATCCCCACAAATCATCCTGGTACGGGAAGTGGGTAACGCACGATCACAGCAGTGAGCTGCGTTTGGGGCAGCTCAACGGAGGCGCTGGTCGCGGAGGGCATGTTGCTGGCTCGCCAGGGGAGATGGACGGGGATGACTGGACTAGGACAGGCTGGTGTGGGGACTGCAGGGGAGGAGAGAGGGACGGCTGTTCTGTATGTGCGCTGCTGGTGTGCTGCTATTAGCTGCACCATACTGCTGCTTCTCTGTTGTTTGTTGAGTGATGTGCTTGTAGTTGCTGCTGGTAATTTTGATGTGGATGATGCACAGGGGTGAAAGGGGAGTGACCGGACGATTTATCTGTGACCTAAATTTGACAGGTCAAATTAAGCTGGTCTGTTTGCTGCTGGCTGGCTTCATGTGACGCTATAGTGCACTATGAAGAAGTAGGGATGTTTACGTACAGGACCATGAACCTTTTCATGTATTGGATTTTATGGTAAAATATTGCTTCCTTCACCCCAGTCTTTACGGTTCATTTGGCAATTGATACTGGGCTATGGAACTACAATATGTACTCGGTAAGTTCCCTTGCAGCGGTATCTTTTCTAAGTGCTAAATCACTTATTGCTAGCAAATAACTCCTTTGACCAGCAAAGCCACCGTACGAGTGTGTGCAGAGATGTCTCAACAGGAGAATAGCTCAGTCCTGAGCTATACAATTGATGGAGCCGCCTACATAATTTGGACTTAAAATTACATGGTAGAATTTGCTTCCATCTTGCTAATTCAAATTTACTTACTATCTTTTAAACACTATAACAATTCTAAACATCATATAATGTACAATGTTTTTCAAGAAGTTTATTTACATTTGATTATGTCACTTCAATGTGAGATGGGTTGTAAATACTGGTCACTAAATAATACTCCCTCCGTCCGAAAATACTTGTCATCAAAATGAATAAAAGGGAATGTATCTAGATGTATTTTAGTTTTAGATACATCTCATTTTGTCCATTTTGATGACAAGTATTTTCGGACGGAGGTAGTACTATCACAGCTGATGTTTAACTTTTGTAAGCTAGATCGCCTGTATTCTATGTGCATTTTGAGAGACAATAACTAATTGTCATGCATACATACTTTTTCTATTACAGCATATAGCAACTTAAAGGTTGTTCAGTGTTTTTTCCATTCTCTTTCCATCCCACCCTTGGTGACATACTCCTCAATGCTCTCGAAACTACGGTAGTGCTGGTTGCCCAACCCGCATTTTCTTTCGTTGCAACGCACAACCGATTTCTCGTCCCTTGTTTTCTCCCGTTGCAACGCACGTGCTCTTTTGCTAACAAAGTCAAAACTCATCTGCGAATGTCCAGTTTCATCTTACAAAGTGCGAACAGTTTCTGAACTTTTATGAACAATATTATAAATGGCACAAATATATTTTTATGATGTGATTTTAAGAAAAAACCGGCCGAAGAATATTTTTTTTTACATTATGAACATATTTTCAAACATTTGAATATTTTTTTGGATGTAACTTTTAATGGTACTAGCATTTCTTTACGAATTTTGCAAACAAATATTATAGTTTTGATGTACAATTTAAAGAAATTTGACTAGCATATTTTAAAAGTGCGAACAATTTGCTTTCGAATACTATGAATAGTTTCAAAATTGCCTGACTAATGTTTTGACATTTCATGAAAATAGTTTTAATGCCGAGTAAATGATTCTCTAACATTTATGTAAAGTAATTTTTTAAATATGAAGTAACACAAAATAAAGAATGCAAGGAACCAATTAAGAATTAATCGGGTGGCTCACTACAGATCCTCTGAGCCCGGGCGAATGTCCGTCTTGCAATAAGCGAGATATAGAGGCACCTGCTCGTGGATGAAGAAATGGTCCGCTAAACAATAAGCAAAGTGAAATTGAGCCATCGTCACAATAGTTCTCTACTAATCCCCGGCGAACCTGATTCAGATTTCCATTGAACGGCCTTGCTTACCAGTAGAAGAGCAACTCGGGCTACACGTTACACAGTGAACCAGAGACATCAGACATGCACCTATATGACGCGGGGCCAGCCAGAAGAAAGGAAATTACATATGTACCATGATCCACTAGAAAACTTATGTACCATATATGGTGTACGTTAAGCTGCTCAAATGATCCTTTTTTAATTTGGGATCAACGGATGATTTTAGTATAAGCATATTTTATGGAATAGGAATAAATTTCATCACTACCGTGGTTCCGGTTTCTTATAACTGCATTTTATTTCGCTATAGAACATAACCACAATTTGTCGATTTTTTTCCCAAAAGATATAACTTTTAGGGTAAAATCTTACTCAGAGATTTGTTCATGCAATTCTGCTGTCCATTAGAAATGCTTTGTTATAGCTGATGTTCAATTTTTATTAAGAGATTAGCAGGAACCCTATGAGCGCAAATAGTGATCCCGATACTTGGTGAAGTTATGTGAGACTTCGTGGTTTATTGTTTTCTTCTTGTTTTAGAGGGAACCTCGACAAGAGGGTATAGGTGCTCATTCAATATCACAAAGAAGAATATACTTGATTCGATTTATAAGAAAAACTGGGCCAAAAATCACACATGCTTGCTTGATTAGGAAACAATGAAACTAAAACTCGGACCACAAGCGCAAAAAAAAAACTACAAGGACACAACTAGCACACCATAGCCTACTCGCATGCAACCGGAGAGAAATGAACAAGCTCTTGGGTGACACCTTCAGGAAGCAAACACAACGCCATCAGGCTATGTCATTGCCGGTATCAAACCTAGTCGATCAATAAAGCTTTCACCCAATAACCACCACAAGACTCCTCACTCGAACCCGAGAAAGGATCCGGCCACACCAACAACTAGCACGACAATCCAAGAAACTACCAACCACAACCTCTGGATACCGCTCTGAAATGGCGCCATCGTGCCCGGTAACCAGTCCCCATAGGAAGCAAGGCTTGGGCCCAGATCCCTTCGAACCACCATCTCACTGAGCCCCAGGAAAGGGGAAAAAGCCTTGTCAGCGAGGACCACAGAGAATGGCAGACCATGGTAGGAAGATGAAAAGGTAGCGTTGTGACCATAGGAGAACCTCCCTACCTGTGCCACACCCAATACGGCATGCGCAAACTTGCCAAATACCCACAAAGAGTAGTGTTGTGACCATAGGCGAACCTCTCCACCGTCCATGCTCCAGCCTCGGCTCCCATAGCAACGGCTAAATCGCATGTGAGATGACGACCAACAACGTTGCAGCTCATCCTCACACTAGATTTGGACGACGGTGTTCCGGCCGAGCTTTGAGTCGCCCCCATTTGTTGTGTCACCATGCTGCATGAAACAAACACCTCTGCGGTCGTCCTGTAACTACGACGACCCAAAGAACTTGCCCGTCAACTCCAAGCTCAGCAGTAGGAACAAATGAGCGGCGCATCCCCCGGGAAGCTCCCTGCCGCCACCGCAGTACCGCACCGAGAGCCTGCACATGCGGCACCGGCAGGTTCCTATGGAGACGGCAGGTTGAGGGGGAGGAGACCAGGGGGAGTTAGCAGCGACGTGGATCCGTCCCACCCCTAAAGGTGCCATGGAGGTCGAGAGAAAGAGAAAGTGTGTTCTGCGTTTATTTCTTCTATTCACATGTTTGCATTGTTGTTATTATACGTGCCAGCGCAGTGAAAACCCCGGATCTGGAGCGGCTGCTCTATTGGAAAGGCACGGCCGACTAGCAGCCGAGTGGGCGGTGGATCCGGTGTCCCTGCCGCGGGCGGCGGGTTTCGGTGGTCGTTGGTGGCCGGTGGCGGCCTCTGCAGCAGTCGGTGCGCGCGATCTGGCGCCTCCCCTCCTCCCACGTTTGGCGTGCAGGCCAGCCTGGCCGGGCCGTGCTTCCTCTTGGTCGCTGGTTCTGTACAGGAGGAGCTGCTGGTGGCGGAGATCTAGTTCGGGCAAAATCCCTGGGCGGCCATGACCGGCCACGCCGACGAAGACGCCTGAGGGCTCCATTCCACTCCTTGGAGGCATCGGTATGGACAGATCTCCTCCCTTCACCCTCCCCTATTTCTCCCGGGCGAAAGCCCGAACTTTGTTGGCCGGCGGCGGCGCTCACGATGTCGTTCCCTTCTTGAAGGCGCCGCTTTGGAAATCTTGGGGTTGGGTGGTGCGCGATGGCGGTGGTGCGGCCCTATCCTAGCATGGATTTACGTCTGTTGCTTGGAGATGGACACGCGTAGGTGGAGGTCGTCGGCTGGTGTCGTGGTGGCGTCAATGGCGGAGGACCTATCAAGGCTCGCGTACATGGAGGACGTCGTTTGGCGTCATGGTGGAGTCGATGGCGGAAGACCTGCCAAGCTTGTCACCTCAATTGCTCTGAAGATGGACCAGTGGAAGATGTCGGCGATAACACATGTGAGTGCAACGGACCAGTTTGAGCACCGGACCCGGCAGATGGCTCAAGTAGGGCCGCTGGCTTTACATCTTAGACTTAGGTGAGAGGTCTGGGTATGTGGGCCAGCTTACACCCCTTTATCATTTGGATAGGAGTAGCG
This sequence comes from Secale cereale, assembly GCA_902687465.1. Classification (NCBI taxonomy): domain Eukaryota; kingdom Viridiplantae; phylum Streptophyta; class Magnoliopsida; order Poales; family Poaceae; genus Secale; species Secale cereale. The sequence goes on from LR738712.1 coordinate 765,793,166, forward strand.
GCAGATATTGACAAGATGGCGAATTCAGATATTTTGTTATTCTACTTTATAAGGTCCTAGAGAACAATCGATAAAATGGCCGCATGCATCTCCCAGATGCAGAGGCCGGGTTATCTCCTTTTCTAAAAAAAGGTTTGCTTTATGGCCAACTGAATGGCCTTGTACATTTATTGACAGAGTACTTGTCATCTGACTTTCTTATTGCTTGATGATGTCTCAAGAACTCGATCCGTCTTCCAACATATAAATACCAAGTTCCTCTTCCACAGCCGTTGGTCTATCCTGCACTCGTGGAAAAAAAATCGCATTTCACATTCACTTCCTAGCAAGTACTCCCTCCGTTCCTAAATATAAGTCTTTTTAGGCATTTAAGATATACTACAACATACGGATGTATGTAGACATGTTTTAGAGTGTAGATTCACTCATTTTGCTCCGTATGTAGTCACTTGTTGAAATCTGTAGAAAGACTTATATTTTGAAACGGAGGAAGTACATGATTACTTGTAGGCATGGAAGACATTGGGAAGTTTATCGTGACATGATATGCAAATCACACTTTACGTTGCTAATGAGGTCTTGAAAAGAGACTAACACTCGGGAGAAACATTTCAAATGCATGACTTTTTAGATGTTTCTCAAGGATCAGTTCACCACAAGAAGTATTGCTGGCAACGCTATTTATAAACAGCAGATCGGGCTGCTGTATCGCGTCACAAGCTACCGATTAGTTGGATTCGTAGTAGTTGATACAGGGGAAGAGGACATCATATGATCCTCGGTGGCAACCGTGACCACTGAATCAAGACGCGATGAGCAATCATGCTAACACCGCGTAGAGACGCTGCACTCAAGAAGACACAACACATGTTGTAGAATACGTGCTTGTGGATGTAATCATGGCATGTTAAAAAATAAGCAGAGTAGTTTCTCAAAAAAATTAAAATAATACGGCAATGATAACTCCCGAACGTTCGGGATTTAAGCATGGCAAGATGAACGTTTTAGATGGCAAATTTAGTTTGCGTGAGATTAGGAAAACATGATAATTTTCTGACCAAAAAAATGAAAGAATACAAAGTTGTCATCCCCATAATCTAAAGTTGCCATCCTCTATGAACTAAATTTACCATGTAAAAACATTCGGGCCGAAATGCTCAAAATTTGAAAGTTCGTCAGTTATTGGATCCAAAAAGTAAACAGAGATTCTTTTGAGAATCCAAAAAATAAATAAATTAGCAGAGCTGAACTGGCCCATCAGCGCGATAGCTATGTATCGCCTGTACTGATTCCTTAAACATCTCACCTACAGCGCGGCACTATTGTGCCAACCCAATACTGTAGCTGCACTGTAGTTTTCTGTTGTTTTTATCTTTCTTTTTTTGGAGTTTCCTTATTTTTCTCTTTCTCAGTCACTTTTTTTTTGTTTCTCACTTTATTTCTTTCTTCGCTTTACACTTGTTTCTTCTTTTATTTATAAAAAACTATTCATGTATTTTCTAGGCTTTGCACGTATATATTCATGTAATTTATAGGCACTCTTTGTTTCACATAATTTAACATGATTATTCAATAACATCCGCACATGTCCGGCACCCAGTTCCTAACAGTAAGCTAGTTCGTGGCTACGTACCAACAGATCATATGATGGAAGATGCACATATATAGCTTTCTCCTCGTGTGACGCTTACCATGTGAGCTACTACCGTGCATTTTGTCTTTGTATGTCGTCCTTGAAAAATACTCATGGAAATGGAAGGTATTGGGAACAATTTCGACAACATCATTCTAAGGTCGAGCTACGAGTGTGAACATCTTGGTTTCATCAAGCACGTCCACTTGTCCACAGGTTTCTTGTTTGGTGGCCCAACTGCATGTCGGGGTCCGGGATTTAACAGCGTTGCGGCCTAGCCCTCTGCGTGTGGGTCTCCTGTTCAAACTTGGAGGGCTCGTGGAATCTGAGTAGACACGTGCAGGAGCGGACTGCAGAGGATTGCGACCATGCTATGTGAGGTTTAATGGTCTCGACGTCAAAAAAAAAGAGTTTCTTTGTGGCGGTGTTTTTTGTTTTGGCAATGGCACCCGAGCTTGTTCTCATGTGTTTCCACCCCTACTGTAAAGATCAATCATTCTGATAGACATAGTGATATCACAAATCAAGATCAAAGTTGTAATCAACATAGCAAAGCAAGGTGGGAATATTCTCATGTGAAATTAGGGCCTCTGTCAGTCTCTGCCCCTAATTTTGTTCTCTCCTCGCTGTCATTCTCTTCCTCTTGTAATTCTACTTTTCAGGCAGATTTTCAACGTCAAGCAGAGCCACACCTATTATTTGCTTTGTTCTTACCTGCCGACATGCTAGGGCATCGTCCAGCCGAACTATCTCGTACAACACAATGTCTATGATGGAGAACGGTGAACTGAATCTGGGCATGGTCGAGGAGAATGGTACTTGGTACCTTACAGATCTTCACGCATTCATCCGTCCCATTGGCTTGAAGTGGATTTTCAAGCTTATGTAGAATTCCAATGGTGGCGTCATTAGGCATAAGGCCAGACTTATACAGAGCGATTCGTGGACATCGAATTTGACGAAGTGTTCCTTTTATGTCGTGCGTTTGAACTCCGTCAGGGTCATGTTATCTATTCCTGCATACGAGTAATCGGACGTACACCATCACGACGTCAATAGAACGTTCCTAAACCGTGAATTGGACGAAGAGGCATATCTCTCATAACCCCCGGGTTTCTGCTTCACCGCCGACCAGTGCAAGGTTGTGCAGCTACGCAAGGCGTCTACATGCCCCCACGGATGGAACACCAAGCTGGACAATACTGTTGTCGCTTAGGTTCACAGGCATCTCATTCTGAGCATGCGGGGTCACTGACCAACCCGTTGCTGCTTTGTGTATAAGTTGATGATATCGTTGTCACGGGACTCAGCACCGCCGCCAGCGCTACTTTCAAGGAGAAGATGGCGTGATCCTTCCTGATAAATGACCTCAGCCTCCACACCTAATAACTTGGTCTTGAGGTACGCGGGCCTGCCAAGGAGTTCACTGTGTGCTAGACCTCGTACTTGGCGAAGCTACTGGAGCGCGCCGGTATGTCTGAGTGTGCACCCAGTCCACCTGTCGCTGCAGCCATGTCTTAGCGTAATATCAAGTACAATAGTGGGCTTATAGCCCACTTATACGGCATTTTTGCTTATGTGGAAGAGAGAGGCCGGCTATGTGCATCCTAGCTATGCAGAGGCGCCGGGTGTGTGCTCAAAGAGTTTGTATCCTCTTGATGCTTCATATTGAGTCAATAAAATCCATCATTTATCGAAAAAAAATGTAGAAGAGAGAGACGAGGAGAAAGTGGACTCTCGTGCAAGAGACTAGAGATATGCGTACCCGTAGGCAAATACAGTAAATTTGATGAAAGAGAAAGATGAAAGGGAGGAAAAATAGCAATGCAATAGCTAACCTTTAGCTCACACTATTATATATGAGTGGTTATAAATGACGGTTGTAAATGACATTCAGTTTTAGTTTTATATAGCGAGCCGTTGGCCTAGGCTGGTTGTAATGGGAAGTATCATATACTAGTATCATGATACTAGTGTATAATACTACCTCTCTAATGCATAGTATCATATATTAGTATCATATAGTACTTTATTTATTACCATGCATGACACATAGTAGCATAACATTTATTATGATACGGTATCATAGTATGATACTCAACCATCTCTTTTTTCATTTAATTCTATGAAACCTCACCAAAATTCCCTAGTTGGCATGCATGATACTAGCTATGATACTACCATTACGACCAGCCTTAAAAATTCGCTTTGGCACATGGTAGCGCGCGCTCCGGCTACCGGAAAAATATATTTTAAAGTTTGAAAATATTTCAAACAAAAAGTTGGCGCATACGTCTCGATATTATATATGTACACGTCTAGTTTCGGAGAAAACAAATATTTTTTGTGGCTTGTGTAAAAAAAATATGTCTTGTGAAAAGTGCATTTTCACAACGGATTTTGTTTTTTTCACACACGACACATAACTTGTCGGTTTTTCATGAACGACTTTCCGAGGATGTGCAATATCAAGATGTACGCGCAAATTTTTGTTTAGAATTTTTTTACATTTCAAAATATGTTTCGAACACATTTTGAAAAGTAGAAACGCGCGCTCCCATACTATTAACCATGCTCTAAGCAAGACAAGCACGCTGCCACTAGTTGACGCTCCTCTCCCCGCACAGTGGTGGGAAGATTACCTTCTTCTCCCTCTTCCGGTGTTGTGTATCAAGCTAGCTAGACATATTGATGACAAGTAACTTGGATCGTGTTTGAATTATCTACTCCGCCTTCCTTTCTTCTATCTGCTATTAGTTGCACCCACACAGGTAAGCTAGGATGAGACATGGCATGAAGAATTCTACCCCGCGAACGGCAGCTTCCCTCCCTTTGCCTAGCTATATGCGATTCCCATCATCCGGAAATTTCAAGGAATAAATTATCGCCCCAATTTTACCATTCAAACAAATCATGAGATTTGTCCATCAGATTCACAAGAGGCGAAAATAATCACGATAAAAAAGAAACTGATCCAAGAGAGATGGATCAGCTCGTAGCACACTTCAACTCAATATGAAAGGAGATTATGAAGGTGTTTGTTTCGATTACATGCGATCTTATGTCCATGTGTCCCCATGACCATTCACCAAGCGATCGATCACCCATTAATTTAAAATTAAGACATAAAAATATGTGTAATATGTTCACATGTTGTGGTACTATCATTTATGTTGCATGCACGACTCAGCCAGCAAAGTACAGTTGACAGATCACATTATTGGACGTGTGATTAAGTTTATGTGCTGATAGAGCCAAAAAAAGGTAGGCACATGATTAGACAATTTCAAATATATTTCTATGGACTCGTGTCAGCACTATGACTCTTGTACATCTGTATATAACTATATGAACTAAATTCGTTTTGTTTAAGATTCCTTCAAATTGTTAAGTGTTTTGAGAACCTAAAAACGAATCAATGTATGTGCACATTGTAAACTTAAAGTATGGAAGATTCTAGAAAAAAATAGAGGTGTCTATTTTGTGCATACTATGCATCGCCAATAGTAAAAACTATATTACAAAGGGCAAACTTTCTTTTGACGGAAATGTTATCATGGCGGTTTATATTTCATGTGATAACAGCGATACATCGTTTGTCAATACTTCTAGAAGAAAATCCAGAGGCTCTGATTTCCACACAATAGTTCGAGAGAACTATGAATTCCTAGCCAATAAATATGCCGCCATATTAGGTTCCCTAGGACAATGAGAAAAAATTATAGAAATAAAATTACAAGCTAAGAAAGAGCATTGTTCATAAATTACTGCTGCCCATCCAAGCGAATTTCCTCCGTTTTGCATGATTTCAATGATTTCCATGCAATCGCCTTATATGCATATCTTGTTGCATCCAATTTCACTTGCGAGGAGAAGTCGATCTCTTAATACTCGTGCTTCCACCATAGCCGCTTCTTCAATAAAATGGATGTTGCTGCAAGATGCCGCCACAAAGAAACCAAGAGTGGTCTCGAAGTATAGCACCTGTAGCGCCAGTGCCACTATCAATGTCAAAACTAGCGTCCACATTCAGCTAGATTGTACCCTGTGGTGGTTTCTCCCAGCCATGTCTCCTAATTTTGCTGTGCTTGAACTTTGGCCTTGAATATTTTTTTACGAGTGCCGATATTGCTTGCGCCAATCTGGTAGGCATGTACAGTTGCTCGCCGTGGGTATACCTGCGTCGTTCCCACCACAAGCACCACACAGCCGTGGCCACAAGGTCATGGCGTCGAACATCATTAACCAACACCTTAGTTGGGTTCTTAGAAAAGAGGAGGTCAGCCATCACCGAGCCACCCTCTCTTTCCACCATGCATATCTCATTCACCACGGCTGCCATACCTTGTAAACTCCACACCTCTTGTACTCAAGGGCACAAGAATAAAGCACGACAGATGCTATCACAATCTGAACTGCATAAGGGGCATTGAGAACTCATAATTATATGTCTGTTAGCTAAGACTCCTTGACATGGAAGGGCTCCAAGCAAAGTTTTCCACACATGAATTTTCACTTTTGAAGGCACACGTAGTTTCCAAATGGTCCTCCAAACTGAACTAGTAGTTGAGGCTTGTATCGAGTTTGTCATCCTCAACTTTCGTCCATGCTGGTGTTCCCATTCTTCATGATAGGCTGACCTCACCGAGAAATTTTCACTTCAAGGCAATTCTTTTAGTAAAGAAAAGTCATATAATTGAAGAATGCAAGAGTCTAGAACAGAAAAAAACCTCTTTCTTTTGTAATTTTGATAAAAGCATTCAAAGATTGTATGAATTTCGCATCTACTATTGTAATAACTGAAATATTTTTACTCTAAGACAGTCAGTTTGGTATCTATGCTAATGACTGAAATTTCACAATTTGTCTCACCTAAGTTGTCGAGCTACCTTTATGATGGTAGACGTACGTATAGTAAGGTTCTATATATGCCATCCTCCTTCTCGCATACCACTTGTTAGAGTGTATTTATACCTAGCTCCTGTATATGTCTTGTAGTATTGATCGTACATGTTTCTGTACCCCTTTATATATATGAGATAGGTACACCCGTTAAAGGTGTCGTGCAATTTCCCAAACCCTAAGATTAACATGGTATCAACCTAGATCGGTCCTATATATGTCTTATGTTTCCGCCATAATCACGATCACCGCCGCAGCCGCGCCGGCCTCTGCCACGGGCACTGCTTCGCAATTTCTGTCCTCTCATCCGCTGTTCTTGGTCTATTCTGGCCCGTCATCCATGGCCGGCACCTCCTCAGATCAGCCGCCGCCGCCGGTCACGTCCGCACCTCCTCCGTTTGGGGCGGGCGCCTCTTCACCCTACGGAAATCCTGCACCAGCCCTGCATGACGTCCCCGCGCCGCCGGCGTCCTACAACGCTTTCTCGAAAGGCCACTGGATGGCCCCTCCGCCGAACTAAACCACGCCCGCAGTGCCCTACGCGGCTGCGCCCTCGGATCCCTACAACGTCGTGCCCGCCATGCCCTACACGGCTATGCCCGCGGCTCCCTACAGTGCAACGCCCACACATCCCTACAGCGCGGTGCCGGCAACATCCTATGGTGCCTTGGTGCCTCCGCTCTATGGCGGGTACCAGCGTCTCCTCCGAACGCACCGCACTATGGTGCGCCTGCTCCGTCTTATGGTGCTTCCCCGGTGTGGTATCGTCCGCCGGTTGTGGCTCGTTCGACGGAGCCGATTCACGGCGCACCTGGTGGAGCTCCGCATCAGGGCTACTACACACCACCCGCCACTGCTGCGCCGTTCTACTTGGCACACCTCATGCTGGTGAATCTCACGACAGATAACTATTTCTTGTGGCGTGCGTAGGTGTTGCTGCCCCTTCGCAGCCGCTACCTGGAGGGTTACGTTGATGGCACACTACCGTGCCCTCCGCCGCATTATCCGGCGTACCATGCATGGGTGGCTCAAGATCAAGGCATCCTCTATGTGATCCAGTCCTCTCTCACCTATGGGGTTTCATCGCTGGTCCTCTTTGCTGCCACCTCTTGGGAGGCGTGGTCTGCTCTGCGCACGAACTTCGCGTCTCAGTAGCAGAGGCGTGCTCACCACATCCGCACGGAGCTTGGGGAGACCACACAGGCAGCTTGATTGATTTGCAGATTAAAACAACAAATGCACGTCCGAGTAGACGTACGTACGACGGTATGAGTGAATCTGGCTTGATTGATTCGATCTCTTTTTGGGGTCCTCGTGACATCGAGAAGAACATCCACAAGCAGAGACCCCGCCGGCCACGACGGGATAGAAAGACGGGAGGAGAGGCAGGGTTAGGCTGGGGTACGGCGGCGCCGTCCATGTCGCCCAAGAAGAGCGACATGGAGGACCGCATGGCTTGGCAAGGTGAAAGGAATGGACTATTTTCGGTCAGAAGTGCCTACAAACTGGCCTATAAAACCAAGAACAAGAGGCATCAGTCAGTGTCGTCTTCCTCAAACGACCATGATGATAGGAAAATCTGGGACATCATCTGGAAAGCTGCAGTCCCCGAGAAAGTAAAAAAATAAAAAATTGCATGGAGGGTAGCGACGGAAACCCTGGGAACAAAGAGGAACAAGTGGAAAAGAACGTTAGAAGTGGATCAAACATGTAACATTCGTGACCGTGTAGGAGAAAAAGAGCACCATGCTATGGTTGTTTGCACTAAGAGTAATGCTCTACGGAGCGAGATACGTGAAGTGTGGGATATCCCAGCGGAGGAGAAGTTCAGCTATTCCGGTGAAGACTGGCTTCGAAACCTTCTGGCATCCCGTGATGAGGCTACACGCACAAGAATACTTTTTCCTTTATGGAGATGCTGGTTTCTTAGAGATGACTGCGTTCATGACTTGGGCAAAGATTTGGTGAGCAGATCTGTTGATTTTCTTCAAAACTGTAGACAGATCTTAAGAACTGTGTTACAAACTTAGAGCAAGTACAATAAGGAGACATAAGCGGGCTATAAGGAATAGAATATTATATCTTTGCTTATTTGGAAGAAAGAGAAGAGGAGAGAGAAGAGAAGCGGGCTCTTGGTGAGTAGCCGGCTGCAACACGAGACCCAAGACATTTTGTGTGTAAGGTGGGCCAACTACTAATAAAGTAGTACACATTTAAAACTTACTATTGTACATGCCGACTATAAGGTTGGCCCTATATGACATGGCAACTTCTTATAGCCGACCGCTGGCTGTATTATTAACCATGCTCTTAAAGTAGACCCGGAGGGACAAGGGAGCTGTTCACGAACCCAGAGTGACCCTGGTGGCCTCCGGTCAGATGCAGCAAAATCGAGACCTGACAAGCAGGTGTTAGGCGAAATCAAGAAGGCAAATTCTGTAGGAATTGTGGTCTATGCGGTCTACCCTCTAATTCCTCTGTCTTTTTCGTGGTGCCGCTCACAATGCATGTTGAGGCTAGAGGGTAGGGACCTATGTATAGACTCCACTTCTAGGTGTTTTAATATTCCACCTGTTTCCAAAAAAATCTGTATGACTCCTAAACGATGTTACCAACCACGATAAAACATGTCAGTTTTCCGAGTCTAAATATACTAGTCCCTAGCACACATGTGTGCGTCATGTGCCATGATTAAATTGTCTGTGCGAGATCAACTATCAATCTTAATCATGTGGGTCAACAGCCTGCAGAGCCGATCCTGCAAAACAAACCCAGCTCTTTCACCATGTGATGTCCCGGGAAAAATAGGTACGTACATATAAATTCCAGTAGAGTCGATCCCTATTAATTCCTCTAGTGTATTCCATCACAGTCGTCCTTGGCACCTCGAGTTTTACTTCCTCGAGTGAAATTCTGCATCAGTTTTTCCCCGTCACAAACATTAATAATATGAGTAATTCCAAGTTGATTTAAATAAATAATAGTCATGTTGAATAAATGTTGAAAGCCACGTAAATATCCAACATCTCCCACTTGGCTGAAACATATTAATCAATAAATGAAGTTCCATGTGTAAACATGTTTTGAAAACAATTCCTGACTATAGTCAGTGAACCTGCACCATATTAGTATTATTATAATAATAAATGAAATGTACGTACCTGAGTTTAATCATTCGACACCTCATGTGTACAATGGTAACGTCCTCAATGTGTTTACTTTTAACCAAAAACTCAAGAATAGTTGACAGGTTGTGATGCACATTCCACGATCTCATATGTTGTGTGAGATTCCCTTAGCCACACACATTTCCTTGCATTGCTTGAATGCACCAATAAATTCCGATAGCTAAGGTTCATAGTATGTATAACAAAAAAATTAATACAAATTCCAATACTATTTAGTATCCCCTTTTTCCTCCGGAGTTCAAACATAATTCCTCACTGAGTATGATTCCCCTTATCAAGGTATTTTAACAGGTTTGCAATTTCCCATGAAAAATATATCGCTACACTTTCTATTATTTCTACTCCCAAAAACAGAAGTCTCGAACATGCCTTTCATTTGAAAGTTACAAGATAACCAAGTTTTCACTTCCATCAATGTAACATTATCATCGCAAACAACAAGAACAATGTTAACATATACAATAATAATGTGAAATACTTTACACTTACATTTGTAGATGACCAATTTGCTTCATTTAGAAGACCATATGACATGCTATTCCATTGATGTGAAGCTTGTTATAAGACCACACATTAATACATTGAATTAGCAAACCATGTCTTTATTCCATCTTTCCCTAAATTTCGGAGAAAGAACTTCCACAAAGTACATTTCTCTTTGTGTGAACAATTGAATAATAAGAGTAACAATATAATTAATATTCCAGTGAGCCAAATTTCCTTAAAAAAATACTGACATACAATGGGCTTGCGGTTGTTTGGTATGATAATAAGTTCCCAAAATTTATTCTTCCTCATTGAGTTTATTCATTCCCGCATTTCTTCCACCCATAGCTTGCGTTGATGGAAAAAGTAAAGCTTTCTTAAGAGACTTCACTTATTCCTCTAAGAATTCAGAGTCACTTCCCCCAAAAACACACGATAATTATCCAGACATGATATTCCAAGTTATTTCCTCCCACTTATCATAAGCATGTTAGTGTCAGGAGTTACACTTGTTGTTTCCTTTGGAGTCAAGATTATATTCTAGTATGTTTCCCAATAATTCCATCATTATACATACAAACATTATGCTCCCACTTTCCACCAGTTTTACTTTTACAGATAAAAGAAATACACTTGATCCACTAGAATAAAAAAATTACAAATTCCTGGTGTGTGCTTTGTATTAATTGGGAATTTCCAGCCAAAATAAAATACTTCCTTCCAGTCTACAAACATAAGAAGTGACTGTGCATGATGAAGAATGACATAAAGAAATGACATTGTGTAATGCTCCCTCCAAACAATGAGGGGTATATATTAAATTGACATTGTGTATGGATTATAACAATAGTGAATGAAGTTCCATGATCTTTACATATTCAATTGATATATTCCTGAAGTATACTTCCACCACCAATCAGTTGTTAAGCTTATGATATTATTTAATCAACTGATTTCCCACTTCAGTACAACATGGGAACATCACAACAAAACCTTCCTACTTGTATAATGAAAGGTAAACATATAACCATATGAAGTGCAATCATCGATGAGTGATATGAAATAAATAATCTGACCTCTAGTGGGAGTGTTAAAAAAACAGAAGTATATATAAAAGAATGATATGAAGCTTTTATCTCCTTCCACCGTAAGAAATGGTGTGAAAGTTAAATACACATTATATATGTGCTTCAGAAAACCAAATTCCTCCCACTAAAGTTTTGAATTCAGGAATTAGTAAGCCACTCGATTCAGTTCTATCATATGTGACCAAGTCGTCTATGACAATAATAATAATAAATTCCAAGCATGTGTTCCTATTATCGACATTGCTCTCTATGGAGTTATCTTCCATATAACAATTGGGTTGCTAACATCCAATGGGCCATCAAGAAAAAAAAACATTGTGTGAAATTCGGTAATGCATTATTTTCCTCTCTTCCTTTTCCAAATAGTATTTCATACAATGTTTTCAAATATAGAACCATAAATTAAATTCCTTCACATTGAAGTTGTTTTATAGAGTGTCCTATAACAATAATACTTTTCCTCCACTAAGGAGTTTCATGGAAAAATTTCCAATTCCAACGTGCATAAGAATTTAGCAGCAATATATATGGCAAAAAACACATTATATATAATTTCCTTTGGTACTATTAGCGTGTCAATAAAATTGCTATTGTATTCCGGCAATATAATACACATAAGCTTAAATCCACAATCCAACTTATTTGAAAAAGTAGTGACATGTACATGTTCGATGAGAAACAATGTGCATACCGTTAAGTAAGAGAAAATTTCATTGATTTTCCACGTAGTGGTTCCCATATTCCTCCATAGATAAGTGATTGTCATAATAGACACCTTTTTGAATTCCTTCTCATGCAAGGTTAGCATAATAGTGAATCCATCAATAATAATTTTCCTCTAGAACAGACTTTGAGGGCATAATTTCCAATTCCAAGTTTATTAACTTTAGCACTTCCTTGGAATTGTTTGCATGGAAGTAAATGCAATATAACTAAAATGTGCAACACGACTATTCTGAAGAAAAAAATAGTGGTAACTGAAAATTTTCGTGCATATAAATTATAAACATATCTTTCATTTTGGCAATTGCATTGATAAATTATTATATCTTCCTCTTCGAGGTGTAACCAATAAGTTCTAATAGAGAGGTAAATATTAAATTCATGTATTAACAATAGTTTTCCTCCACAAGGGAGTTTCATGACATAATTTCCATCCCCAAGTATCAGACTTAGAAGCAGTGATTATTCCGTGAAGTCAAGTGATCAGTTCCTTTTTCATGGAGTGCCTCCCACTTCCTCCAAAACAAGTGATGACTACTTCCAATGCAATAACATATTGTATTTGTGAGAAATATCTCGTCCCTCAAGCCAAGAGTTTATTTTCTTTCTCTCGGAGTGATTCTTATTTTCCTCCAAAAGAAAAAAAAATACCAACAGGAACTCAAAATTATGTTCCAGATTACGCATAATCCCTTTAACACTAGAATTTCCAGTGTATAATCAATCCTTGATACTGTTCATTCACGTGTTCCTAAGCTGAAATCCTCGTGAATTCACCAGCGTCAAGCAAATTTGAGTACCACATACCAAAGTGTTCCCCTTCCTTTCCTCATCTCACTTGAGTTGACGTAATGAGGTCGTTCGGCTGGGGTGTGAACAGTAACAGAAATTCCTTCTCTTTTCCTTCCATTAATGTCCTGAAATTCTAGTAATCTTGAGAGACAGATTGATGTACTAGTGATGTATAGATCCATAGGTCGTAGCAGCGGCAGCAGGCGTGGGCCATGACATATAGTTCCCGAGCAGCTAGCTCGTTAAGCTTGGCGAGTCGTCTGGTAAAGATAATGGAGTAGAGCGCGGCAACCTCGTCAGCGGAAGACATAGCGTCAGTCAGATTCCACGCAAGGTCGACAAGGGCCAATGATGTCCGACTTGATGCGTGTGGATGATTCATGCACGGGCGTTCGTGGGCTCGATTCTGAAGCAAAGCGCCGGCAGCGCTGTCCACGTACTTAGAAGCTAGCCTGATTTTTCATGCAAAGTACTCCCTCCGTTCCTAAATATTTGTCTTTCTAGGCATTTCAAATGGTCACAACATACGGATGTATGTAGACATATTTTAAAGTATAGATTCATTCATTTTGCTTTGTATGTAGTCACTTGTTGAAATTTCTAGAAAGACAAATATTTAGGAACGGAGGGAGTAGTACGTAGTACGTAGCAATGCTAGACTTGATTTTCTCCAAACTTGATCCTTGCTGAAGCAGCAAAACAAGTTGTCATGTATGATGTATCCCAGGTGTTCCTTGATCCGTGTGCAGAGGAAAAAGGAATCTGCAAACACAGACAGAGTTTAATATTGGTTGATTTCTTTGATTGATCCAAAATTTCCACCGGCGACTTGGACTACTCATTGACATAGCACCCGCCCAAGCAAGAAAAAATATCGCAGGCATCCAGATTTGCGGCAAAGCGGAAGTCCATGACGGCAGAGTTGTGCAGCGGACGTGCGAGCGGCGACATGGCCTGGGTGGGACAGGCCGATCTCAAATTCCTGGAACAACACCGAACAATCGCAACAGCACGCGATCTGAATAACAGGCGGCCACGCCGCAAGAAGCACACATGCGGAGTTACGTGCATGTGCGTAGCAGCGTAGGAATCTGCAGACGGCACAATAATGCCATTGCGGCGGTAACGAGATTGGAGCGGCATCGACCGGCTATAGAGGCAGAGTTGGCAGCGGATGGAATCGAGACGGCATGAAGTTTTGCCAGCGATTAGGGTTGGGGCAACCGTGACCTAACCGCGCTCATGATACCAATGTAGGAATTGTGGTCTATGCGGTCTACCCTCTAATTCCTCAGCCTTTTCCGTGGTGCCGCTCACAATGCATGTTGAGGCTAGAGGGTAGGGACCTATTTATAGACTCCACTTCCAGGTGCTTTCATATTCTACCTGTTTCAGGAAAGATCCGTATGACTCCTGAAAGATGTTACCAACCACGATAAAACATGTTAGTTTTCCGAGTCTAAATATACTAGTCCCTAGTACACATGTGTGAGTCATATGCCATGATTAAATTGTCTCTGCGAGATCAACTTCCAATCTTAATCATGTGGGTCAACAGCCTGCAGAGCCGATCCTGCAAAACAAACCCAACTCTTCCACCCTGTGATGTCCCGAGAAAAATAGATAAGTACATATAAATTTCAGTAGAGTCGGTCCCTATTATTTCCTCTATTGTATTCCATCACAGTCGTCCTCGGCACCTCGAGTTTTACTTCCCCGAGTGAAATTCCACATCAGTTCTTCCCCGCCACAAACATTAATAATATGAGTAATTCCAAGTTGATTTAAATAAATAATAGTCATGTTGAATAAATGTTGAAAGCCACATAAATATCCAACAAATTCTGGACCCGTCGAGGAGGCGTCCACTTGGAACCAAACTTGCAAACCTCCTGCCTGGGATCCACTGCCGCTAGGTGTGGTGAAACTGAATACTGACGCGGGATTCCTCCCTGACAATGGCCAAAGCTGGGCTGGAGTGGTGGCTAGAAACCATGAGGGCCTGGTGTTCTCCTTGTGAGCAGGAGTATGGGGCAATGCATGCAGGCTGAGAAGGCAGAGGCGGCCGCTGCTAACCTGGGACTGAGTCATTTGTCGTCCAAATACAAGGGGCTCAGCGGTGGCTAGAAACCATGAGGGCCTGGTGTTCTTCTTGATTAGCCACCTGACCGGCCTGGCATAACTATATCTGTGACATCAAAGCAATCCTAACGATATTTCAGTCGGTGCAGATCAGATATGTCGAAACAAGAGAAAACAAACTGGCCCATGAAATAGCGGCCTATGCAAGACACAAGACGAACCAGATGACGATAGGCACTAGTAGATAAAGGGTCATCAGACCCGGTTCATTTGGGCCTTTAGCCCCGGTTCCAGAACCGGGACAAGAGGGTTGGTACTAATGCTCTGACCCTTTAGTCCCGGTTCAATCCAGAACCGGGGCAGAAGGGTGTCCATGTGGCCTGTGCACCGAGCCCAGGCAGGAGGGGCTTTAGTCCCGGTTGGTGGTACCAACCGGGACCAAAAGGAATCCACGCGTCAGCATTTCTGTGGCTGTGGTTTTTGTTTTTGTTTTGAAAGGGGAGGGGGGGTTGGAGGTTTTGGGGGGTTAATTTAGATGTTTCATATTGTGTTAGCTAGCTAATTAATAGAGAGAAGTGCCCTCTCTTATGTCCGTGCTTGCTACGTACTACACATACGTATAGAGATGACTAGACACGGTAGCTAGCTAGCTAGCTAGTAAAGCAAACGAAGGAAACAGAAGATCGTATAATCAACATATATATATATATATATATATATATATATATATATATATATATATATATATATATATATATATATATAT
>LR738712.1:765813622-765840216 GCA_902687465.1 Secale cereale
GATGGTACGAAGCTCTCCAAAGTTGTTTTGGAACGAAGTCCCAGATAAGATAATCCGTAACAAAAGACGACTTATCCTATCAGGAACTCCGTTCCAGAACATCTTTGCATAACTTCGTACCAACATGCCCCGGTTACTTCTGGGAAATGATGAAGTCATGGAATTCTTCAGTACTTTGACACTAGCTAGGCAACCTCTCGACCCCCCCGACTTCTCGGTGATCCAAAACCCTAGACACACTCATGTCACATTTTGTCTAGTGTCAAAGGATTCAACAAACCAATACTTCATCATTAGGCGAAAGTAACAGTAGCATGATGGTACGAAGCTCTCCAAAGTTGTTTTGGAACGGAGTCCCAGATAAGATAATCCGTAACAAAAGACGGATTATCCTATCAGGAACTCCGTTCCAAAACATCTTTGCATAACTTCGTACCAACATGCCCCGGTTACTTCTGGCAAATGATGAAGTCATGGAATTCTTCAATACTTTGACACAGGTAGACAACGTGCATAGCTCTGTCCTCGGCTCGGCTCAATCCCGCAACCCGCGGCGCGTCGTGACGAGGCGTGGCGTGGCGAGGCGAGCGAGGAGGAGGAGCGCGCGTGTAGGTCTCCTCTTCTCATGCTCATACAAGTGGTAGAAGATCTCACCTTATAAAGAGGTGCAACTCTCCTTCAACTTATGAGGTGGGACTAAACTTTAGCCTCACTCACTCCACTCACATGTGTGCATGAATGGGCCAAGAGAATTTCAGAATTTTAGTTGGGCTTTGGGCCAAAGGCCTACTAGCAAAAATTCCAACAGTTACGTGAGCTTGCTTGCAACAATCCAACAGAGAAGAGTATGTGGTGTTTCCACCAAAGTTCGTTTACACTTCTTCTTATTTCACGGGTGAAAAGTTCATTTACACTTCTAACCATACATGCTTCCAACACGTAATCTTTATCTTAACCTAATAAAGTTCACGGGTGTAAAGGACGGAATCTTTCATAGTTCTCCATAAGTCACTTCTTTATATCCGTTGATTTTATGTTAAATATAAAAATTGATGGTTGAGATTAAAGAGGATCCGATCCAAAACGTAACCGTGTCTGCGTGGGTATACGTTCACACCAACGAATCCATCCTTATTTGGGCCGAGCCAGCCCATCACTGCCTGGACTATTTTCTTGTCTTTCTTCGAGAAAGAAACGAGAAAGAGTCGTATGCTCTTCCTCTATAAAAAGGTAAAACGATCCCCTCAAAAGAAAAACGACCAAGACTCTCTTCCAGTCGAGTCGACCTCTCCCATAAATATGCCGCTTGTGACGAGGACAAATAGCAGACGAGTTGCCAGATGAGGAGGCATAAGCCAAGGTGAACGGAAGAGCCACGCCGAGGCCGATGGCGATGAAGGAACCACCATCATCTTCCTCTCCCGCCCAGTTGTGAGATCACGTTCATGCATGTGCCGAGGCCCGAGGTCAACACGAACGAGGCCCTCGCTGTTGGGGATCCTTCTTCCACCGAGCCCGCAACACGGCATGAGCACCGCCAGCCACAATCCAGGCCAGAGCCAACCAAAGGCGGCGACCCGATCAGCAAGAGCAGTACAAAAAAAAAATTCCGTCCGAATCCTCACATGGATTGGTTGGTGTACCAGAAGGATTGGTCCAATATCACTCATGTTTTCCTATGATCGTATGTTCTTCTGATTTTTCCATTGTGATCGTGGTTTTCGTACAGCCGGCATCCAATCTGGTCTCCCTCCCCGATTAGATCGGTTGCTCCTCGGTTATATATGCGCATGAATCAACATTTCCACAACTGTCCAGCCATTGACGCCGTCTTTCGCGCTGCAAGCGATATCAAGATATCTTGCCAAGCTGTCTTTCCGTTGGAACGGAACCACGCGGCCATCGGCCTTCGCTCTAGGTCGAGCTTCATCTGGACCAGGCCCATAGAAAAAATTCGACGAAATTTCCGAAATTTCTCAAAATTTCGCTTATTTCGAGGGTCCTTGAAACATTTACGTTTCGTTTAAATTATTTCGGTATTTTAAAATTAAACGTATAAGAGAGGGCTGGAATCTAACTTTGTTGTATTGATATGCTTAGCAGAGTGGTAGGCTGGTGTTAATAAATACTTTAGAGGCTCTGTTCGAATCCCAGTGGCGCATTAATTTTTTTTACTATACTATTCCTGCCATACGAAATTTTGAAAAAAAAATATGGCACTGGAATTCGAACCTGGATCTACAAAGACTGAAGTAGTGATCGCACCATTCAGATAGAGAGTTCTGATGTAAAATTGGTGCTAAAAAGTTACTTATTCAATACTTAGTGTTCGAATTTATTCAAATTTAATTAAAAATTTCGTTAATTTGCTCGAAATGGTTTTTGAAATTTCCGAAATTTCGGTGCTTTCGAGGCTGAGCGAAAAAAAATTGGTTTCGAAAGTGAAAACTATGACCAGGCCAACCCGTGTAATTCCTCCGGCGACCTTCTCCACCACTCAGCGCCATCTTCGTTGGATGATCCATGCCCCGCCTGCGCGCGTCTCACTGTTGCCACCGGCCATCATAATCTCACGGTCTCCCATCCCCACAAATCATCCTGGTACGGGAAGTGGGTAACGCACGATCACAGCAGTGAGCTGCGTTTGGGGCAGCTCAACGGAGGCGCTGGTCGGGGAGGGCATGTTGCTGGCTCGCCAGGGGAGATGGACGGGGATGACTGGACTAGGACAGGCTGGTGTGGGGACTGCAGGGGAGGAGAGAGGGACGGCTGTTCTGTATGTGCGCTGCTGGTGTGCTGCTATTAGCTGCACCATACTGCTGCTTCTCTGTTGTTTGTTGAGTGATGTGCTTGTAGTTGCTGCTGGTAATTTTGATGTGGAGGATGCACGGGGGTGAAAGGGGAGTGACCGGACGATTTATCTGTGACCTAAATTTGACAGGTCAAATTAAGCTGGTCTGTTTGCTGCTGGCTGGCTTCATGTGATGCTATAGTGCACTATGAAGAAGTAGGGATGTTTAGCGTACAGGACCATGAACCTTTTCATGTATTGGATTTTATGGTAAAATATTGCTTCCTTCACCCCAGTCCTTACGGTTCATTTGGCAATTGATACTGGGCTATGGAACGACAATATGTACTCGGTAAGTTCCCTTACAGCGGTATATTTTCTAAGTGCTAAATCACTTATTGCTAGCAAATAACTCCTTTGACCAGCAAAGCCAGCGTACGAGTGTGTGCAGAGATGTCTCAACAGGAGAATAGCTCAGTCCTGAGCTATACACTTGATGGAGCCGCCTACATAATTTGGACTTAAAATTACATGGTAGAATTTGCTTCCATCTTGCTAATTCAAATTTACTTACTATCTTTTAAACTCTATAACAATTCTAAACATCATATAATGTACAATGTTTTTCAAGAAGTTTATTTACATTTGATTATGTCACTTCAATGTGAGATGGGTTGTATATACTGGTCACTAAATAATACTCCCTCCGTCCGGAAATACTTGTCATCAAAATGAATAAAAGGGAATGTATCTAGATGTATTTTAGTTTTAGATACATCTCTTTTTGTCCATTTTGATGACAAGTATTTTCGGACGGAGGTAGTACTATCACAGCTGATGTTTAACTTTTGTAAGCTAGATCGCCTGTATTCTATGTGCATTTTGAGAGACAATAACTAATTGTCATGCATACATACTTTTTCTATTACAGCATATAGCAACTTAAAGGTTGTTCAGTGTTTTTTCCATTCTCTTTCCATCCCACCCTTGGCGACATACTCCTCAATGCTCTCGAAACTACGGTAGTGCTGGTTGCCCAACCCGCATTTTCTTTCGTTGCAACGCACAACCGATTTCTCGTCCCTTGTTTTCTCCCGTTGCAACGCACGTGCTCTTTTGCTAACAAAGTCAAAACTCATCTGCGAATGTCCAGTTTCATCTTACAAAGTGCGAACAGTTTCTGAATTTTTATGAACAATATTATAAATGGCACAAATATATTTTTATGATGTGATTTTAAGAAAAAACCGGACGAAGAAATTTTTTTTTTACATTATGAACATATTTTCAAACATTTGAATATTTTTTTGGATGTAACTTTTAATGGTACTAGCATTTCTTTACGAATTTTGCAAACAAATATTATAGTTTTGATGTACAATTTAAAGAAATTTGACTAGCATATTTTAAAAGTGTGAACAATTTGCTTTCGAATACTATGAATAGTTTCAAAATTGCCTGACTAATGTTTTGACATTTCATGAAAATAGTTTTAATGCCGAGTAAATGATTCTCTAACATTTATGTAAAGTAATTTTTTAAATATGAAGTAACACAAAATAAAGAATGCAAGGAACCAATTAAGAATTAATCGGGTGGCCCACTACAGATCCTCTGAGCCCGGGCGAATGTCCGTCTTGCAATAAGCGAGATATAGAGGCACCTGCTCGTGGATGAAGAAATGGTCCGCTAAACAATAAGCAAAGTGAAATTGAGCCATCGTCACAATAGTTCTCTACTAATCCCCGGCGAACCTGATTCAGATTTCCATTGAACGGCCTTGCTTACCAGTAGAAGAGCAACTCGGGCTACACGTTACACAGTGAACCAGAGACATCAGACATGCACCTATATGACGTGGGGCCAGCCAGAAGAAAGGAAATTACATATGTACCATGATCCACTAGAAAACATATGTACCATATATGGTGTACGTTAAGCTGCTCAAATGATCCTTTTTTAATTTGGGATCAACGGATGATTTTAGTATAAGCATATTTTATGGAATAAGAATAAATTTCATGACTACCGTGGTTCCGGTTTCTTATAACTGCATTTTATTTCGCTATAGAACATAACCACAATTTGTCAATTTTTTTCCCAAAAGATATAACTTTTAGGGTAAAATCTTACTCAGAGATTTGTTCAATAAATTCTGCTGTCCATTAGAAATGCTTTGTTATAGCTGATGTTCAATTTTTATTAAGAGATTAGCAGGAACCCTATGAGCGCAAAGAGTGATCCCGATACTTGGTGAAGTTATGTGAGACTTCGTGGTTTATTGTTTTCTTCTTGTTTTAGAGGGAACCTCGACAAGAGGGTATAGGTGCTCATTCAATATCACAAAGAAGAATATAGTTGATTCGATTTATAAGAAAAACTGGGCCAAAAATCACACATGCTTGCTTGATTAGGAAACAATGAAACTAAAACTCGGACCACAAGCGCAAAAAAAAAACTACAAGGACACAACTAGCACACCATAGCCTACTCGCATGCAACCGGAGAGAAATGAACAAGCTCTTGGGTGACACCTTCAGGAAGCAAACACAACGCCATCAGGCTATGTCATTGCCGATATCAAACCTAGTCGATCAATAAAGCTTTCACCGAATAACCACCACAAGACACCTCACTCGAACCCGAGAAAGGATCCGGCCACACCAACAACTGGCACGACAATCCAAGAAACTACCAACCACAACCTCTGGATACCGCTCTGAAATGGCGCCATCGTGCCCGGTAACCAGTCCCCATAGGAAGCAAGGCTTGGGCCCAGATCCCTTCGAACCACCATCTCACTGAGCCCCAGGAAAGGGGAAAAAGCCTTGTCAGCGAGGACCACAGAGAATGGCAGACCATGGTAGGAAGATGAAAAAGTAGCGTTGTGACCATAGGAGAACCTCCCTACCTGTGCCGCACCCAATACGGCATGCGCAAACTTGCCAAATACCCACAAAGAGTAGTGTTGTGACCATAGGCGAACCTCTCCACCGTCCATGCTCCAGCCTCGGCTCCCATAGCAACGGCTAAATCGCATGTGAGATGACGACCAACAACGTTGCAGCTCATCCTCACACTAGATTTGGACGACGGTGTTCCGGCCGAGCTTTGAGTCGCCCCCATTTGTTGTGTCACCATGCTGCATGAAACAAACACCTCTGCGGTCGTCCTGTAACTACGACGACCCAAAGAACTTGCCCGTCAACTCCAAGCTCAGCAGTAGGAACAAATGAGCAGCGCATCCCCCGGGAAGCTCCCTGCCGCCATCGCAGTACCGCACCGAGAGCCTGCACATGCGGCACCGGCAGGTTCCTATGGAGACGGCAGGGTGAGGGGGAGGAGACCAGGGGGAGTTAGCAGCGACGTGGATCCGTCCCACCCCTAAAGGTGCCATGGAGGTCGAGAGAAAGAGAAAGTGTGTTCTGCGTTTATTTCTTCTATTCACATGTTTGCATTGTTGTTATTATACGTGCCAGCGCTGTGAAAACCCCGGATCTGGAGCGGCTGCTCTATTGGAAAGGCACAGCCGACTAGCAGCCGAGTGGGCGGTGGATCCGGTGTCCCTGCCGCGGGCAGCGGGTTTCGGTGGTCGTTGGTGGCCGGTGGCGGCCTCTGCAGCAGTCGGTGCGCGCGATCTGGCGCCTCCCCTCCTCCCACGTTTGGCGTGCAGGCCAGCCTGGCCGGGCCGCGCTTCCTCTTGGTCGCTGGTTCTGTACAGGAGGCGCTGCTGGTGGCGGAGATCTAGTTCGGGCAAAATCCCTGGGCGGCCATGACCGGCCACGCCGACGGAGACGCCTGAGGGCTCCGTTCCACTCCTTGGAGGCATCAGTATGGTCTGATCTCCTCACTTCACCCTCCCCTATTTCTCCGGGCGAAAGCCCGAACTTTGTTGGCCGGCGGCGGCGCTCACGATGTCGTTCCCTTCTTGAAGGCGCCGCTTTGGAAATCTTGGGGTTGGGTGGTGCGCGACGGCGGTGGTGCGGCCCTATCCTAGCATGGATTTACGTCTGTTGCTTGGAGATGGACTCGCGTAGGTGGAGGTCGTCGGCTGGTGTCGTGGTGGCGTCAATGGCGGAGGACCTATCAAGGCTCGCGTACATGGAGGACGTCGTTTGGCGTCATGGTGGAGTCGATGGCGGAAGACCTGCCAGGCTTGTCACCTCAATCTGCTCTGAAGATGGACCAGTGGAAGATGTCAGCGATAACACATGTGAGTGCAACGGACCAGTTTGAGCACCGGACCCGGCAGATGGCTCAAGTAGGGACGCTGGCTTTACATCTTAGACTTAGGTGAGAGGTCTGGGTATGTGGGCCAGCTTACACCCCTTTATCATTTGGATAGGAGTAGCGGCAGATATTGACAAGATGGCGAATTCAGATATTTTGTTATTCTACTTTATAAGGTCCTAGAGAACAATCGATAAAATGGCCGCATGCATCTCCCAGATGCAGAGGCCGGGGTTATCTCCTTTTCTAAAAAAAGGTTTGCTTTATGGCCAACTGAATGGCCTTGTACATTTATTGACAGAGTACTTGTCATCTGACTTTCTTATTGCTTGATGATGTCTCAAGAACTCGATCCGTCTTCCAATATATAAATACCAAGTTCCTCTTCCACAGCCGTTGGTCTATCCTGCACTCGTGGAAAAAATTCGCATTTCACATTCACTTCCTAGCAAGTACTCCCTCCGTTTTTAGGCATTTAAGATATACTACAACATACGGATGTATGTAGACATGTTTTAGAGTGTAGATTCACTCATTTTGCTCCGTATGTAGTCACTTGTTGAAATCTGTAGAAAGACTTATATTTTGGAACGGAGGAAGTACATGATTACTTGTAGGCATGGAAGACATTGGGAAGTTTATCGTGACATGATATGCAAATCACACTTTACGTTGCTAATGAGGTCTTGAAAAGAGACTAACACTCGGGAGAAACATTTCAAAGGCATGACTTTTTAGATGTTTCTCAAGGATCAGTTCACCACAAGAAGTATTGCTGGCAACGCTATTTATAAACAGCAGATCGGGCTGCTGTATCGCGTCACAAGCTACCGATTAGTTGGATTGGTAGTAGTTGATACACGGGAAGAGGACATCATATGATCCTCGGTGGCAACCGTGACCACTGAATCAAGACGCGATGAGCAATCATGCTAACACCGCGTAGAGACGCTGCACTCAAGAAGACACAACACATGTTGTAGAATACGTGCTTGTGGATGTAATCATGGCATGTTAAAAAATAAGCAGAGTAGTTTCTCAAAAAAATTAAAATAATACGGCAATGATAACTCCCGAAACGTTCGGGATTTAAGCATGGCAAGACGAACGTTTTAGATGGCAAGTTTAGTTTGCGTGAGATTAGGAAAACATGATAATTTTCTGACAAAAAAATGAAAGAATACAAAGTTGTCATCCCCATAAGCTAAAGTTGCCATCCCCTATGAACTAAATTTACCATGTAAAAACATTCGGGCCGAAATGCTCAAAATTCGAAAGTTCGGCAGTTATTGGATCCAAAAAGTAAACAGAGATTCTTTTGAGAATCCAAAAAATAAATAAATTAGCAGAGCTGAACTGGCCCATCAGCGCGATAGCTATGTATCGCCTGTACTGATTCCTTAAACATCTCACCTACAGCGCGGCACTATTGTGCCAACCCAATACTGTAGCTGCACTGTAGTTTTCTGTTGTTTTTATCATTTTTTTTTGGAGTTTCCTTATTTTTCCTTTTTTTCTCTTTCTCAGTGACTTTTTTTTTTGTTTCTCACTTTATTTCTTTCTTCGCTTTACACATGTTTCTTCTTTTATTTATAAAAAACTATTCATGTATTTTCCAGGCTTTGCACGTATATATTCATGTAATTTATAGGCACTCTTTGTTTCACATAATTTAACATGATTATTCAATAACATCCGCACATGTCCGGCACCCAGTTCCTAACAGTAAGCTAGTTCGTGGCTACGTACCAACAGATCATATGATGGAAGATGCACATATATAGCTTTCTCCTCGTGTGATGCTTACCATGTGAGCTACTACCGTGCATTTTGTCTTTGTATGTCGTCCTTGAAAAATACTCATGGAAATGAAAGGTATTGGGAACAATTTTGACAACATCATTCTAAGGTCGAGCTACGAGTGTGAACATCTTGGTTTCATCAAGCACGTCCACTTGTCCACAGGTTTCTTGTTTGGTGGCCCAACTGCATGTCGGGGTCCGGGATTTAACAGCGTTGCGGCCTAGCCCTCTGCGTGTGGGTCTCCTGTTCAAACTTGGAGGGCTCGTGGAATCTGAGTAGACACGTGCAGGAGCGGACTGCAGAGGATTGCGACCATGCTATGTGAGGTTTAATGGTCTCGACGTCAAAAAAAAGAGTTTCTTTGTGGCGGTGTTTTTTGTTTTGGCAATGGCACCCGAGCTTGTTCTCATGTGTTTCCACCCCTACTGTAAAGATCAATCATTCTGATAGACATAGTGATATCACAAATCAAGATCAAAGTTGTAATCAACATAGCAAAGCAAGGTGGGAATATTCTCATGTGAAATTAGGGCCTCTGTCAGTCTCTGCCCCTAATTTTGTTCTCTCCTCGCTGTCATTCTCTTCCTCTTGTAATTCTACTTTTCAGGCAGATTTTCAACGTCAAGCAGAGCCACACCTATTATTTGCTTTGTTCTTACCTGCCGACATGCTAGGGCATCGTCCAGCCGAACTATCTCGTACAACACAATGTCTATGATGGAGAACGGTGAACTGAATCTGGGCACGGTCGAGGAGAATGGTACTCGGTACCTTACAGATCTTCACGCATTCATCCGTCCCATTGGCTTGAAGTGGATTTTCAAGCTTATATAGAATTCCAATGGTGGCGTCATTAGGCATAAGGCCAGACTTATACAGAGCGATTCGTGGACATCGAATTTCACGAAGTGTTCCTTTTATGTCGTGCGTTTGAACTCCGTCAGGGTCATGTTATCTATTCCTGCATACGAGTAATCGGACGTACACCATCACGACGTCAATAGAACGTTCCTAAACCGTGAATTGAACGAAGAGGCATATCTCTCATAACCCCCGGGTTTCTGTTTCACCGCCGACCAGTGCAAGGTTGTGCAGCTACGCAAGGCGTCTACAGGCCCCCACGGATGGAACACCAAGCTGGACAATACTGTTGTCGCTTAGGTTCACAGGCATCTCATTCTGAGCATGCGGGGTCGCTGACCAACCCGTTGCTGCTTTGTGTATAAGTTGACGATATCGTTGTCACGGGACTCAGCACCGCCGCCAGCGCTACTTTCAAGGAGAAGATGGCGTGATGCTTCCTGATAAATGACCTCAGCCTCCACACCTAATAACTTGGTCTTGAGGTACGCGGGCCTGCCAAGGAGTTCACTGTGTGCTAGACCTCGTACTTGGCGAAGCTACTGGAGTGCGCCGGTATGTCTGAGTGTGCACCCAGTCCACCTGTCGCTGCAGCCATGTCTTAGCGTAATATCAAGTACAATAGTGGGCTTATAGCCCACTTATACGGCATTTTTGCTTATGTGGAAGAGAGAGGCCGGCTATGTGCATCCTAGCTATGCAGAGGCCGGGTGTGTGCTCAAAGTGTTTGTATCCTCTTGATGCTTCATATTGAGTCAATAAAATCCATCCTTTATCGAAAAAAATGTAGAAGAGAGAGACGAGGAGAAAGTGGACTCTCGTGCAAGAGACTAGAGATATGCGTACCCGTAGGCAAATACAGTAAATTTGATGAAAGAGAAAGATGAAAGGGAGGAAAAATAGCAATGCAATAGCTAACCTTTAGTTCACACTATTATATATGAGTGGTTATAAATGATGGTTGTAAATGACATTCAGTTTTAGTTTTATATAGCGAGCCGTTGGCCTAGGCTGGTTGTAATGGGAAGTATCATATACTAGTATCATGATACTAGTGTATGATACTACCTCTCTAATACATAGTATCATATATTAGTATCATGTAGTACTTTATTTATTACCATGCATGACACATAGTAGCATAACATTTATTATGATACGGTATCATAGTATGATACTCAATCATCTCTTTTTTCATTTAATTCTATGAAACCTCACCAAAATTGCCTAGTTGGCATGCATGATACTAGCTATGATACTACCATTACGACCAGCCTTAAAAATTCGCTTTGGCACATGGTAGCGCGCGCTCCGGCCACCGGAAAAATATATTTTAAAGTTTGAAAATATTTCAAACAAAAAGTTGGCGCATACATCTCGATATTATATATGTACACGTGTAGTTTCGGAGAAAACAAATATGTTTTGTGGCTTGTGTAAAAAAATATGTCTTGTGAAAAGTGCATTTTCACAACGGATTTTGTTTTTTTCACACACGACACATAACTTGTTGGTTTTTCATGAACGACTTTCCGAGGATGTGCAATATCAAGATGTACGCGCAAATTTTTGTTTAGAATTTTTTTACATTTCAAAATATGTTTCGAACACATTTTCAAAAGTAGAAACGCGCGCTCCCATACTATTACTATTAACCATGCTCTAAGCAAGACAAGCACGCTGCCACTAGTTGACGCTCCTCTCCCCGCACAGTGGTGGGAAGATTACCTTCTTCTCCCTCTTCTGGTGTTGTGTATCAAGCTAGCTAGACATATTGATGACAAGTAACTTGGATCGTGTTTGAATTATCTACTCCGCCTTGCTTTCTTCTATCTGCTATTAGTTGCACCCACACAGGTAAGCTAGAATGAGACATGGCATGAAGAATTCTACCCCGCGAACGGCAGCTTCCCTCCCTTTGCCTAGCTATATGCGATTCCCATCATCCGGAAATTTCAAGGAATAAATTATCTCCCCAATTTTACCATTCAAACAAATCATGAGATTTGTCCATCAGATTCACAAGAGGCGAAAATAATCACGATAAAAAAGAAACTGGTCCAAGAGAGATGGATCAGCTCGTAGCACACTTCAACTCAATATGAAAGGAGATTATGAAGGTGTTTGTTTCGATTGCATGCGATCTTATGTCCATGTGTCCCCATGACCATTCACCAAGCGATCGATCACCCATTAATTTAAAATTAAGACATAAAAATATGTGTAATATGTTCACATGTTGTGGTACTATCATTTATGTTGCATGCACGACTCAGCCAGCAAAGTACAGTTGACAGATCACATTATTGGACGTGTGATTAAGTTTATGTGCTGATAGAGCCAAAAAAAGGTAGGCACATGATTAGACAATTTCAAATATATTTCTATGGACTCGTGTCAGCACTATGACTCTTGTACATCTGTATATAACTATATGAACTAAATTCGTTTTGTTTAAGATTCCTTCAAATTGTTAAGTGTTTTGAGAACCTAAAAACGAATCAATGTATGTGCACATTGTAAACTTAAAGTATGGAAGATTCTAGAAAAAAATAGAGGTGTCTATTTTGTGCATACTATGCATCGCCAATAGTAAAAACTATATTACAAAGGGCAAACTTTCTTTTGACGGAAATGTTATCATGGCGGTTTATATTTCATGTGATAACAGCGATACATCGTTTGTCAATACTTCTAGCAGAAAATCCAGAGGCTCTGATTTCCACACAATAGTTCGAGAGAACTCTGAATTCCTAGCCAATAAATATGCCGCCATATTAGGTTCCCTAGGACAATGAGAAAAAATTATAGAAATAAAATTACAAGCTAAGAAAGAGCATTGTTCATAAATTACTGCTGCCCATCCAAGCGAATTTCCTCCGTTTTGCATGATTTCAATGATTTCCATGCAATCGCCTTATATGCATATCTTGATGCATCCAATTTCACTTGCGAGGAGAAGTCCATCTCTTAATACTCGTGCTTCCGCCATAGCCGCTTCTTCAATAAAATGGATGTTGCTGCAAGATGCCGCCACAAAGAAACCCAGAGTGGTCTCGAAGTATAGCACCTGTAGCGCCAGTGCCACTATCAATGTCAAAACTAGCGTCCACATTCAGCTAGATTGTACCCTGTGGTGGTTTCTCCCAGCCATGTCTCCTAATTTTGCTGTGCTTGAACTTTGCCCTTGAATATTTTTTTACGAGTGCCGATATTGCTTGCGCCAATCTGGTAGGCATGTACAGTTGCTCGCCGTGGGTATACCTGCGTCGTTCCCACCACAAGCACCACACAGCCGTGGCCACAAGGTCATGGCGTCGAACATCATTAACCAACACCTTAGTTGGGTTCTTAGAAAAGAGGAGGTCAGCCATCACCGAGCCACCCTCTCTTTCCACCATGCATATCTCATTCACCACGGCTGCCATACCTTGTAAACTCCACACCTCTTGTACTCAAGGGCACAAGAATAAAGCACGACAGATGCTATCACAATCTGAACTGCATAAGGGGCATTGAGAACTCATAATTATATGTCTGTTAGCTAAGACTCCTTGACATGGAAGGGCTCCAAGCAAAGTTTTCCACACATGAATTTTCACTTTTGAAGGCACACGTAGTTTCCAAATGGTCCTCCAAACTGAACTAGTAGTTGAGGCTTGTATCGAGTTTGTCATCCTCAACTTTCGTCCATGCTGGTGTTCCCATTCTTCATGATAGGCTGACCTCACCGAGAAATTTTCACTTCAAGGCAATTCTTTTAGTAAAGAAAAGTCATATAATTGAAGAATGCAAGAGTCTAGAACAGAAAAAAAAAACCTCTTTCTTTTGTAATTTTGATAAAAGCATTCAAAGATTGTATGAATTTCGCATCTACTATTGTAATAACTGAAATATTTTTACTCTAAGACAGTCAGTTTGGTATCTATGCTAATGACTGAAATTTCACAATTGGTCTCACCTAAGTTGTCGAGCTACCTTTATGATGGTAGACGTACGTATAGTAAGGTTCTATATATGCCATCCTCCTTCTCGCATACCACTTGTTAGAGTGTATTTATACCTAGCTCCTGTATATGTCTTGTAGTATGTATCGTACATGTTTCTGTACCCCTTTATATATATGAGATAGGTACACCCGTTAAAGGTGTCGTGCAATTTCCCAAACCCTAAGATTAACATGGTATCAACCTAGATCGGTCCTATATATGTCTTCTGTTTCCGCCCTAATCACGATCACCGCCGCCGCCGCGCCGGCCTCTGCCACGGGCACTGCTTCGCAATTTCTGTCCTCTCATCCGCTGTTCTTGGTCTATTCTGGCCCGTCATCCATGGCCGGCACCTCCTCAGATCAGCCGCCGCCGCCGGTCACGTCCGCACCTCCTCCGTTTGGGGCGGGCGCCTCTTCACCCTACGGAAATCCTGCACCAGCCCTGCATGACGTCCCCGCGCCGCCGGCGTCCTACAACGCTTTCTCGAAAGGCCACTGGATGGCCCCTCCGCCGAACTACACCACGCCCGCAGTGCCCTACGCGGCTGCGCCCTCGGATCCCTACAACGTCGTGCCCGCCATGCCCTACACGGCTATGCCCGCGGCTCCCTACAGTGCAACGCCCACACATCCCTACAGCGCGGTGCCGGCAACATCCTATGGTGCCTTGGTGCCTCCGCTCTATGGCGGGTACCAGCATCTCCTCCGAACGCACCGCACTATGGTGCGCCTGCTCCGTCTTATGGTGCTTCCCCGGTGTGGTATCGTCCGCCGGTTGTGGCTCGTTCGACGGAGCTGACTCACGACGCACCTGGTGGAGCTCCGCATCAGGGCTACTACACACCACCCGCCACTGCTGCGCTGTTCTACTTGGCACACCTCATGCTGGTGAATCTCACGACAGATAACTATTTCTTGTGGCGTGCGTAGGTGTTGCTGCCCCTTCGCAGCCGCTACCTGGAGGGTTACGTTGATGGCACACTACCGTGCCCTCCGCCGCATTATCCGGCGTACCATGCATGGGTGGCTCAAGATCAAGGCATCCTCTCTGTGATCCAGTCCTCTCTCACCTATGGGGTTTCATCGCTGGTCCTCTTTGCTGCCACCTCTTGGGAGGCGTGGTCTGCTCTGCGCACGAACTTCGCGTCTCAGTAGCAGAGGCGTGCTCACCACATCCGCACGGAGCTTGGGGAGACCACACAGGCAGCTTGATTAATTTGCAGATTAAAACAACAAATGCACGTCCGAGTAGACGTACGTACGACGGTATGAGTGAATCTGGCTTGATTGATTCGATCTCTTTGTGGGGTCCTCGTGACATGGAGAAGAACATCCACAAGCAGAGACCCCGCCGGCCACGACGGGATAGAAAGACGGGAGGAGAGGCAGGGTTAGGCTGGGGTACGGCGGCGCCGTCCATGTCGCCCAGGAAGAGCGACATGGAGGACCGCATGGCTTGGCAAGGTGAAAGGAATGGACTATTTTCGGTCAGAAGTGCCTACAAACTGGCCTATAAAACCAAGAACAAGAGGCATCAGTCAGTGTCGTCTTCCTCAAACGACCATGATGATAGGAAAATCTGGGACATCATCTGGAAAGCTGCAGTCCCCGAGAAAGTAAAAAAAATAAAAAATTGCATGGAGGGTAGCGACGGAAACCCTGGGAACAAAGAGGAACAAGTGGAAAAGAACGTTAGAAGTGGATCAAACATGTAACATTCGTGACCGTGTAGGAGAAAAAGAGCACCATGCTATGGTTGTTTGCACTAAGAGTAATGCTCTACGGAGTGAGATACGTGAAGTGTGGGATATCCCATCGGAGGAGAAGTTCAGCAATTCCGGTGAAGACTGGCTTCAGAACCTTCTGGCATCCCGTGATGAGGCTACACGCACAAGAATACTTTTGCCTTTATGGAGATGCTGGTTTCTTAGAGATGACTGCGTTCATGACTCGGGCAAAGAATTGGTGAGCAGATCTGTTGATTTTCTTCAAAACTTTAGACAGATCTTAAGAACTGTGTTACAGACTTGGAGCAAGTACAATAAGGAGACATAAGCGGGCTATAAGGAATAGAATATTATATCTTTGCTTATTTGGAAGAAAGAGAAGAGGAGAGAGAAGAGAAGCGGGCTCTTGGTGAGTAGCCGGCTGCAACACGAGACCCAAGACATTTTGTGTGTAAGGTGGGCCAACTACTAATAAAGTAGTGCACATTTAAAACTTACTATTGTACATGCCGACTATAAGGTTGGCCCTATATGACATGGCAACTTCTTATAGCCGACCGCTGGCTGTATTATTAACCATGCTCTTAAAGTAGACCCGGAGGGACAAGGGAGCTGTTCACGAACCCAGAGTGACCCTGGTGGCCTCCGGTCAGATGCAGCAAAATCGAGACCTGACAAGCAGGTGTTAGGCGAAATCAAGAAGGCAAATTCTATAGGAATTGTGGTCTATGCGGTCTACCCTCTAATTCCTCTGTCTTTTTCGTGGTGCGGCTCACAATGCATGTTGAGGCTAGAGGGTAGGGACCTATGTATAGACTCCACTTCTAGGTGTTTTAATATTCCACCTATTTCCAAAAAAATCTGTATGACTCCTAAACGATGCTACCAACCACGATAAAACATGTCAGTTTTCCGAGTCTAAATATACTAGTCCCTAGCACACATGTGTGCGTCATGTGCCATGATTAAATTGTCTGTGCGAGATCAACTTTCAATCTTAATCATGTGGGTCAACAGCCTGCAGAGCCGATCCTGCAAAACAAACCCATCTCTTTCACCATGTGATGTCCCGGGAAAAATAGGTACGTACATATAAATTCCAGTAGAGTCGATCCCTATTAATTCCTCTAGTGTATTCCATCACAGTCGTCCTTGGCACCTCGAGTTTTACTTCCTCGAGTGAAATTCCGCATCAGTTTTTCCCCGTCACAAACATTAATAATATGAGTAATTCCAAGTTGATTTAAATAAATAATAGTCATGCTGAATAAATGTTGAAAGCCACATAAATATCCAACATCTCCCACTTGGCTGAAACATATTAATCAATAAATGAAGTTCCATGTGTAAACATGTTTTGAAAACAATTCCTGACTATAGTCAGTGAACCTGCACCATATTAGTATTATTATAATAATAAATGAAATGTACGTACCTGAGTTTAATCATTCGACACCTCATGTGTACAATGGTAACGTCCTCAATGTGTTTACTTTTAACCAAAAACTCAAGAATAGTTGACAGGTTGTGATGCACATTCCACGATCTCATATGTAGTGTGAGATTCCCTTAGCCACACACATTTCCTTGCATTGCTTGAATGCACCAATAAATTCCGATAGCTAAGGTTCATAGTATGTATAACAAAAAAATTAATACAAATTCCAATACTATTTAGTATCCCCTTTTTCCTCGGGAGTTCAAACATAATTCCTCACTGAGTATGATTCCCCTTATCAAGGTATTTTAACAGGTTTGCAATTTCCCATGAAAAATATATCGCTACACTTTCTATTATTTCTACTCCCAAAAACGGAAGTCTCGAACATGCCTTTCATTTGAAAGTTACAAGATAACCAAGTTTTCACTTCCATCAATGTAACATTATCATCGCAAACAACAAGAACAATGTTAACATATACAATAATAATGTGAAATACTTTACACTTACATTTGTAGATGACCAATTTGCTTCATTTAGAAGACCATATGACCTGCTATTCCATTGATGTGAAGCTTGTTATAAGACCACACATTAATACGTTGAATTAGCAAACCATGTCTTTATTCCATCTTTCCCTAAATTTCGGAGAAAGAACTTCCACAAAGTACATTTCTCTTTGTGTGAACAATTGAATAATAAGAGTAACAATATAATTAATATTCCAGTGAGCCAAATTTCCTTAAAAAAATACTCACATACAATGGGCTTGCGGTTGTTTGGTATGATAATAAGTTCCCAAAATTTATTCTTCCTCATTGAGTTTATTCATTCCCGCATTTCTTCCACCCATAGCTTGCGTTGATGGAAAAAGTAAAGCTTTCTTAAGAGACTTCACTTATTCCTCTAAGAATTCAGAGCCACTTCCCCAAAAAACACACGATAATTATCCAGACATGATATTCCAAGTTATTTCCTCCCACTTATCATAAGCATGTTAGTGTCAGGAGTTACACTTGTTGTTTCCTTTGGAGTCAAGATTATATTCTAGTATGTTTCCCAATAATTCCACCATTATACATACAAACATTGTGCTCCCACTTTCCACCCATTTTACTTTTACAGATCAAAGAAATACACTTGATCCACTAGAATAAAAAAATTACAAATTCCTGGTGTGTGCTTTGTATTAATTGGGAATTTCCAGCCAAAATAAAATACTTCCTTCCAGTCTACAAACATAAGAAGTGACTGTGCATGATGAAGAATGACATAAAGAAATGACATCGTGTAATGCTCCTTCCAAACAATGAGGGGTATATATTAAATTGACATTGTGTATGGATTATAACAATAGTGAATGAAGTTCCATGATCTTTACATATTCAATTGATATATTCCTGAAGTATACTTCCACCACCAATCAGTTGTTAAGCTTATGATATTCTTTAATCAACTGATTTCCCACTTCAGTACAACATGGGAACATCACAACAAAACCTTCCTACTTGTATAATGAAAGGTAAACATATAACCATATGAAGTGCAATCATGGATGAGTGATATGAAATAAATAATCTGACCTCTAGTGGGAGTGTTAAAAAAACAGAAGTATATATAAAAGAATGATATGAATCTTTTATCTCATTCCACCGTAAGAAAAGGTGTGGAAGTTAAATACGCATTATATATGTGCTTCAGAAAACCAAATTCCTCCCACTAAAGTTTTGAATTCAGGAATTAGTAAGCCACTCGATTCAGTTCTATCATATGTAACCAAGTCGTCTATGACAATAATAATAATAAATTCCAAGCATGTGTTCCTATTATCGACATTGCTCTCTATGGAGTTATCTTCCAAATAACAATTGGGTTGCTAACATCCAATGGGCCATCAAGAAAAAAAAACATTGTGTGAAATTCGGTAATGCATTATTTTCCTCTCTTCCTTTTCCAAATAGTATTTCATACAATGTTTTCAAATATAGAACCATAAAATAAATTCCTTCACATTGAAATTGTTTTATAGAGTGTCCTATAACAATAATACTTGTCCTCCACTAAGGAGTTTCATGGAAAAATTTCCAATTCCAACGTGCATAAGAATTTAGCAGCAATATATATGGCAAAAAACACATTATATATAATTTCCTTTGGTACTATTAGCGTGTCAATAAAATTGCTATTGTATTCCAGCAATATAATACACATAAGCTTAAATCCACAATCCAACTTATTTGAAAAAGTAGTGACATGTACATGTTCGATGAGAAACAATGTGCATACCGTTAAGTAAGAGAAAATTTCATTGATTTTCCACGGAGTGGTTCCCATATTCCTCCATAGATAAGTGATTGTCATAATAGACACCTTTTTGAATTCCTTCTCATGCAAGGTTAGCATAATAGTGAATCCATCCATAATAATTTTCCTCTAGAACAGAGTTTGAGGGCATAATTTCCAATTCCAAGTTTATTAACTTTAGCACTTCCTTGGAATTGTTTGCATGGAAGTAAATGCAATATAACTAAAATGTGCAACACGACTATTCTGAAGAAAAAAATAGTGGTAACTGAAAATTTTCGTGCATATAAATTATAAACAAATCTTCCATTTTGGCAATTGCATTGATAAATTATTATATCTTCCTCTTTGAGGTGTAACCAATAAGTTCTAATAGAGAGGTAAATATTAAATTCATGTATTAACAATAGTTTTCCTCCACAAGGGAGTTTCATGACATAATTTCCATCCCCAAGTATCAGACTTAGAAGCAGTGATTATTCCGTGATGTCAAGTGATCAGTTCCTTTTTCATGGAGTGCCTCCCACTTCCTCCAAAACAAGTGATGACTACTTCCAATGCAATAACATATTGTATTTGTGAGAAATAACTCGTCCCTCAAGCCAAGAGTTTATTTTCTTTCTCTCGGAGTGATTCCTATTTTCCTCCAAAAGAAAAAAAATACCAACAAGAACTCAAAATTATGTTCCAGATTACGCATAATCCCTTTAACACTAGAATTTCCAGTGTATAATCAATCCTTGATACTGTTCATTCACGTGTTCCTAAGCTGAAATCCTCGTGAATTCACCAGCGTCAAGCAAATTTGAGTACCACATACCAAAGTGTTCCCCTTCCTTTCCTCATCTCACTTGATTTGACGTAATGAGGTCGTTCGGCTGGGGTGTGAACAGTAACAGAAATTCCTTCTCTTTTCCTTCCATTAATGTCCTGAAATTCTAGTAATCTTGAGAGACAGATTGATGTACTAGTGATGTATAGATCCATAGGTCGTAGCAGCGGCAGCAGGCGTGGGCCATGACATATAGTTCCCGAGCAGCTAGCTCGTTAAGCTTGGCGAGTCGTCTGGTAAAGATAATGGAGTAGAGCGCGGCAACCTCGTCAGCGGAAGACATGGCGTCAGTCAGATTCCACGCAAGGTCGACAAGGGCCAATGATGTCCGACTTGATGCGTGTGGATGATTCATGCACGGGCGTTGGTGGGCTCGATTCTGAAGCAAAGCGCCGGCAGCGCTGTCCACGTACTTAGAAGCTAGCCTGATTTTTCATGCAAAGTACTCCCTCCGTTCCTAAATATTTGTCTTTCTAGGCATTTCAAATGGTCACAACATACGGATGTATGTAGACATATTTTAAAGTATAGATTCATTCATTTTGCTTTGTATGTAGTCACTTGTTGAAATCTCTAGAAAGACAAATATTTAGGAACGGAGGGAGTAGTACGTAGTACGTAGCAATGCTAGACTTGATTTTCTCCAAACTTGATCCTTGCTGAAGCAGCAAAACAAGTTGTCATGTATGATGTATCCCAGGTGTTCCTTGATCCGTGTGCAGAGGAAAAAGGAATCTGCAAACACAGACAGAGTTTAATATTGGTTGATTTCTTTGATTGATCCGAAATTTCCACCGGCGACTTGGACTACTCATTGACATAGCACCCGCCCAAGCAAGAAAAAATATCGCAGGCATCCAGATTTGCGGCAAAGCGGAAGTCCATGACGGCAGAGTTGTGCAGCAGACGTGCGAGCGGCGACATGGCCTGGGTGGGACAGGCCGATCTCAAATTCCTGGAACAACACCGAACAATCGCAGCAGCACGCGATCTGAATAACAGGCGGCCACGCCGCAAGAAGCACACATGCGGAGTAACGTGCATGTGCGTAGCAGCGTAGGAATCTGCAGACGGCACAATAATGCCATTGCGGCGGTAACGAGATTGGAGCGACATCGACCGGCTATAGAGGCAGAGTTGGCAGCGGATGGAATCGAGACGGCATGAAGTTTTGCCAGCGATTAGGGTTGGGGCAACCGTGACCTAACCGCGCTCATGATACCAATGTAGGAATTGTGGTCTATGCGGTCTACCCTCTAATTCCTCTGCCTTTTCCGTGGTGCCGCTCACAATGCATGTTGAGGCTAGAGGATAGGGACCTATTTATAGACTCCATTTCCAGGTGCTTTAATATTCTACCTGTTTCAAGAAAGATCCGTATGACTCCTGAAAGATGTTACCAACCACGATAAAACATGTTAGTTTTCCGAGTCTAAATATACTAGTCTCTAGTACACATGTGTGAGTCATATGACATGATTAAATTGTCTCTGTGAGATCAACTTCCAATCTTAATCATGTGGGTCAGCAGCCTGCAGAGCCGATCCCGCAAAACAAACCCAACTCTTCCACCCTGTGATGTCCCGAGAAAAATAGATATGTACATATAAATTTCAGTAGAGTCGGTCCCTATTATTTCCTCTATTGTATTCCATCACAGTCGTCCTCGGTACCTCGAGTTTTACTTCCCCGAGTGAAATTCCACATCAGTTCTTCCCCGCCACAAACATTAATAATATGAGTAATTCCAAGTTGATTTAAATAAATAATAGTCATGCTGAATAAATGTTGAAAGCCACATAAATATCCAACAAATTCTGGACCTGTCGAGGAGGCGTCCACTTGGAACCAAACTTGCAAACCTCCTCCCTGGGATCCACTGCCGCTAGGTGTGGTGAAACTGAATACTGACGCGGGATTCCTCCCTGACAATGGCCAAAGCAGGGCTGGAGTGGTGGCTAGAAACCATGAGGGCCTGGTGTTCTCCCTGTGAGCAGGAGTATGGGGCAATGCATGCAGGCTGAGGAGGCAGAGGCGGCCGCTGCTAACCTGGGACTGAGTCATTTGTCGTCCAAATACAGGGGGCTCAGCGGTGGCTAGAAACCATGAGGGCCTGGTGTTCTTCTTGATTAGCGACCTGACCGGCCTGGCATAACTATATGTGTGACATCAAAGCAATCCTAACGATATTTCAGTCGGTGCAGATCAGATATGTCGAAACAAAAGAAAACAAACTGGCCCATGAAATAGCAGCCTATGCAAGACACTAGACGAACCAGATGACGATAGGCTCGGTCCCTGTGGAGCTTACCACGGTTTTAGAGAACGATTGTAACCAGCTCCTGGAGTGATTCTACTCCTGTATTCTAAAAAAAAGGCATTACACCCAAGTATCCATGTACTTTCTTGGCACTATTTGTTCCAAATAATTGAACATGTTTCTCCAATAACATCCCCACATGTTGGGCGCCTGATTTCTAATAATAAGCCACTTTAAGGCTACCTGCCATAAGATTCAGATCACCAGTTCAACCATTTCATTTCACATACAGAACCTTCTCACCTACCGTGCGAGAGACCTGGAGTACCATATAATGGAAGATGCCCATATATACCTTCCTCCTCCTTGTATGCCACTAACCATGTGATCCATTACCGTGTGTTTTGTCGTTGTATGTGTGGCTTGAAACTACTCATAGAAATGGAAGGTATTGGGAAAAATTTCGATGACATAAAGCCAAGCTCTAGCTACAAGACACGTTGTCGCTGGCCATTCATTTTGTGGTTGTCAAGCCGCAGGCAGAGACGTGAAGGCCCAATCTGTTGCACACGTTCCAGTGAGGTGCGACTTGCAAAGCTAGCTACATTTTCTTCTCGTACGGAATGATAGCCTTGACTCACACACAGAGAGAAGCCGCATGGGCTACAAGATGAATCCGGCCGGGCCCATTCAAGCCAGGGCGGCAACCCCAATACTAGTCTTCCGCCACCATGGACACTGTGGTGTGGAGGAGCAGGGCGGAATCGTGCACATCAGATGTACTGTTGTGCGCCACAAAGTTGTTACGTGAGTTTGCTTGCAAGCCATCACCAGTTTAATTTGCTCCAGAAAAAATATTGAATAGAGAAGAATATGTGGTGTTTCGACCAAAGTTCATTTACACTTCTAACTATGCATGCTTTTAACACATAATTTTTATTTGCTCGTCAAGTCAAAACTAATCTGCGAATGTCCAGTTTCATCTTAGAACGTGTGAATAATTTCTTAAATGTCTATGAACAATTTTTAATGGCAGAAAGATTTTTATATGTTGTTAATTCTTTTGAAAACTACCGTGAACATTTATTTACATTTCATGAACATATTCTGAATTGCGTGAATATTTTCTCCAAATATTTTTTTATTGGTAATAGAAGTTTTACGATTTTTTCAAACAAATTTTAACAATTTAATGAACAATTTTAAGAAATGCCATGAACATATTTTAAAAGTTGAACAATTTTGAATGATACAAATTATTTTTTCAATACTATGAATAGGGCGGGATCATGCATATCACCTGCACTACTCTGCGCCACAACGAACTAGTACTGCATGCCTGCACGGTCACGTTGTTACGTGAGCTTGCTTGCTAAAATCGAAGAGAGAAGAGTATGTGGTGTTTCCACCAAAGTTCGCACTTCGTTTTATTTTGCGGGTGAAAAGGTTCGTTTACACTTCCAACCATACATCCTACTAACACGTAATTTTAACAAGTCAAAACTCATCTGCGAATGTCCAGTTTCATCTTGCAACTTGCGAACAATTTCTGAAATGTTTATGAACAATATTATAAATGGCACAAATATATTTTTATGATGTGAATTTTTTACAAAATTGGACGAAGATTTGTTTTCATTTTATGAACATATTTTGAAACGTATGAATATATTTTTGAATGTAACTTTTAATGGTACAATTTTTTTACGAATTTTTTGAATAAATTTTAAAAATTTTAATTACAATTTTAATGAATTTTGCTAACATAATTAAAAATTGTGAACAATTTTTAATGACAGAATTTCCTTTGTGAATACTATTAATAGTTTCGAAATTGCCTGAATAATGCTTTTACATTTCATGAAAATATTTTTAATGCTTAGTAAATGGTTCTCTAACATTTAGGTAAAGTAATTTTTTAAATATGAAGTCACACTAAATAAAGAATGCAAGGAACCAATTAAGAATTAATCAGCTGGCCCACTACAGATCTTCTGAGCCCGGGCGAATGTCCGTCTTGCAATAAGCGAGATGTAGACGCACCCGTGGATGAAGAAATGGTCCGCTAAAGAACAAGCAGAATGAAATTGGGCCATCGTCACAATAGTTCTCTACTAATCCCCGAAGAACATGATTCAGTTTTCCATTGAACGGCCTTGCTTACCAGTAGTAGAGCAACTGGAGCTACATGTTACATAGTGAACCAGAGATATCAGACAGGCAGCTAAATGACGCGGCCAGCCAGAATAAAGTAAATTACATATGTACCATGATCCATTAAAAAACATATGTACTATATATGGTGTACGTTAAGGTGCTCAAATGATGCTTTTTTAATTTGGTCTCAAAGGATGATTTTAGTATAAGTATATTTCATGGAAAAAGAATAAATTTCATAACTACCGTGGTTCAGGTTTCATATAACTGCATTTTATTTCGCTATAGAACATAACCACAATTTGTCAATTTTTTTCTTCCAAAAAGATAAAAAAATTAGGGTAAAATCTTACTAAGCACACGGACCCGTTAACTTGTTTTCTTTGTTTATTTTTTTCTCACCTTTTTTGATGTCTACCGTTTCTATATACCATTAAGCAGCGAGAATTACTGATAGAACCTAATTTTCAATATAGTAGTTATAATTAAATGTTTTTTCATATAGCAAGTGGAAGTTTTTTCTTTATTGCCTGAGAAGCCTGTTCCTGCGTTGACACTTTAAAATCCCTGGTATTTCCATATGTACCTTAATGCATTTTTTTCAGTTGGCAAAATACGTCCACCACCTAAAGTAGGAGAGATTATAAGCATGCACCCTATGAGCGTTCACAAAGATCCCAACACTTCTGAAGTTATGTACCAAGAGGTGAGCAAACAGTCCAAGGTATTGTAACAAGAACAAAAAGTGTAATTAATTTCACATGAATGGTGCTAGTAATATTATAATTGTACTTTCCTTTTAATTTGTCCTCTATTGCTCGACTACATTTACTAATAAGGAATGGCGCACACTTTTGTTTTGGGACTTCCTCAGGGACACTATGGATAGAATAGATATCGATTTTAGTACTAACACACAGAGAGAAGAGGAGTACGACTAATCACAGTGACATGAGGGCTCAAATGCCGGAGACCCAGCATCGTTCGCTATTGCAGGAATGCCTAGCAGTGGCGGGCCAGCCGTCCAGGGCCGCCCGCCACCGACCTCCCGCATCTGCTAGCACCTCATCAGTGGTGGGCGCACGTCCGACACTGGTATAGCATCTCCATTGGTGGGTATCTCCACCCACCCGCCGCAGCTAGATGTTGTAGTTGTGGCGGTCAAACTTCTCTTGCCCGCCACAACTTGATATAACCAACAAGAATTTACATATTCGATCATATGCATTACGATGTATTCTAATTGAGGAGTAGCGCATTTTACCATAATCAATAAACAAGCTAACAAGTTGCCCAACAACATATATATAGCAAAGTCATATAGGAATTTTCATAGAAATATAGAAACTACATTCAGAGCATGGATCGTAGAGACCACATTATGGCAATCCACAAATAGTTGACTAATAAATGTCAGCTCCATCATAGCAACTTGAAATTAAGCTCAGCTTTGTGAAGAGTTGTCCTCGTCTCCAATCATCTTCTTGGCCTTGGCGATCGGTGGACTTGGCAGTTTCAAAAACTGTCTCAGCAACCTCAACGGCTCCTCGCGCACCTCGCGC
Source organism: Secale cereale (assembly GCA_902687465.1). Classification (NCBI taxonomy): domain Eukaryota; kingdom Viridiplantae; phylum Streptophyta; class Magnoliopsida; order Poales; family Poaceae; genus Secale; species Secale cereale. The sequence continues at coordinate 765,839,582 of LR738712.1, forward strand.
ACAACTTTGCGGCTTCTAGTGGCTGCCCTCCCAAGAACGGGAGATTCTTGATTGCTCTTGGCGTATTGTAGAGCCTTCTTGGTGTCTACTAGGGTCCTCTGCGCATAGGTGAGCGCGAACACCGAGTACCCAACCAACCTCGAGATGATGTCTAAGACTGTAGGAGTCATAACGTGGTTTGTCGGCTCCTCCATCTAAATCGCAAAAGTTGACTGTTAGATAAATCCAATTTATACAAAAGCAACTATATAAGATGATAATTGAAACTGTGTACGTCAAGCCTTGATGTCTCTCTTCGGGCGGGAAGTTCTCACTCTTAAGTGGTTGTGCATATGTTGGCCACTCGATGACTGGTACTTCGGCTGTCGGTGATGGTCGTTCTTCACCTTCTCCTCCTCCTTTACCAACGTATCGAAGGAGGAGGCCAGAACGATCCTCTACGACAACATTCGGTTCATCTCCCAATTTGTTGTATATATGATGTACACTCAATGTTATTTCCACCGTTGTTGAAGGTCGTCCTTCAACTTCTCCTCCTACTTTACCAAGGAGGAAAAGAGGAAGGACGACCCATACGACAAAGTCGGTATCCTCCTCTGAAAATGACAACTCTCATCTCAGTATGTGGATTTAGA
>LR738712.1:765848566-765867727 GCA_902687465.1 Secale cereale
TTGCTGCCACCAACCGGGACTAAAGGTCCCTTTTCAGCAGTCCAAAGGGCGGGAAGGAGGGGCCTTTAGTCCCGGTTGGTGGCAGCAACCGGGACTAAAGGGGGGTATTAGTCCCGGTTTGAGCCACCAACCGGGACTAATGCTACCCTTTAGTCCCGGTTGGTGCCACCAACCGGGACGAAAGGCCTTGCTGGCGCTGTGCGGTGGGAAGTTTAGTCCCACCTCGCTAGTTGAGAGAGTCCATCACCAGTTTATAAGCCCCGCTGCCTCTCTCCTCTCGAACTCCTCTTAACTGCAGGCCTAAGGGCCTAAACTGACACTGCTTTGCCTGTGGGCTTGCTGGGCTTTCTACGGGCCTGAATCCTAACCCATGGTTGGGTTTCTAGTCATATTCAGGCCGTGTGGGCCCAGTAGGTGGCATTTTTTTTTCTTTGTTGCTTTATTTTTTAGTTTTGTTTCTACTTTCAACAAAATACTTACTGTTGCTATTTTTATTTATTTGTTTTCTTTGTTGCTTTATTTATTTTATTTTGTTTCTACTTACAACAAAATACTTATTGTTGTTATTTTTTTTCAAGTTTTTTTGTTTTGTTTTCTGCATTATTTATTTTCTTTGGTTTTTTGCTTTATTTTTTAATTCTTTCTGGTAAAACCAATTACAAACTTTCTGTTAGTGCAAGTAGTATTCAAATTTGAAATTATTTGTTTTCTTTGTTGCTTTATTTATTTTATTTTGTTTCTACTTACAATGAAATACTTATTGTTGCTATTTTTCATTTTTTTGCAAGTTTTTTTTTCTGCATTATTTATTTTCTTTTGTTTTTTGTTTTATTTTTTAATTCTTTCTGGTAAAACCAATTACAAACTTTCTGTTAGTGCAAATTTGAATAGTACAAACGGACAATGGTATCATACTCGTTTGTTACAAAGTTGGCATGGTATCATCATAATAGTTGCCGAAAAAAGTTTTCACTTTTTCTTCGCTTGTGTCATTTGCTTATTGCGCCGTAACCATGGATAATCTTGATCGTTTATCAGGATGCTTGGGTCAGCCTTGACTTTGAAGGGAGGAATTTCATGAAACTTTTCATAATCTTCAGACATGTCTGTCTTGCCCTCCACTCCCAGGATGTCCCTTTTTCCTGAAAGAACTATGTGGCGATTTAGCTGATCGTATGATGTATTCGCTTCCTTATCTTTTCTTTTTCTCGGTCTGGTAGACATGCCCTTCACATAGATAACCTGTGCCACATCATTGGCAAGGACAAACGGTTCGTCAGTGTATCCAAGATTTTTCAGATCCACTGTTGTCATTCCGTACTGTGGGTCTACCTGTAACCCGCCTCCTGACAGATTGACCCATTTGCACTTAAACAAAGGGACCTTAAAATCATGTCCGTAGTCAAGTTCCCATATGTCCACTATGTAACCATAATATGTGTCCTTTCCCCTCTCGGTTGTTGCATCAAAGCGGACACCGCTGTTTTGGTTGGTGCTCTTTTGATCTTGGACAATCGTGTAAAATGTATTCCCATTTATCTCGTATCCTTTGTAAATCAATACAGTCGAAGATGGTCCCCTGGACAACAAGTACAACTCATCACAAATAGTGTTGTCACCTCTGAGACGTGTTTCCAACCAACTGCTGAAAGTCCTGATGTGTTCACATGTAATCCAGTCGTCGCACTGCTCCGGGTGTTTGGAGCACAGACTGTTCTTGTGTTCATCGATATACGGGGTCACTAATGTAGAGTTCTGTAGAACTGTGTAGTGTGCTTGAGACCAAGAATATCCGTCCCTGCATATTATTGAGTCCCTTCTAAGCGTGCCTTTTCCAGTCAGTCTCCCCTCGTACCGCGATTTAGGAAGACCTATCTTATTAAGGCCAGGAATGAAGTCAACAGAAAACCCGATGACATCCTCTGTTTGATGGCCCATGGAGATGCTTCCTTCTGGCCTGGCGCGGTTACGGACATATTTCTTTAGGACTCCCATGAACCTCTCAAAGGGGAACATATTGTGTAGAAATACGGGCCCCAGAATGACAATCTCGTCGACTAGATGAACTAGGACGTGTGTCATGATATTGAAGAAGGATGGTGGGAACACAAGCTCGAAACTGACAAGACATTGCGCCACATCACTCCTTAGCCTTGGTACGATTTCTGGATCGATCACCTTCTGAGAGATCGCATTGAGGAATGCACATAGCTTCACAATGGCTAATCAGACGTTTTCCGGTAGAAGCCCCCTCAATGCAACCGGAAGCAGTTGCGTCATAATCACATGGCAGTCATGAGACTTTAGGTTCTGAAACTTTTTCTCTGCCATATTTATTATTCCCTTTATATTCGACGAGAAGCCAGTCGGGACCTTCATACTGAGCAGGCATTCAAAGAAGATTTCTTTCTCTTCTTTCGTAAGAGCATAGCTGGCAGGACCTTCATACTGCTTCGGAGGGATGACGTCTTTTTCGTGCAAACGTTGCAGGTCCTCTCGTGCCTCAGTTGTATCTTTTGTCTTTCCATACACGCCCAAGAAGCCTAGCAGGTTCACGCAAAGGTTCTTCGTCACGTGCATCACGTCGATTGAAGAGCGGACCTCTAGGTCTTTCCAGTATGGTAGGTCCCAAAATATAGATTTCTTCTTCCACATGGGTGCGTGTCCCTCAGCGTCATTCGGAACAGCTAGTGCGCCGGGGCCCTTTCCAAAGATTACGTGTAAATCATTGACCATAGCAAGTACGTGATCACCGGTACACATGGCGGGCTTCTTCCGGTGATCTGCCTCGCCTTTGAAATGCTTGCCTTTCTTTCGACATTGATGGTTGGTCGAAAGAAATCGACGATGGCCCAGGTACACATTCTTCCTGCACTTGTCCAGGTATATACTTTCAGTGTCATCTAAACAGTGCGTGCATGCGTGGTATCCTTTGTTTGTCTGTCCTGAAAGGTTACTGAGAGCGGGCCAATCGTTGATGGTCACGAACAGCAACGCCTTTAGGTCAAATTCCTCCTGTCTGTGCTCATCCCACGCACGTACACCGTTTCCATTCCACAACTGTAAAAGTTCTTCAACTAATGGCCTTAGGTACACATCAATGTCGTTGCCGGGTTGCTTAGGGCCTTGGATGAGAACTGGCATCATAATGAACTTCCGCTTCATGCACATCCAAGGAGGAAGGTTATACATATATAGAGTCATGGGCCAGGTGCTGTGATTGCTGCTCTGCTCCCCGAAAGGATTAATGCCATCCGCGCTTAAAGCAAACCATACGTTCCTTGCGTCCTTTGCAAACTCCTCTCAGTACTTTCTCTCGATTTTTCTCCACTGCGACCCGTCAGCGGGTGCTCTCAACTTCCTGTCTTTCTTACGGTCCTCACTGTGCCATCGCATCAACTTGGCATGCTCTCTGTTTCTAAACAAACGTTTCAACCGTGGTATTATAGGAGCATACCACATCACCTTCGCAGGAACCCTCTTCCTGGCGGGCTCGCCATCAACATCACCAGGGTCATCTCGTCTGATCTTATTCCGCAATGCACCGCATACCGAGCATGCGTTCAGATCCTTGTATGCACCGCGGTAGAGGATGCAGTCATTAGGGCATGCATGTATCTTCTGCACCTCCAATCCTAGAGGGCATACGACCTTCTTTGCTGCGTATGTACGGTCGGGCAATTCGTTATCCTTCGGAAGCTTCTTCTTCAATATTTTCAGTAGCTTCTCAAATCCTTTGTCAGCCACAGCATTCTCTGCTTTCCACTGCAGCAATTCCAGTACGGTACCGAGCTTTGTGTTGCCATCTTCGCAATTGGGGTACAACCCTTTTTTGTGATCCGCAAACATGCGATCGAACTTCAGCTTCTCCTTTTGACTTTCGCATTGTGTCCTTGCATCGACAATGACCCGGCGGAGATCATCATTTGGTTCCTCTTGATCTTCAGCAGCTTCACCCGTTGCAGCATCATTGGGCACATCGTCTGGTTCCTCTTGATCTTCACCAGCTCCCCCCATTGCAGCATCACCGTATTCAGCGGGCACATAGTTGTCATCGTACTCTTCTTCTTCGCCGTCTTCCATCATAACCCCTATTTCTCCGTGTCTCGTCCAAACATTATAGTGTGGCATGAAACCCTTGTAAAGCAGGTGGGAGTGAAGGATTTTTCGGTTAGAGTAAGACATCCTATTCACACATTTAGTGCATGGACAACACATAAAACCATTCTTCTTGTTTGCCTCAGCCGCATTTAGAAACTCATGCACGCCCTTAATGTACTCGGAGGTGTGTCTGTCACCGTACATCCATTGCCGGTTCATCTGTGTGCATTATATATAATTAAGTGTGTCAAAAACCATTACAGAACTTCATAAATAGATAATTAAGTGACCAAATGGATAAAAGTTCATCATCACATTAAAACCAAAGTACATACATATATAGTTCTCATCTAACAACATATAGCTCTCCATACACATCAAAACTATGTAAAACTTTTCAATGCGAAAACAAATGCGATCATAATCGCAACCAAGGTAACAATTGATCCAACGACATAATGATACCAAGCCTCGGTATGAATGGCATATTTTCTAATCTTTTTAATCTTTAACCGCATTGCATCCATCTTGATCTTGTGATCATCGACGACATCCGCAACATGCAACTCCAATATCATCTTCTCGTCCACAATTTTTTTTATTTTTTCCTTCAAGAATTTGTTTTCTTCTTCAACTAAATTTAACCTCTTGACAATAGGGTCCATCTTGATCTTGTGATCATCGATGACTTCCGCAACATGCAACTCCAATTCCATCTTCTCCTCCTCCATTTTTTCCAATTTTTTCTTTAAGGAAATGTTTTCCTCTTCAACTAAATTTAACCTCTCCACAAGAGGGTCGGTTGGAATTTCCGGTTCAACTACCTCCTAGACATAATAAAACATCTATGCATGTCAGGTTGGTCGGCATAACTATCATAAACACTAAAACAATTAGTTATAAATTAAAGATAATATACCACATCCGAATCGTAGACAGGACGAGGGCCCACGTGGGCGGATATCAAAACCATCGCACTATATAATAACAAGCAATAATAAACGTAAGAAAATTAGACAAATATCTATCTAAAGGAATAATAACAAGCAATAATAAAAGTAAGAAAAGCATGGACATAACAAGAGGCTCACCACAGTGGTGCCAGTGACGAGATCGGCGGGGGCGATCGACGGCGGCGAAGACGGGGACGGGACGTGACGGACCGCTAAACCTAGACAAATCTCGGAGAAAATAGAGCTTCGAGAGGAGAAAAGCTTAACTAGTGTGGCTCGGGCATTCCGCCGAACACGTTGTGTGCATAGGAGGTGAGCTAGAGCACCACTAACCCCTCTCCTCCTCGGCCAGAAAAAAAGAGAGCAGTGAGCTCTGCTCTTGAGTAAGGTGTTATATATAGGCACCTCATTGGTCCCGGTTGGTGCTATGAACCGGGGCTAAAGGGGAGCCTTTGGTCCCGGTTCATATCACTAACTGGGACCAATGGTGGTGGGCCAGGACCAAGAGCCATTGGTCCCGGTTTGTCGCTCCAACCGGGACCAAAAGGTCTAAACGAATCGGGACCAATGGCCCACGTGGCCCGGCCGGCCCCCTGGGCTCACGAACCGGGTCCAGTGCCCCCATTGGACCCGGTTCTAGATTGAACCGGGGCTAATGGGCTGGACAGGCCTGGTCCAATGCCCTGTTTTCTACTAGTGAGAGAGAGAGAGAGAGAGAGAGAGAGAGAGACGACTCCCTGGACGTCGCAAGCATTTCCTACATGCGAAGACACCACTAACACGGGTTGACCATACAGGGACTTTCCGCCGTCTAACAACTCGGCTGACAAGAAGGGAGCACGGACGGAGCCGGCAGAAATGAACGAGACAATGAGATGCTTTTACCCAGCAGGTCTAACGGCCGACCCCTCCGTTCGATTGGGCTAACAGTGTATGCTTTTACCACGCGGTCTTGTCTCGGCAGTTGATCGTGTGCCAGTAACATAGTATATAGAAAAATGGACTTGCAAAGCAGTCATTAAATTTTGCATTGATACCTGTAATTTGAGTTTGTGACCTTGTATAAGGGAATGGAGGGAGTAGTATCTTATGGAATGAAGGGCCTCCGTTCGGGTTTATTAGACCAAAAGACAACTTCTCTTAGACCAAGACACATAATAATTTGCTCACATTAATTCTTCCATTCCACTCCCAATGCACTCTCTCACATGCATGCAGCCAATGAAAAAACATGCATGCAGTATATTAATTTCCAAGCCATGACACCAACAACAATGGCTTTTAATGCAACCAATGAAATGGTTGCATGCATGCACCTTTCTAAAGTGAGGCCTTATAAAAAGGGACATGCTTGTGATGCTAAGAAGCCTAATAAACCCGGACAGAGGGAGTAGTACATAGATAGACGGATATTAGCAGTGAACAAAATGTGAACTCTGCCGAGATGAACAAATTTTAATTGACACTTGCACACCCGTAGGCGCGCTTGCGCCACACACGCACGCACACGATGGAGTAGTGAGTACACCGGTTCAGTGGTAAGTAAAAAACCAAAGAGCACTCAACAGAGCACAATCCAAATTACACGAAACGTGAAGACATTAACCATCGGGAAGATCCAGCCGCGTAACCCCTGGCCAGCCAGGGCTAGCTGGATATCTAGGGGCAGACGTGGTGGCAGTGGGTGTAGATGGCATCCCGGACGATGCCCGAGAGGCTGCTGCCGCCGAGGAGCTCACACACGCAGCTCCGGGCAATATCCGCACAACAGCCGCGGAGGAAGTAAGGGTCGGGTCCGTACCAAGGTTTTTAATTTCGGAAGCCAAATTATTTCGGAGCTCACTGAAATATGCGAAATTTCGGAAATTTCGCATATTTCGGAAATTATTTCGGATTTTGCGATTTCAAGTTTCACTTAATTTTACTGAATTTTAACAAAAATTAAATTTACTTTGAAATCAGTTTGAATCTGCGTCAAAATTTCGGGGTTAAAGATATTTCGCACCCCACTGAAATATGCGAAATTTCGTTGAAATTTTTAACACTGGTCCGTACTGGAGTACACTATTGCAGTAGAGCTCTACCGTGCTCAGGCTGTAACAGCCCGTGGGCACTGCCCCCACCGACGCCGCCGCCGCCGCCACCAGCAGCAGCACCAGCGCCAGCTTCATTGCTTCTGTGGCCATCGTCGTCGATCCGCGTCTATGAAGTAACACCCTAGAGCTAGCTGATCGGTGCAGGTGGGTGGCTTCTGGCTTAATTGGGTGTGTGTGTGAGAGAGATATCTCCTAGGTCGCTTCAGTTTGCCATCATTTATGGACGGCCACACCGGCCGGAACTATAAGCCAGTAGGTCACTTAATGGCGGAGGCTTAGCTGGACAGATCACAAGTACTAATTAAGTATTGTATCAGCACATTTTTTTTTTTTTGAAGCCAGAGATATGTGGACGGGTTCGATCTCAACCGCCTGGGAGGCAGAGACTAGCTAGGAGTATATACTAGTGCAACATGTAAAAGCCTTTTCCCAAAAAAATGGTCGGTGCATACTGTAAACGCCTTTTCTCTAAAAATGGTCGGTGCAACCTGACAAAAAGATGTGAGTTTTAGCAGTGAAAACTTGAAGTTGACCGATGCAATAAGATCACATGTGTGTTCCTTGTTGGTCGCCGGAGATGGACCTGACTCCTGATGTTCAGAGAGGCACATGTACATTAATCTACATCTACCAGATGCAGAATGATTCCATACCATGTGCTTTCTGTTGTCAACTGATCGATTCTTTCTAGCGCGTTCACCGCACGGATTCAACTCAGATGCAGGCGCGCATGGCGAATAAATAGAAATGATTATGAATCTTCATCGTGGAGCACGCGCTTGTTCGGCCTGCATTCAAGCTTTACACATCGATTGTTTGGTTAACTCAGAGAGGAAATCACGGCCTAACCTATGTGTCGTGACATGCCGCCTGGCCCATGCAACGCAAAAATGAGTAGGTTCAGAGGGGAGATCAACGAGAGCATCAACGTACACCACTCTCCAAAATGCACGTTGCTGGAGAGAGTAGTCGGTGGTGCAGCTCACAGTGTGAACAACGTCCAATTGATAATTTACAACACCAAAAGGAAAAGGAAGAGACTGACAATTCAACGTGGAGCTGATAATTTACACAAGTACTAATTGATGAACACTGACCCTAATGTCAACTACCAGTTGTTGTCAACAGGCCGAATATTATGCCACTCTTATAAGATCTCAATATTGTTAGATTAATAAAGGAACGGATCTAGACGATGCTCGAATGTGTCATCAACACATTAGGAATGCGCCTGGTTATTTTTTATTTTTATATTAACGTGAACTTGGTATTCATCGATCCAGCTGTTGCAGGTTGCCATGTGGTGGAGTTAATGTCCTCAACTGTTTATTATCCTGGCGCGTTGATATATTGTTGTTCAGGAGTTAGTGTAGTTAGAGGCAGAGCTGGCGGAAGGAGTGCGCATGATTCAAGATGGTAACGGGGACGAAACCCATCGGATTTTGCCTTGTCAAATCCATCCCCACGAGAAAATCGTAAACCCGTCCCCGTCCCAATCAGCGTGCGCGGGGCTAGTTTTCCGCCCGTCCCCTAAACCCATCGGGTTTCGGGGAACCCACGAGAAAATCAAAATATTTAAACAAACATAGTGTGAACAAAGAATAACATTTCAACAACAAAACAAGCATATTTTAGCAGCATAACTTGAGAAAATTTTAACAAAAAACTATAGTTGATGGTTCAACAGCTGTATAGAGTGTCAGGCGGAGGGAGACGTGGAGGGAGGAGACTCACCGGCGCAGATCATGATCGGCGGGTAGAGCAAGATGGGATCGAGTCAGGCGGCGGCTGGGGTCCTAGGTTTACGTTTAGGTATTCTGAGGGAGAGAGAGAGTTGAGGGCTTGGGCGAGGGGGGGAAGAGCGAGCGATGATGTGGTCACCCAGCGAGGGGTTGGTTTGGCCTCGACGCTGGGGGTGGGGGGGCTCGGTCGCATTGGGTTTGTCCGAATCAGTGCTTGGTAAAAAAAATGTAATTTGGCGGGTATTGCCGGGTTTCAGGTTCGGGGACTACCGAAACGGGTGTAAACCCACGAAACGTGTCGGGTTGCATAATGTGCCCAACAACAGCCCCGCGGGGATTAAAAGATGCCCATGCCCGTCCCCTAATAAGGTAAAACCCACGGGGATGCGGGTTTTGGGGCCCGTTGCCATCTTGACGCATGATATGGTGATGACCACGACTGCACGCGCAGGCATTTTCCCGTTGATAATTAAGTTTAGAGAAAAATATACTCTTCATCAATCAATTCTTCGCCGAGTTTACTTTTCGTCCCTCAACTCTTAAACTAGACAGACTGCATCCCAAATTTACGAAACCGGACAAATGTGTACCTTGCTGAGGACAGAGTGCATGGTATTCTAGAATTTTGCCGAGCTCCATTGTTTTTCACAATATCTCTTATTGTTCTGCATTTTTAAAGATTATAAAGTACTTTGTAGTTTCACAACAACATAATTTTTGGATTTTCTAAAATACTTTCACAATCCACACGCGGAAGGCAACGACACGCTCAGTTCACTCGCGCAAGATGTAATCCTCAACTCCTTGCTGATGACTTTTAAGCTCAGCAGGCATTACAAACTCGTGCCAGTTATCTCCAAAGGGTAGTGTCTACAAGTACCCATTGCCATTAGCATCTGGAGTCATGTCTACTAGCTGATGCTAATATTCAAGTACGTTGGGTTTGCAAACTGGGTTGCGTTTCTCCTGATCTCTCTAAATCCTACGTATGTGTTTGTGTATCTATTCAGTGCTTCTTTTGTCCTCTTCTCTATTTCCGTGCTTGCTACTCATTTACCTTCTAAGATATGTCAAACAGACGAACGAGTAAATATGAAGTACGGATGAACTATGAACCCCGTTAAACATTTTCAAAATCCCAAAAACCAAACAGAAAAAAAGTTACGGGGCTTTTAAGATCTGTAGGCAAAAAAATTCAAAAAAATTCAAACTTACTAGTGGTGCACCGTTTGCTAGGTGCGCCACTAGTAACAAAGAAAAAAAATTTGGTTTCGAAAAAAAATATTTGATTTTTTTTCAAAATATGATACGTAATATGACCGGGAAGTTTGAAATATATTTTCAAAATTTCATCATACTCACGAAAATGAACAAACTCCTAGACATCAAGAAGGTTTAATAGGATTGATATGATAGATATATCAACAAGTGTCTGTGAAGTGAGCTGGTGGTGGGGTTGGATAGAACTACGAAGTTAAGCGTGCTCGGGCTGAAGTAGTGTGAGGATGGGTGACCTTCCGGTTAGGGATGGCAATGGGTAACCATTACCCGCGTACCCGGCGGGTAAAAACCCTATTAGGGCAAGGGTATGGGTCAGAAAAATACCCATGGGTACACAAATAGAAAAAATTAAAACCCATTGGGTATTGCGGGTACGGGTATGGTTTAGTATAACCCATACCCATGTACCCATAGACCCGCATATAATCTGATTAATATGCAATACATATTATTTAGCAACATATTAAATGATTTTTACAAAATACCGTAGCTAGGCCACAATGAAGCCACAGGCCCACCTTCAGAATCCCATACCGTACGTGATACATATCTGTGATTGATTGATGTCCAGAATTGCCTCCTTCCTTATATGGCTATATCAGCGTGATTGACATCCAGAATTACCTCGCAGGCTCGTAGGAGTAGTAGCCAGCCGATCGATCTCATCTTCTCGCCGCCCCTTACCACCGCTAGCGCCTCCGACCGCTTGTCGCACGACCACCTCGTTCATGTCCTCCAGAGCTCGCACGTGGACGAGAACCGCGTGGTGGAGTTGCAGCTCGGCGACCACCACAGCCAGGAGCATGGCACGCCTACCTCGAGCCCAACCCTATTATCAGTTGATGCCTTCCACCTTCGCGCGCCAGCAAAGAATCAACTCCTCGCCCGACGTCAAGGTCTGCCACCTCATGCTCCGGGGTCCAAGGAGTAGCACCATCACATCACTACATCTAAGACGTCCGTGAACCAGCGACGCCCTAGTCTGCTTCAAGGCTATTTTGGCTACGCGAGTTTCGATTATGTTTATGATTTTATGATAACGAGCACTCATCTTACAATTTGAATATATTTGTTTAAACTACACGCACGCCTAGGTTAGCACGCAAGCGACTGATTAAGTACCAAATATTTTGTTTCCAACAACAATTACTTCTCTATGTATGTTCTGTGATATATTCATGTACATCAGTACACATTACCCCTGATTTCTACATAGAGATGCATGATATACATGATAAATATGAAAAATTGTGTGTGATGATTGAGTACAAATATTTTATTTTCGCAAAAATATATTTCACGTATATAGATGAGGTGATCTATTCATGTATATGAACATTGATTTTTGAAGTGATACAAACACCAACATCCAAGTAGATGTTCCTTTTGAATGGGTTGATGATACATCTGCCCCAATGTATGAAGATGAAGACCGTGTTGTTATTATAAGTTGTTGTTTATGACTAAGTAGTGCTCAAATTAATGTGTTGCAAATCTGGGTAATTTTATCCATGGGTACCCATTTACCCTATCGGGTAATGGGTATGGGAAAAAGTTGTACCCATCGATGGGTATGGGTACGGGTGATGGGTAATGTTTCGGGAGACGGGTAAGGGTATGGGGTGGCTCCACCCGTACCCAAACCCGACGGGTGCCATCCCTACTTCCGGTAAGTTTGATCACGGAGTGCGATTTGACTTGAGATTAACCAAATTGACCCGAGATTAAGCCATAATGACCTGAGATTAAGAAAAAAAGAAAACAAAATTTTTTAAATTTTTGAAAAAAAATAATTCTAAAAAAATTTAAAAAAAATTGAAGGTATACTAATGGCGCACCGTGGCCTATACTAATGGCGCACCTGTGGTGCACCATTAGTATCCACTAGTAGAATGCCCGTGCGTTGCTAGGGGCCTTTCGTTGTATAAAACTTGGTGAATTTTTTTTCCCTTCTAACAACATCACCTCGACACCTTCGTGGATGGATTTTTTTTAAAGTCGACATAATCCATTTCCGTCTTTCCCATAATCTAGAAAAATAAAGATATATAGAAACACACCTTTTGTATTATGATGTGCAACAAATATATAAAGAATAATCATTTGTATCCATCTCTTCGGATTGTGTAAAACTCGATGATTTTTCAGTCCGAACCATCATAAAGCTTTGTCAATCGACATTTATCGAAGCATCTTCGGAAGCCACCAGTTTTTATCTTTGATATACAAAAGTGAACATATAAACAATATTTAAAAAAGAAAAAATAAGCTCCTAAATTGACCCGAGATTAAGCCATAATGACCTGAGATTAAGAAAAAAAAGAAAACAAAATTTTTAAAAAATTTGAAAAAAAATAATTCTAAAAAAAAATTAAAAAAAATTGAAGGTATACTAATGGCGCACCGTGGCCTATACTAATGGCGCACCTGTGGTGCGCCATTAGTATCCACTAGTAGAATGCCCGTGCGTTGCTAGGGGCCTTTCGTTGTATAAAACTTGGTGAATTTTTTTTCCCTTCTAACAACATCACCTCGACACCTTCGTGGATGGATTTTTTTTTAAAGTCGACATAATCCATTTCCGTCTTTCCCATAATCTAGAAAAATAAAGATATATAGAAACACACCTTTTGTATTATGATGTGCAACAAATATATAAAGAATAATCATTTGTATCCATCTCTTCGGATTGTGTAAAACTCGATGATTTTTCAGTCCGAACCATCATAAAGCTTTGTCAATCGACATTTATCGAAGCATCTTCGGAAGCCACCAGTTTTTATCTTTGATATACAAAAGTGAACATATAAACAATATTTAAAAAAGAAAAAATAAGCTCCTATACAACATATATTCATTGTTCAGATGCTAAATGAGAGTATGTTACGTTTCTAGTCGGAGTGAGTGGCATCATACTTTTTAGTAGAGTGGGTCAGATTCTAATTTTAATAAACTGTAAGTTCACCTATAAATCACTTGTTGGTATTTTTTTCCAGAAATGTCTTTGTTAAGGTATCTGATATTTTTCACTACATAAAAGTATGTGGCATTTCTCTCATAGCAAACAACCGCTTTCCCTAAAAAAAAGCAAACAGCCACACATTCTTATTTTTTTTAATCAAAAAAGGAATTCACTCTCTCATTCTCTCACTGCATGGCACAACGCTCATACCCAAATATCATTCCCATTGCCATTATACATCTCATTCTCTCACTGCTCTCCTCGCTGACACCATTGCCATCTCTCCCAGCCACGACGTTCAACCCACATCTTTCTCTCAGCGTAGTCTCCTCTTCCTTCCATGGGGTCGCCCTCCCCCTCCTCTCACCTCTACGGTGTCCCAGGCAAATTTCCAGTGCCAAAGAATGCACACCATCGTACTCTAGTGGTTCAACATCAATTTGTCCGACATATACTTTACAATAAATATTCACGCATTGCTACACAATAACAATAAATGATCAAAAATTGTTCTAATTTAGAAAATAATACATGATGGCTTATACTTTCCATTTATATAACAAATATTGATTCTCCAACTCTTTTTCTCTATCAATAATTGTCGTGTCTCCTTAACCTTGCTCTATTTATTTTTAGAAGACAAAAAAAAAATTCTACCCCTCATTACCATTCTCTATGTCTCCTTAACCTCGCTCTATTTATTTTTAGAAGAAAAAAAAAAGAAATCCTACCCCTACTTTACATGCTCTTTCATTCTCGACACCGTGTCCGGGCTCTCTTTTCAATATATATACTTCCCTTCCTGATTGTTTGTCCTAACTGCTGAAACCCGAAGCATTTTGCTTTTGAGAACAGAAACTGAGAGAAATCCCACAAGATAAGACATATTTCAGGATCAAAGAAGCACAATTGAAAAACTGTTCCTACGTTGTGAAATTCCGACTGCCTAGCTATATTACCTTTGCTAGAGACTTATTTCAAGCTCTAATCCTCAAATAATGGGAAGGAGAAACTACCATGCCAAGGAACTTATTTATGTTGTCGTCATTGGATCAACTTCTTTAGGTTGTTATGGGAGAAACCAAGGCTGGAAGAAAAAAGTTAGAAGATAAACCAAAAGTACACAAAATGGCAAAACATAATAAGAAAGACTCGCTCATTATTTTAACTGACCAAGCTTTAGACTATCTACTTGATTTAGCTTCAGTATAGGAGTACATGACTAATTACATGTTAACATTAAATAAAGGCCAAATACCAAATGTATTTTGTGCTAACATAATACGGGCTTCTTTGCTGCCATTTCATTGTGTTGGAGCTTTTCTTAAGTACACGACTACAGGGAGAAACCAAGATATGTTACTTGAAATAACTTCATCCATTGTACAAAAAAAATTATCCCAACAGTTTCTATTATGCTAATATTTTTTCCTTTAACAGAGCCAAATATCACTAATGGAGTCCCGAAGTTGACTCGACTGCGTCATCGGTGGATGCATCGGCTCACGACCACAGACTTGACCGCCTCATGAAGCGTTGTTGCCTCATTGCCGCCTACAACCGGCGCCACCGCCTCCGCTGGCAGGTTTTGTTTGTCGAAGCATGCAATGTTTGGCTCTTCTGTTTTTTCTTTTGGCAAAATGAAATACAGATAAATAATTGATAGACTAATAACTTCAAGAATATAAGGTGAATTCAGATTACTCAGGCAACCAATAGAAACACAATATATAATTTAGTAGAGAAAACCTTGTATATGTTTCAATACATAATCTAAGGTGACTTTCATGCATTTCAATATCTACAAGAGGGTTAACGCAAGAACCATAAAGTACCATCTGGGATCTTCCTGCCATCAGATCAATGGTTTAATACATCATTAGTGCAAGCCCATTCCAGCTGAAAACACAAACATGGAATTAGTTATACACCCAATATTTTGACAAAATGATGGATTCTTTCTTACAACAGCATGCTTCCAAGCCCATACCAGATGAAAACACAAACAATATAAGCAAGCTGCAGTGATTAAAAGACAGGCATGTCCACTGCTAAATTTGTTTTTTACTGGTATTTCTCCCATTCTAGCATCTATCTAGGATAATTATTCCAAAATCCAAACTACAAAGGACAAGGAGTTATAGCCTTTGCAACATAGGAACTTTAGCTGTGCAACTATAGTTGTGCCTCACCCCTAAAGATGCCATCTTCACTACAAAGAAAGCAATTAGTATCTCACTCTCCAGTTAATGAGTTAGTCTCTTTACTTAAAACTCTGATTCATTAAATGGTCAAAAGACGAACCCTTAATTATATGTTGTTACTCTGCAACTAAGAAAGTCTCTCTATGTGTACTATTTTTCTTTTTGGTATCCAAACGAAGCATCGTCCCCTATAAACACACCAACAAGCAACGAGGACGAGCATGCGACACGGCCGACACCACCCAGTCCGACATACCTCTTGAATTGTCTTGACATCATTTGCCTACATGCTCGTATACTTACCAACATGTAAATGTATCGACACTGACGCATGCACGATGCGCACGCGCGCACACACACACATAATTTTTCCTAGATGTTAACCTTGCTGCCAAGTTATGTTTGTTTGATATGCAAGTCCGAATTTGAGAAGTAAATAGCAACTTAATTTACCTCGCTGCATCATTGAATCAATCTGAGATCATCAACATCCACCCTGAAATGGTCGATCTACAGTAACATACAAGCACAATCGAATTCCCGGCACGGATTTTGTGTCCTGTGCAAGTAGAGTTTTCTCCTCACGTCTTCCCTTCCCTTCATTCCTCAAATTGTAGGGATTCACAATGAATGAGCCTAGTAGAATGTGTACAATCACAGAAAATGAGCCTAGTCGAATGTGTACAAAGCAATTTCCAATCACCGTAGCAGTGGCAATTGTTCAAAAACTCAAAGGCTATCACTGAGACTGACACACCTTTTTCTTTGAGTAACACACATGCCTCAAAAAATTTGCTGGATAACACTAAATATATTACTATGCTACCTCTCGCATGGATGAAATGCTTATATTCTTTTATGATAAACCATGAAACGGAAGACTGAAGACCAGCAGCATACTCTGATATTATAATTTAGCTCATATAATTCTAGGTTTTTTTTCCATACACTATTTAAACACTTGGCTACAGAGGCAAAAAAAATTAGTAGTGGCATGCGTACCTTTAGAATGACCAAAAATCAAGGAATGAAAACATTCCAATTCCAAGCACCTATTATTTTCACATGGGTGGAAACAATATGAGCAGCTCGAACTGTTACAGTAATCAAATAATAAGAGGTACTTTGGCAATCTTATTATAAATATATCTTCATGAAAAATAGTTATTTATACATGGATATAGCCATATATCTGAGGGAAACATAACCGGTACATATAAATTAGGCATCAAAGGAAAATACCTTGTTGATTTCTCTTTCTTATAAGAAATCTCAGTTCTTCATGTACTTTAAGCTCTGTGTTGACGGCCACAGTAACAATCAGGCCCAGCCTCTCCAAAACTCTGGGATACGACAAGAAGTACGAACAACAACAACACAATGGCTCAATTCATGGAGATTCCACAAACTCGGGTTGCAAAAAACCGTAACAACAAATGTTCCATCAGCGCATAAATGCCAGTAACAAGAGTAGTTTCTCTCAGTAACAAGGGCTTCTTTTTTCTTTGAAGGAAACGTTCTGATTCCACAAACCGGGGTTGCAAAAAAAAAAGAAATATTAGACCCGCTTCTTTTCAAACCTTGTGATTGAGTGCATGATTGCCAGTAGCAAGAGGGATTTCTCTCAACAAGGGCTTCTGTTTTCTTTAAAGGGAAAGTTGTGGCTGAGCTCACGCACACCCACCAAATTACTGATGATTGAAGATGGCTCTGAACTGATTACTTATTAGTTCTCTGAACTGAACTGATTATTGAAGATGGCCCTGAACTGATTGCTTCTTAGTTCTCTGAACTGATTACTTCTTAGTTAGAAGATGGCTAGACACACCAAATTACTGATGATTGAACTACTTGCCGGAGCAGAGTAACGTGCGATCGTGAGGTAGCCAACTTGCAGGTTCTTCTCTGAAGGCAGCTATAGGGAGGATACTCAAATAATTGGAAATTCGGTAAAAAAAACTAATGGAATGAATCCAAAATCCACCTTCAAAATAAGCAACACAACTACTGGAAATTCGTGCTAAAGGGAAAATTCTGCTATTGTACGAACAATTGAATTGAATGACCAACGAACATACCCATACTCAAATAGAAGTGATGGATTCAGAAATTCCTTGCACATTCATCGGATCGATGCCGCTCCCAACTCGACTTGGATCCACGTAGGTATACGTTCTCATCAGGACTTGGGAAGTTGGGATCAGATAAAACATATCAGTTTCGTCTACTGCATCCAACGCAAGAATTTCTAGATTCTCTTCCTGTAGAACTTCATCTCAGATAAGATCAGTTGATTGACCATGGACGTGGGGACTGGCGACCATGGCCGTCGTCGTCGACGAGACGTACCTGAGTTCGATGGTGGCGTACCTGGAGCTAAGGTCCACCAGACGCTGGCGGCGTCGAACATGGCGACCCCATCTCCCGAGCAGGCGGCCATGGCCGAGGCCGAGGGCCCCGTCTCGTCGGCGATGGGTGCCATGGAGGTCATGGCACACGAGCTCCACGTCCGACCAGTGGAGATGGGTGATGGCGGCGACATGCGAGAGGGGTGAATGGCGACGGTGGCGGCATACGAGCGGATTGGCGGCGGCGGCGGCATAAGAGCGGATTGGCGGCGGCGGCGCCGACGTGACCTAGATCGAGGGGTGCGCTGTTTGGAGGGGAGCGTTGTTGCCTGATTATTGTTTGCTATAGGCGAGGGGGCTATTCGCCTGGTCAATGGGGTCGGGAGAGAAGCCTAGAGATTTATTTCCTTCTCTTCCGCTGAACTCGGGAAATCCTTCCTGCATGTGACGCACGACCTTAACTGCCCTGCAATCTCCACGATTATCTTCCCTACATACACGTGATTGTTTCCTTCTGATTTGTTAACAGATTGGCTAGCACCATTATCGCATGCAAAAATATCGGGAGCAAGAAAATCGCCCGAGATATCGCGTTTGGAAAGAATTGATTGCCATTCATTATTGCGTTTGGAAAGGAGATATGCTTTATTGCGTTTGGAAAGGAGATATCGCGTTTGATATCGCGTTTGAAAATCGCCCGAGGAAAGGAGATTGATTGCGTTTGGAAAGAATTGATTGCCATGCATTATTGCGTTTGGAAAGAATTGATTGTCATGCATTATTGCGTTTGGAAAGAATTGATTGTCATGCATGAATCAGGGACGTAAGGAGGGAAACGGAACCTGACTGCGTGCGGTGAGTGGGGTGGGGTGGGGGTGGGGATGGTGTGACGAAAAAAAACCGGTTGAAAAAAAACCAGACGAGGTGTGACGAAAAAAAACCTGGAACAAAGACTACCAACTGCTCCATTAGGAGTAGAGATTATGATTTGGAATTGATGGTCATAAAACTAAACTTTATTAATTGGTAACGTGTTATCGGTTCCTGCCCGTTTATAACGTGTCTAGTTAGGAAACTTTGGGAAAATTAGGAAAGTTTTTATTGCGTTATGAATGAATTGATTGTGTCTGTTTACCTTAAGTTAATTGATTGCGTTTGGAAATAATTGATTGTCATGCATTATTGCGCTTGGAAAGAATTGATTGTCAATGCATTAGGAAAATTAGGATTTGGAATTGATGGTCATAAAACTAAACTTTATTAATTGGTAACGTGTTATCGGTTCCTGCCCATTTATAACGTGTCTAGTTAGGAAGCTTTGGGAAAATTAGGAAAGTTTTTATTGCGTTTGGAAAGAATTGAGTGTGTCTGGATACCTTAAGTTAATTGCTTGCGTTTCGAAAGAATTGATTGTCATGCATTATTGCGTTTGGAAAGAATTGATTATCATGCATGAATCGGGGACGTAAGGGGG
>LR738712.1:765878579-765889782 GCA_902687465.1 Secale cereale
AAAATGTCTTTGCAAATTTTTTGGTTGTAGATGGCTCGCGCAGTAGCTCCCCTGAATTTTAATGCGTTCCTAGAGAAAGCTAAACTGAAAGATGATGGGAGCAACTTTGTGGACTGGCTCCGCAATCTGAGGATCATCCTCACAGCTGCCCAAAAGGTTTATGTCCTAAATGCACCGCTAGGTGAACCCCCCGCTCCTGGAGCCTCTGCGGACGTTATGAACGTCTGGCAGACGCGTTCGGATGACTATTCGATAGTGCAGTGTGCCATGTTGTACGGCTTGGAAGGAGGACTTCAAAGGCGTTTTGAACGTCATGGTGCATATGAGATGTACACGGAGTTGAAGTTCATCTTTGAGAAGAATGCTAAGATCGAGAGGTATGAGACCACCGATAAATTCTTCGCTTGCAAGATGGAGGAGAATTCGTCTGTCAGTGAGCACTTACTGAAGATGTCTGGGTACTATTCCCGCATAGCTGATCTGGGACTTGTGTTCCCGGATGAGGCTATCATTGACAGAATTCTCCAGTCACTCCCTCCAAGCTACAAGAGCTTCGTGCAGCAGTATAACATGCAAGGGATGAACAAGACCATCGCCGAGCTGTTTTCGATGCTGAAAGTCGCTGAGGCAGACATCCAGAAGGAGTATCAAGTGTTGATGGTCAATAAAACCACCAGTTTCAAGAAGAATGGCAAGGGCAAGAAGGGTAACTCTAAGAAGGGTGGCAAAGCAGTTGCTAATCCAGTGAAGAAACCCAAGGCTGGGCCCAAGCCAGAGACTGAGTGTTTCTATTGCAAGGGGAACGGCCACTGGAAGCGGAACTGCCCCAAGTATCTGGCGGACAAGAAGGGGGCCAACAACAACAAAGGTATATGTGATATACATGTTATTGATGTGTACCTTACCAACTCTAGTTGTAGTGCCTGGGTATTTGATACCGGTTCGGTTGCTCACATTTGCAACTCTAAACAGGAACTGCGGAATAAACGGAGGCTGGCGAAGGACGAAGTGACGATGCGCGTGGGAAATGGTTCCAAGGTTGATGTGATCGCCGTCGGCTCGCTCGCTCTTCGATTACCATCGGGATTAGTTATGAACCTGAATAATTGTTATTTAGTGCCTGCGTTAAGCATGAACATTATATCTGGATCTTGTTTATTGCGAGACGGTTACTCATTTAAGTCAGAGAATAATGGTTGTTCTATTTATATGAGTAATATCTTTTATGGTCATGCACCCGAAGTTAGGGGTTTATTCTTATTGAATCTCGATAGTGATGATACACATGTTCATAACATTGATGCCAAAAGATGTAGAGTAGATAATGATAATACCACTTTCTTGTGGCACTGCCGTCTCGGTCATATCGGCGTGAAACGCATGAGGAAGCTCCATGCTGATGGACTTTTGGAGTCTCTTGATTTTGAATCACTTGACACGTGCGAGCCGTGCCTCATGGGCAAGATGACAAGGACCCCGTTTTCAGGGACAATGGAGCGGGCAAGTGACTTATTGGAAATCATACATACTGATGTGTGCGGTCCGATGAGTGTAACGGCGCGCGGTGGATATCGTTATTTTCTCACCTTCACTGACGACTTAAGTAGATATGGGTATATTTACTTGATGAAGCATAAGTCTGAAACTTTTGAAAAGTTCAAGCAATTTCAGAGTGAAGTTGAAAATCATCGTAACAAGAAGATCAAGTTCCTACGATCTGATCGAGGGGGAGAATATCTGAGTTATGAGTTTGGTGATCACTTAAGAAAATGTGGAATTGTTTCACAGTTGACACCACCTGGAACACCACAGCGTAATGGTGTGTCCGAACGTCGTAATCGAACCCTATTAGATATGGTACGTTCTATGATGTCTCTTGCCGATTTGCCACTATCGTTTTGGGGATATGCGTTAGAGACAGCTGCATTCACTTTAAATAGGCCTCCATCTAAGTCCGTTGAGACAACACCGTATGAACTGTGGTTTGGTAAGAAACCGAAGTTGTCTTTTCTCAAGGTTTGGGGTTGCGATGCTTATGTCAAAAGGCTTCAGCCAGAAAAGCTCGAACCCAAAGCGGACAAATGTGTCTTCATAGGATACCCAAAAGAAACAGTTGGGTACACCTTCTATCTCAGATCCGAGGGCAAAGTGTTTGTCGCTAAGAACGGGTCCTTTCTCGAGAAAGAGTTTCTCTCGAAAGAATTGAGTGGGAGGAAGGTAGAACTTGATGAGGTTATTGAACCTCTGCTTCAACCAGAAAGTAGCGCAGCACAGAAAGATGTTTTTGTGGAGCCTGCAGAGGTTGAAGAGGAAGCCAATGATGATGATCAAGAAGCTTCTGATCAAGTTACTACCGAACCTCGTAGGTCGACAAGGGTACGCACTGCACCTGAGTGGTATGGTAACCCTGTCTTGGAGGTCATGTTGTTAGACAACGGTGAACCTACGAGCTATGGAGAAGTGATGGTGGGCCCAGATTCCGACAAATGGTTAGAGGCCATGAAATCCGAGATGGGATCCATGTATGAAAACAAAGTATGGACTTTGGAAGTATTACCTGAAGGGCGGAAGGCCATTCAGAATAAATGGATTTTTAAGAGGAAGACGGACGCTGACGGTAATGTCACCGTGTATAAAGCTCGACTTGTGGCAAAGGGTTTTTCACAAGTTCAAGGGATTGACTACGATGAGACTTTCTCACCCGTAGCGATGCTTAAATCCGTCCGAATCATGTTAGCAATAGCTGCATATTTCGATTATGAAATTTGGCAGATGGATGTCAAAACGGCGTTCCTTAACGGTTTTCTTAAGGAAGAGTTGTATATGATGCAACCGGAAGGTTTTGTCGATCCAGAGAATGCTGACAAAGTATGCAAGCTCCAGCGTTCCATTTATGGACTGGTGCAAGCATCTCGGAGTTGGAATCTTCGCTTTGATGAGGTGATCAAAGCGTTTGGATTTATACAAGTTTACAATGAAGCTTGTATTTACAAGAAAGTGAGTGGGAGCTCTATAGCGTTTCTAATATTGTATGTGGATGACATATTGCTGATTGGAAACAATATAGAATTTTTGGATAGCGTGAAGGGGTATTTGAAAGATCTCGGTGAAGCTGCTTTCATATTGGGCATCAAGATCTATAGAGATAGATCAAGACGCTTGATAGGACTTTCACAAAGCACATACCTTGATAAAGTTTTGAAGAAGTTCAAAATGGATCAATCCAAGAAGGGGTTCTTGCCGGTATTGCAAGGTACGAAGTTGAGTAAGACTCAATGCCCAGTGACTGCGGAAGATAGAGAAAAGATGAGTGTCGTCCCCTATGCTTCAGCCATAGGCTCTATCATGTATGCAATGCTGTGCACAAGACCAGATGTCAGCCTTGCCATAAGTATGGCCGGAAGGTTTCAAAGTAATCCTGGTATGGATCACTGGACAGCGGTCAAAAATATCCTAAAGTACCTGAAAAGGACTAAGGATATGTTTCTCGTTTATGGAGGTGATCAAGAGCTCGTCGTAAAGGGTTACGTCGATGCAAGCTTTGACACTGATCCGGATGACTCTAAGTCTCAAACCGGATACGTATATATTCTCAACGGGGGAGCGGTAAGCTGGTGCAGTTCCAAGCAGAGCGTGGTAGCTGATTCTACATGTGAAGCGGAGTATATAGCTGCCTCGGAGGCGGCAAAGGAAGGTGTCTGGATGAAGGAGTTCATGACAGATCTTGGAGTTGTGCCTAGTGCACTGAACCCAATGACTCTGTTCTGTGACAACACTGGTGCCATTGCTCTAGCCAAGGAACCAAGGTTTCACAAGAGGACCAGACACATAAAGCGACGCTTCAATTCCATCCGCGATTCGGTCAAGGAGGAGGACATAAACATTTGCAAAGTACACACGGATTTGAATGTTGCAGATCCGTTGACTAAACCTCTTCCACGGGCCAAGCATGATCAACACCAAGACTCTATGGGTGTTAGATTCATTACCTTGTAATGCTAGATTATTGACTCTAGTGCAAGTGGGAGACTGTTGGAAATATGCCCTAGAGGCAATAATAAAAGAGTTATTATTATATTTCCTTGTTCATGATAATCGTTTATTATCCATGCTATAACTGTATTGATTGGAAACTCAAATACACGTGTGGATGAATAGACAGACTTTGTGTCCCTAGTGAGCCTCTACAGGACTAGCTCGTTGATCAAAGATGACCGCGGTTTCCAGGTCATAGACATGAGTTGTCATTTGATAACGGGATCACATCATTAGGAGAATGATGTGATGGACGAGACCCAAACGTTAAACATAGCTTTTGATCGTGTCAGTTATCGCTATAGTTTTCTGCATGTCAAGTATAAGTTCCTATGACCATGAGATCATGTAACTCACTGACACCGTAGGAGTGCTTTGTGTGTACCAAACGTCACAACGTAACTGGGTGACTATAAAGGTACTCTACAGGTATCTCCGAGGGTGTCTGTTGAGTTGATATGGATCAAGACTGGGATTTGTCACTCCGTGTGACGGAGAGGTATCTCCGGGCCCACTCGGTAATACGTCATCTCAATGAGCTCAAAGTGACTAAGTAGTTGGTCACGGGATTATGTATTACGGTAACGAGTAAAGAGACTTGCCGGTAACGAGATTGAACTAGGTATAGAGATACCGACGATCGAATCTCGGGCAAGTAACATACCGACGAGACAAAGGGAACTGTATACGGGATTGCCTGAATCCTTGACATCGTGGTTCATCCGATGAGATCATCGAGAAACATGTGGGAACCAATATGGGTATCCAGATCCCGCTATTGGTTATTGACCTGGGAGTGTCTCGGTCATGTCTACATGGTTTCCGAACCCGCAGGGTCTACACACTTAACGTTCGGTGACGCTAGGGTTGTTAGTGAGAAAAGTGTATGGTTACCGAAGGTTGTTCGGAGTCCCGGATGAGATCCCGGACATGACGAGGGTCTCCGGAATGGTCCGGAGACGAAGATTGATATATAGGATGAAAGGTTTCGGAGTCCGGAAGTGTTCCGGGGAGCATCGGGAAATCGGCGGAGTACCGGAAAGGTTTTCGGGGGGGTCCGGAAGAAGTTCTGGGCCTAATGGGCCACAAGGGGGGACACCACAGCCCTCAGGGGGCTGTGCGCCCCCCTGGGCCCTCTCCTCATGCGGCTAAGGGGGTGGGACCCCCTAGGGCAGCCGCACCCCTTTGGAGTGGGGGGCAAGGCACCTAGGGGGGGAAACCCTAGGGCCTGGCCCTGGCCGCCGCCCCCCCTGCCTTGGCCGCCGCCCCCTCCCCTTGCCCTGGCCGCCGGCCCCTAGGGGAAACCCTAGGGCGCCCCTCACCTCTCCACCCCCCCCTATATATAGTGAGGCAAAGGGAGGGCAGCAAATACAAGTCCGTGCCTCGGTGCTGCCCTCCCTCTCCCGTAATATCTTCTTCTCCTGCGGAGCTTAGGCGAAGCCCTGCTGGAATCCTCCATCACCACCACCACCACGCCGTCGTGCTGCCGGTTCTCCATCAACCTCTCCTCCACCCCTTGCTGGATCAAGAAGGAGGAGACGTCCCCGAGCCGTACGTGTGAAGAACGCGGAGGCACCGTTGCTTCGGTGCTAGGATCTTCGGCGATCTGAATCGCGGCGAGTACGACTCCATCATCCGCGTTCATAACGCTTCCGCTTAGCGATCTACAAGGGTATGTGGATCCTACTCTCCCCTCGTAGTTGCATCTACTAGATTGATCTTGGTGAACGTAGAGAAAATTTTTTGTTTTCCATGCAACGTTCCCCAACACATCCAAGGAGGAAGGTTATACATACATAGAGTCACGGGCCAGGTGTTGTGATTGCTGCTCTGCTCCCCGAAAGGATTAATGCCATCCGCGCTTAGAGCAAACCATACGTTCCTTGCGTCCTTTGCAAACTCCTCCCAGTACTTTCTCTCGATTTTTCTCCATTGCGACCCGTCAGCGGGTGCTCTCAACTTCCCGTCTTTCTTACGGTCCTCACTGTGCCATCGCATCAACTTGGCATGCTCTCTGTTTCTAAACAAACGTTTCAACCGTGGTATTATAGGAGCATACCACATCACCTTCGCAGGAACCCTCTTCCTGGCGGGCTCGCCATCAACATCACCAGGGTCATCTCGTCTGATCTTATACCGCAACGCACCGCATACCGGGCATGCGTTCAGATCGTTGTATGCACCGCGGTAGAGGATGCAGTCATTAGGGCATGCATGTATCTTCTGCACCTCCAATCCTAGAGGGCATACGACCTTCTTTGCTGCGTATGTACTGTTGGGCAATTCGTTATCCTTCGGAAGCTTCTTCTTCAATATTTTCAGTAGCTTCTCAAATCCTTTGTCAGCCACAGCATTCTCTGCCTTCCACTGCAGCAATTCCAGTACGGTACCGAGCTTTGTGTTGCCATCTTCGCAATTGGGGTACAACCCTTTTTTGTGATCCTCTAACATGCGATCGAACTTCAGCTTCTCCTTTTGACTTTCGCATTGTGTCCTTGCATCGACAATGACCCGGCGAAGATCATCATTTGGTTCCTCTTGATCTTTAGCAGCTTCACCCGTTGCAGCATCATTGGGCACATCGTCTGGTTCCTCTTGATCTTCACCAGCTCCCCCCATTGCAGCATCACCGTATTCAGGGGGCACATAGTTGTCATCGTACTCTTCTTCTTCGCCGTCTTCCATCATAACCCCTATTTCACCGTGCCTCGTCCAAACATTATAGTGTGGCATGAAACCCTTGTAAAGCAGGTGGGAGTGAAGGATTTTTCGGTTAGAGTAAGACATCGTATTCACACATTGAGTGCATGGACAACACATAAAACCATTCTACTTGTTTGCCTCTGCCACATTTAGAAACTCACGCACGCCCTTAATGTACTCGGAGGTGTGTCTGTCACCGTACATCCATTGGCGGTTCATCTGCGTGCATTTATATATAATTAAGTGTGTCAAAAACCATTACAGAACATCATAAATAGATAATTAAGTGACCAAATGGATAAAAGTTCATCATCACATTGAAACCAAAGTACATACATATATAGTTCTCATCTAACAACATATATAGCTCTCCATACACATCGAAACTATGTAAAACATTTCAACGCGAAAACAAATGCTATCATAATCGCAACCAAGGTAACAATTGATCCAACGGCATAATGATACCAAGCCTCGGTATTAATGGCATATTTTCTAATCTTTTTAATCTTCAACCGCATTGCATCCATCTTGATCTTGTGATCATCGGCGACATCCGCAACATGCAACTCCAATATCATCTTCTCGTCCACAATTTTTTTATTTTTTCCTTCAAGAATTTGTTTTCTTCTTCAACTAAATTTAACCTCTCGACAATAGGTTCCATCTTGATCTTGTGATCATCGATAACTTCCGCAACATGCAACTCCAATTCCATCTTCTCCTCCTCCATTTTTTCCAATTTTTTCTTTAACGAAATGTTTTCCTCTTCAACTAAATTTAACCTCTCCACAAGAGGGTCGGTTGGAATTTCCGGTTCAACTACCTCCTAGACATAATAAAACATCTATGCATGTCAGGTTGGTCGGCATAACTATCATAAGCACTAAAACAAATAGTTATAAATTAAAGATAATATACCACATCTAAATCGTAGACCGGACGAGGGCCCACGTGGGCGGATATCAAAACCATCGCACTATATAATAACAAGCAATAATAAACGTAAGAAAATTAGACAAATATCTATCTAAAGCAATAATAAAAGTAAGAAAAGCATGGACATAACAAGAGGCTCACCACGGTGGTGCCGGTGACGAGATCGGCGGGGGCGATCGACGGCGGCGAAGACGGGGACGGGACGTGACGGACCGCTAAACCTAGACAAATCTCGAAGAAAATAGAGCTTCGAGAGGAGAAAAGCTTAACTAGTGTGGCTCGGGCATTCCACCGAACATGTTGTGTGCATAGGAGGTGAGCTAGAGCACCACTAACCCCTCTCCCCCTCGGCCAGAAAAAAAAACAGAGCAGTGAGCTCTGCTCTTGAGTGAGGGGGTTTATATAGGCAACTCACTGGTCCCGGTTGGTGCTACAAACCGGGGCTAAAGGGGTGCCTTTGGTCCCGGTTCATAAAACAAACCGGGACTAATAGTGGTGGGCCAGGAGCAAGAGCCATTGGTCCCGGTTTTTAGCTCCAACCGGGACCAATAGGTCCAGACGAACCGGGACCAATGGCCCACGTGGCCCGGCCGGCCCCCTGGGCTAACGAACCGGGTCCAGTACCCCCATTGGTCCCGGTTCTAGATTGAACCGGGGCTAATGGGCTGGACCAATGCCCTGTTTTCTACTAGTGCTAGACACCTTGAGTGGGGGGCACGATTGGTCCGCTTGTTTGCCGAGCTGGGCAATTTGTTTCCAAGCTCGTCCTTCTGCTAACCTTTGATCACTTTTTGTACTTCCCGACCGCTTGGCTTCTTGAAATGACTTTTGAATCATGCGGTCATAGTTGCCCTTCGGCTTACTTTTCGCTGGTTGCTTCAGGGCAGCAAGAGTGCGCTTTGCTTTCACCGCATCTATCTTCTCCTCCGGAGGTGGATGTCTCTGTGCTTTCAACCCTTCAAAAAAGTCCTTCACTTCGCCTTGAGCTATCTTCGTGTTTTCCTCGTCGGACCTCTCATATGGTAACTTCTCTAGAGGCGTGAGAGAAGGACCGAATCTGCATCGCCTCCCGCCTCTGGCTGTACTGCTAGACGTCGCCGGACCAGACGAAGCGGCTGTCTTTTTCCTTGCTTACGCGCTGGAGCAGGAGCAGCCGGAGCGGCGGCAGGTCTCTTCCGCCCTTGCTGACTAGGCGGAGAAGGAGGAGCAGGCTGGCTGCTCGGGCGCACCGGCGGCGAAGGAGGCGGAGTGCCGCCACGCGCCGGAGAAGGAGCCGGAGTGCCCTGATGGTCACTCGCCGGAGGAGGAGGCGGTGGAGGAGGCGGAGTGCCCTGACTCGCCGGAGGAGGAGGAGGAGGAGGCGGAGGCGTCCAGTTGAGAATGTTGATGAGCTCTTTCCGCCATAGGCATGGAGTCTTCAGTGAAGAACCCAGCCGAGTCTCCCCTTCACCGGTAGGGTGGTCAAGCTGGAGCTCCTCAAATCCCTCTGTTATTTCGCCGACCATCACCCTAGCATATCCTTCTGGAATCGGCCGGCAGTGAAAAGTGTCGCCGGGTCCAGAAGGATAAACAGAGCCAGCAGTCGCCTTGACCTTCAGATTCATCTACTGCGCCATAAGGTGGCAATTTTGTGCCTGCGTGATAGCATCCACGGGATTCCTGGCAGTAGCCGTCAAGACAGGCTCTGGCTGAAGCAGCTCGGTGGAAGCCACGCTGCTTCTCCGCTGAGATGGCGGGGTAGCTTCGGGGGAAGCTTCGGCAATTATTTTCTCCCGATTTGCTTCCCGTTCCTCTATCGCTTGTATTCTGGCCCGCAGCGCCTGGATTTCGGTCAGCTCCATTTTCTTCCTCCTATCGTGGCATTTGTAGCCTCCTGCGTCCGGAAACCCAGCACGCCACGGAAGGGAGCCTGGCGTGCCTCGTGTCCGTCCAGGGTGCTCAGGATTCCTGAGGGCCATTGTCAGCTCGTCGTTCTCTCTGTCGGGGAAGAACGTCCCTTCATGCGCTGCTTTGATATACTGCCGCATCTTCTTGAGTGGTGTTTCCAATTGCTTGTCCGTCCAAATGCACCACCCTGTTACAGGGTCCAAGGTTCCGCCAGCCCCGAAGAACCAAGTCCGGCAACGGTCTGGCCAGTGCATTGTCTCTGGTTCGATCCCTTTCTGAAGCAGATCATTCTCAGCCTTGGCCCACTTAGGCCGGGCTCTGAGGTAGCCACCCGACCCCGTGCGATGGTGATGCTTCTTCTTCGCAGCATTTATCCGGTTTGTCTCCGACATCTTCTGACTCTTTTCCGACTTCTTATGGGCCACAAATGCGGTCCAATCATCTTTGATCTTCTCATATATGCCCACGAATTCTGGAGTCTTTTTATCTTTGACAAACGTATTCAGTTTTTTCTTCCATGCCCTGAATTGGTCTGCCATCTTCGAAAGTGCAGCAGACTTGATTAACTCCTCTTTAACTGGCTTTGCCGGATCATCCTCTCGCGGTAGGACGAAATTTGACTTCAACTCATTCCAAAGATCTTCTTTCTGCATATCAGTGACATAAGTCACCTGAGCGTCGTTTGCAGCCGGCTTTAACCATTGATGGATGCTGATCGGGATCTTGTCCCTAACCAGAACCCCGCACTGATTAACAAATGCGTTCTTTGTCCGGATGGGTGCGATCGGCTCGCCGGAGCGCGAGATTTCTGAGATCTCAAACTTTTCATCCGGCCTCAACTTTTTTTTCGCTCCTCGTCTCTTTACCGAAGATTTGCTCGATCCGGAGGGCTAGAAAAAGGAACAAAGACGAGAGTTAATGAATGCATCAATTAACTAGGCATCACATGCTTAACTAACATATATACCTCCTGGCCGGACTCGGTTCGGTCACCGGAGCCAGCATCACGGTCTCCTTCTTGCACCGGCATTGGGTCACCGGAGCCGTCCTCACGGTCTACTTCTTCCATGTGCATTGGGTCACCGGATCCATCAATATCATAGCCTAGATCTTCCAGCTGCAGCTCTTTTTCGACCTGGTCATCGGTGTCGTTGAGAAACGACAAGACGACATTTTGTCCGTCTGCGATTAGGTCCATCAACATCGCTTCTTGTGCTAGGTCTCGGGTGTTGTGGTCCATTGTGTCTACAAATATTTACAACATGCCAATTATTATTCAAACATGACAGATGGATATATTAATGGCAAACGTAGAACTAGCTTCGACCCTCGACTGCTCGGCGATCCACAAACCCTAGACCCCCTCATGTCACATTTTGTCTAGTGTCAAAGGATTCAACAAAACCAATACTTCATCATTAGGCGAAAGTAACAATAGCATGATGGTACGAAGCTCTCCAAAGTGGTTTTGGAACGGAGTCCCGGATAGGATAATTCGTAACAAAAGACGGATTATCCTATCAGGAACTCCGTTTCAAAACAACTTTGCATAACTTCGTACCAACATGCCCCGGTTACTTCTGGCAAATGATGAAGTCATGGAATTCTTCAATACTTTGACACTAGCTAGGCAACCTCT
>LR738712.1:766040752-766061369 GCA_902687465.1 Secale cereale
CTTGTAAACTCCACACCTCTTGTACTCAAGGGCACAAGAATAAAGCACGACAGATGCTATCACAATCTGAACTGCATAAGGGGCATTGAGAACTCATAATTATATGTCTGTTAGCTAAGACTCCTTGACATGGAAGGGCTCCAAGCAAAGTTTTCCACACATGAATTTTCACTTTTGAAGGCACACGTAGTTTCCAAATGGTCCTCCAAACTGAACTAGTAGTTGAGGCTTGTATCGAGTTTGTCATCCTCAACTTTCGTCCATGCTGGTGTTCCCATTCTTCATGATAGGCTGACCTCACCGAGAAATTTTCACTTCAAGGCAATTCTTTTAGTAAAGAAAAGTCATATAATTGAAGAATGCAAGAGTCTAGAGCAGAAAAAACCTCTTTCTTTTGTAATTTTGATAAAAGCATTCAAAGATTGTATGAATTTTGCATCTACTATTGTAATAACTGAAATATTTTTACTCTAAGACAGTCAGTTTGGTATCTATGCTAATGACTGAAATTTCACAATTTGTCTCACCTAAGTTGTCGAGCTACCTTTATGATGGTAGACGTACGTATAGTAAGGTTCTATATATGCCATCCTCCTTCTCGCATACCACTTGTTAGAGTGTATTTATACCTAGCTCCTGTATATGTCTTGTAGTATGTATCGTACATGTTTCTGTACCCCTTTATATATATGAGATAGGTACACCCGTTAAAGGTGTCGTGCAATTTCCCAAACCCTAAGATTAACATGGTATCAACCTAGATCGGTCCTATATATGTCTTCTGTTGCCGCCCTAATCACGATCACCGCCGCCGCCGCGCCGGCCTCTGCCACGGGCACTGCTTCGCAATTTCTGTCCTCTCGTCCGCTGTTCTTGGTCTATTCTGGCCCGTCATCCATGGCCGGCACCTCCTCAGATCAGCCGCCGCCGCCGGTCACGTCCGCACCTCCTCCGTTTGGGGCGGGCGCCTCTTCACCCTACGGAAATCCTGCACCAGCCCTGCATGACGTCCCCGCGCCGCCGGCGTCCTACAACGCTTTCTCGAAAGGCCACTGGATGGCCCCTCCGCCGAACTACACCACGCCCGCAGTGCCCTACGCGGCTGCGCCCTCGGATCCCTACAACGTCGTGCCCGCCATGCCCTACACGGCTATGCCCGCGGCTCCCTAAAGTGCAACGCCCACACATCCCTACAGCGCGGTGCCGGCAACATCCTATGGTGCCTTGGTGCCTCCGCTCTATGGCGGGTACCAGCGTCTCCTCCGAACGCACCGCACTATGGTGCGCCTGCTCCGTCTTATGGTGCTTCCCCGGTGTGGTATCGTCCGCCGGTTGTGGCTCGTTCGACGGATCCGACTCACGGCGCACCTGGTGGAGCTCCGCATCAGGGCTACTACACACCACCCGCCACTGCTGCGCCGTTCTACTTGGCACACCTCATGCTGGTGAATCTCACGACAGATAACTATTTCTTGTGGCGTGCGTAGGTGTTGCTGCCCCTTCGCAGCCGCTACCTGGAGGGTTACGTTGATGGCACACTACCGTGCCCTCCGCCGCATTATCCGGCGTACCATGCATGGGTGGCTCAAGATCAAGGCATCCTCTCTGTGATCCAGTCCTCTCTCACCTATGGGGTTTCATCGCTGGTCCTCTTTGCTGCCACCTCTTGGGAGGCGTGGTCTGCTCTGCGCACGAACTTCGCGTCTCAGTAGCAGAGGCGTGCTCACCACATCCGCACGGAGCTTGGGGAGACCACACAGGCAGCTTGATTGATTTGCAGATTAAAACAACAAATGCACGTCCGAGTAGACGTACGTACGACGGTATGAGTGAATCTGGCTTGATTGATTCGATCTCTTTGTGGGGTCCTCGTGACATCGAGAAGAACATCCACAAGCAGAGACCCCGCCGGCCACGACGGGATAGAAAGACGGGAGGAGAGGCAAGGTTAGGCTGGGGTACGGCGGCGCCGTCCATGTCGCCCAGGAAGAGCGACATGGAGGACCGCATGGCTTGGCAAGGTGAAAGGAATCGACTATTTTCGGTCAGAAGTGCCTACAAACTGGCCTATAAAACCAAGAACAAGAGGCATCAGTCAGTGTCGTCTTCCTCAAACGACCATGATGATAGGAAAATCTGGGACATCATCTGGAAAGCTGCAGTCCCCGAGAAAGTAAGAAAATAAAAAATTGCATGGAGGGTAGCGACGGAAACCCTGGGAACAAAGAGGAACAAGTGGAAAAGAACGTTAGAAGTGGATCAAACATGTAACATACGTGACCGTGTAGGAGAAAAAGAGCACCATGCTATGGTTGTTTGCACTAAGAGTAATGCTCTACGGAGCGAGATACGTGAAGTGTGGGATATCCCAGCGGAGGAGAAGTTCAGCTATTCCGGTGAAGACTGGCTTCAGAACCTTCTGGCACCCTGTGATGAGGCTACACGCACAAGAATACTTTTGCCTTTATGGAGATGCTGGTTTCTTAGAGATGACTGCGTTCATGACTCGGGCAAAGAATTGGTGAGCAGATCTGTTGATTTTCTTCAAAACTTTAGACAGATCTTAAGAACTGTGTTACAGACGTAGAGCAAGTACAATAAGGAGACATAAGCGGGCTATAAGGAATAGAATATTATATCTTTGCTTATTTGAAAGAAAGAGAAGAGGAGAGAGAAGAGAAGCGGGCTCTTGGTGAGTAGCCGGCTGCAACACGAGACCCAAGACATTTTGTGTGTAAGGTGGGCCAACTACTAATAAAGTAGTACACATTTAAAACTTACTATTGTACATGCCGACTATAAGGTTGGCCCTATATGACATGACAACTTCTTATAGCCGACCGCTGGCTGTATTATTAACCATGCTCTTAAAGTAGACCCGGAGGGACAAGGGAGCTGTTCACGAACCCAGAGTGACCCTGGTGGCCTCCGGTCAGATGCAGCAAAATCGAGACCTGACAAGCAGGTGTTAGGCGAAATCAAGAAGGCAAATTCTGTAGGAATTGTGGTCTATGCGGTCTACCCTCTAATTCCTCTGCCTTATCCGTGGTGCCGCTCACAATGCATGTTGAGGCTAGAGGGTAGGGACCTATGTATAGACTCCACTTCTAGGTGTTTTAATATTCCACCTGTTTCCAAAAAAATCTGTATGACTCCTAAACGATGTTACCAACCACGATAAAACATGTGTGCGTCATGTGCCATGATTAAATTGTCTGTGCGAGATCAACTTCCAATCTTAATCATGTGGGTCAACAGCCTGCAGAGCCGATCCTGCAAAACAAACCCAACTCTTTCACCATGTGATGTCCCGGGAAAAATAGGTACGTACATATAAATTCCAGTAGAGTCGATCCCTATTAATTCCTCTAGTGTATTCCATCACAGTCGTCCTTGGCACCTCGAGTTTTACTTCCTCGAGTGAAATTCCGCATCAGTTTTTCCCCGTCACAAACATTAATAATATGAGTAATTCCAAGTTGATTTAAATAAATAATAGTCATGTTGAATAAATGTTGAAAGCCACATAAATATCCAACATCTCCCACTTGGCTGAAACATATTAATCAATAAATGAAGTTCCATGTGTAAACATGTTTTGAAAACAATTCCTGACTGTAGTCAGTGAACCTGCACCATATTAGTATTATTATAATAATAAATGAAATGTACGTACCTGAGTTTAATCATTCGACACCTCATGTGTACAATGGTAACGTCCTCAATGTGTTTCTTTTAACCAAGAACTCAAGAATAGTTGACAGGTTGTGATGCACATTCCATGATCTCATATGTTGTGTGAGATTCCCTTAGCCACACACATTTCCTTGCATTGCTTGAATGCACCAATAAATTCTGATAGCTAAGGTTCATAGTATGTATAACAAAATAAATAATACAAATTCCAATACTATTTAGTATCCCCTTTTTCCTCGGGAGTTCAAACATAATTCCTCACTGAGTATGATTCCCCTTATCAAGGTATTTTAACAGGTTTGCAATTTCCCATGAAAAATATATCGCTACACTTTCTATTATTTCTACTCCCAAAAACGGAAGTCTCGAACATGCCTTTCATTTGAAAGTTACAAGATAACCAAGTTTTCACTTCCATCAATGTAACATTATCATCGCAAACAACAAGAACAATGTTAACATATACAATAATAATGTGAAATACTTTACACTTACATTTGTAGATGACCAATTTGCTTCATTTAGAAGACCATATGACCAGCTATTCCATTGATGTGAAGCTTGTTATAAGACCACACATTAATACATTGAATTAGCAAACCATGTCTTTATTCCATCTTTCCCTAAATTTCGGAGAAAGAACTTCCACAAAGTACATTTCTCTTTGTGTGAACAATTGAATAATAGGAGTAACAATATAATTAATATTCCAGTGAGCCAAATTTCCTTAAAAAAAGTACTCACATACAATGGGCTTGCGGTTGTTTGGTATGATAATAAGTTCCCAAAATTTATTCTTCCTCATTGAGTTTATTCATTCCCACATTTCTTCCACCCATAGCTTGCGTTGATGGAAAAGTAAAGCTTTCTTAAGAGACTTCACTTATTCCTCTAAGAATTCAGAGTCACTTCCCCCAAAAACACACGATAATTATCCAAACATGATATTCCAAGTTATTTCCTCCCACTTATCATAAGCATGTTAGTGTCAGGAGTTACACGTGTTGTTTCCTTTGGAGTCAAGATTATATTCTAGTATGTTTCCCAATAATTCCACCATTATACATACAAACATTGTGCTCCCACTTTCCACCAGTTTTACTTTTACAGATCAAAGAAATACACTTGATCCACTAGAATAAAAAAATTACAAATTCCTGGTGTGTGCTTTGTATTAATTGGGAATTTCCAGCCAAAATAAAATACTTCCTTCCAGTCTACAAACATAAGAAGTGGCTGTGCATGATGAAGAATGACATAAAGAAATGACATTGTGTAATGCTCCTTCCAAACAATGAGGGGTATATATTAAATTGACATTGTGTATGGATTATAACAATAGTGAATGAAGTTCCATGATCTTTACATATTCAATTGATATATTCCTAAAGTATACTTCCACCACCAATCAGTTGTTAAGCTTATGATATTCTTTAATCAACTGATTTCCCACTTCAGTACAACATGGGAACATCACAACAAAACCTTCCTACTTGTATAATGAAAGGTAAACATATAACCATATGAAGTGCAATCATCGATGAGTGATATGAAATAAATAATCTGACCTCTAGTGGGAGTGTTAAAAAAACAGAAGTATATATAAAAGAATGATATGAAACTTTTATCTCCTTCCATCGTAAGAAAAGGTGTGGAAGTTAAATACACATTATATATGTGCTTCAGAAAACCAAATTCCTCCCACTAAAGTTTTGAATTCAGGAATTAGTAAGCCACTCGATTCAGTTCTATCATATGTGACCAAGTCGTCTATGACAATAATAATAATAAATTCCAAGCATGTGTTCCTATTATCGACATTGCTCTCTATGGAGTTATCTTCCAAATAACAATTGGGTTGCTAACATCCAATGGGCCATCAAGAAAAAAAAACATTGTGTGAAATTCGGTAATGCATTATTTTCCTCTCTTCATTTTCCAAATAGTATTTCATACAATGTTTTCCAATATAGAACCATAAATTAAATTCCTTCACATTGAAGTTGTTTTATAGAGTGTCCTATAACAATAATACTTTTCCTCCACTAAGGAGTTTCATGGAAATTTTTCCAATTCCAACGTGCATAAGAATTTAGCAGCAATATATATGGCAAAAAACACATTATATATAATTTCCTTTGGTACTATTAGCGTGTCAATAAAATTGCTATTGTATTCCAGCAATATAATACACATAAGCTTAAATCCACAATCCAACTTATTTGAAAAAGTAGTGACATGTACATGTTCGATGAGAAACAATGTGCATACCGTTAAGTAAGAGAAAATTTCATTGATTTTCCACGGAGTGGTTCCCATATTCCTCCATAGATAAGTGATTGTCATAATAGACACCTTTTTAATTCCTTCTCATGCAAGGTTAGCATAATAGTGAATCCATCAATAATAATTTTCCTCTAGAACAGAGTTTGAGGGCATAATTTCCAATTCCAAGTTTATTAACTTTAGCACTTCCTTGGAATTGTTTGCATGGAAGTAAATGCAATATAACTAAAATGTGCAACACGACTATTCTGAAGAAAAAAATAGTGGTAACTAAAAAATTTCGTGCATATAAATTATAAACATATCTTCCATTTTGGCAATTGCATTGATAAATTATTATATCTTCCTCTTCGAGGTGTAACCAATAAGTTCTAATAGAGAGGTAAATATTAAATTCATGTATTAACAATAGTTTTCCTCCACAAGGGAGTTTCATGACATAATTTCCATCCCCAAGTATCAGACTTAGAAGCAGTGATTATTCCGTGAAGTCAAGTGATCAGTTCCTTTTTCATGGAGTGCCTCCCACTTCCTCCGAAACAAGTGATGACTACTTCCAATGCAATAACATATTGTATTTGTGAGAAATATCTCGTCCCTCAAGCCAAGAGTTTATTTTCTTTCTCTCGGAGTGATTCCTATTTTCCTCCAAAAGAAAAAAAAATACCAACAGGAACTCAAAATTATGTTCCAGATTACGCATAATCCCTTTAACACAAGAATCTCCAGTGTATAATCAATCCTTGATACTGTTCATTCACGTGTTCCTAAGCTGAAATCCTCGTGAATTCACCAGCGTCAAGCAAATTTGAGTACCACATACCAAAGTGTTCCCCTTCCTTTCCTCATCTCACTTGAGTTGACGTAATGAGGTCGTTCGGCTGGGGTGTGAACAGTAACAGAAATTCCTTCTCTTTTCCTTCCATTAATGTCCTGAAATTCTAGTAATCTTGAGAGACAGATTGATGTACTAGTGATGTATAGATCCATAGGTCGTAGCAGCGGCAGCAGGCGTGGGCCATGACATATAGTTCCCGAGCAGCTAGCTCGTTAAGCTTGGCGAGTCGTCTGGTAAAGATAATGGAGTAGAGCGCGGCAACCTCGTCAGCGGAAGACATGGCGTCAGTCAGATTCCACGCAAGGTCGACAAGGGCCAATGATGTCCGACTTGATGCGTGTGGATGATTCATGCACGGGCGTTCGTGGGCTCGATTCTGAAGCAAAGCGCCGGCAGCGCTGTCCACGTACTTAGAAGCTAGCCTGATTTTTCATGCAAAGTACTCCCTCCGTTCCTAAATATTTGTCTTTCTAGGCATTTCAAATGGTCACAACATACGGATGTATGTAGACATATTTTAAAGTATAGATTCATTCATTTTGCTTTGTATGTAGTCACTTGTTGAAATTTCTAGAAAGACAAATATTTAGGAACGGAGGGAGTAGTACGTAGTACGTAGCAATGCTAGACTTGATTTTCTCCAAACTTGATCCTTGCTGAAGCAGCAAAACAAGTTGTCATGTATGATGTATCCCAGGTGTTCCTTGATCCGTGTGCAGAGGAAAAAGGAATCTGCAAACACAGACAGAGTTTAATATTGGTTGATTTCTTTGATTGATCCGAAATTTCCACCGGCGACTTGGACTACTCATTGACATAGCACCCGCCCAAGCAAGAAAAAATATCGCAGGCATCC
Source organism: Secale cereale (assembly GCA_902687465.1). Taxonomy (NCBI): domain Eukaryota; kingdom Viridiplantae; phylum Streptophyta; class Magnoliopsida; order Poales; family Poaceae; genus Secale; species Secale cereale. The sequence continues at coordinate 766,048,429 of LR738712.1, forward strand.
AGATTTGCGGCAAAGCGGAAGTCCATGATGGCAGAGTTGTGCAGCGGACGCGTGAGCGGCGACATGGCCTGGGTGGGACAGGCCGATCTCAAATTCCTGGAACAACACCGAACAATCGCAGCAGCACGCGATCTGAATAACAGGCGGCCACGCCGCAAGAAGCACACATGCGGAGTTACGTGCATGTGCGTTGCAGCGTAGGAATCTGCAGACGGCACAATAATGCCATTGCGGCGGTAACGAGATTGGAGCGGGATCGGTCGGCTATAGAGGCAGAGTTGGCAGCGGATGGAATCGAGACGGCATGAAGTTTTGCCAGCGATTAGGCTTGGGGCAACCGTGACCTAACCTCGCTCATGATACCAATGTAGGAATTGTGGTCTATGCGGTCTACCCTCTAATTCCTCTGCCTTTTCCGTGGTGCCGCTCACAATCCATGTTGAGGCTAGAGGGTAGGGACCTATTTATAGACTCCACTTCCAGGTGCTTTAATATTCTACCTGTTTCAGGAAAGATCCGTATGACTCCTGAAAGATGTTACCAACCACGATAAAACATGTTAGTTTTCCGAGTCTAAATATACTAGTCCCTAGTACACATGTGTGAGTCATATGCCATGATTAAATTGTCTCTGCGAGATCAACTTCCAATCTTAATCATGTGGGTCAACAGCCTGCAGAGCCGATCCTGCAAAACAAACTTATATAGATACGTACATATAAATTTTAGTAGAGTCGGTCCCTATTATTTCCTCTATTGTATTCCATAACAGTCGTCCTCGGCACCTCGAGTTTTACTTCCCCGAGTGAAATTCCACATCAGTTCTTCCCCGCCACAAACATTAATAATATGAGTAATTCCAAGTTGATTTAAATAAATAATAGTCATGTTGAATAAATGTTGAAAGCCACATAAATATCCAACAAATTCTGGACCTGTCGAGGAGGCGTCCACTTGGAACCAAACTTGCAAACCTCCTGCCTGGGATCCACTGCCGCTAGGTGTGGTGAAACTGAATACTGACGCGGGATTCCTCCCTGGCAATGGCCAAAGCTGGGATGGAGTGGTGGCTAGAAACCATGAGGGCCTGGTGTTCTCCCTGTGAGCAGGAGTATGGGGCAATGCATGCAGGCTGAGAAGGCAGAGGCGGCCGCTCCTAACCTGGGACTGAGTCATTTGTCGTCCAAATACAGGGGGCTCAGCGGTGGCTAGAAACCATGAGGGCCTGGTGTTCTTCTTGATTAGCGACCTGACCGGCCTGGCATAACTATATGTGTGACATCAAAGCAATCCTAACGATATTTCAGTCGGTGCAGATCAGATATGTCGAAACAAGAGAAAACAAACTGGCCCATGAAATGGCAGCCTATGCAAGACACAAGACGAACCAGATGACGATAGGCTCAGTCCCTGTGGAGCTTACCACGGTTTTAGAGAACGATTGTAACCAGCTCCTAGAGTGATTCTACTCCTGTATTCTAAAAAAAAGGCATTACACCCAAGTATCCATGTACTTTCTTGGCACTATTTGTTCCAAATAATTGAACATGTTTCTCCAATAACATCCCCACATGTTGGGCGCCTGATTTCTAATAATAAGCCACTTTAAGGCTACCTGCCATAAGATCCAGGGCCGGTCCTGAGTTTTTTGGGGCCCGGGCGAAACTAAAACTCGGGGCCCTTAAAATTTTCCTCTAGTATTCGTTGATGAAAAGTCACTTATGACGATTTTATCCTGGAACCCTTCTCATGTTGGTTGAGCGAAGGTGAACATAGACACCGCGTTGGACAAGCACGACATCAAAGCTATGGTGGTGGAGGTCTCAATGAGCCATGGCTCTAACCAGGGGCGGAGCCGGCGCCTGGCTACCTTGCGCACTTGCCCGGGCTCGATGCCTACGCGTACATTGTACGATGTCCTGCACAGCTGAAAAAATTGACGCACGCACCTTATATTTCCCGGGCAGAATTATGTTGGGCCGACTTCGTTGGTAATGGGCTTTGTAAGAGCTAGGCCTAGCAAGCCACGTTCGGCTGTTGGTTGGTTAATCGCTAGGCTGACACGCACGCACGTTCGGTCGTTGGTTAATCGATGTTTCTGTTCGCTCATCGCTGGCCTCCCCCTGCGCTGTTTCGGCTAGCTACCGCATGGAAACAGCCTAGCGGCGGCAGCCAGATGCTGGCCTTGGCCTCGGCGAGCCGGCGGCAGGATGAGCAGATCTATCCCGGGAAAGGCAGGAACGGCTTGCAACCTTGCCTACTCGTTCCCTCCTTCACAATCAGTTTATGTATGATTGCTAACTGATGTGCCTATCCACATGTAGGGCGTAGATTTTAAGGTCAGACCGTTCAAATTTATCCAAGTTAGATCATGATAAGAATATTATTCGAACATTTAGCACAACGAAGTATCACAAATTGCATCTGCCTCATGGTTTCTTGTAACACACTAATCTATGTTCCATTTATTCCTACAAGCTCTCTATTTTGAATATATCCACAAATTACAACGATAAATTTATGTGAACTTCGAATCTGTTTTTTTTATCTTGTAGTAATTTATAGGAATTTTTGGATGGTAATTTGGATAGCTATACTTTTGATTTGAAGAAGGTGAGTTTGGCTCCATGCATGACCTGGTTCTATGACTTTTATTGTCAAGTCTCAAATTTACTTTATTCTATGAAACTGAATATCGACATGTTACATATTAGTCCAATTTAAAACTACATTTTATGGCTTTGTTTTTCACTTTGTTTTTTTGTTATTAATGTCCATTAGTGGTTCTGAAGTTTGGGATTATTTTACATGTTGTATCTATCAGAACATCGGATTTTGATTTCGACATTAGACACTTCACTAGTAGAAAAAGGGTCAAATGTTCAGCTCATTAGTTCCGGTCTGGATATGAGCCGGCACTAATGTGACCATTAGTGCCGGTTCCAATGGCTAGGTGGGCCGCTCTCATTAGTACCAGTTCGTGCCGAACTTTTAGCACCGGTTCGTGCCACGAACCGGTACTAAATAGATTCCTGATAGGATGTTGTCAGACTGGGCCCCTCCAGCACCTGTAGTACCGATTCTTGCCTCGAACTGGTACTAAAGGTCGTCCTATATAAACCCTTCATCCACCCGAGCTCGCTCTATTTTTTCCTTTTCCCCTCTCCTTCTCTGTTCTTCCCCTCTACCCTCGAGCTCATCACACATTTTGCCCAAATTTTGTCAAGATTTGAAGGCCCCAATCCATTCAAGTGATCACAAAGGTAAGCAACTTTTTCCTTTCATCTCTCATTGCTAGATTAGCTCTTGCAATGCTTTATATAGTCATTAATTTGTGGGTTTTAGTAATTTGGGAGGAATTATATGTGGTAGTTTATTTGATATATATGCAATTTGAGCTCAAAATAACTCTTAGTTTGCATATGTAGGTGTGGTTTACTTAGTGCCCTCCCGTCTCCGTCCTAACCACCGTCGATCGTCCGCACCATCCTGTCGCCGGCACCACCTAGTGGCAGAACCGGTACTAAGGTGGGGGGGGGCTTTAGTCCCCACCTTTTAGTGCCGGTTACAGAACCGGTACTAAAGGGCCTTCCGAACCGGTGCTATAGCCCGGTTCTGCACTAGTGCTTAGGCTCAAGCTTGCCCAGGCTTCAGAAAAGTTCTGGTTCCGCCACTGGCCATGGGTGTTATTTTATGGGAGCATCAAAGTCATCATCGATGGCATTTTGAACCCTCAACCATTACCCTCCATGGTGGTTCATTGTGCCATTATGGGCAGACCAGGAGTTTACGTCGACTAGCAAGGCCTTGAAAATAGCCCCTTTCTTTGCATGGGAAGATCTTCCAATAAACATACGCACATGCTAGTGCATTGATTGCTGAGAGATGAGGTTGGTCGCTGTGTGTGTCCGACAGCTTCGTCTAATGGCCTTTGTATCCCAAGATCTATTATTTAAATAAGGATGATATGATTCTCAAAAATATAAAATTATGACAGTTTCATCCAGAAATTTAACTAAAATGATATAGAAACAAAAGCATCAATATGCATGTCAATTTAATAATAAGTAACAGATCTTATAATTTTAGCATCTTTGCTGTTTCCCTAGGATGAATTTGTGAGTTAAATGGAATCACATATCAGACCACACATGAGAGAGAGAGAGAGAGAGAGAGAGAGAGAGAGAGAGAGAGAGAGTACACTCAAACAAAACCCTAATTATATCCACACATACACACCTGAAGATCAATCTTCATATATGTAGATCATGAGGCCCTTGACTCCCATAATCCCCATGACCACATGATAGTATTCAGATTGCCTCTGCCATGAAAAAATTATATGAGATAAATAAAAACTCAACTAATTATCAACATCTCGACTGAAACAACCATGCACGGATCAATCATTTCATTGTCTGGACTCCAACCTGCGCGACATCATCGAAGAAATTGGTTGTGGACTTCACGATCTACAATCCATTTACAAATCTTCCGATTTGTAACCCATCCACCAGGGTTCAAATCCTAGTGCTCGCATTATTCCTGGATTTATTTCAGGATTTCCGGTGATGTGCTTTCAGTGGGAGGAGACGTTCCCATCGACGACGAGGCGCCTACGGTGACTTCGTAAATCTCAAGATGATATGCCGGCTCAGTCTCTCGGAGGTGCTCATAGGGGTAGGGTGTGTGTGTATGCATTCATAGGGGGGTGAGTGTATGCGCGTGTATATGAGTGCTTGCGTCTGTACTGATGCTAAAAAAAAGATTTGTAGATCATGAGGCGTCCGGAGGCGGGACGTGGGGTTGATGGTGAGGACGCCTTGCACGAGCCCGGAGTCGCCGGCATGCGACTCGCGTCCAGGGCGAAAACACATCTGCCGAAACCGCAGCGAACCAGTCAATAGGCGAACTCGAGGGGGGGAAAACATGACGGTCCTAGACGTACGCGTGGGCTACCGAATACATCCTTAGTTTCCCTGGGGCCTGGGCCATGGGCTAGCTGAATACTTCGGAGGGGCCCCTGGACATCAGGGGCCCAGGGCGGCCGCCCCTGCTGCCCCCTCTCATGGCCGGCCCTGATCAGATCACCAGTTCAACCATTTCATTTCACATACAGAACCTTCTCACCTACCGTGCGAGAGACCTGGAGTACCATATAATGGAAGATGCCCATATATACCTTCCTCCTCCTTGTATGCCACTAACCATGTGATCCATTACCGTGTGTTTTGTCGTTGTATGTGTGGCTTGAAACTACTCATAGAAATGGAAGGTATTGGGAAAATATTCGATGACATAAAGCCAAGCTCTAGCTACAAGACACGTTGTCGCTGGCCATTCATTTTGTCGTTGTCAAGCCGCAGGCAGAGACGCGAAGGCCCAATCTGTTGCACACGTTCCAGTGAGGTGCGACTTGCAAAGCTAGCTACATTTTCTTCTCGTACAGAATGATAGCCTTGACTCACACACAGAGAGAAGCCGCATGGGCTACAAGATGAATCCGGCCGGCCCATTCAAGCCAGGGCGGCAACCCCAATACTAGTCTTCCGCCACCATGGACACTGTGGTGTGGAGGAGCAGGGCGGAATCGTGCACATCAGATGTACTCTTGTGCGCCACAAAGTTGTTACGTGAGTTTGCTTGCAAGCCATCACCAGTTTAATTTGCTCCAGAAAAAATATTGAAGAGAGAAGAATATGTGGTGCTTCGACCAAAGTTCATTTACACTTCTAACTATGCATGCTTTTAACACATAATTTTAATTTGCTCGTCAAGTCAAAACTAATCTGCGAATGTCCAGTTTCATCTTAGAACGTGTGAATAATTTCTTAAATGTCTATGAACAATTTTTAATGGCCCAAAGATTTTTATATGTCGTTAATTCTTTTGAAAACTACCGTGAACATTTATTTACATTTCATGAACATATTTTGAATCACGTGAATATTTTCTCCAAATATATTTTTAATGGTAATAGAAGTTTTACGATTTTTTCAAACAAATTTTGACAATTTAATGAACAATTTTAAGAAATGCCATGAACATATTTTAAAAGTTGAACAATTTTGAATGATACAAATTATTTTTTCAATACTATGAATAGGGCGGGATCATGCATATCACCCGCACTACTCTGCGCCACAACGAACTAGTACTGCATGCCTGCACGGTAACGTTGTTACGTGAGCTTGCTTGCTAAAATCGAAGAGAGAAGAGTATGTGGTGTTTCCACCAAAGTTCGTTTACACTTCGTTTTATTTTGCGGGTGAAAAGGTTCGTTTACACTTCCAACCATACATCCTTCTAACGCGTAATTTTAACAAGTCAAAACTCATCTGCGAATGTCCAGTTTCATCTTGCAACTTGCGAACAGTTTCTGAAATGTTTATGAACAATATTATAAAGTAGACCTTTTATAACTACCAAACATTCGGATTTAAGCAATATATAAGAATGATCCTTATTTCACTCTAATTATGTACATGCATGCATTAGAATTATTAATTTTCTTTTCACGTGCACTCCTCACTCTAATTACATGCATATTTTTTTTTCAAACTTTAAAATATTTTGAAGATTACACTGTCACTCCGATTGAAAACCCGTCTTCACAAAAAAAATACGCCTCGACGAGTTCTTCAAAACTAGATCTCATGTTGATATGTTATGATGACTTTTATTTTGGATCAAAAAGTTACCACATCTCGGCTACTTAAATTATCACGTTTATCATACATAAGTTACCATTTGCACAGAAGTAACTGGGGTATGTTTTCGACAAACTTTTATCACGGGTACAAATAATGATTATGGTGTTTGCAGTGACTTATCAGCTTTGTATTTGCTTGCATGACCGAATATCAACATGGTTTTATTTCTATCAATGCCATGTTAGTAATTTATTCGTTGATTAATTTAGTCGAAAAACTGCCTATTTACTCAGCACTTACAAACTATATTTTCATGCAAAGTGAGGGAGATAACACATGTTTTACTGTCAAAGTTAAACCTGTAAATACTTGCACGTCATGTAAATAGGGACGGAGGAAGTACTCCCATCAACCTTCACTTGTGTGAGTAACACTGTCTATATATATAACAGGTCCAAACGCACATCCAACGCTTAGATATTTACTTCTCCTTTTGTTGTTCGACATGTGAGTCGGTAGTAGAGAGGAAACAGAGGAAACAAGTGGATAAAGAGAAGGGTGGACAATCACTTGGGAATCAGAAACATCGGGAGCGAAGCAATTCGCGTCAATGAACCCAATCGCCTCTGGTGGTTCATCACTTCCATAAAATCCAGGTAGGCTGAGCAGGGTTGACGAGTGCCACAAACGCCTTCACTTGTTTTGGGACACTGTTCTGTAACGAGCATGATACAGGTCTGTTGCTTCCACATGGAGACGATTATCTCACAAATAGGAAAATCATGAGAATTTTGTTACACTTTGTTTATACATGTAACTCCATACAGTGAACGTTCCCACAGCACGTGGCCTCAGCTAAAAAATGGGCCACGAAAGAACCAGTGAACGCACCGACCACAAACACAACACAGCTTGGTCAAATGATGAAACATTCAATAATAGCAAGGCTAGATCAGCTGAGCCTCTAGCGACTCGTTGACGGCATATAATTCTCTTGAAAGTTTCAACAATAGCAGTCGATCCCATCGAATTCCGGCGCGAGCCACTGCCGCGGCAGCGGGGACTGCGATTTCCACACGCACGAGTGCTGCTCTGCCTCGTCGGGCGGACCAGCCTGCTTCCCCTGTTATCCTGCTCCAGCCATGAGATCCGAGATAATCTGCCGCCAGCAGGGGTGCCAGGAGTGATGTCAACCGGGGACGTGCTCAGGATCAAGAAGGCCGGCACGTTTTCCGTAACCAATTAGTGACGGGATGATTCCCACAACAACTAAGAGGGTGCTTGGATACGTTTTAGTCCCATGACTAAAAGTAGTGGGACTAAAACTTGCTAGCCTCACCCATGCTTGGATCCAAATACTAAAAAGACTAAAATCAAGTTAATGAGCATTTATTATCCTCCAAACCCTCCAATCCAGAACTTGCATGTGTTAGAGGAGAGGAGTTAAATGAGGAGAGAGAGGACTAATTCACATTTTAGTAGGGGTACCCCTGACTAAAAGATTTTAGTCTCAAGACTAGTTTTAGCCCCTCTTTAGTCAGGGTGCTTGGAACATTAGCCTCTTAAAGAGACTATTTTTAGTCAGACTAGTTTTAGTCCCTTGGATCCAAGCAGGGCCTAATTCGGTGGTCTATCTTTTTCTTGTACGCTCTCTTAGGCAAGTCATAGTAGGAGTAACTTAGGTAATAATATAGCGCTCTTCGAGAAACTTTTGCTTATGTGACACGTAGTTAATGAGAAGTGGTAACATAATATGTTATTGTAACATAGCGCTTCATAAGACAAGATGAGTCTACAAGCTATTAAATGAAGCCATATATGACACCACTACTATGTTACTTTGCACTATGAAGGCATAACTTAGACTAGTGGCGAACCAACCTGTGGTTGAGATGGTTAGGTGGACAGTGGTATCCCCAATCCACCAGGGTTCAAATCCTGGTGCTCGCATTATTCTAGAATTTATTTCAGGATTTCCGGCGATGCGCTTTCAGTGGGAGGAGACGTTCCCGCCGATGACGAGGTGCCTACAATGACTTTGTAAATCTCAAGATGATATGCCGGCTCAGTCTCTCGGAGGTGCTCATAGGGGTAGGGTGTGCGTTTGTGCGTTCATAGTGGTGAATGTATGCGCTGTATATGAGCGCTTGCGTCTGTACTAATGCTAAAAAAAAATAACTTAAACATGTGTCATATGCATGACACTAGTATAAGTTACTCCCCATTATGACCATATTTCAATTGCTAGTGTCGAAGGAGATAGATTAATTGCTTGCTTGATCGTTTGGTGTACCTCACTTTGCTTGAGGACGGAGGCTTATATACGGCGGAGCATGTTCATGGAGGAAGCTTTTGGCGTGGCGATTTGTTGCGCTTGAGGAGTCCACAAAATTGGTGGACGCTATAGCGAAGGACAAACCAGCCACACGCGGTGGCAGCGAGACCAGCTACTTGACGAGCGGTTCCATCAGAGAGCCTCGTAACGATCACTTGTGGTGGGCTGAGACAGCGCATATTGGACGCTTTCTTTGGAAAAAAAAATTCCGCACTTGTTTTTGGCGTTTTATGTGGTTTTTTAGGCTTTTTCAACTTTTTAATTTTATACAACGGTGTTTCTTACCTTATCAACAAAAAAGGATTTCCAAAAAATAAATTCCTTGAAAAAACGTGTTTTGTTTGCTCGTTTAAGTGTCATGTTTTTGCTTACACGAGGGACATGATTTTTTTTCCACGAGAGGCAAAAAAAAATGAGTTTTCGCTTCTTTTTTTTCTTTCGCGAGAGCTACGGTTTTGCTTCCGCGAGAGGCTAAGCCGTGCCTCTCGGAAACGAAATAACATGTCTTTTTTCGTCACGAGAGGCAGTGTTTTGCTTTCACGAGAGGCACGGTTTGGCTTGGAGGCAGGACCATGCCTCTCGGAAATGAAAAAAAATTCATTTTCTCTTTCTTTTTTCTTCTGTAAAAGGCACGATTTTGCTTCCGCGAGAGGCACAGTCTTGCTTCCGTGAGAGGCACATGCCTCTCAAAAACCAAAAAAAATGTGTTTTTATCTTTTTATTGGCTTCCGTGAGATGCACGGTTTTGCTTCTGCGATTGGCACGGCCATGCCTATCGGAAACGAAAAAAAATGTTTTTTCTCTTTTTTCTTCTTGCGCGAGAGAAACGGTATTGCTTTCGCGAGAGGTACGGCCGTGCCTCTCGGAAACAGCTTCCGGGAAAGGAAAAAAATGTGTTCCAGGTTCCGTTTTTTGTTTGGTTTTTTCGTCTGCTTTTGTGTGTGTGAATTTTTTGTTGTCTAAACCTATTAATATGGAATCTAATTTTGAAGATCTCGACGTGAGGAATCCAATGGTGAAAAAGGTTCGAGATTTGGACACACGGCTCAAACGATAAAACATTTTGAATAAAAATATCTACCAAAACAGAAAAAATTCTTAGGTTGCCACAGTGATCATTACCTAGGGAGGTGAGAGTGATCATTGGAGAGTACTCAACAATTAGTGATTTCGGGTGACAACAGCCTCGCGGGTGCTTTTTCTTTAAGAGAAGGCTGCTTCTTTTTCTTTTCTCCCGTCGTTGGTTCCCGAGCTTCATCATCCGTTTCTTTTCCAGAAGTTTCTCGGGCCGTTGTGCTACTCGGCCTGCTATGTTGATGCACGGCCGCACCATTATACACATTTATTCCAGAAATAACACCATACACATTTACACAACACGTGCAGCACACTTTTGTATACCGCGTGTACCATCAACGGCCGAACCACGTGAGTTTCTCTGCTGCCGCACATCGTGGTTAGCTGGGCAGGGCTCGGACTGATCACGGGGTGATCCTTGGATCGCCATCCAGTTTTGGCCAAGTTCTCGAGGTAGTTTACAGTGCTACGGTTCCTCTAAACAACCTGATCTTACTCGGGGTAGGGACCGACGATGGCTAAGGATGGATCTTCAGGGTCGACGACGGCTGATGGGGTGGAGAAGATGATGCACGAACTTGATCTCGGCGAACAAGATTATGACGGTGTGGTCTTCGATGAGGAGGAAGCTACTAGATGGATGGCTGTTGCAAAAACATGAGAGTTCAATGGTGTCTTGCCCAGAATGTGAAATTCAGGCTATTTGAGGATAACTCGTGTGAGTACCTTGCAATTTTTCTTCCTTAGTGTTTGGGATAGGGTGATGCAAAAAGGATCTTCGAACATTAGAGGCGGCGCGGTTATTCTAGCTCCATATGATGGCATCACCAAACCATCGATGATCAAGCCTGATACTCTGCAAATTTGGATTCACATCCATGACGTTCCGGATGGGTATGCACATCTTGTCAAGGCAATATCAGCAAAGGTGGCCGAATCGCTCTGTGCGGAAACTCAGTCTCGTGATTTTACTTGTAATTTCTGTCGCGATCAATGTGCTAAAGGTGCTCAAGAATGTTATCTCGATGATCAGAGACAAGAAGCGACAAATTTATAAGATGTAGCCCCCTGCCTCGGGGACAGCCCGTAGCCCCCCTTTGCTTGGCCCCGACTCCAACACCTTCTATATATACAGAAACCTCCGGAAAATAACCAACATCGGGAGTTCCGCCGCCAAAAGCCTATGTAGCCACCGAAAACCAATCTACACCTATTCAGGCACCCTACCAGAAAGGGGAATCCCTCTCCGGTGGCTATCTTCATCATCCCGGCGCTCTCCATGACGAGGAGGGAGTAGTCCACCCTCGGGGCTGAGTATATGTATCAGTAGCTATGTGTTTGATCTCTCTCTCCTGTGTTCTTCATATGGCACGATCTTGATGTATCGCGAGGTTTGCTATTCTAGTTGGATCTTATAATGCTTCTCCCCCTCTACTCTCTTGTAATGGATTGAATTTTCCCTTTGAAGTTATCTTATCGGATTGAGTCTTTATGGATTTGACAACACTTGATGTATGTCTTGCACGTGCTTATCTGTGGTGACAATGGGATATCATGTCATCCACTTGATGTATGTTTTGGTGATCAACTTGCGGGTTCGGTGACCTTGGGAATCTATGCATAGGGGTTGGCACACGTTTTCATCTTGACTTTCCGGTAGAAACTTTGGGGCACTCTTTGAAGTACTTTTGTGTTGGTTGAATAGATGAATGTGAGATTGTGTGATGCATATCATATAATCATGCCCACGGATACTTGAGGTGACAATGGAGTATCTAGGTGACATTAGGGTTTTGGTTGATTTGTATCTTAAGGTGTTATTCTAGTACGAACTCTATGATAGATTGAACGTTACTATGGACTCTTGAATAGATCGATCAGAAAGAATAACTTCGAGGTGGTTTCGTACTCTACCATAATGTCTTCGTTCGTTCTTCGCTACTCCTTCCATTCCGAAATATAGTGCGCCCGCGCTTCCCGAGGTCCAACTTTGACCATAAATTTAACCCACGAGACCGACTGCGGCGGGAGAAAAAATTACATGATTGAAAACTTCTTTTGAATACGAATTCATTGGTATAACTTTTGCTCCCGCTGCAGACGGTCTCGTTGGTTAAATTTACGGTCAAAGTTGAAGCACGAGGACAGAGGAAGCACTACATTGTGGAATGGAGGGAATATTAATTAGTGACTTTGGAGTGACTCTTTGTTGCATGTTGAGGGCTAGTAATATGATCCAATTATGTTATCCTTGTTGAGAGAACTTGCACTAGTGGAAGTATGAACCCTGGGCCTTGTTTTCTATCATTGCAACACCGTTTATGCTAACGTTTACCACTTGCTACCTTGCTGTTTGTATATTTTCTCATTACAAAAACCAATATCTACCATCCATATTGCACTTGTATCACCATCTCTTCGCCGAACTAGTGCACCTATACAATTTACCATTGCATTGGGTGTGTTAAGGACACAAGAGACTCTTTGTTATTTGGTTGCAGGGTTGTTTGAGAGAGACCATCTTCATCCTACACCTCCCACGGATTGATAAATCTTAGGTCATCCACTTGAGGGAAATTTGCTACTGTCCTACAAACCTCTGCACTTGGAGGCCCAACAACGTCTAGAAGAAGAAGGGTGTGTAGTAGACATCATCCCCCTCCCTCGTTTCGGCACGAAGGGATTACTAAGCTATGAATGCATGCCCCCCCAACCGACGTTCACCTAGCAAAGTGTGAAGTAGCTAGCAGCCCCCCTCCCTCGTGTCGGCACGAAGGAAATCCTAGCTGAGCTATGAATGCATGCCCTCCCCCCCCCAACCGAGGTTCACCCTAGCAAAGTGCGAAGTAGCTAGCAGCCACCTCTCCCTCGTGTCG
>LR738712.1:766065612-766122602 GCA_902687465.1 Secale cereale
AACAGAGACTGATCTGACCGCTGCCTGGGCTGGTCGAGCGGATCCGCGACAAGGGAGGGGAGGGGTCGCCGGCGATGGAGTGGAGGCTGGGGTTGGGGAAAAGGGCGGAGGTGGTCTGTAGCCATCTTGAGCGGATTTGGGTGGGGATCGATAGAAGAAGCAGGTGACGGGCCCGCGAAGAACGACGGCAATGGCGACATGTACGACCGTCTCAGCAGGCCATGCTCCTCACGACGATGTCGACGCACGAGCTCGGCTCAGGAGCAGCGGCGCGAAACAACAACGGCCGCGGTGCTCCCTGACGGATGGTGGCGCAAGGGAGGTGGGGAAGAGAGTGGAGAGAACGGGCTGAGAATGGGAGGGGGCGGCAGTGGCGGCGACTCAAGGGAGCGAGGAGTGAGACGCCCCCTTTTATACCCCACGACGAGAAATGACCGGAATGCCCTGGTGGGGCATGGCATTTACATTTTATTGCCATTGGAATTTTATCCGACGGCCCAGGACGATCAGGTAAATATCCAATGAACCACGACGATTTGGATCGAGATCCGACGGTCTGTGTCGCGAGGAGATTTCGATCCGACGGTTCAGAATCCAAACGCACGGAAAGGTTGCACACACATAGGGATGTTAAGACACAAATAGGTTGCACACACAAAGATACAATAATAAGAGAAGAATTAAATAGATGCAATGAACATGTAGGGATCAGAGACATCGGGGCAGAAACAATATTTACCCAATGAGTCCATTGGACAGCGCTGAACACCATGGTCTCTAGGATCCTCACTAGTCAGGGCACTTTTTACAAATCACGTGCCCTGGTCATAGAGGACATGATTGCTTTCATTGGCAAACGAGCTTGTAAACTTGATGGTTCTCCGCATGGCTAGTTCCACTATCGGTAAACTTGTGTTCTCCTTGTCGTCCGTTCATCTATACCTTGTGATTCCCCTTCGATTACTTGATAGAGAAAAGGATATCGCACATTTTTGCTCGTTGTAACCGCAGGCCCGGTCCTAAGTTTTTGGGTGCCCGGGGAAAAACTCAAACACGAGCCCTTTAATATAATCATCAAGATAATCTATATATAATGTATAAGTGAATAACTAGCACAAATGGCCGTGCGTTGCAACGGGAGACATTGTTACCTGTCTCAGAAAATAAAATGCCACTGACTTATTTCCGTCCGTCCTCGTCTCCTTGTCCCAGTCTGTTATCAACATCTCCTCAGCCCCATTGTTGTTTCAGTACTGTTATGATTCTAAAAAAAATTGAATTGTTACGTGCTTATTCTACAAAGCATACCCTCAAATTCGTACTTGAAAGGGGCTTTCAATGACATAATTTTCATATTGTACATCTCCTATACTATTAATTTTATCAATAGTCAAAGGCAATCTCGGAAAACATATTAGCCCCTATATATATATGGATGGAGGGAGTATCGAGTTTTAGAAACGGGGGGATGAAAATTACAAGGGCGAGGATCTATGGAAGGACTCGAGCCAATCCACCATATTATATTTCTTAAATTTGTTTAAGACAAAGGGACCACCAGGTGTTATTTTGTTATACTCCAACTTTCTCGGAGAGTTCTTGTTCAATGGGCATGCAGGCCATGCACTGATGCACATGTGTACTTCTGGGGTCTTGGATTGGATTGGTAGGTGGCCAGTTTTGTTACTGATGGTCAGACACGTACGAAGAGTCGAAGACATGAAAAGGTTCCAGAGTTTCGTTTTTCATCTCCAGCTCGAGCCTCTTCTCCCTCCACTTTGAGTCAAAGTCCCCGCCTTCGTCCGCCCGACCACAGGAGCAGGCCACCAGGAGAGGCGAGCTCTAGTGCGAGCGGACCAGCAGCAGGTCGTTATCGAGCCACGCCTCCTTCCTATCTTCCTTTTCTTATCTTCCTTCCGCCGTTTTCTCTGCCTGGGCATCCATGCTGCTTTTTAAATATATATTTTGTGCCTTGGTCATCGGCTTCCTTCCGTGCTATAGATTTGTGATGCATGTGTTTGAGTGGGAATTAGAGGGAAAACGCACCACACTTTGATTAGGCTCACGGCCAGGTTATATACAGATTACAGGGCGGCCAGGAGAGATCATGGGGGCGTCCCACGAACCACGATCGTGCGCCAAAACCAGAGACAACCGGCAGCACGATCAGTATATGCGCCTTGTACTATACAGGAGGCAGGCACACATACGATATGAACTACGTATACAGTCTAACACCCCCCGCAGTCGTGACGTCGTCACCGGCGACGCAAAGACTGGACCTGAACTCAGAGAAAACGTCCGAGGGCAAGCCTTTGGTCATGATGTCGGCGAGCTGCTGCCGGGTGGGGACGTGCAGAACACGGAACTCGCCGAGTGTGACACGCTCACGCACAAAGTGGATGTCGAGCTCGACGTGCTTCGTACGGCGGTGATGGACTGGGTTGACGGACAAGTAGACGGCAGACACATTGTCGCAGTACACCAGCGTCGCCTTGTGCACCGGCGTGAGGAGCTCGCCGAGGAGTTGTCGGAGCCAGACGCACTCGGCGACCGCGTTGGCAACCCCGCGGTACTCGGCTTCTGCACTGGAGCGCGACACCGTTGCTTGGCGCTTGGAGGACCAGGAGACAAGGGCGTCGCCGAGGTAGACGCAGAAGCCCGAGGTGGAGCGGCGCGTGTCGGGGCAGCCTGCCCAGTCGGTGTCGGTGAAGGCACGGAGATCCAGCGTGGCAGAGGCGCGGAGATGCAGGCCGAGCGACGCCGTGCCACGCACATACTGGAGGACACGCTTGACCAGGGCGAGGTGACACTCGCGTGGGTCATGCATGTGCAGGCAGACTTGCTGGACGGCGTAGGCGAGCTCCGGACGGGTGATGGTGAGGTACTGTAGCCCACCAGCGATGCTCCTGTAGGCAGAAGGGTCGTCGATGCGAGGGCCGTCGCAGG
Organism: Secale cereale; assembly: GCA_902687465.1. Classification (NCBI taxonomy): domain Eukaryota; kingdom Viridiplantae; phylum Streptophyta; class Magnoliopsida; order Poales; family Poaceae; genus Secale; species Secale cereale. Next base: position 766,068,562 of record LR738712.1, read on the forward strand.
CGGGCAGCTTGGCCTTGGTGTCGATCGGCGTGGGCAAGGGCCGGCAGGTGTCCATGCCAGCGCAGTCCAGGAGCTCCTCAGCGTACTGCTGTTGGCAGAGGAAGAACCCGGCCGCGGTCCGTGTCACACGGATACCGAGGAAGAAGTTGAGCGCTCCAAGGTCCTTCATGGCGAACTCGCCGGTGAGCTTGGTGATGACGTGCCGGAGGACAGCCGTAGAGGAGGCGGTGAGCACTATGTCATCGACATAGAGCAGTAGGAACGCTGTGTCGGAGTCGTGGCGGAAGACGAACAGTGAGGAGTCCGAGCGTGTGGCCACGAATCCAATGGTCGCGACGAAGCCGGCGAAGCGAAGGAACCAGGCACGCGGGGCCTGCTTCAAGCCATAGAGAGACTTGGAGAGGCGGCAGACATGTTGTGGGCGCTCGGGGTCGACAAAACCGGCAGGCTGGAGACAGTAGACCTCCTCGTCGAGCATGCCGTGGAGGAAGGCATTGGAGACGTCGAGTTCATGCACAGGCCAGCCACGCGACGCGGCGAGAGTGAGGACCGTGCGGATCGTGGCGGGTTTGACGACGGGCGAGAAGGTCTCGCCGTAGTCAACGCAGGCACGTTGCCGGAAGCCGCGCACGACCCATCGTGCCTTGTAGCGCTCCAGTGAGCCGTCGGCGCGCAACTTGTGTTTGAAGAGCCACTTGCCCGTGATGAGATTGGCGCCGGGAGGCCGTGGAACCAGGTGCCAAGTCCGGTTGCGGACGAGGGCATCGTGCTCGGCGCGCATGGCCGTGAGCCAGTGCGGGTCACGCACCGCCACACGGACGGAGCTGGGCATAGGCGAGATCGCAGCGGCCGTGGCGTTGGCAGCATCATAGTATTTTGGGTTAGGCCGAAAAACGCCACGCTGAGCACGGGTCACAGCTCGGGTCGGAGGCGGCGGCGGTGCAGGTGACGTGGACGAGCACGGCGCCTCCGCTGGAGAGGGCGATGATGAGGTAGAGAGCGCCCCCGTGGAGCCGTTCATCGGACATCCAGTGGCCACACATTAACGCGGCGAAGGCGCGTGAACAGGCGGGCTGGTGGAGTCGTCCGCCAGCGATCCGACGGTGGAGCTTGAAAGCCGCGAAACGGCGCGCGAGTGATCGAGCGGCACGCCGTAGGATGCAGATCGAGCCGCCGTGGTTGAAGGAGCCGGGAGTGCGCGCACAAGCGGGCGCGGGGGCGTGATCGACACCGGCAAAACAGTGGGTGTCGCGGAGACGACTGGCGCGGCGGTGTTAGTGGCAGGGGTTTTGGCGAAGGGGAACACATCTTCATGGAAGAGGACATGCCGGGAGGTGAACACACGTCGCGAGACGGGATCAAAGCATCGATACCCACGGTGGTCAGGGGGATAACCAATAAAGACACAGGCAATGGAGCGATGATCTAGTTTGTGTCGAGCTGTGGAGCTGAGGTTAGGGAAGCAAAGGCAACCGAAGACGCGTAGGAGGGAGTAGTCGGGTGGCTTGCCTAAGAGCAGCTCATGCGGTGACCGCGGCGCAGTGGAGTGGCACGGTCTGCGGTTGAGCAAGTAGGTGGAGGTGCTGAGGGCTTCGGCCCAGAAGCGTGGTGGCATGGAGGCGTGGAAGAGGAGCGCGCGGACGCCATCGTTGAGGGTTCGGAGGACACGCTCAGCTTTGCCATTTTGCTAGCTAGTGTATGGGCACGAGAGGCGGAAGTGAGTGCCGTGGCATGCAAGGAGAGCGCGGACATGGTGATTGTCGAACTCGCGCCCGTTGTCCGTTTGGAGAGCAAGAATGGGGAGCTGAAACTGTGTCTAAACATATCCGAAGAAGTCTGTCAGGATAGAGAAGATTTCAGATTTATGTTTCAAAGGAAATGTCCACGCATAATGTGTATAGTCATCGAGCACAACCAAGTAGAATTGATATCCGGAGATGCTTACAACGGGCGACGTCCATACATCAAGATGCAAAGTTTGAAAGGGAAACATGCTGAAACTAGTAGAAGACTGAAACGGCAAACGTGTATGTTTTCCTAAGCGACAGGCAGAGCACACATGCGGGTGCGACTTGCTGAATGGAGGCGACGGGGGCAGAGGGAGATGCTGTAGCGAGGAAGCGCCGGCGAGAACAAGCCTCTGGTGCCATAAGTCGGTGATGGCAACGCCAGCGAATGGGGATGGCGTGGGTGGAGATGGGCGGCCCACAGGGTACAGGTCGCCGCCGGAATCACATCGGAGGATCGCCGCCCTGGTTCGGAGGTCCTTGATAGAGAAACCACACGCGTCAAATTCGACAGTTACGGGATTATCTCGACAGAGCTGCCGAACAGAAAGGAGATTTTTCATGATGGAGGGGCAGAAAATGACATTGCGGAGCTGAATCGGCGAGGTGCCGCCGATCAGAGAGCCGGTGCCCATGTGTGTAATGGGTAGGCACTCGCCGCTGCCAACAACGACATGAGAGGAAGAACGAGTTGGATGAACGGAGGAGAGGTTACCAGGAGACGAAGACATGTGCGCGGCTGCCCCTGAGTCGAGGTACCACTCCTGGGATGTGCCGGACGAAGATGGCCCGGCGGTGGTGTTGTGGAGCGCAGCCTGGAGAGGCGCCATGTCCCATGCTGGCGACGAAGACGTGGACGGCCCAGCCCCTGGGGTGTTGTAGGAGGGCGGGGGAGCGTAGCCGGCGGAGTAGGCGCCAGGTGAGCCGTAGGTGGGAGGCACGGGCATCGGTGGCGCGGGTGCGGCGTACATAGCCTGTTGGTGCGGTGTTCCGGGGCGTGATACGTCCAAAACGTATCTATAATTTCTGCTTGCTCCATGCCACTTTTGGGTGATATTTCTATGATATTCATACACTTCCATACACTTTTGATCATATTTGGACTAACTTACTAATCCAGTGCACCCAGTGCCAGTTTCTGTTTTCGGCTGTTTTTGTATTTCAGGTTTTCACGTTTCGAGAACTGCCCAGAAAAATCCAGAAAAATTATATAAAAAATCAGCGATCCGGAAACAACACTGCGTCCGAAGGGCAGCCTGGGGGGGGGGGGCACAGGGGCTCCAGGCGCCCTGTGGGCGCGCCCCCCCCCTGGGCCGCGCCGGGGGGGCGCCTGGCCCCCCCCCCCGAAGCCCGTCCGGTGCCCCCCTTTGGCATATATTTAGAGGGACCTCCGAAACCCTCAGTACAGGAACTCTTTTCGCGATCCCATCTCTGTTCCGCCGCCGCCGCCGCTTCCAAGATCGGGAGCACCAGGAGAACTCTTCCCGGCACCCTGCCGGAGGGGAGGATCACCACCGGGAGCTTCTCCACCACCATGGACGCCTCCCGGATGACTCGTGAGTAGTCTCCCTTGGACCATGAGTCCATGACCAGTAGCTATGTGATGTTCTCCTCCCGTTCTTGTGCTTCACTAATTAGTCCTCGTGAGCTGCCCTACATGATCAAGGCACCTATGTAATCCTTATGTTGTTGCTATGTTGAGTTTGCTAGGATCCGATGGATTATGAGATTATGTTCAGATTGATCTTGAGTAATATATTTGATTCACCTCTTTTATATTTTAGTTCATAAGTAATTCTTGCATGTTCTCCGTTGTTACTTATTGCTTTGGCCGAGTAGTAGGTAGTGACTCCAAGAGGGAACGTTATGCTCGATTATGGGTTCATGCCCCTCGATGACTAGCTTGAGTGACAGAAATGTGAGTCTAGGGGATGTGCTGTTGCCACAAGGGGGAAAACAACGGTGCTTGTGCCCGCGGGTGCAAGGATTGTTTACTTTACGCAAAGTTCTTTTAATGCAGTTGTCTGTTGCATTGAGTTTACACTATGGGTGGGACTCGCAACTTAATACCAGCGAGATGTTCTGGATAGATATCTCAAGGTGGATGATTAGTAGTAGATATTGATGGATTTCGGTCTACTTACTTTGGTGTACCGCCCATGCTTTGAACCTCAACCTTTCTTGCAATGTAGTCAGCATTGGTTTGCGTTCGTGGTCCTGTCAATTGCCCAGCTGTAATTTGTTTACCTCACATAGCTGTTTTACCGTCTTTTGGGAGAGAGACATCACTAGTGAACATCATGAGACTCCGGTCCATATTACCATCATTGATCACATCCACTATTTACTTTTCGTTATTTACCTACTATCACAAAAACTATCTATCACTACTATCATTGCTTTTAACCCTTTGTGAACTACAAGGCCGGAGAGATTGACAACCTCTCTGTACTCGTTGGGAGCAAAGTTATTTGTATCTGTGTGCAGGTCCACGTTGGTTGCTACTAATCTGGCGCCGTAGCAATTGACACCTACTTGTTGAACCTAGGAGTTTCTGGGGAATCGATCCTTGGCATCTTTGCTAGGGGAAAACACTTCTACTTACTGCATCTTTCACCTTCCACTAGGGGTAACCAACGAGGGGTTCGAGGCCCATCAAGGAGTATTTTCTGGCGCCGTTGCCGGGGACTCCACTCTTCAGGATAGGGGGGTTGCATGCTATCTTTTACCTTTGCTTTTTAGTCTTGTTAGTTTACCTTTCATTTTTGCTTTAGTTCCTTTTATCGAAAATCACAAAAATAGTTATCTTGCTTGCTTGCTACTATGGGTTCCACCGAGAACACCAAGTTGTGTGACTTCACTAGTCACAACAACGATGACTTTATCAGCACACCTATCACTACACCTGCCACTTCAGCACCTTTATATGAAATTAAACCTGCTTTACTGAACTTAGTTATGAAAGAACAATTCTCCGGTGCTGGAGATGATGCTGCTTTACACTTGAACAACTTTGTTGAACTTTGTGATATGCAAAAGTACCAAGAAATAGATGGTAATATTGTTAAGCTTAAGCTTTTTCCTTTCTCCTTGAGAGGAGGAGCTAAAATTTGGTTTCAGTCTTTGCCTAGAAATAGCATAGATTCTTGGGACAAGTGCAAAGATGCTTTTATCGGAAAATACTATCCACCTGCTAAAATTATCCAACTTAGAAGTAACATCATGAATTTTAAACAATTGGATAATGAACACGTTGCCCAAGCTTGGGAACGTATGAAGTCTCTTATCAAGAACTGCCCTACTCACGGTTTGACTACTTGGATGGTTATCCAAACTTTTTATGCAGGCTTGAACTTTACCTCGCGGAACTTGTTAGATTCGGCCGCGGGAGGAACTTTTATGTCAACTACACTTGGTGCTGCCACAAAGCTTCTCGATGAGATGATGACCAACTATTCCCAATGGCACACCGAACGCGCTCCAACAGGTAGGAAGGTAAACTTTGTCGAGGAGATTTTCTCCCTTAATGAAAAAGTTGACTTGATCATGTCTCTACTTTCGAAGCAATCTATTGTTGATCCTCGTGATGTTCCTTTAAATTCTTTGATTGCTCAAGAACAAGTAGATGTTAACTTTATCTCTAGAAACAATTTTAACAACAATGCTTATAGGAGTAACTTTGGTAACAATTCTAGACCGTTCCCCTCTAACTCTTATGGGAACAACAATGCTTATCCTAGTACCAAGAACTCCAATACTGAACCAGAGACCATGCTTAGAGATTTCATCACTACCCAAAAAGCCTTTAATAAGAATGTAGAAGAGAAACTACATAAACTAGATGATCTTTCCTTTAAGGTAGACCACTTAGCCAATGAGGTAAAATTGCTAAAAATTGAAACTTCTCCTCTTAAGGAGAGGGAAGTCATCCCTATTAATGCTACTCAAGTGCAAATTAATGAGAACATTAGGATGATGGCTAAGCTTAAAGAAAGATGGGCTAGAGAAAGGGAGGAAGAGGAAAGAATTAAGAGCCTTCCTACCCACCACACTGTTGCTACTATACAAGTTATTGAGGATGTTCACACTCTTAGCACCCAATGTACTCCTGGTCCCAATGGACCTATTAATGGTGATGCTATAGAAGCTACCAAACAAGTGAACCTTAAGGACACCACTACCACTTTACTTGATGCTCGTGACCTTGATTTTGATAATTGCACTCTTACCGAAGTTATTGATTTCCTTCACAAGATGTCTAGAGATCCCCGCACTAGCACGCTTAACCTTGCCTTCACAGAGCATATCACTAATGCTCTTATCAAAGCTAGGGAGGAGAGACTTAGAGTAGAAGCCTCCATACCTAGAAAGCTAGAAGATGGTTGGGATCCTATGATAAAAATTAATTTGAATGACTTCTCTTGTTATGCATTATGTGATGTTGGTGCTAGTACCTCTGTTATGCCCAAAAGGATATATGATATGCTTAAATTGAAACCTTATGATTCTTGTTCTTTTGGTGTTCGTCTCGTTGATTCTTCCATAAAGAAACCTTTGGGGAGGATCGACGATGTTCTTATTGTTGTCAATGATAATTATGTTCCCGTTGATTTTACTATTATGGATATTGAATGTGATCCTTCATGTCCAATTATTTTGGGACATCCCTTTTTGCGCACCGTTGGTGCTGTCATTGACATGAAACAGGGTAATATAAAATTTCAGTTTCCTCTCAAGAAAGGGATGGAACACTTCCCTCGAAAGAAGATCAAATTACCTTTTGAGTCCGTTGTACGGGCTAGTTATTCTTTTACTCTTGATATAACTTGATCTATGCATTATGCCTAGCTTAAAGGCATAAAAGAAAGCGCTTTTGGGAGGCAGCCCACATGAATAATTTTTTTGCTTTTGTTGTGTCTTGATGTTGTTTACTGCTGTAGCATCATCATTGTATCTTTGCTTTTCATATTTGTGCCAAGTACAGCCTCTGATTGCTAGAAAGTTCAAAAGTTGTGAGGTGCTGTCCAGGAAACAGATTCTGTCCTTGGATAGAAAAATTCGTATAAAATCACCAGATCATCTTTTTGGTCTGAATTGTTTCGACAGCGTTCTCTATATAATTGTCTTTCGTGCGTCAGTTCTGAGTTTTTTGATTTGAGTTGCAGAAGTATCCCGAACAGATCAATTACTGCCTGCTGTTCTGTTTTTCACAGATTCTGTCATGTTTTGCCTTACCTTCACTTTGCAAATTAAGAACTTGCTTTTTCTTTGCAAAAACCTTTTGGCAATCTTGAGAAACAGTAGAACTTCAAGAATATCCTTATTTCCAGCAAGGTATAATTATTTTATTAAGGGTACTAACCTCGCTAATCAGATTATGATGAGTTGTGTATGAAGGGAGTTTTCAAGTGTGCGAGGGAAGATGATAAAAAGATTCAGGAGTGTCAAGCGCTCAAGCTTGGGGATGCCCCCGTGCACCCCCAAGAAATATTCAAGGAGACTCAAGCGTCTAAGCTTGGGGATTCCCCCGTGCATCCCCTTCTGCATCAACATTATCAGTTCGTCTTTCGTTTCGCTATATTTTTATCACTTCATGTGTTATGTGCTATGCTTGGAGCGTCTTGCTTTTAGTTTTCTTTTTAGTTTTTCATAACGAGTTGGAACTCAGCATTCCTTTATGTGGGAGAGAAACACGCTCCACTTCTACCTAGAACATAACATAGAATTTTCATGTCTATCTATGTTGTGTGTGTTCTTTGTCTTTTAATAGCTACTATCGTGCTCTGCTCTTAGTATTCATGCTTATCTTTTCAAAGAGCTTTTGTTTAGTTGGTTGCTTGAACTCTCTTTAATTACCATGCTCACCTTATTAAGAGAGTTTGCTTCCGTTGCATGGGTTAATGTGTCTATGATAAAGATGCTACTTTCATGATGGTGCTTAGTAGTTCAGGTTTTCTTTTGGTTAATCTCAAATAGCTGGGGGGTTCCCAATGTGTTATTGGAGTACCAACTTGGTTTGTTTGCCTATGATGTGGTATGGTTTAGTAATATCTTCCTTCGAGAATTTATTTTGATTGACTTGGCGTATGCTCACGCATATTTAAGACTGTAAAGAAAGTCTGTCAAGCCTTGTTGATCTTTTATTTCTGAGTAGCGATATAACTACTATGCCTGATTCAATATTGCTTTGTCGCTCTGCATGATTATGACCGTCATTGCTCTCTTAGTTGGTCGCTCCTAGTCTTTTGCTAACCTCCACCTGTACTAAGCAAATTAACCATGCAATACATAGCTCATGGGAAAGTAGCCTAAAAACTATTGTGGTAAAGAATATGTCGCTTATGTATCTTATTTCTTATAAGTTGCTTGCTGAGCGGTAACCATGTTTCTGGGGATGCCATCAACTGTCACACTTTTGTTGAATATCATGTGAGTTGCTATGCATGTTCGTCTTGTCTGAAGTAAGGGTGATTTACCGTGGGTTGAATAACTATGCATATTGTTAGAGAAGAACATTGGGCCACCAACCAAAGCCATGCATCATGGTGGAAGTTTTAGCTTGGACCTTAATCCTCAATCCCTCATGAGAATATGCTTATGCATTAAAGAGGAGTCCATCATCTATTTTCTATGTTGTCCCGGTATGGATGTCCTCAAGTCGAGATCTATCAAAAACGAGCAATCAAATGCAATCTATCTCCTTGGACCTTTGTACAGGTGGCATAGAGGTACCCCTTTGTGACACTTGGTTAAAACATATGCAATGCAATCATAACCCATGGAAATCCGAGCTAATTAGGACAAGGAGCGAGCACTATTAGTATTCGATGCATGAGGCTTGCAACTTATAGGATGTTTTATACATGACACATATGAAGTACTACTACCGTTGACACAATTGCTTCCATGTTTTCAAAATAAAAAGCTTTAGCACTTAACCTTTCTTTTACCTTTATGTTAAAGCACCAACTACTGAGAGCATGATTGTCATTCTGAGTGTAATGTGCATTGTCCCAAAGTAGCATTGTCTTGTGCATGATTGTGATATCGTTTATTCTGAAATGATTGTATCTAGTCATCACTTAAACCTTGAAGGTGCCCCTGCATTTATGTTTTGCATCACTAAAGGGGGCAAGCTAGATATCACTTTATCATATTTGCACATCATGTTCATTGCAAATCTTTTTGATGTTTCAGTTTCATGTTGTAAAACTTTCAGTCATTTGTGATTTTCTCTTGAGGCAACTTAATTACTTTAGAAACATTGTCTCAGTAAGCTTTTGTCATATGACTATGAGAAAGTCCTATATGGTTAATAGCATGTCACCACAGAAATTATTCTTGTTATCATTTACCTACTCGAGGACGAGCAGGAATTAAGCTTGGGGATGTTGATACGTCCAAAACGTATCTATAATTTCTGCTTGCTCCATGCCACTTTTGGGTGATATTGCTATGATATTCATAAACTTCCATACACTTTTGATCATATTTGGACTAACTTACTAATCCAGTGCACCCCAGTGCCAGTTTCTGTTTTCGGCTGTTTTTGTATTTCAGGTTTTCACGTTTCGAGAACTGCCCAGAAAAATCCAGAAAAATTATATAAAAAATCAGCGATCCGGAAACAACACTGCGTCCGAAGGGCAGCCTGGGGGGGCACAGGGGCTCCAGGCGCCCTGTGGGCGCCCCCCCCCCCCCCCACGGGCCGCACCGGGGGGGCGCCTTGGCCTCCCGAAGCCCGTCCGGTGCCCCCCTTTGGCATATATTTAGAGGGACCTCCGAAACCCTCAGTACAGGAACTCTTTTCGCGATCCCATCTCTGTTCCGCCGCCGCCGCCGCTTCCAAGATCGGGAGCACCAGGAGAACTCTTCCCGGCACCCTGCCAGAGGGGAGGATCACCACCGGGAGCTTCTCCACCACCATGGACGCCTCCCGGATGACTCGTGAGTAGTCTCCCTTGGACCATGAGTCCATGACCAGTAGCTATGTGATGTTCTCCTCCCGTTCTTGTGCTTCACTAATTAGTCCTCGTGAGCTGCCCTACATGATCGAGGCACCTATGTAATCCTTATGCTGTTGCTATGTTGAGTTTGTTGGGATCCGATGGATTATGAGATTATGTTCAGATTGATCTTGAGTAATATATTTGATTCACCTCTTTTATATTTTAGTTCATAAGTAATTCTTGCGTGTTCTCCGTTGTTACTTATTGCTTTGGCCGAGTAGTAGGTAGTGACTCCAAGAGGGAACGTTATGCTCGATTGTGGGTTCATGCCCCTCGATGACTAGCTTGAGTGACAGAAACATGAGTCTAGGGGATGTGCTGTTGCCACAAGGGGGAAAACAACGGTGCTTGTGCCCGCGGGTGCAAGGATTGTTTACTTTACGCAAAGTTCTTTTAATGCAGTTGTCTGTTGCATTGAGTTTACACTATGGGTGGGACTCGCAACTTAATACCAGCGAGATGTTCTGGATAGATATCTCAAGGTGGATGATTAGTAGTAGATATTGATGGATTTCGGTCTACTTACTTTGGCGTACCGCCCATGCTTTGAACTTCAACCTTTCTTGCAATGTAGTCAGCATTGGTTTGCGTTCGTGGTCCTGTCAATTGCCCAGCTGTAATTTGTTTACCTCACATAGCTGTTTTACCGTCTTTTGGGAGAGAGACATCACTAGTGAACATCATGAGACTCCGGTCCATATTACCATCATTGATCACATCCACTATTTACTTTTCGTTATTTACCTACTATCGCAAAAACTATCTATCACTACTATCATTGCTTTTAACCCTTTGTGAACTACAAGGCCGGAGAGATTGACAACCTCTCTGTACTCGTTGGGAGCAAAGTTATTTGTATCTGTGTGCAGGTCCACGTTGGTTGCTACTAATCTGGCGCCGTAGCAATTGACACCTACTTGTTGAACCTAGGAGTCTCTGGGGAATCGATCCTTGGCATCTTTGCTAGGGGAAAACACTTCTACTTACTGCATCTTACACCTTCCACTTGGGGTAACCAACGAAGGGTTCGAGGCCCATCAGGGCGTGGGCCGAGAACGCCGGCACCAGGAGCGCGCCAGGCCACGGGCCACGCCTGAACGAAGCCGGTCCACGAGTTAGCGCCTGGTGCAGGGGTGGGGACAGCCGGAGGACGCGGGACGGGCGTTGAAGAGGGAGCTACGGGAGCACCCTGGCCTCCATTGCCGCGGCCATGGCGGCGCCTGCGCCCGCGGCCTTGCGGGTTGTTGTTGTTGTTGGGTGCAGGGGACGGTGATACGTCCAAAACGTATCTATAATTTCTGCTTGCTCCATGCCTCTTTTGTGTGATATTCCTATGATACTTATGCACTTCCATACACTTTTGATCATATTTGGACTAACCTATTAACTCAGTGCACCACAGTGCCAGTTCCTGTTTTCTGCTGTTTTTCTATTTCAGGTTTCCCCCATATTAAAAGTGCCCTAAAAATTCCGGGAAAAATACAGGAAAAATCAGCGTATCGGGAGCTTCAAGAAAAACCAAAGCAGGGCCAGAGGGGAGCCTGGGGTGGCCCAGGCGGCCACCCGGCGCGGCCCCACCCCTGGCCGCGCCAGGGTTGCGCCTGGGGCCCCACCTCCGCCTCTGGTGACCCCCTTTTGCATATATATTGCTCGCGTCCCGAAACCCTCGAGGACGGAACCCTTTTTTACGATCTCGCCTCTGTTCCGCCGCCGCCGCGCTTCCAAGATCGGGAGCACCAGAAGAACTCTTCCCGGCACCCTGCTGGAGGGGAGAACCACCACCGGGAGCTTCTCCACCACCATGGACGCTACCCGGATAAGTTGTGAGTAGTCCCCCTTGGACCATGGGTCCATGACCAGTAGCTATGTGATGTTCTCCTCCCCTCTTTGTTCTTCATGGATTAGACCTCGTGAGCTGCCCTACATGATCGAGGCACATATGTAATCTTTATGCTGTTGCTCTGCTGAGTTTGCTAGGATCCGATGGATTATGAGATTATGTTCAGATTGTGTGTGAGTAATATATTTGATTCACCTCTTTTATATTTATGTTCTCGAGTAATTCTTGCATGTTCTCCGTTGCTATTTATTGCTTTGGCCGAGTAGTAAGTAGTAACTCCAAGAGGGAACGTTATGCTTGATTGTGGGTTCATGCCCCTCGATGACTAGTTTGAGTGACAGAAACATGAGTCTAGGGGATGTGCTGTTGCCACAAGGGGGAAAACGACGGTGCTTGTACTTGCCGGTGCAAGGATTGTTTACTTTACACAAAGTTTTTTTAATGCAGTTGTCTGTTGCTTTGAGTTTACACTTTGGGTGGGACTCGCAACTTAATACCAGCGAGATGTTCTGGATAGATATCTCAAGGTGGATGATTAGTAGTAGATGCAGATGGATTTCGGTCTACTTGCCTTGGCGTACCGCCCATGCTTTTGAGCCTCTACCTTTCTTTACAGCATAGTTAGCATTGGTTTGCGCACATAATCCTGTCAATTGCCCAGCTGTAATTTGTTTACCTCGCTTAGCTGTTTTATCGTCTTTTGGGAGAGAGACATCACTAGTGAACATCATGGGACCCCGGTCCATATTACCATCACTGATCACACCCGCTATTTACTTCCTGTTCTTATTTCCTAGTTGCAGTCATACCTATCACTATTACCTCTTGCATTTGATCCTTTGTAAATAGCAAGGCCGGAGGGATTGACAACCTCTCTGTACTCGTTGGGAGCAAAGTTATTTGTATCTGTGTGCAGGTCCTGTCAACCGCTAAGTTGGCGCCGTTAGCGTTGACACCTACTTGTTGGCCCTCGGAGTCTCACGGGATTCGATCCTTGGTATCTTGCCAAGGGAAACTTGCCGTTACGCTACATCTCAAACCTTCCACTTGGGGTAACCAACGAGGGGCGAGAAGCCATCAAGCAAAGTTTCTGGCGCCGTTGCCGGGGACTCCACTCTTCAAGATAGGGGAGTTGCACGCTATCTTTTATCTTTGCTTTTTAGTTTTGTTAGTTTACCTTTCAGTTTTTGCTTTAGTGTCCTCTATCAAAAATAAAAAAAAATTATTTGCTTTTCTATTAGCAGTCCTTTCTGTTTAGTCAAGCATGTTAGGACTTGGTACTTTGAGGGAATCAGAAGTTCTAGATTTCCATCAAAGAGATGGAGAAAATATGAAGAAGGCATGGGACAGAATTTCTGATGCACATAGGAGAATCATGCCTTGGATACCTATAAAAATTGTGCTTAGAAATTTTTACCTAGGTCTTTTTAAATGGTGTAAACACTCTCTTGATATTATAGCTGAAGGAGATTTCCTAGAGTGTGATGAAGCTAGAGCTCTTGAAATTATACATGGTCTATCTAGTTACTTTGTTTATGATCATAGTTTTGATATTGTCATAGATAGACTTGCTACTATTGAGAAAAGAATGGACGCTCTAGACTTGATGAAGGTAGAGAAACCCAAACCCAATAAGAGGGATATTTTGGAAATAGACAATGATTGGGAGCCTTTTGTTAGGATTAACATCTCTAATCATGACTTCCTTGCTTATTGTGATATTGGATCTATGGTTTCTACTATGCTAAAAATTGTTCATGATTCTTTAAAATTTAACATGGACAGATTATCATCCTATCATGAACATGCTAATGGAGATATTTCTGAGATCCAGGAAAGAATAAAAGACGTGCCAGTTACATTCCTAAAAGGGATTGCAATGGTTGATTTCTTCATCATGAAGCCAAACCAAGGAAATATAGTGCTTGGAAGGGACTTCCTCCGAGCCGTAAAAGGCTTCATCGATATAGGTAAGGGACAAATACGCCTACGCGGGAAGGCAAAAGGTACGTACCCCTTTCCTAGAAGGAACAAGGGTGAACTTGTTGAGGAACCATTTGAAGCAATTTATAACTCCGATTATTATGATGATTTTTGATTCCTCTTTGCATTATGCCTAGCTTAAAGGCATAAAAGAAAGCGCTTTTGGGAGGCAGCCCACAATGAATAAAGTTTTATTTTGCTTTTGTTGTGTCTTGATGTTTGTTACTACAGTAGCATCATCATTGTATCTTTTCTTTTCAGCTTTGTGCCAAGTTTAGCCTCCGATTGCAAGAAAGCTCAAAAGTTGTGACGTGCAGTCCAGAAAACAGATTCTGTCCTTGGACAGAAAAATTCGTATAAAATCACCAGATCATCTTTTTGATTTGAATTTTTTGACAGCGTGCTCAATACAATTGGCTTTCGGGCGTCTGTTCTGAGTTTTTTGATTTGAGTTGCAGAAGTGCCCCGAAAAAATTATTTACTACCTGCTGGTCTGTTTTTCACAGATTCTGTCCTGTTTTGCCTTTTCTTCGTTTTGCAAACCTTGAGCTTGCTTTTTCTTTGCAAAAACCTTTTGGCAATCTTGAGAAACAGTAGCTCTTCAAGATTATCTTTATTTTCAGCAGGGAAAAGTTATTTTATTATGGGTACTAACCTCGCTAATCAGATTATGATGAGTTATGTATGAAGGGAGTTTTCAAGTGTGCGAGGGAAGATGATAAAAAGATTCAGGAGGGTCAAACGCTCAAGCTTGGGGATGCCCCCGTGCACCCCCAAGAAATATTCAAGAAGACTCAAGCGTCTAAGCTTGGGGATGCCCCCGTGCATCCCCTTCTCCATCAACAATTATCAGTTCGTCTTTCGTTCCACTATATTTTAATCACTTCATGCGTTATGTGCTATGCTTGGAGCGTCTTGCTTTTAGTTCCCTTTTAGTTTTCTTTAGATTTGCTTGCTGTTCATAACGAGTTAGAACCCAGATTTCTTTGTGTGGGAGAGAAACACACTCCACTTCAACCTAGAACACAACATAGGATTTTCATGCTTATCTTTGCTGTGTGTGTTCTTTGTCTTTCCATAGATACTGTCATGTTTAGCTCTTAGTTTTCATGCTTTTCTTTTTAAAGAGCTTTTGTTTAGTTGGTTGTTGAACTCTCTTGAGTTTTCACGTTTATCTTGTTAAGAGAGTTTGTCTGTTGCACTGAGTTGTGTGTCTTAACTTAAAGTAGGTAATTGAGGTTGCTATTTAATTTTAGTAGTAACTTGCAATAGTTTTTAGGTATTGCCATGAGTAATGTCTGAACTTTTGGTGTCAAGAGCTTTAGCCTATTAGTGATAGATGTCGTATTTTGGGCAATCCGTGTTTATTTTCGAAAACCTACAAAATAGTTGAGAACTTTAGCTACTAAATGGATCACTAATCTTTGGAGGGATCGAATATTAGAGTACACTCACGTACCATGAGCCGAGGATGCGCAAGGATAACCAAATCCCCATACACTCCTCCTCGGGGTACTTGTCTATTTGAGAACCTCCTAATTAGATTGAGAGTTACCGATAATAAGTGCAGGAGTTCTTCGGACTACTGTGAGTATTCGAAAGTTGACACTTCCACCTAGCCATATTTTTCTAGCCTCTTCGGTACCGTGCATTGCCATTTCTCACCTCGAGAGTTGGCGCATACTTCGCCGGTGCATCCAAATCCTTGGCACGATACGCTCTGTCATCATAAGCCTCATTATATCCTTCCTCAAACCAGCCACAATACCTACCTATTAAGGCATTTCCATAGCCTTTCCGAGATACATTGCCATGCAACATCCATCTTCTCATGACTTGATCTTCATTTCATACATGCTTTTTGTTTGATCGATGAGCCGCATGCTAGTTGGGCCTTGCCCTAATCATTGCTACATGACGCGCTAGTATCATTGCATATCCTGCTACACTGGCAGAGGCATACATTTGCATACATCATGATAGTTTCATTTTCTTTATGTTGAGTACTTTTGTAAAGTGTGAAAGATCTTCTATACTTCTTGTAATACATAGAGTGTTGCCCCTAAAGTGAGGGAAAGATCCCAAAGAGGACAAATCAAAAGATCCCAAAGAGGACAAAATCAAAAGATCCCAAAGAGGACAAATGAGAGATAAATAGAAAGAGCCATTGAGGCCACAAAAAAATAAAAAAAAAGAGAAAAAAGAGAAAAAGAAATAAAAAGAGAGAAGGGGGCACACTACTATTTCTTTTGAGAGATCCACACTCGTACTCCATCTTATACCTTGTACTCCATAGAGATTATCATTCATGCATATAGCTAAGTGGGGACCTTTACCCTATAGAACTTGGCTTGTATATTCCAATGATGAGCCTCTTCAAAAGAGCTCTAGGTCTTCTTGAGCAAGCAAGTTGGATGCACCCCCACTAGTTCCATTGGAGAGCTTACCTTAGCTCATATGTGCATCCGTTGCATGGCAATCCCTACTCCTCACATCATATCTATCATTTGGCTTTCTCTCGCCGATGATTGTCCTCATTGATGTGAGCCCTTCACACCATTTTTGTCTTCCCCCTCTATCATTTTTCTCTCTTTGCCATCCTAAGTGTCGACTTTCTTGCTTACGCTCATCCATTGCATGAGTGCTCAAAATATCGAAAGGGAGTGGATTATTTTGACTTGTACCTCGCTGACGGTCTGGGGATGAGTCAAGATAAGATTCCAAAGAAGACCAAGTGTGAAACTTTAGTAGATTAAGTTCTCAACAATACAAAAACTATGTTTTACTCTCTCATATATCCCTATCCCCTTTCTTGCACGCAAACACCATTTGGAGACATTCAAGTCACGGACAGTGAGAGCTCTTGCACCTTTATGTTCTTATGTTACTTGTTACAATGCTAATATAGACTCTTGCTTGTTATGACTTGAATTGGATTACATGCCTTGATTGATTTACTTAAAAGTTCTTATATGGTTGATAGCATGTCACCACAGAAATTATGCTTGTTATCATTTACCTACTCGAGGACGAGCAGGAATTAAGCTTGGGGATGTTGATACGTCCAAAACGTATCTATAATTTCTGCTTGCTCCATGCCTCTTTTGTGTGATATTGCTATGATATTTATGCACTTCCATACATTTTTGATCATATTTGGACTAACCTATTAACTCAGTGCACCACAGTGCCAGTTCCTATTTTCTGCTGTTTTTCTATTTCAGGTTTCCCCCATATTAAAAGTGCCCTAAAAATTCCGAGAAAAATACAGGAAAAATCAGCGTATCGGGAGCTTCAAGAAAAACCAAAGCAGGGCCAGAGGGGAGCCTGGGGTGGCCCAGGCGGCCACCCGGCGCGGCCCCACCCCTGGCCGCGCCAGGGGGGCGCCTGGGGCCCCACCTCCGCCTCTGGTGACCCCCTTTTGCATATATATTGCTCGCGTCCCGAAACCCTCGAGGACGGAACCCTTTTTTACGATCTCGCCTCTGTTCCGCCGCCGCCGCGCTTCCAAGATCGGGAGCACCAGGAGAACTCTTCCCGGCACCCTACCGGAGGGAGAACCACCACCGGGAGCTTCTCCACCACCATGGACGCTTCCCGGATGAGTTGTGAGTAGTCCCCCTTGGACCATGGGTCCATGACTAGTAGCTATGTGATGTTCTCCTCCCCTCTTTGTTCTTCATGGATTAGACCTCGTGAGCTACCCTACATGATCGAGGCACATATGTAATCTTTATGTTGTTGCTCTGCTGAGTTTGCTGGAATCCGATGGATTATGAGATTATGTTCAGATTGTGTGTGAGTAATATATTTGATTCACCTCTTTTATATTTATGTTCTTGAGTAATTCTTGCATGTTCTCCGTTGCTATTTATTGCTTTGGCCGAGTAGTAGGTAGTAACTCCAAGAGGGAACGTTATGCTTGATTGTGGGTTCATGCCCCTCGATGACTAGTTTGAGTGACAGAAACATGAGTCTAGGGGATGTGCTGTTGCCACAAGGGGGAAAACAACGGTGCTTGTACTTGCGGGGTGCAAGGATTGTTTACTTTACGCAAAGTTCTTTTAATGCAGTTGTCTGTTGCTTTGAGTTTACACTTTGGGTGGGACTCGCAACTTAATAGCAGCGAGATGTTCTGGATAGATATCTCAAGGTGGATGATTAGTAGTAGATGCAGATGGATTTCGGTCTACTTGCCTTGGCGTATCACCCATGCTTTTGAGCCTCTACCTTTGTTTACAGCATAGTTAGCATTGGTTTGCACACATAATCCTGTCAATTGTCCAGCTGTAATTTGTTTACCTCGCTTAGCTGTTTTATCGTCTTTTGGGAGAGAGACATCACTAGTGAACATCATGGGACCCCGGTCCATATTACCATCACTGATCACACCCGCTATTTACTTCCTGTTCTTATTTTCTAGTTGCAGTCATACCTATCACTATTACCTCTTGCGTTTGATCCTTTGTAAACAGGAAGGCCGGAGGGATTGATAACCTCTCTGTACTCGTTGGGAGCAAAGTTATTTGTATCTGTGTGCAGGCCCTGTCAACCGCTAAGTTGGCGCCGTTAGCGTTGACACCTACTTGTTGGCCCTCGGAGTCTCACGGGATTCGATCCTTGGTATCTTGCCAAGGAAACTTGTCGTTACGCTACATCTCAAACCATCCACTTGGGGTAACCAACGAGGGGCGAGAAGCCATCAGACGGCGGTGTTGATGGAGAGCCGCGGCCGGCAACCAGTGCATGAGTGGACTGCAGCCGAGCAGTCTGTTCGGCGCGGTGTTCCTCCAGAAGGAGAAAGGATCGCACCTGGAGGAAGGAGGGGGGCGGCGACTGCGACGTGATGTGGGGGATGACGGAGTGGTACTGACAGTTGAGGTTGTGCATGAGGTGGAAGACCTGGCGTGTGTTAGTGACTGACTGGCCCAGGTCCCGAAGCTGGTCGGTGAAGTTCTTGAGCTTGGTGCAGTACTACATGATCGACATGTCTCCCTGGACGGCGGCGTGGTACTCGGCGTCGACGTAGACAGCGCGGGCGAGGTGGTTTTCGCGGAACAGGCTGTCGATGGCGGTCCACACGGCGAGCGCCGTGTCCTCAGGGTGCATGACGGCATCGAGGAGCTCTGGCGCGATGGTGGTGTATAGCCAGTGCACGACGACATGATCGGCCATGAGCCACTCAGGCTGGTCACAGGAGGCAGGCACACATATACGATATGAACTACGTATACAGTCTAACAGCATGGCGTCTTTCTTCGTACCTTTTGTTGGCTCGTTGATTCTGGCAACTCCAAACGTATATAAGCTGCTATGATATGATGTAAAGGGGCAGGGTGGGACTAATCAATCTGAAATTGTAGCATATAGGCATAAGAAAACATTTTTTCCTTTGCTGCCTCCGTATGGAAAGGAGGGCATACGGGCCCATAGCAAATTTGCTAGCCCATATATGATACGAAGCTGCGGAAATAAAAATGGACGCACGAAACGGTACGAGCGAACGAAACCAGACGTACCCTTTATTGGATTGCGGGTTCAAAAGCATATTATGACATAAGAAGAAAGCGTATTGTGACGGTGAACCCGACAAACTCGTTCCGTATATATATATATATATATATATACTAGCACAAATGCCCGTGCGTTGCAACGGGGGAGAAAATTGATGCATCATATTTGCTCATGCCTTGCAACAGGAGAGAAAACCAAACTCTATACTCAAATTTCATGAGAATTGTATATGCAGATATAACACCCTATGTTTCATATGATGGGAAAGGTGGTTCACGAAAAATTTCGTGAACCAGCACAAGGCGCAACACAGTACAATGAACTTTTAGTTTTGTCTGTTAGAGCTGACGTCGCAGTGTTTTTGGTTTTAGAGCTGCTAGTGGTGCCGCAATTAGCATCACTTCTAGCAATTTTTGCATCCAGACAATCTTTTTTTCACCACTGTATATGATCTGTTGGAGGTGTGTTATAGCCTGGAGTGAGGAAAGAAAGCAATTTTAAGCCCGGCTATGCTTTTAGGGCTGCCGTTGAAGATAAATCACAAGCAATTTAAGGACCAGGCATATATCGTTATCTTAGGCATCGTCTCTTTTTTAGTATTTTCTTGTGCCTATCCATGCAGCCATGCAGCACAGTACTAATGTTTAATAATTAAAAACTAACTTAAAGCATCATGCAACCTCCGTCCCAAAATACTTGTCATTAAAATGGACAAAAAGGAATGTATCTACTTTTAGATACATCCTTTTTGTCCATTTTGATGATAAATATTTTCGGACGGAGGAAGTACCTTCTAGTACCCTTTAATTATAGATGGACCCATTTTGATGATAAATATTTTCGGACGGAGGAAGTACCTTCTAATACCCTTTAATTATAGATGGACCCATTTAATTATGGAATGGATGAGCCCGCTTAATTACTTTTTAGGCGAATCCGGCTTAATTTGCAGACGCCACCGGAGCCTTCCTTCCTTTTCTTCATAATTTCTGCAGGCCAGTCCATCTAACCCGTATGGCCTAGCCACTCCCACTACTCTGAACCCTAGCCCAATCGCCTTCGTCTCCCGGTCCCCATCCTCCCAGAGCCGTCACTCGCACAGAGGGGCAGTGCCCAGCGCCCCTCGATCCGCGCTCGCCGCCACACTCGCGCGTTCATCACTCCGGCGAGGCCGGCGCTCCTCCGACCTCCACTCTCATCCGTCCGCGCCTCCTTCCTTCCTTTCATTATCCTCCTCCTCTTGTTTTCTGCCCGGATGCACAGATCCTGCTGCATCCGCCCATGGCGCCGCTGCACGGCTCGGCCTCGTCCGACACCAGACCAGCTCCCCGTCCGTCTCATTTGGTCATACACCAACTCGCCTGCACCTCGACACCCGCCCCTTGCTGTGTCACGCGACCACCATGGCGAACCTCTGCCGCTCAAGCGCCCTGCTCTCCCAAGCGTCACCTTTGCTTCCCGCGGGCAGTGCCGCTGCTTGCCTTCCTGCCGGTCATCTACACCTCGTCGCCGCTACCGAGACTGTGACCGCTGCTCCGACTGTCTCCACCACACCCCCGCTGCCGCCTGCATCCGGCAGGCCAGCCCCACGCCCGGCTACCCGTGGTGTTGCCCCCTAAAAAAGGATCACGGGTTGAATAGTAAAAAACATAGGGTCCTATTTGTAAAACCGAAACGTTTTCCTGGATTACTAACTTAAAACAGGGAGTGCGGGTTCAATTACCAAAAAGCATAGGGACTATTCTGCAAAAACGTTGTGATGGTGAACCCGATAAACTCAATCCGTCGTAAAAGCGTATTATGATTGGGTGAAAGTGTATTGTGACGGTGAACCCGACGGACTCGTTCCGTGCTTTATTATTAGGTATAGATACTAATACAATTGCCCGTGCGTTGCACCGGGCACCATTTTTTGTATCTAATTTTAATATACATCGATAATAAGGTTAAACTGATTAGTTCTTTATGTAGCATGAAGTTCGGACGTGAAGAAGCCGCCTTAGCGTTCTTCATCTGTTTTTATGGAAGAGTATTTTTTTTTTCTTGGAATAGATTGTCTGTCATTTTATTTTTGCTTTTCTGAAAAATGCGGAAATTTCCTTATTTAAAAGTTAGCATTTTCATAAAAACTGGAACACTTTTTAAAGAATAGTTACTATTTTTATGAAAATCAGTGCATTTCTTTGAAGAAGAACATTTTTTAAGAGCTTTCTTTGAAAAGTTTTTTTGTTGTACATTTGTAAATGGAAATTTTTAGTAATTCTTTTTTGGAATTTATAACCTTATTAAAAAGTGCGGACATATTTTTTGAAACCAAGAAAATGTGAACACAGGTAAAAGTCTAACATTACAAAAAAATATTTTTACGGTGTTGATTTTTTTATAGATGGTTAGTTTTTTTTTTAAGGGCTTACAGATGGTTAGTTGTTTTGTTGGGAAGAGTTTATTTAATTTTTAATTATTTGGACTTGGCCCAAACAAATAACTTGACCTAGACAGAAGGGACGCACAAACTCATCTTCCTTATCATACTTCTCAAAAGAAAATCTTCTTGCCCCTCAAAAAAATTGTCCTTATCGTTCCCCATTCTCAAGTCCGTTCTTGATGTGCTTTGCGAACCGCCTCCTGCGTCGCGTCTCTTCCTTATTCACGGAGGATATGGGCGGGAAGAATAGCGCTTCCGTCGGCTGTACCGGCGAGTCCTCCGCCCCCGCCGCCGTATCAATGGACCTTGTGCGGCTCCCTGTTCCTTCTTGTTCCCTCCTACCCACCATGGTGCCGGGCCCTGGGGGTATCAGGCGAGTAGCAGCCGTTTCCGCCATGTTGTTCCTGTCCACCACGACCCTACAAGCTGTAGTTGGAATTGATTCACCTGTAATGGGTGATTATTTGAGTGATAGTTAATTCCGAACGGAGGGAGTATATTCATTCAAAATAAGAAGTCTAGAAAATAGCTAACCTATGTACAGTCACATGAATGATTTCAAATCCATTTCAGCGTAACATCTCATGAGAACATAGGTTGATCAATTTTTTATTCATTTACCCAACATGTTTGAATCGGAATTTCAGTTTGACTATTTATTGTACATCCAGAAAGTAAATTCAAAGATTCACCGAACTATAGAGCAATAAATGAACAATCATTCAGGTCGCCTCGATAGAAAATAAAATATTAACACTGGTATGAGCAGTTTGGTATGCATTAAGAACTACCCCCAAATACCCAACATTTCATGTATATAGCCTCCAAGTAGTCAGCACTTCGCTGCGGACATACTTTTTTGAAATGTTGGCAGGAGCGCTACCGTTTCTATTAGAGGAGAAGAAAAACACAAGTTTAGGCTGAAACCTGGTTACAATTCGATGTGATGGCCTTAGCCTCCATCATACAGTATCACTCTGGTAAATGCCAACTCTTTCGTTAGGATGGACTCCTAAATTCCAAAGAAAGTGTCCTCGACACCAGCATAAGCATTGTCAAAAACTCTCTCATTCCTATCTTTCCAAATCTGCCAAAAAGTGTAAGCAACAGTCCCATCAAACTTTCGCTGGTTGGTCGTAAGGATTTGGCAGGCTCGCTCCAGCCACCAGGAGTACACCGTGCGCTCCCGGAGGCCATCTTCACGGCATAATGTCTCGAATCGAAACAAGACCAAGCCGCGATCCTCCTCCAAACTTGGCGAGCAAAATAGCAGTTCAGAAGAAGATGCTCCACTGACTCCTCCTGTGAACTGCACATCGAACAAATCTCGCTTCCTTGCCATCCTCTCTGGATCAGCTTGTCCGCGGTCAGAATCCTCCCAAGCGACAGGTGTCAACAGAATTTTTTTACTTTGTTTTCAGCCAAAGCCTTCCAGAAAGTTCAAGAGCAAGTGCTCGAGTAAGAGCCCCAGAACATTGCCTTGTAGGTTGAGCGCGTCATATACATTCCATCTGTTGTCCAACACCAGGAGACGACATCTTGGCCTGTGGTATTTGCACCTCTCTGATCAACAACCATAATTTGATGGATTCATGAACTAACTCAGTGGTGTTGACCTGACGGAGTGCAGAAATCCATTTGTTCCCCTGAAAGGCTGTGCAAACAGAGATCTTCTTCGTTTTGAACTTGCAGAACATGCCAGAAACGACCTCCCTGCGGACATAGCAAAAAGGAATATAGCGAGTTCAGCATTCATAGCTCTAACACGTACTAATGAGGAACAGTAAAATCACTCAGCAAAGAGAAATTAGTAACCTGAATGTTTTATCTGTAAGAACATAATAACATGGTGCCTCTATGCAGTTTTGACATGATCATGTTTATGCCCCTAAACATTAGCCAAGTTCATGCACTTCTTGTCACATATGAATAGTGGATATTCATTTATACATTGCTTAAGTTACGAAGACTACAGAATAACATTTTTTTTCTATAGAACTATCCATGCGGGTTAAAAGCATAAATATGGGGGAGGATCTCTCTTCCTATAGAAGCATATCGCGATGACATGCTAAAGAACGATTTGTGCTGGAGGCCCGATCCCCCGTCTTCAAGGCGGATCTCAAGAACAACACGGTCGGCGAGCAACATGTTGATGACGTGGACATGGAGGTGCTCTGTATTAATGGTCAAACAATTTGCTTGATGGATGCACTTCATTGTAAATTAGGTGTTATACTTATCAAATAAAAATAAAATTCCAAATATAAATTGGGAACTACTGGGTGGTAAGGGAAGACTGCAGTTCATCCCCTCAATGATTTTCCAACAAGTTGTGTATCGTCAGTTCTTGCACGGAGAGGATTCAATCATGTACGTATACAAACTTATCTGAAAGTTTCCATGTACGTTCTAGTGTGTCATCTTTTCTAGATCAATGGTCCAGCTAGGAAGCAAATCAGGGGAGCAGCTGCACTAAACTGACACTAAATAACAAATTAACACCTGATCACTACACTCTGAACATAAGATTTCTCAAAAGTGCAGGTCAATGGCAACGTACATGGCTGGAGATCCAGAGATGCAGGGCTCGGCGAGCAGGGCGGGGCATAGAGCGCGGCGGCTGCGGCTAGAGCCTCCGCGTCCGTGTCGACGTAAGCCTCGGCCGGATCCGACGCGCTGATTCTGACGCTGCCGTGCGTCCTCCTCCTCCTCCCGGTCGTTGGCTCTTATCTAACAGTATAAGAAGCAGGCATGGGCACACAGAATATGAGTTAAGAAAACTGACAGGATGCACAAGCTGGGATGCAACTCATGTTTCGGTAACGTACCTTAAGCTCCTCGTTTTCCAGCTCCAACACTTGTATAAAATCTTTAGATCCTCATTTTCACTCTTTAGGGAATTAGGGGTTCTATATTCAGTGCAGCAGACAAGGGTAGCAGTCCATAGCAACCTGATTATGTAAAGATTAGGTGATATGCGCTGCTAGTAGCAAGCAGAGTAGCAGCTGAGGAAATGCTCCTCTTACCGGGGAACATCCGGTCATCGTCGGAGCGCTGTAGGGCCATGCACGTCGCCTCCCACATCCTCCAGTTCTCATCCGCCTGACATCTCCGCAAGCACACGCTAGTCAGTAGCATCAGTGAGGAGCCGATCGAAACCATAGGATAAAGAGGAGGGAGTGGATGGAGCGGAGGGGTCACCTTGAGGAGGCACCACTGGAGGCGAACGTCGCGGGCCTCCCAGGGGCCAGGACTCGTGCTGCAGCGCGTTGACGGCCTCCAGCCGCGCGCGGTCGGCGGCGAGCGCCTCCACCCGCGGCATCATCGCCACGGCCTACGCGCGCAGCCACTCGCCCTCCCGGCTGGCCGCCCCCGCGACGACGCCACCGCCGTCCATGAAATCGCGGAGACGGAGCTGGTCGGCCGGCGCCGAAACAGCTTTCTTGTCACGCCGGATTGGCACATGCCCTCTCCATCCCCGTCCACGAGCCCGCCGGCGCCAACCTCCAGTCCCCTTACTCGAGCCCGCTCGTCTCGAGCGCAGCACGCCATCCCATCCTCTGCCTCCCGCGAGGTCGCCGGCACGCAGATCGGTCCGCTCGATCTCCATGAGGCGGATGCCAGCTCCGCACCCTCCCATCCTCTGCCTCCAGCGAGGTCGCGGCCAGTCGGTGGAGGGGAGCTGTGAACGGCGAAGAAAGCCCCGGATGGGGAGGAGATGGGATTGGGAGGCAGGAGTCGGCCGGCGGCACGCGGGGCCTGGCTGGAGGGAACGGTGGGTTGGGCGGGGTGGAGCGCCGCGAGGCAAAGCTTGGCTGCGTTTTCATTTTCTTTCATACCGATTCAATTAGTATCACCTCGTTTATATTACAATTTTATCTATATATACAAATCGTAAAAGCGTATTATAACATGTGAAGAAAGCGTATTGTGACGGTGAACCCGACGGATTCAATCCGTGCTTTATTATTAGGTAAAGACTAGTAAAAAGCCCGTGCGCTGCCACGGGAAATGACGTTACATAGATAACAAAATGGAACATTGGTTTCTGAAATTCTTGCTTATCCATTATTATGAAAAAATAAAGTATTCTTGTAAGGCCAGTATTTAAGCTCAAGACGACTCAAGATTACCAACAAATAGTCCATATTTCATAATATTTTTTGCAGTAGAAGCTTTGGTGTTAATTTTAGCTGAAATTATACTATATGATCTGATGTGAGCTTATTATCACCAGAATTTGTTATGAAGCTGCTACACCGCTCGTTGAAACTGGTCTTTGGCGATCGATGGGCGGTCTTCATCACTCCAGTCACTCTTCGGGTTGTAGGACAACCTTCTGTGGTGACGGGTCTATCCGTTCGCCTCTTTCTTCCTCCTAGCGCTATGGCAACAAGGATGCAGTGGTTCTTCTATTCGGGGCTATTTATGGCCTAGAGCCGTAGCAACATCGTTGCCCCAAGTGGCTCGTCCCCGACAACAGTGAGGTGGACTCGATCATGATTCGGGATCTCTCCCTCTGACAATTTTTTTTTGGTAATAGCTCATCTGAATAAATAATAATGTTTTCACTTGTATACTCTACACATAATCTTACGTCAATTTTCCACATAGATATAAAATCACAGCCCTTGGATATTCAATTGTCAATTCTATTATTTATCTAATGAGTCTTTTTATTCTATTCTTTCACTGGCTCTACAGGGAATAGCTAGGTCACGGCAACCAGATTGTTATATAACATATCATCACTATACTAAAAAATAGGTGGTACATTACCACTACATCTACAATCCAAATGATAAGCAATAGTGGCCCGTAGCTCGTACAAGTGCAGTATCCATATTAGAAGGTTCAGCACACTTTCATGCTCCATCCTTGCTACAGTTGAGTACTACAATATGAGTGGCAAAGTATAGACCTACAACCGTATTTCATATAGACATAAGAGGGAGAATAAATACCCTCCAGGAGTATCACCTCCTTGATGTTTCCAACAAATTGATATCTTTGTTTGACTACTTCTGTAAAAAAAAATGTTCCAATAAATTGGTGTCCAGATTTATTTGACTACTTCTATAAGAATCTTACTACACGTTTGGTTCGTGATTTTTTGGCTGTCTTCCGATAACGCTGCCTTCCAAATACGTTACCTCGTTTGGTTGGGCTGGCCCGGTTTCAGTCCCCCTTAATCAGAAAGAGGTCATTCATAAAACTGAATACGGGCCCTATCGACTGGTATCCAATAACGGCTTCACTTCGTCTCCTTCCGTTCTCCTCGCTTCTCCTCATCCCCTTCTGTTCCTGTGTCGCCCAGCAACGAGCAGAGGCGTCGCCGTTCGCTCGCCAGCCGCTGCACAACCAATCCTCCACCACGAGCCGTGTACAAGCAACGCGGCGACCTCCCTTCGCCGCCCCTGTACACCCCCTCTCCTCTGCCACGAACCCAGAGCAGTAGCGCCTGACCTCTACCTCTACCTTTCCCTCTCACCTCCATTGAAATGGCAAAACGTACCTTGGCTGAACCAAACAAATCATGTAATCAGTCAAACTGCCACCTAATACCGGGTATCCTGATTACAATGCCCAGTACGTTACCTGTCTCCAACCAAACGCCTCGGTAGTGTGTAGACACTTGAAGAAACATGTATTATCTCATTCCAACAAAACTGGAGGACTGATAGACATAGCGCTAGGCTAGTTGAAGAGGTTTATGAAAAGGAAAATCATGATATTACGAACTAAACTTGTCCAAAGAGAAATATTAGTTTAATTGGACAATTTGCAAAAAGTTACAATATGGAAGAAACTGGTATTTACAAAGTCATTTTGAACTTAATAATATAGCAAATATTAGTATAGAATTGGTACAATTAGAAATACGGGAAAATCTATGCATTATGTAAAGCGCTAAAGTAAGTACATAATTGGTACAGTTAGAAATAGCAGACTTGTGACACACTAATCAGACTATCCTGATTAAGCTTAGACTTATCGCATGATACACAAGCATCAAGATGATGGACGGATAATATACAACATCTAGTTTGATAATGCACTTGTTCTTGGAGTAACGTGCAACAAAGCAATCATTCATTTCCATCTTTTGTTAAATTTGAGACAACGGCTTGCTCTGCTGCAGGTACTACAATATAAGGATTGAGATTCTCAATGTTTCTTTCTTGTCTAAAAATAGAAAGGAATAAGAAAAATAATATCCTGACCAGTGCTATTGACAAAATTATGTGGATTCCTAGCTCGTGCAAACTAACGGTGATGATTCCCTACCACCATGAAGAGGAAGATAAATTAGGAACGTGGCATTCTTTGGCAATACTAAGCCACCATCATAAAGTAGACCATTGAAAGATGTCAAGCAACAACACCAGTATCCACCAGCAAAAAAACAACACCACCAGTATCCATTGGAAATCTGAAACTATGTACCAGCGCATTGTGCATGTGAAGAAATCATACGTGTTTGTACTAACTCAAGGGATTTTTACCAGATGTTCTTGATCCTTCTTCTTTTGGGCTTCTACTTGAAACTTTGAGGACCTAAATTAATCTCTTCACCGGGATTTTGTGCTAGCTCAAACTACCCTGCTTTTTTCAGGTCCCTAATCAGTGCACGATATAGATATTAATCGAATGTTTGTGTACTTACCGACACCTTGGACTTGGGCCTTAGCTCCTGGGCAGCCAAGGCGGCACCTCAGCGGCCTCGTATGAAGGGTGCTGCCGCCTTAGAGGCGGCTGCAGCACGGGCGGCGGCATGGGTCAGAGGAGGCAGCAGAGGAGGCCTCTGGCGTTGGCTGGGACGGACACGATGGAGGAGCAGCTTGGTGCACCGATGGAGAAGACCGGTGCTGGGGATTTACATCCATGGGTGGTCGTCCCCAGCCATGGTCGGTGGAGTGGCGGGTCGGTGGTGGTGATTGGAAGCAGCAACCATACGTCGTCATCCACTGTCGCTGTGGATCGTCATCCCCTGTCGTGGATCATCGGAGCCACGGTTTGCATGTGGCGAGGAGGAGCAGATCCGGGGCTGGGAGCAGCAGCCGTGGGTCGCTCGATATAGGGAGCACATATCTGGTGCGGGCACCCAGCACCGGCGAATGAGATCGAGCGGCCAGGGGATTTGAAGATGGGGGAGACGCCGGCCACTTCCTTCTACCGACCGGCAACGGAGCAACAGTACGGAGATACCGGGTATGGAGCCGCGGAGAAAAAGGGAATCCCAACGACTTGGGCCTCGGCGAGATACGTAGCTAGATGAATTGCCTTTCGGAACGGCCTCGACTTACGGCTGATCATCTTGTTGCTCCTTCTTCATCTTTCCCATCGCGTCAACGGTGGAGTATTTATGGGAGAGAGGCTAGGCAAGCACCGACCTGTGCCGGACACCCATGGGCGTGTGCGAGCTCTAAGAGAGTTTATGTCGGAGAAGGAGACGGGCGCAGGTAGGATTGAACCACAAAGGATGTTTCTGAATCAAAGAGGGATGATTGGATTAAAAAAAAGGAGATCAGCAAAGCGGGTCCGGACCCGGCAGCGTACCTCTTCGGTGGGCTTGAAGTAATAGGCCCTTGGAGCGCGCTAACAGGCGGCCCAGTCTAGCGAACGATTATGCATACGATGCGGTTCCCCCAATTAGTACCACCTCGTTTATATTACGACTTTGTCCATACAAATCGTAAAAGCGTATTATGACATGAGAAGAAAACGCATTGTGACGGTGAACCCGACAAAGTCAATCCGTGCTTTATTATTACTAGCACAAATGCCCGTGCGTTGCAACGGGAGAAGAAAAAACCATACTTCCTTAACTCAATAGCTCAAGACCCTTCCCCCTCCTCATCCCATGACCGACTGCCAGACATGGTGACATCAATAAACTCTTTGAAATCTTTCACACTGCCACATGAGAAACAACATGAAAATATGTGTTGTGCCAAAACATAACCATGAAAGGAATTCATAAGTTTACTGTATGTGTGTGCAATTTAAATCACAGAAATATCTACATGGTTGCGAGTATCTCTTCACGTATTTGTTGACGTTGCTTAGTGATGCCTCAAAAATATCACACTATAATAAAAATAGTAAAGTCTTGGTACAACATTCTAGCTTCACTATGGAGGCAACAAAGATTTCCATGAACCAGTGTTGGCTAGGTTTAGGGAGTGGGTAGCATAGCACTATCTGTGTCCAATGATATTAGAAGCACTTTTTGCAGGGTTTGCGAGGCAATGATATTAGGAGCATTGTACAAAGATCCTTCCTCAGTGGCTAATATAACAAAGTAAAGTGCGGAGTTTGTGTCGCACACAGCAGGGATTCCGACTAATTGTGCTTTGGTGACCAAAATTATTTTTATTAGGAGCATTGGAAGAGTTTGTGACGGGCGCTAGTGTGTCGAGCCGAAAAATAAGAGCAAAGATTTGTTTTTTCTCACAAAAATATTGTACATGACCAATATAGAATGAGTCCTGTTTATTGTGATTTAGACATAGTTTTTTTTGCGCACGTTAAACAAGTCCAACATAATTTGCTTTTGAGTTAAAATTTGACGTCAACAATTCAGATATAAAAAGTAGTTCAACTTGCCTAATGCCGTTGCTACTATTGGCATTCCATGCACGGAGACGTTAGTGCAATTATATCCGTTTGGACACCCTCTCTTTCCTTTTTTAGTTTTATGTATTTTCCTTCCTTACCTTATTATGGGACAACTTCCACTTTCCATTTTTTTTCTCTGTCTAGAGATGAAATCCCCGCACTCTTTCCTTCCTTATTCTGCCATAGGACATGAAATCCCCCTCCTCTTTCCACATGAAATCTTCCTTTTTTTATTGGTTCCCGAGATGGCTTGTTGATACCAAGAAAATTCGAAGATGTATGTAAATTACAAAGATTGAGTTTAAGGGAACGGTATGGGACTATTTAAAAGGTGAATCAATTGTCTAAATATAACACACCGCGAGCTAGCAAGTTGGTAGCGACACTGGTTATTGTATATGTGGTTCAGAATTCAATTCAGCCCACCATCGAATACTTATTTGCACCAGTCTGTGGGCCAGCTTAGCCCCGTTCGGTTGTGTGGCCTTCCTTTGGCAGGGTTGGCCGGAATAATGTGGCCTGGTGGCCGAAAGTCCTCCTGGCGTGATAGACTAAGAGGTTAATCCTTGTTCTTCTAAACATACAATCGGCTAGCTGAGTTGGTCATTTGCTCTATGCACTTTTCTGGCAACCCGCGTTTGAATCCTCAAAATGTCAACTTTTTCTCTGTGTTTTTAAGGAAGCGACCATAAAAAAAAAAGAACGACGGTGAACCCGACAGAGTCACCTTGGATATAGAAAAAAAACTGAAAGCGTAAATTCATGAGAAGAAGCGTATTGTGACGGTGAAGCCACAGAGTCAATCCATACTTTATTATTAGGGAAAGATTATTATTATTATATAAGAAATATGCCCGTGCGTTACAACGGAAGAAAATGTCACATAATTGTAAGCCCATAAGTATGCATCAATCCCTCCCCCACCCCAAGCAGGTCCACACCTTCTACTTCAACACAAAGCACTCAATGGCCTAGGCTCGAATCATCTCTCCTTCTCGGTTTCTCCTTCTTTTCCCGTCACCTCAAATGCGAATAAAAGCGAAGCACAAATCAATCTTCCATCTTATTCGAATGTTTTCTCTACATCAAACTTAAAAAGAAATCTGCCCGCGCATCAAACTTGCAAGTTTGTAAAGATTGAGCATATTTCATGTCATGAAGTTTCAGATTTATTTCGCCAAAAAATTGAAGTTTCAGTTTTTTTTATTTTGTTTTCTATCTTTTTGAAGTTACTGTTCATGAATTACAAAACTCACCAGCCGTTTTTTATGTCACGAAGTTTCAGATTTATTTCGCCAAAAAAATTAATGTTCATGAATCATGAGGGTGTCGGGACACCCTGGGCTAAAAACCAATCTCTACAAACTCACCGGCCATTTTTGAGGACAGGCGTACGTATATCAAACCTGCATGATTTACACCATTGCATACACCAGGAGAGACGTACCGTGTGTATCCAGAGACAAAATAAAACAAAAACAGATGATAAAGCTTCCGTCGTCAAGTACTTGCCGTCGCCTCCTTACATACACGTGTAGAGAACAAACCAAAATAGGATGAGATGATGAAGCTGTCGTCCACTCCGAGCATGCATGCTCCTAAGGTCAAAGAGACGTCGATCAACACCACGACATAAGCACGCAACGCCATTCTTTCACAAGTACCTGATGGAAGTTTGGAGTTGGAGAGAGTTCCAGCTTGATGGATGGAGAGGGCACGGTTTTAGCTGCTTCAGTGGTGGCTGTTATCTGCCTCCTCGTCGTGGCGCCGATGAACAGTCCATGGCGGCTCCGTGCCGGCGAGATCAACACAGGCTTACCATAGGATTGTAGGAACATGGCATACCACTACCTCCATCGCTTCATGTTGCCTCGCCATCGGCAGATCGTTGCCCAAAGTAGAACTGATCACAACTGTGGACAGAGATAAACAGGCGCATGGATACTATATGTAAACAAACAACTGCATCCGGCATGGATGAGAATCAAGGCACTCAGGGGCACGATACGACATATTTACCTGCCAATAACTATATGGAGCTCGATCGTTCCTTCGCGCAGGTTTGGGATCGTGCTTGCCCCGGGTGCAGTCGAGGTAGGATCAAACTACGCTTGCGGGGACTCGCGATGGCAGCCAAGCCGAGCCGATCGACGAACCCTAGTCTCTGGAGAAAAGAGGGAGCGAAGGATGAGACGAGGTCCCGGAAGACAGGTCCGAACAATTTGATCGTGGAGTCAGGTGCCCTAGTTTTTATTGACGCAGAGAACCGGGTCTTTCCCGATTGATTGCATGAGTCCGTTACTTATACGATTTGATGATGCAAACACACAGGAATCTTTTGTGATTACTTTTGCGGGTTAGGAGCTGAAGGCCCAAGTAGACATGGACCAGTTGATGGTCGCAGGCCCAGCCAAGCAGCGGACGGGCAGACTAACAAAAAGGTAAAATAGTACCACCTCGGATGTAGAAAATAATATAGATGAAAAAAATTGAAAGCGTAAATTCACGAGAAGAAGCGTATTGTGACGGTGAATCCGACAAACTCGTTCCGTGCTTTATTATTAGGTAAAGATTATTATTACTAGTACAAATGCCCGTGGATTGCAACGGGCGAAAAATATTGTAAAACATGCTCTGTGTGATAGTATGAGCCATTCATAAAGCATGCTCCGTATGTGATAGTACACGCCATTCATAGAACCTGCTCAGTGTGATAGTATGCGCCATTCATAAAACCTGCTCCGTGTGTGATAGTACGCGCCATTCATAAAGCTTGCTCTTTGTGATGAAAGTGGGCGTCATTTCTTATATACCGTTTTGATAAACATCAATAATAAATTTATACTATTATTGCTTTCCGAAGTACGAAGTGTGGATGTAAAGAAGCCACCCTAACATCCTTGGTCTGATGAAAGAGTAGCGGTGCACGAAATAGTCTAGTAGTCGGTTTAATCTTTTATTTTTCCCAAAAACAAAAATATTTCTTTATTTAAAACGACCAAACAATGTTGAAATTGTAATATTTATATTAGAATTGAAACATGTTTTGAAAATAAACATTTATTTGGACACATGCTTGTTTGAAATAGAATTTTTAAATTTTTGTGATCAATTTTAAATAATTTTTAAAAAAGTCAGAATATGTTTCCTGCTCTGTGTGATAGTATGAGCCATTCATAAAACATGCTCCGTATGTGATAGTACACGCCATTCATAGAACCTGCTCAGTGTGATAGTATGCGCCATTCATAAAACCTGCTTCGTGTGTGATAGTACGTGCCATTCATAAAACATGCTCTTTGTGATGAAAGTGGGTGTCATTTCTTATATACAGTTTTGATAAATATCAATAATAAATTTATACTATTATTGCTTTCCGAAATATGAAGTGTGGATGTAAAGAAGCCACCCTAACATCCTTGGTCTGATGAAAGAGTAGTGGTGCACGAAATAGTCTAGTAGTCGGTTTAATATTTTATTTTTCCCTAAAACAAAAATATTTCTTTATTTAAAACGACCAACCAATGTTGAAATTGTAATATTTATATTAGAATTGAAACATGTTTTGAAAATAAACATTTATTTGAACACATGCCTGTTTGAAATAGAATTTTTAAATTTGTGTGATCAATTTTAATAATTTAAAAAAAAGTCAGAATATGTTTTGGGAATTTTAAGCATTTCTTAAAAAGCGTGAACATATTGAAAATCATGATTTTTTTAAAGCAAGAAGAAATTGAAACACTCTTTATCTTAAAAAACACACCAGCTTGCTATGCAATTAGAAAAAGGATTTTTTTTTTGTCCATGCCATGTACTCCCTCCGTTCCTAAATATAAGTCTTTTTAAACATTTCGCGCGTAGATTCACTCATTTTGCTTCGTATGTAGTCACTTGTTGAAATCTCTAGAAAGACTTATATTTGGGAACGGAGGGAGTAGTATAAAGTTCAGAAAGTCGCATGGATGTCTTTTGATGGCTCCTCCTTCAGCTTAGTACTATCATCGGGTGGAAGAGGAATCATATATTTTTTAGCAGGATACACACGGTGGAATTGTTGTATACTATTCGAGAGTATAATAACCTAACCGAAAAAAAATCTTAGAATTTTCAAAAGATTTGCAAACCATTTTTTTGGATGAAAGAGTAGTGGTGCATTGAAATGAGATTCTTTCGATACAAGTAGTGGTGCATGAACATTAAACTATGACAGTAACAACGAACAACAGCAAGTAATTATAGCGGTGCTCATTTAGATTATTTTTTGTAATGGGTGGTAGCACGCATAGTCCAGCAGCTTCTCCAGCGAGAGCCATTAAAAAGTGATCCTAAAAAATCCATTAAAAAAGAAATCCCCACCGAGCTCCCACTGTAGCTTTGCTGCTCTCCTTCTTTGCTTCTCCGTTCCTTCTCCACCAGCGTTGCTGCTCTCCTTCTCCGCTTCTCCGTTCTGCCTGGGCGCTGCTCTCCTCCTTTTCCTCTTCTCTATCCGTGACACACGCCCATGTCGTCGCGTTCCGTTCCCCTCTCTCTTCCCTCCTCCACAAGAAACCAAGCACCACACCCTCTCTCTTGACCGTGGCTCCTGGATCGAGCACGGATCCAACCCCCATCTGCAGCAGCTTGATGATCCGATTTCCTTGGTCGTCTCGCCGCCTGCGACTGGTGATTCTTCGCGTCTGCGTATTGGCTCCTTGTGGCCAGGCGTGAGCGCCCGGGGCCTGGCTGGGCCTGCGGCTTCTCGGGGGCCGCGTGGATCTGCGCCGGTGTTGCGCTGCTCTGAATCTTCAGATGGACTTTCTTCTCCTTCTGTAAGAAGAACTCATCAAATGGCAAATTTGATGCGACATTTTTCTCTGTATAAGCTGGGCACCCAGTGCTGCTATTTTTGATTCATGCATGGCCTCCCTCTCGGCCTCCCCTCTCGGCCTTGCTTCAGAATTATAGACTGGGCTTTTGTTGGCTTGTTGATTCGTAACTCTGAACGTATATAAGTTGCTAAGAATTGATGTAAACAGACGGGTGGGATTAATACTCAAAATCTGGAGATTTTTAGCACGACCGGAAGAAAATTCTGTTTGTTGCCTTGGTAAGGAAGGGGAGGTCAGATGATGAGTTCGGACTTTTTTAGCGGCCCATAAGTAAAATTCTGGCCCGTTGACTTACATCGCTGCAAACAACGTAGAGAACTTGGACGAGCGAACGGACGAACGACGACGTACCAAAACGGACGGATATTAGTACCACCTTGGATCTTGCAAAAAATATATGGACGTGTTGAAAAAAAACTGAAAACGTAAATTCGCGGGAAGAAGCGTATTGTGACGGTGAACCCGACAAACTCGTTCCGTGCTTTATTATTACTAGCAAACATGCCCGTGCGTTGCAACGGGTCATAAAAATTCTAGTAGTTCAACAACAATTCTCTCTCCCCTCTCCCTTGCCGACATCGGAGGGTGCGGCCAGGCAAAGCTCGGCCCACGCCAGTGCTGGCAAGGTTCATTTCTCTTCACTTGGCAGTCGGTGACATGGACGTGGCCGGACGGCGTCCTTCTGCCGGTGGTGGGCGTTTGTCGGATCGGTCGGCCAGATTTCCTTGTCTGCTTGGGCAGAAGGTCCCAATGGACGACGGTCGTGGCGTGAAGTGGTTCCCGTTGCCCCTCTTGTCAGATCTAAGGCGGACTATCATAGCATGCGGTTCCCTTCATCGTCTGCTCCAGATCTTCGGCGTCCGTGCTCGGAGGTGTTGGTGGCTGGCTTGGTTGGTGACGGGGTGGGAGCTTGTCTAGGGGAAACTTCTGGCCGACGGTGGCGGCCACATCGCCGATGGCACTCTGGGCGTTATTCCCTTTCTTGGTGACAACAGTGAGGTCTACTCCGATCCTCCCTACTCCCTAGTTCCCCATGAATGAGGGGCGGCGGCGCCATGGGGTCATCACCTCCTTGGAGGTTCCATCTTGGGCATTAGATGGAGGGTTTGCGTGGTGAGCACGGATGGTTCCCGGTGCCAGAGTTGGTGCGGTGTGGCATTTACCGCATAGACGACGACGGATCTCGGCGGTGTGGCGCAGCGGGGTCTCAACGTTGGACATATGTTGATGGACGCGCTCAGGGTGGAGGCGATGTCTGGCGTCATGGTGGCGTCGACGGTAGTTGTACATGGCAAGGTGAATGCATGAATCTCTCCAGAAGTTGGGACGACGAAAAATGGCGGCGGCGAATCTGGAGCGTGCGCATCCGATGCACGGTGTGGATCTGCTAGACCAGTTGATGATATCGGCTTGCCGTGGGGCGGCTTGGTGAGACTACCGGATTATATGGTGTGCATTCATGCATGGTCAGGTCACATCATCAAGCTAGTAGGTGTAGTGACATAGTTCGTGAGGATGATGGCTTGTTGTTAATTAATGAATTCATTCTTGTACTACTCTGTTGAATAATGTAATAAATATGATTGTGTGCATCGCTTGATGAAGAGGCCAGGGTATTTTTATTTAAACAAAAACACATAGTTGTATATATAGCACATAAGCTAGCCTGATCTGGTACTAATCCAATACGATGATTGCACCGTATAGGAGCAGCACACGGCACCAGTTTTAGGATTGATGGGCTGTCTTTTGTGCGTGGGCGTAGGCCCACCCATGGGGCTAGACAGGCCCAGCCGAGGATGTGCCGGAAACGGATCGAGCGAAGAAGCTAGCCATTGCCAATGTACGACATTTTTTTGAACGATCGTGCAACATAAGATTAATACCACCTCGTTTATATTACAATTTTGTATATACGAATCGTAAAAGCGTATTACGACTGGGTGAAAGCGTATTGTGACGGTGAACCCGACGGATTCAATCCGTGCTTTATTATTAGGTATAGACTAGCACAAATGCCCGTGCGTTGCAACGGAGAAAAAATTGATGTGTGTTAGCCAAAAAGAAAGCTGCACGACGACATTCGTATGTTGCCACCTGGTGGTCGCAAAAAGGGCATGCGGAGATTTAGAAAAAAAGCATCATCAACTACACATTAGTCATAATGAAAGAATCCTTAACACCGATAATAAGAAACACTTATTTTTTCGTAACCCTGAATCTACTCTCTCCCTTCGGATTTCTCAGGCCTATCTCACAAATCTCAGCAAGTAGGGTAGATAGTGATTGAAGAGAATGGATATCACATGCTCAAAACCACACAATTAACACACTTGCGTTTTTCATAAAATATTGGATTGGAAAGATAATTTTTCACCCGCAAAAAAAAGAAAGATAATTGTTGCACGAACGTGCAACTACTATCCACTGTTCAGTTTTTCAGCTTGTTTGCAACAACTTCTTTTCCGGGCGCTAGTTCAGGACATGTCATAGTGAATTTATCTGGGTGAATAACACTAACTTTTGATTGACATGTTGGTCACATCCTCCTCAACCCCGACATAATGTATTGCTGATAAACATTGGTAAATATGTATTGTCATTGAATTCTGATAAACTAACCTTTTGTACGTTAAACCTATATAAGAGAGCATAGAGCTAGAAAAGTAACCGAAATTAACCAATAAGGCCTTATATATAGCAGTTTTCTTGTTTATTACACCTCAAGGCTCATGCTTGGCTTATATCAAAGGCGGGCAATCTCATGCCATGACTTATCAAGTAGCTCTGTATTCCATAGAGTGCCACCAGCCCTACTGGTAGAACAGATGTTAGATGAGAAGGGTGCCCCATCCTCATTTTTCCATGAGAATATTGAGTCATTCTTATAAACATGTAATCTATAAAAAAATCCAATGAACTAAAAATATGAGAAAAGAGCAAACCTATGGCCTGGATATGCTAACTGGATTCAGAACATAACCCATTTAAAAGAAAGTGATATGTTCCCTTTTACCTAATGCTTCAGAGACAGTAAAATTGCAATGATGAAGGCATTAAGTAGAAATACTCACTCTGTAGTCAGTTTGTAATTAAGTCCTATATGGAAGGACCTGGACTCCTTCATTGGAAGTCAAGCAATAAGGCATAGTCCATACACTTTGTTGTTTGCTCTTCCTCTATTTCAAACTTCCACTCACGCAAGCAAGAAGTATTTCACTGACATAGAGTGACAAAAAATGTCGGTTTAGTGTATGGATGGATCGATGGGAACACACTGTCTAATGAAAAGGGTAAGTGATCACATTGGCATGCATAGCATCTACATCTGCGCATACCTAAGAAATAATTCCAGAGAAAATAAATTGATCTGGCCTAGTATATCTTTGGATATATCATTATCGCCATTCACCTTTTTTGTATTAATACCCACGTGGTGTACATCATCCTGATGCATGAGTGTGCTATGGCCATTAGATTGAAAATGTTGTTACTGTTGGAAGACCATATATTCATAAGAAAAACGTTACACATCTACAAAAAGCAATGTGTTCTTGCTGCTGGAATCTGAACCAAATGATACGCACACATTCTTGTATGGACAACAACTTAAGAAAAGAACTCTAGGTAATACTTGATGCCATAAGCATTGGTTTAGAAAGTTAACTCATGCAAAGAAATCTAATTAATACTTGATGTCGTGTGCATAGGTTCAGAAAGTTAATTCATATCTTCAGAAGAGGAACTATCAAGCATGAAAATAGCTAGTTGTGCTAGGCTCCTCCACACGTAAGTTGACTTACAAGGTTGGATGGGGTCTGGCGGAGGAGTGCCATGGAGTGGAGCTCGGGGAGGTGCAGATCTAAACCGGGGTAGAGCAGGTCGAGGAGGGGCACCAGTGGTAGGTCGAAGTTGGAGCAGAGCCGATCAAAACAGAGGAGGGAGGCGGCTGACGGAGGCTCAACGTACAGCCTAGCGCCGCTGCCTAGCTTGGCATCGTCTTCCTAGCTTCCTCGCGGTGATAGGGGCGGTGGAGACAGGATGGACGAATAATAGTAAACACATAAATTCGAATACGTTGTTCAAATTTATACAAGCGAGTCCACATCATAATGACATGACCTCTTAGCAATTTTATATTCTATACTTCCTTTGCAACAAACTCAAGTTAGTAGGATAAAAGAAATGTAGATGATTAATTTCATATATGGTGTATATTGAGAAAATAGGATTCCTCAACAAAAAAATTAAGAGAAAAAAATAGCCAATTCACTACTCACATGAGACATCTCTATGATGTACAATGTACCACAATTATCATGCTCGAGGATTGCAACTATACAAACCCAGTAGTGAGATATCTATCTATCATCATTTAAATACAAATGTCAGTGTCAGTGATCCAAATAATTTAAGCTCCTCTACTTACGAAAGGCTACCTGAAATCTGCAGCTTACATGCATCACACATAATTAAATATCTCATAAATATGCATACATGTTCTATCTCAGCAAACTTAATTTGAGTAAATCAGTTTCCTTAATTAGCTCATCATGCTCACTGCGACCAAGCTGTTCTCTTTATCATGTAATCATTGTTTCTCCTCCTTTTTCTTTCCCTCCAAGGCTAATGCAAACGAGACCAGCTTTTCTACTCTCGGGTGTAGGTACACCCGAGTTTAGAAAAAAAAAAGAAAAACATGATCAAACAATGTCGAAAAAATCTGAAGTTTTGGGACATGAAACTTCATCGAATGTTCAAGCTTTTTGCAAAAATTCAGCTAAAAATAACATCAGAGGAGCTCTCGGCAAAAAAAACAAAATCAGCATTGATTTTGTTTTTTTTGCCGAGAGCTCCTCTGATGTTATTTTTAGCTGAATTTTTGCAAAAAGCTTGAACATTTGATGAAGTTTCATGTTCCAAAACTGCAGATTTTTTCGACATTGTTTGATCACGTTTTTCAAAATTTTGCAAACTCGGGTGTACCTACACCCGAGAGTAGCCACAACTTTCCCAATGCAAATCTAGCAAACAGTAAATGCAAATCTCCATTTCTGCACTTTCAGAAGCATCGAAGTGCTCAGCTTGATCACAAACGCCATCTTTGCCAGAATATGCCCGCATTTCTTATGATTGCAACCAACCATTCAGCAATGCGACAGAGATAAGACTAAGCAAAAAATTTGATAGTGAGACAGTTAACACATTACCAGAAAAGGCGTGATCTGGCTAGCGCCTAGCCGATCAAGTGTTTGATGGCGTCGACGAAGGCGCGGTGCGCGAGCCTCCTCTTTGTCCCGGCGACCCAGCCGACATGCAACGCCGCGTAGTCAAATTTGCCAACAAATTCAAATTTGCAGGAGACATCTCATGTTTTTCCGGATCTAATGGGCATGCTAAATCTGAACTGAATCATCTTGTCGAGAATTCCGCTATTGCCCGGTCCATCTTCTCATCCCCGAGTTATACTATTCCACAAGTACGTATGTCCAGATATTTACATTGTATAAGCACATCCATCTGACATGAGACGCCAAATTCCATAGAGAAAATAAGGTGCACACTCTTGTTATCCTTACAGCTGACAATACAGATCATGAAACTGTAAACTACCCCAATTTCCCTACTTGAATATGAACAAATATTCAGTTCAGAACTGACAGTTCCCAATTGGGTCATGTTCT
This sequence comes from Secale cereale, assembly GCA_902687465.1. Taxonomy (NCBI): domain Eukaryota; kingdom Viridiplantae; phylum Streptophyta; class Magnoliopsida; order Poales; family Poaceae; genus Secale; species Secale cereale. Next base: position 766,109,300 of record LR738712.1, read on the forward strand.
AGATCTGGGCAACATCAATGACATTCCATACCAACTGAGTACAAATCAGGGCATGAATTGCAGAATATATCATAGGAGATGGATAGGGGGGAGAGATGGATGTTTACTCGATGGAGCAGGAGGGAGCGGCATATGCAGCAGCAACAGAAAGCTCATCCCCTCGTGTAGCACCGTCAATGGCACATAGGTAGTTGGCGCCGGTAGCATGCTGCTGGCCACGGCCACCACGGCCCGCCTCTCACTCCTGTGTGCAGCACATCTTGCCGCGGTCGTCCCGCCACCGTGTCGTTCCATCAATGGCAGAGGAGGTGCTTTTGCGGCTGCTGACGGCAGCTCGAGGAAGCGCGTCTCCAGGGCGAGCTTAGAAACAGGAAGGAGAAGGGACGACGTAGGCGGCGACGGCGCGCACAATCATGGTGTCCACCGGCGCTCCATCGCATGCAGCTACCGGTGGGCGGTGTGCTCCATGGAGCCGGCAGCAGGGGCTTCGTCAAGTCTATTTATCGACGGCGTGGTACTACAACGGCGGCGGCTGCAAGGGAAGGGGGGAGGTCGGCGACTGCTGCCGGGAGAGGAGGCCGGATGAATGGAGTACGGCGGCGGAGGAACCCTAGCGCCGGGGCTATTGCCTTCTCGTACGGCAGCAGGAGAGGACAGAGGAACTGCGGCCGCTTCGCTCTGGACAAAGGCGCTCAGGACCGAAACATTTTTTTCTCACTTACGGTCGGGCTATTGGGTTGATTCTAAAATTAGTACCACCTCGTTTATATTACGATTTTCTTCATATAAATTGTAAAAGCGTATTATGACATGAGAAGAAAGCGTATTATGACGGTGAACCCGACGGACTCGTTCCGTGCTTTATTATTAGGTATAGACTAGGAAAAGAGCCCGTACGTTGCAACGGGAGAAAATATCACACACACCTAGTCCACACCCCACATTCTTCGTTTCAACATGGTGTCTCGTTTGTGTTGGTCATTGTTATATAACATCAATTCTTTTTTCAAGCTAGAGCGGCTACCCAACTGATCAAGCAACATGATGCATGAACGAAACATTTATTCATAGTAATTCTCTTTTCACCCGAGAAACAATTTTATGTTTCATTTGCGAAAGGAACAAACAAAGAATAGTAAGTAGAGATCTCACATGGTGCTTGGCCAGCATAAAATGGGAGATGCCATGAACGGAGACCTTGATGATGCCCTCCACTCACTCGATTGATCGGGATCCACCACCGTCGTCGCCCTCCGCAATAGCCAAAATTTATTAATTTTCTACATAAAACAAAAGGCAATGTTGCTTGTGGGTATCATTATGTGTCGGGATGTCGCTGAGGGAGAGTATCATTATGACCGTCCTAATATTTCTAGGTTCATATATAGAGGCAATGATAACAACAGTAGTATGATTAGAGAGGGGAAAGAGAAGGCTTCCATGAAAATACAATGTAATGCATACCATGACGAACCATTTATGCAAAGATACATACAGAGCAACACATAGATTGAAGTTAAATCTAGCAATATAGGAATGATCAAATCTCCACTCAAACCACGATTTGGTACATTTGGCACCGAACGAAATCCCAGATTAAACAGTGTGGTAGATAGTTGATCATGTGAATGCTAACAGAAGTATACCAAGTAACAAAGATTGTTACAGCCAAAGCTCAATGCCTCCAACCAAAGTTTAACTCCTAACAGGGAATGTCTCCAAATCAAGCTAGCTCCAGCCAAGCCTTGGAACCTGAAAAATGGAGAGACAAAAACGAAATCAGGAAATGCAAGAGAAAGAACGTCACATAGGATAAAATTATCTCATAGCTCCAGACATATAAAGTACTGCTAAGAAATTTCCTTATCAGTTATTTTGTTTTTTTTGTATAGAATTAACCCACTGATGAGAGCCAACTGAAACTTTGTTTAAATATAATTTGATTTAATAAACTTTTTACAATAGCTCAAATTGAATGTGTATATCTTCTTAAGCATGTACTGTGTCAATATATGTTCAGAACCAGAGAATCGACATGCATATCATCTGCTTTTCTTAAATAAAAATGCTTCCTTACCATTCATCATCTCCACCTTCTGAATGCAACTAATCCAAGCTTGCCACCGCCATCAATGGCACATCCAGCTCATGAAAGGATAAATAACAACAAAACGTTTATGCACCACTTGTGTGTTTGTACATAACAATGGAGTAGAAAACAATGAAAATGCACCAGAAAAACAAAACAATGAAAATGTTTCATTCATCTGCTTCCTACTGAACTGTTGTCTCCTGAAAAACTATGCAAAGTGTGCTACCTCCGAGAAAAACAACCAAAAAACATTTAAAATTTGTAAATGATAATGCTACAATTTTTCAGATTGTTGGTACAGAGGTTACAGCTATCATCGTGAGAATCTATTGCTAGATAAATCAATTACATAAGTGCAGCAATTATATAACTTATGTTGCATCACCCAAAAAAAATAGTATAGCAAAAAGGCATGGATTGGAAAACTTTGTCCACAATCATCTACTGGAAAAATAAATCAGAAGGACAATGTATGTCATATACACACACACACATGGGGATCTAGAAGAAGAAAAATCGGATCATCTGTAGGTGTTATACCTTTGCAGAAGGTAAAACCTTAGAAGTACACTAAGTAAAATTCAATGTGTGTAAACTGATCTGACAGGTGAAACTTTAATTCAGCAAACATGGCAATCACTAATTCCGATAAGAAGACATGCTTGATTATATGATCTAAACAATAACCTTGTTATATTACCTGGCGATATAGGGATGACTGAAACTTAAAGTCCATTAATTAAGAAGTAATAGGTCACATGTTGCAGAACAGGACCAGGCTTGAATTTCCAATTGTGTATCAAATGATCAAAAAGTCCACTTTGAGACGCTATCATCTGCAGCAGGGCAGTATAGTCAGAAGCGAAAATAATGCAACTAAGCAATCATGATGGAAAAAAATGTAAAACTAATACAAGCAGAGTACTACATAGAACTACCAATATCACTGATAAGTACTGAAGCGAAAGAAGCACCCCCTAGATTGACTGTAACCAGATTAACAAAGTCGATAAGTAGACTTTTATCCTACACTGACCATATACGGTATTTGTTAGAACAAAGTTAAATAAGCTGCCACGCTTATTCTAGAAGGCTTGAAGTTCTAACATTAATTGAAAATAAAGAGGCAGATCTGCACTGCTTATTATGATGGTGCAGAAGTGCAAGTTAATCAGATAAACTATATGTATCAAAACTGTTATATCTATATAAGAAGAAATTGCAAGTATTTACTCTACCCAAATATAAAACGGTTATATGTATCACACTTCCATCAGTATTTACTCTGCCCAAATATTTACTCTGACCTCGAATGACAATCATGAACAAATCTAGAACAAATTGCAAGTTGCAACAATGTGAGCACGATCTATGTTACCGTAAAGGATAGAGAAGAAAAAATATACAAAAAAGGTATGACCTTTGTATAGTAAGGAAAAGTAACCATGAAGAGATTAACCTTAATAAGACACACAATGGGTATAAGACAGGAGTTTGCTCCGTAAATTTACCATTGATCCAAAAAGTTATTAATAGGCTTAAGATACACGTATCAGGCATAACAGAGAATGAATGGCAGAACATGACATCATCAAGAAAATAAAATTGTACTCCCTCCGTCCCAAAATAAGTGAATCAAAAGTGACTCAATTTTGTACTAAAGTTAGTACAAAGTTGAGTCATTTTTGAGTAACTTATTTTGGGACGGAGGGAGTATAAAATAGAAGGACCACAATTTGAGCAGGACCCTGACTCTGGTAATTAAGAACGTCATATATATTATTCTCTCTCTTTACGCTGGATGAGAAATCAAAACATCATCTCATTGTTGCGAATTATATCAGGTATTGAACATTTGTGGAATGCCAATCCCATCCACAGGTCTTGGGAGACACCCTCACCATGTTGGTTGAGCTAGCTGCTCCAACATTCTGATGGAAACATGCCCTTGGCGCCGAAGCACTGCGACAACAACAATCCTTATGACTGACACTTTACATGACGATGATGCAGATGACACCCTCGGAGCAAGTATCCACCGAGAGCAATGAACAAATCTGAGTTAAAGGACAAAATCCACTCAAGATCTGCCTACAACCACAAACATTTTCCCGCACATCTACAAACAATTCAGTGAAAGTAACACAAACTGATCGACAAATTGGCAGTCTATCCAGTTGAAATTAGCATGTTATACACAGTAAAGGAAGGTCAAAAATAAGAGTCAGGATTATCAGCCTTATAGAAAATTAAGATCATCAACTCATTAGTTATGCACCAACAACCAATGCAACAAAAAGGATGATAGTGCATTTGGGAATTTTATCAAACACATACACATGCTTGATTGTGGAATTGTATATGTCCAAACTTCTCTGAATTCAGTTAAGCCACTTCCCAGTGTAATCTTTGAAGCAAGCCATGAGAAGATGGCCAAGAGGAGGACAACAACTGTGGAGGCCGACGTGGGGGCGTGAGAAAGGGACGCACCCCAATGGTAGCACGTACGAATCTGATCTCGGCCGGATCTGACGACCGGGGAAGATGTTTCATTGTGGGGAGGAGGGGCGCGGGCTGCTGCTCAGTCGTTGTGCACGGCGAGTCTGCGTCCTCTTGGGTGTAGTGGATCTCACCTTCGATGTACGGGAAGGACGGAGACGGGGATCCCCTTCAATCTTGGAGCTGGGCTTCTGTGCTAACCGCCCCTCCTCTACGCATCGGCGGCCGCGACGAGAACGGCAGCCACCTTCTCGTCCTCCACCGTCGGGAAGGGCGCTACCCCTCACCCGAGCACGCGCCCTGGCGAGGCGTCCTCCATCCTTCCGCGTGAGCACATCGACCACCTTCTCATCCTCTGTCGTGGCCGTGTCCATAGCCGTCTCCGCCGCTGACAAGGGCGTCGCCGTGCCGGAGGAACGGCAGGGATAGGACCAGTGGAGGGCGAAGAGGGCAGCCGACGGCGCAGGACAGAAGATAAGAGGAAGACGTTTTTTAAACCAACCATTATTTTTTGCCTCCTCCAGACTGTACTGGGCCATCCTTGTTCAGCTGGGCCGTCAGGCTTCATTGGGCCGCATGGGCCAGAACAATTTGACCAGGCATCGGTAAGGAAGATTCAATCGTGCCTGGAAACCGATCGTGGGTGCTTGAGGAAAAAGAGCCAGTATGCGGGAACTTTACTTTAGTACCACCTCGTGTATATGTTTTAATTGAAAGTGAAAGCGTAAATTCACATGAAGAAAGCGTATTGTGACGGTGAACCCGACGGACTCGTTCCGTGCTTTATTATTAGGTATAGACTAGCAAAAATGCCCGTGCGTTGCAACGGGAGGAGAAAAACATCCGGCCCTAACCTAATAACCATAGCAGGAGAGTCCTCGTACAACTTGTACATGTCACTATTCAACATGAATGCGGAAAATTAAATCCCTACGTAAGCAGAACACGAATCATGAAATCAAATGATAAGCCCATGCGTTGCAACGGGCGGAAAAAAATAGCAAAACATACTTCACGTCATCACGTGCCATTGCATGCTACTTATATCCAACTCTGATAAACGTTGAGATAAGGTTACCCTTGTCTCTTTAAGATACATATGAGTGTGTGTGTTGCCACAGGTTGCAGTTTTTTGGATCATGAAATGTTTGATGTGAAGAGGCCACCCCAACATCTTTATCGACAAATATTAAGCTCTGCACTGCCATCGGATGAAAGAATAGTGATGCATGAAACAATCTCTTAGCAAGAAACATACAGTGTAATTCATTTAAAGTTTTTTTTTTACAGAATTATCAAAACATTTGAATTCAATGATTTTGATTATGTAGTTTTTTTATTATTGATTTACTGGGATACTTGAGAGTCTGGTCCAGCAAAAGAGACCGTGTGTCGTGGTGTGTACCTTGCATGTGTAAGTTCTTCTTATCTATTTGATCTCTCCCTACTAATCTCATGGATGAGTGATGCAGCCTTTGTAGAGGGTTCTTTCCTAACAGCAAGGAGATTCTCAATTTCAGCACAAAGATGCACAACCTCATCTCTCAAAGGCTCATTTGATCTAAGTTCGGCGTCAAGCTTCCTTCTCTTATCAACGAGCTCGCTGATATAGTGATATAAGCTCCATTCTTGTCATTAATCTTTGCAATGATCATGTTCAGGTGATGGACTTCCTCCTTTATTTCTTGGTAACTCCATTCGTTCCTCAGCTAGAGCATGACGATCAGCCATAAGCCTGCGGAATTCAACCTCGTGCAACTTAATTTCTTCCTCTAGAACAGCCGGATGAGAGGGAAGTAGACTTGGTACTTGGAAAACTCTTCGGGTTAGATTTACCAAACTTTCCTCTTAACAGCGAATAATTTCTTTCCTTCTAATTTATTTCTTCTTTTGATTTAAATTCCTCTTTTTTTCTGGGCTAGGACAGCGAAACTTATTATTTTCTTCAAGGATGATTTTTTCCATATTTTAATTCCTTTCCTTCTTGGGCAGATTTCTCCCCTTTCTTGCGCTCAAATAAGAGCAGAATTCACTCTTTTCCTTTAACTCTCCCTCTTGGGCTCAAGAATTTACTGCTTTCCTTAATTTCTTTTTCTTTTCTAAAAAATTGAACTAAGCAATCATGATGGAAAAAAATGTAAAACTAATACAAGCAGAGTACTACATAGAACTACCAATATCACTGATAAGTACTGAAGCGAAAGAAGCACCCCCTAGATTGACTGTAACCAGATTAACAAAGTCGATAAGTAGACTTTTATCCTACACTGACCATATACGGTATTTGTTAGAACAAAGTTAAATAAGCTGCCACGCTTATTCTAGAAGGCTTGAAGTTCTAACATTAATTGAAAATAAAGAGGCAGATCTGCACTGCTTATTATGATGGTGCAGAAGTGCAAGTTAATCAGATAAACTATATGTATCAAAACTGTTATATCTATATAAGAAGAAATTGCAAGTATTTACTCTACCCAAATATAAAACGGTTATATGTATCACACTTCCATCAGTATTTACTCTGCCCAAATATTTACTCTGACCTCGAATGACAATCATGAACAAATCTAGAACAAATTGCAAGTTGCAACAATGTGAGCACGATCTATGTTACCGTAAAGGATAGAGAAGAAAAAATATACAAAAAAGGTATGACCTTTGTATAGTAAGGAAAAGTAACCATGAAGAGATTAACCTTAATAAGACACACAATGGGTATAAGACAGGAGTTTGCTCCGTAAATTTACCATTGATCCAAAAAGTTATTAATAGGCTTAAGATACACGTATCAGGCATAACAGAGAATGAATGGCAGAACATGACATCATCAAGAAAATAAAATTGTACTCCCTCCGTCCCAAAATAAGTGAATCAAAAGTGACTCAATTTTGTACTAAAGTTAGTACAAAGTTGAGTCATTTTTGAGTAACTTATTTTGGGACGGAGGGAGTATAAAATAGAAGGACCACAATTTGAGCAGGACCCTGACTCTGGTAATTAAGAACGTCATATATATTATTCTCTCTCTTTACGCTGGATGAGAAATCAAAACATCATCTCATTGTTGCGAATTATATCAGGTATTGAACATTTGTGGAATGCCAATCCCATCCACAGGTCTTGGGAGACACCCTCACCATGTTGGTTGAGCTAGCTGCTCCAACATTCTGATGGAAACATGCCCTTGGCGCCGAAGCACTGCGACAACAACAATCCTTATGACTGACACTTTACATGACGATGATGCAGATGACACCCTCGGAGCAAGTATCCACCGAGAGCAATGAACAAATCTGAGTTAAAGGACAAAATCCACTCAAGATCTGCCTACAACCACAAACATTTTCCCGCACATCTACAAACAATTCAGTGAAAGTAACACAAACTGATCGACAAATTGGCAGTCTATCCAGTTGAAATTAGCATGTTATACACAGTAAAGGAAGGTCAAAAATAAGAGTCAGGATTATCAGCCTTATAGAAAATTAAGATCATCAACTCATTAGTTATGCACCAACAACCAATGCAACAAAAAGGATGATAGTGCATTTGGGAATTTTATCAAACACATACACATGCTTGATTGTGGAATTGTATATGTCCAAACTTCTCTGAATTCAGTTAAGCCACCTCCCAGTGTAATCTTTGAAGCAAGCCATGAGAAGATGGCCAAGAGGAGGACAACAACTGTGGAGGCCGACGTGGGGGCGTGAGAAAGGGACGCACCCCAATGGTAGCACGTACGAATCTGATCTCGGCCGGATCTGACGACCGGGGAAGATGTTTCATTGTGGGGAGGAGGGGCGCGGGCTGCTGCTCGGTCGTTGTGCACGGCGAGTCTGCGTCCTCTTGGGTGTAGTGGATCTCACCTTCGATGTACGGGAAGGACGGAGACGGGGATCCCCTTCAATCTTGGAGCTGGGCTTCTGTGCTAACCGCCCCTCCTCTACGCATCGGCGGCCGCGACGAGAACGGCAGCCACCTTCTCGTCCTCCACCGTCGGGAAGGGCGCTACCCCTCACCCGAGCACGCGCCCTGGCGAGGCGTCCTCCATCCTTCCGCGTGAGCACATCGACCACCTTCTCATCCTCTGTCGTGGCCGTGTCCATAGCCGTCTCCGCCGCTGACAAGGGCGTCGCCGTGCCGGAGGAACGGCAGGGATAGGACCAGTGGAGGGCGAAGAGGGCAGCCGACGGCGCAGGACAGAAGATAAGAGGAAGACGTTTTTTAAACCAACCATTATTTTTTGCCTCCTCCAGACTGTACTGGGCCATCCTTGTTCAGCTGGGCCGTCAGGCTTCATTGGGCCGCATGGGCCAGAACAATTTGACCAGGCATCGGTCAGGAAGATTCAATCGTGCCTGGAAACCGATCGTGGGTGCTTGAGGAAAAAGAGCCAGTATGCGGGAACTTTACTTTAGTACCACCTCGTGTATATGTTTTAATTGAAAGTGAAAGCGTAAATTCACATGAAGAAAGCGTATTGTGACGGTGAACCCGACGGACTCGTTCCGTGCTTTATTATTAGGTATAGACTAGCAAAAATGCCCGTGCGTTGCAACGGGAGGAGAAAAACATCCGGCCCTAACCTAATAACCATAGCAGGAGAGTCCTCGTACAACTTGTACATGTCACTATTCAACATGAATGCGGAAAATTAAATCCCTACGTAAGCAGAACACGAATCATGAAATCAAATGATAAGCCCATGCGTTGCAACGGGCGGAAAAAAATAGCAAAACATACTTCACGTCATCACGTGCCATTGCATGCTACTTATATCCAACTCTGATAAACGTTGAGATAAGGTTACCCTTGTCTCTTTAAGATACATATGAGTGTGTGTGTTGCCACAGGTTGCAGTTTTTTGGATCATGAAATGTTTGATGTGAAGAGGCCACCCCAACATCTTTATCGACAAATATTAAGCTCTGCACTGCCATCGGATGAAAGAATAGTGATGCATGAAACAATCTCTTAGCAAGAAACATACAGTGTAATTCATTTAAAGTTTTTTTTTTACAGAATTATCAAAACATTTGAATTCAATGATTTTGATTATGTAGTTTTTTTATTATTGAAGATTATTTGATTTCCAAGATTATATTTCAGTTCTATTTTTTTCACTATTTGGGCTTGGCCCAAATGCAAGAAAAAATGATGCTATCTCCTGATGGTCTCTCCCATACTCTCTGCCGTTCTATAACAGATAAATGCATCGTGAACTTTCCATGTGTTTTGCAGATGCCCGAGGGCGGTTCACTTATGGCGATCTATGTCGAAGGTGTGGCTCATCCCGGATATTGAGTCTGTTGTTAACACTGGACCGGAGTGGTTTCTAATCTTCCTGGCGGAGTGTAACGAGGTGATCGCCTGCGACGGCTCATGCTACTTTGGCGGTGCTGGTTCGTGCGCAACGAGCTAGTTCATGACAAGCCAGCGCCGCCGGTGGGGTTGTCTCGCCGGTTCCTCTAGAGCTACGTCGTCTCCTTGCTTGGCATTCAGCAATTCCCGCAAGGAGATTGGGACAGGGGAAGATGACCGTCCAGGTGGCGGGGGCCGAGCAGCCGTTATTGCATGTGAGGCCGCCCCCCACGACCGTCGGCAAGTGGAGCCGCCTTCCACCCGGCTGGACCAAGCTCAACGTCGACGGCTCCTTTTCTTCGGAGAACGGCACCGCCGGTGCAGGGATGTTACTTCGGGACCATGAAGGGTCTATCATCTTCTTCGCGTGTCGTACGCTGTGGTCTTGCCCGGGCCCCCTCTATGTTGAACTCGCCGGGGTGATGGAGGGCATCGCCCTCTCCTTGCAGTGGACATAGTTGCCGGTGTTAGTCGAGTGTGACAGCTCACAGGCAGGTCGCCTCGTCAATACCGTGGGCCAAGATTGCTCTGCCATGGCCGTGGCTGAAGTAAGAGATTAATGGGTGAAAGGAGTGTCGAGTAGTGCATATTCCTCGAGAGAAAAATGAAGTTAGTCATGCGTACTTTGGTCGAACGGAGGCGCATACTGTTGTTTGGCTCCGTTCTGGCCCGGACGATGTCGCGAACTTGTGTAGGGATGACCTTGCCGGCTCTTGATTAATATAAACTCCCTTTACCCCGAAAAAAAGAAAAAAAGATGCATTGTGCATTTGCTCAAAAGAAAGATGCATCGTGCCTTTCCTCTCTTGTTTAATAGGAAAGGATTAAAAAAATCAACCGGCTCATAAAAATCAAATACGGGCTAAATGCTTACGGGAGGTGGAACCTGCTTATGCCTAATTTTTTGCTTCATTCACACCTCCGCCTCAGCCACTTCAGACAGGTACACCTCGCGCCTCCACCTCGTTCTATTTTGGCAGTCGGGAGGTTTGGCGGCGCATCGCTCGTTGGCCTCCGGCCCCGCCCCTCCTTCCTTTTGCTTCCTGCCTCTGACCTCCATGGGGGAGGAACGCAGCCCAACGCCGTCGGGTTCCGGTGAGGGCTGCTAGCGATGCAGCCCAAGCGACATCAGACATGTACGCCTCGCGTGTAATGCCCAGGATGGAATTATACCTCCTACGTGTCGAGGCACGACTTAAAGGCATAAGTCCATCCTAGAATGATCTCAAGTTTGGTAATCTTTGCACAACTCATGTAAAAGAGGGATGGTAAACTTAAAAATAGTTGGCTTACAATCGCCACGTCACAGAATAACAGTACAAGTCTCAAACATCATACAATAAGATCACTACAACCCTCTAAGGGCAAAACCAAATGTCAAAGTACCAAACTCAGATAAATAAACAACCACAGGCGGGTCGAATCCTAGTAAGAGACTCCACTACTGATCGTCCGGGTAGCGCACGTAGTAACGACTACGCTCCTCGTCGTACTCCCAATCCAGCTCGGTGCCATCACCTGGATAGCTCACGGCTGGACCTGCATCTGGTGTGTGAAGTAACTGTGAGCCACAGAGGACTCAGCAATCCCGTTCCCGGGTAACAGAACTATCAAAGACTTTAGGTGAGGAAAGGCTGAAGAAAGAAAGGAGGTGAAGGAACAACAAAGAGTCTGCAGCAGCAACTAGCACTAACTTACGCAAGAGAGAGCGAGAAGAGAAGGCATACGGCGAGAAGTGATCACTAAGTGATCCTAGCTACAAGCTCACAAACATAACCCCTCCGTGTTCAACTCCCGAATCCCTATTCGGAAATTGACAGTCACGGAACACACGCTGGTAGTGTATTAGTATCATTGTGTCAAGTTATCTACAACCGGAATTAACAAGCTCCCATCTGCCACATAACCGCGGGCACGGCTTTCGAAAGTTCAAACCCTGCAGGGGTGTTCCAACTTGACCCATTACAAGCCCACGATCCGCGGAGTCGCAACTCCAAAGTGGGAAGACCCGAGTATCCTCGGAATCCCGTGCTCAAGTTAAACCGAACTAAGGTAAGGCTAATCCAGCAAATCCTCCCGGCGTGTCGACACCCTGATCGTAGCCGCGCGTATCTAGGTCTCAGGACACGACCGGATGGGCGATCCCACGGGTTTTTACCAAACCTTGAGTTTCCTCGAGGTGGCCCCGCGTAACCCCCGTTTCGGACCAACACTCATGTGGAGCACTGGCCCGGGGTTGTTGATTAAGAAAAAAAGGGTTTATAACTCCCTATGCAAGTTTAGTTTGTTATTAGGCAAATAGTACCAATGTTGGGATTTGCTGGAAAAGACTTAGCACTTAGCGGTTTATCGAGGGGGTCCCATACACCCCAACCGTGTTAGGAACGCATAATCAAGGAACATAAAACCGGCTTATACGGATCCTAACGGCATGAGTGGAACAAAACACCAAGCAAAAGGCTTAGCCTTCCACCCTTGCCAATATATATGTGATTTCAGTTAAAGCATTTATATAGTGTGATATAACCCGACCAAACTTCAACATGAAGCAAGCATCTTCACTTCACCTGCAACTAGCAACGCTATAAGAAGGGCTGAGCGAAGCGTACTTAGCCAAGCAACGGTTTGCATAGGTAGGGTGGTTAAACATGGAAATTGGTTACAAATAGGAGGCTGACAAGAAGAACATGGGCATCGAGGCAAAACTATAGATCGAGACTACTAGCAATAGACAAAGATAGTAATGTTATCGGGGTTCGGTCATCTTGCCTGAAGAGAAGAAGTTCGGATCAAAAGAAGGGTCCTCTTGCTCAAACTCGTTGGAAACCTCGTGCTCAACCTCGTTGGAAAACTCGTGCTCAACTTCCGGGTCTAAACAAGACAAACACACCAAGCACCAATCAACACGATGCAATGCGCACTCGAAAACATGTATGCATGATGGATGCACTAGAGATGCACAAGGAGCACGTAAAACATCACTCAAGCAAAACACCTCAAAACAAGATAACAACCTGATATTATTAATCTACACAGAAAATCACCCAAGTTTGATATAAAGTTCGCTGAAATCGGAGTTACGGGCTAAAAGTTATGCCCGAAACAAGATTTGAGCGAAAACTGCAAATTACAGCAACAAAGCATCTTGGGAGCACAAAATAATTAATCTACAGCACCCAAAAAGCATGGCAAAGGACTTGAACATAAACTAGATATAATGTACAGCAACTAGGTCCAAAGTGCACCCCCAACGGAGTCACGGATCACTAGCAATGATCTTGGACATATTGAACTTTGAAATAAAATTCTGGCAGCAGAATTTTATTGAAAGTTTGGAGCAAAAGATAA
>LR738712.1:766124078-766138912 GCA_902687465.1 Secale cereale
AAAAAAAAGAAGGGGGAGAGAGGAGGAAGAAGGAAGGGTTGCTCCAAATAGACCTAGGGGTCTATATATAGCAATTTAGACTAGGGTTTGGAGGTTAGGGATGTTTAGGAGCCCTCCGATCTGGATCCAACGGATCCGATCGCGGGGACGATTTAAAAGGCCCAGACGGAGAAAAGAGACTGCAACAGGGGTATTTCCGGGACACGAAGTAAGGGCACTTCGGACCCACACGGACAACGGAGGGAAAAGTCAACGGAGCCCAAACGAGACGAGATTTGAGAGGCGGGTTGCACACAACAAAACAACAACACACAACACAACCTCGCGGCACACCGGTAACGAAAAACGCCCGAACAACAAAGAAGGCCTACGGGACGTCACGGACACGTGAGGGAGCTCCGGAACACGAAACGGACAACGGGAAGAAACGCCACGAATCGGATGCAACCCACAAAACAAATGCAATGCAATGCACATGTCTACATGATATGAATGAATGCCAAACACTCACACAACAAAACGACAAAAGCCCGAAAGTCAAAGAACCCGAAATGGAAATAGATGAAGCCGGAGATTTATTATAAGCCCAAAAGGGAAAGTATTACATCCGGGGCATTACAAACTCTCCTCTACTACAAAAAGATCTCGTCCCGAGATCTAGGAATGGAAAAAGGAAGGGTACTCGGAACGAAGATGATCTTCTCGTTCCCAGGTAGCTTCTCGGTCTGTGTGATGTGACCATTTGACTTTCAGAAACTTGATGGACTTGTTGCGAGTCTTGCGTTCAGTTTCTTCGAGAATTGCAACTGGATGCTCTCGGTAGGAAAGGTCTTGTTGAAGATCAATCTCCTCAAACGGAATCATGCGCTCAGGTGCCTTGAAGCATTTGCGAAGCTGAGACACATGGAAGACATCATGAACATTTGCAAAGTTGGAAGGAAGCTCGAGCTGATAGGCTAGATCGCCTCTTTTGCCAAGAATTTTGAAAGGCCCAACGTATCTAGGAGCAAGCTTTCCTTTGATACCGAACCTTTGGGTTCCTTTCATCGGAGAAACTCGGAGATAGACATGATCACCGATGTCGAAAGCCAAATCACGATGCTTTCCGTCATAGTAACTCTTCTGACGCGACTGAGCGGCCTTGAGATTCTCACGTATGACTTTGCACATTTCTTCGGCTTCAGAGATCAAATCATTGCCAAGAAGTTGGCGTTCACCTGTTTCAGACCAGTTGAGAGGGGTACGGCACTTTCTGCCATAGAGAATCTCAAACGGTGCTTTGCCTGCAGTTGCTTGGAAGCTGTTGTTGTAAGAGAATTCTGCAAAAGGAAGACAGTCCTCCCATTTCATGCCGAAGGAGATGACACAGGCTCTGAGCATATCTTCAAGGATCTGATTCACACGCTCGACTTGACCACTAGTCTGAGGGTGAAAGGCAGTGCTGAACCTGATCTTCGTGCCCATGGCGGACTGAAAGGAGTCCCAGAACTTTGATGTGAACAAGCTGCCACGGTCTGAGGATATCACTTGAGGAATGCCATGTAGGGACACAATTCTGGAAGTGTACAGCTCTGCAAGTTGAGCTGCATTGATTGATTCTTTGACTGGAAGAAAGTGAGCGACTTTGGTAAGCTTGTCAATCACCACAAAGATAGCATCATTGCCTCGCTTGGATTTAGGAAAGCCAGTGACGAAGTCCATTTCAATGTGGTCGAACTTCCACTCAGGAATAGGAAGAGGTTGGAGAAGACCGGCTGGACGTTGATGTTCTGCTTTCACTCTTCTGCAAACATCACATTCGTTCACGAATTGGGCAATTTCCCTTTTCATGCGTGTCCACCAGTAAGATTGCTTGAGGTCTTGATACATCTTGGAACTGCCAGGATGAATGGAAAGGAGAGAGTCATGAGCTTCTTCCATTATGAGCTTCCTGAGATCACCTTTGGGAACAACGAGTCTGTCCTCGAAGAACAAGGTATCTCTCTCATCAACACGGAAGCACTTATATTTTGGAGTGCCCTTTGCAATGCCATGTTTCACCTTCTTCACCATGGTATCACTGAGCTGGGCCTCACGGACTTGATCTTCCAAGGTAGGAGCAATTTGGAGATTAGCAAGAAAACCCTGCGGAACAACCTGAAGGTTGAGCTTCCTGAAAGCTTCACAAAGCTCAGGCTGGTGTGGCTTGATGAGAAGGCTGTTGCAATATGCCTTTCTGCTCAAAGCATCTGCAATCACATTCGCCTTGCCTGGAGTGTACTCAATGCTGGGGTTGTACTCTTGGATCATCTTGACCCAACGAGTCTGGCGGAGGTTCAGATGCGGCTGCGTGAAGATGTACTTCAAGCTCTTGTGATCAGTGAAGATGTCGACCTTTCTGCCCAACAACAGATGTCTCCACGTAATCAGAGCATGTACCACAGCTGCTAGCTCGAGATCATGTGTGGGATAGTTCTTCTCAGCTGGCTTTAGCTGACGTGAAGTGTATGCCACAATTCTCTTCTCTTGCATAAGCACACCACCAAGGCCTTGAAGAGAAGCGTCACAGAACACTTCATAGGGCTTGGATTCATCTGGAGGAATCAGAACTGGAGCTGAGACAAGCTTCTCTTTGAGGGTTTTGAAAGCCACTTCACAATCGGGAGACCAAAAGTATTTGACATTCTTCTGGAGGAGGTTGGAAAGAGGCTTGGCAATCTTGGAGAAGTTCTCCACAAACCTTCTGCAATAGCTGGCAAGACCCAGAAAACTGCGGAGCTGCTTGACGTTCTGAGGAGCTTCCCAGTTGACAATTGCTTCAACTTTCTCGGGATTAACCGCAATACCATCAGCTGAGATAATGTGGCCCAGGTAGAGAACCTTATCGAGCCAAAACTCGCACTTTGAGAACTTGGCATGGAATTTGTGCTCTCGGAGTCGATCAAGAACCAGACGCAAGTGCTTTTCGTGATCTTCTTCATTCTTGGAAAACACCAGAATATCATCCAGATACACTAGCACAAACTCGCCTGTATAGGGGTTGAAGATGTAATGCATCATCCTTGAGAAGGTAGGAGGAGCATTGGCGAGGCCGAAGGACATGACGGTGTACTCATATGAACCGTAGCTCGTTCTGAAAGCCGTCTTGGGAATGTCTTCCTCGCGAATGCGAATTTGATGGTAGCCCATTCGGAGGTCAAGCTTAGAGAATACTTTAGCTCCTTTGAGCTGCTCAAAGAGTTCGTTGATGTTGGGGAGCGGATACTTGTTCTTAATCGTCTTCTTGTTCAGTGGCCGGTAGTCAACACAGAGACGCTCCGTGCCATCTTTCTTCTTGACAAATAAGACACCACAGCCCCACGGAGATGTACTCGGTCTGATGAGACCCATACGCTCCTGTTCATCCAACTGTCTCTTCAATTCCTTCAATTCATCTGAAGAGAGCTTGTATGGACGCCGACAAACAGGTTCGGTGCCCGGCTCGAGTTCAATGACAAACTCCACCTGACGGTGTGGAGGCATGCCTGGAAGTTCTTCTGGAAAGACGTCTTGATATTCATTCACCACTGGAATTTGCTCTATGGCATTAATTTCACCCTTATCATTAAGAGAGAAAAGCCGAATAGTATTATCCCTGGAGGCGAAGATAATCACATCTTCATCAGAATGAGTCAACTTGACTTCTTTTTGAGCACAATCGATGTGAGCATCGTGCTGAGAAAGCCAATCCATTCCGAGAATGAGGTCGATGTCAGAATGACCAAGAACCACCGGAGAAGCCAAAAATCGATAATCACCCATGCGAATAGAGATATCCGGAGCAAATATCTTTGAATGCAATAATTTGCCTGGAGAAACAACTGACAATTCTCTCGGCAAACTTCTGGTGACGATGTTGTGCTTGGATGCAAATGGATATGACATAAAAGAGCAAGAAGCACCCGAATCAAATAACACTTTAGCTGGAAAAGAGTTCACTGGAAGGTTACCCAGAATGACATCAGAAGAAGCCTCTGCTTGTGCTGCATTCATCAGATTAACCCTTGCAGACTTTGGATCATGCTTGACAATAGCTGAACTCACAGGAGGAGGAGGTGGAAGACGCTTCGGATTCGGACATCTGTTGGCATAGTGACCTTTCTGAGTGCATTTGTTGCAAGTCACTTCTGAGAGAGGACGGAACTGAGAGCCACTGGACTTGGAGCCTTGAGACTGAAACTGCTTCTTCGACTGGTTGCTTGGGTTGGGTGGGTGGGAGAAACCACGACCACTAGAGTTCTTGTTGTTGGAGTTGTTGAAGTTGCTGGAGTTGTTGTATGGAGCTCGAATCATTGGAGGAGGAGGAAGCCAGAATTTCTGTTGTTTCGCAGCCAACTGAGACGATGAGGTAGAGTGAACAGCATCTCGAATTCTCTTCTTAGAAGCCTCCATCTTAAGCTGAGCTGCTTCTTGTTTCAGAGCCATATTATAGAACTTATCGAATTCGTCTGGCTCGAACAAAGTGAGAGCAAGCTGAAGTTCATCTTTGAGACCTCCACGGAACTGATAGATTTTGCTCTTTGCATCAGGTATGTCTTGCTTTGCATATCGAGCGAGGTTTTGGAACTTGACATTATACTGATAGACTGTCATGGAGCCCTGCTTGAGGTTGCGGAATTGCTCACGCATACCCTCAATGACACTTGTAGGAATGTGATGCGAGCGGAAATCCTTGCAGAAATTCTCCCACGAGATCACTTGACCCGGCCTTGAGTCTTTATACTGCTGCCACCAGTCAGCTGCTTGATCTTTCAGTTGGAAGGCTGCAAACTTCACATAGTCATCTTCTTTCACGTTACTGCACTCAAAATGCTTCTTGATATCGGTCAGCCAATCCTCAGCATCAAGAGGGTCGACACAGTAACTGAAAGCTTTAGGATTGTTGGCCAAGAACTGGTTGAGGGTAGCATGGTGCTGCTGGAAGAAGTTGCCTTGGTTCATTGGAATGCCCTGATTAGCTTGATTAGCTTGCATAGCTTGCATTTGCTGCATCATCTGCATCATCAACTGAGTGTTCTGAGCAGTAGTCTGCATAATTGCTCTCCAAGCCTCAGGCGGAGGAGGAGGAGAAGGAGGACGTTCTGGAACCTCTTCACCCTCTGGGTTGGCATTCGGAACCCTTTTCGGAGCCATCCTGTAAGAGATGACCACGAATCAGCAATTGATTGACAAAAGGAATAAGCTGAATCAATGGAATGAATTGCAACAAGTCTTCACAATAATCATTCGAACAATAAGAACGAATGAAATCATCCGAACAAGAGGAACGAATGAATTTCTCAGTTAATTGATAACATCATCTTCACGAGAAGCCACATAGGGATCAAAAGGATAAAATAATAAAAACAACAAGGTACAGACGGGAACAAACACAAGAGAGGAGTTTCGTCCTAACATCTTTGTGCTGAAAGCATATGAACGCGTTACGAAAAGGTTTTGCAATCCCCGGATCAGCATAGCCAAGGACCCTTTAAGATGCAACTCCTGATAGTAACCTCGGTCATATAACCCCTTCACTCAATGTCGAACCCCGAACTCACTAACCTGCATTCGTTGGAAGAATGCCTACGATCTACTGGATAAAACCCACCTATAGCTTTCCGAAAGATTCCAGTTATGCAATCAGGTGTTGGGGATACACGGGAAGCACCGCGCAATCAACTCTAACCTACATCCAGGTGTATCCATCCTTCAACACATAACCAGTCTTTCTCGGAAGCTGTGTACCTCGGACCTTCGAAAAGCATCCACTATAACAAGCTATGGCAATACTCCCGAACTACCTCCCCAGTACTGGGTGATGTCGGGGTTATCTTGCCACTGGCCGTATAGGGGAGATTTTCGATGTCGGCCGTCTTAAGTATTTAGTACTGCTGCGATATGCTTGTTACAGTGATACCCCGAAGCTCAACTCCTCGGTAACAGGAGGCATCGAGAACAATATCCTTGTCACAAGAACATCGAAACAATCCCAGAATACTCGCGGGAATCCTAAAAAAAAATTTTGTGCAAATTTTGAAGATAGGAGAGACAAGAGTAGACGTCAGGAGTCCTCACCAGAGAGAAAGGGGATGAGAAGCAAAGAATCCTACTCTCCGATATAATATATGACTCAAAAAGTTTTCAGTGTGTGCCTAGACTCAACCGTCAACGGTTCGATCAAACAGTGGGGGCTCCTAGGTCGGAGAAGGCTCTGATACCAACTTGTAATGCCCAGGATGGAATTATACCTCCTACGTGTCGAGGCACGACTTAAAGGCATAAGTCCATCCTAGAATGATCTCAAGTTTGGTAATCTTTGCACAACTCATGTAAAAGAGGGATGGTAAACTTAAAAATAGTTGGCTTACAATCGCCACGTCACAGAATAACAGTACAAGTCTCAAACATCATACAATAAGATCACTACAACCCTCTAAGGGCAAAACCAAATGTCAAAGTACCAAACTCAGATAAATAAACAACCACAGGCGGGTCGAATCCTAGTAAGAGACTCCACTACTGATCGTCCGGGTAGCGCACGTAGTAACGACTACGCTCCTCGTCGTACTCCCAATCCAGCTCGGTGCCATCACCTGGATAGCTCACGGCTGGACCTGCATCTGGTGTGTGAAGTAACTGTGAGCCACAGAGGACTCAGCAATCCCGTTCCCGGGTAACAGAACTATCAAAGACTTTAGGTGAGGAAAGGCTGAAGAAAGAAAGGAGGTGAAGGAACAACAAAGAGTCTGCAGCAGCAACTAGCACTAACTTACGCAAGAGAGAGCGAGAAGAGAAGGCATACGGCGAGAAGTGATCACTAAGTGATCCTAGCTACAAGCTCACAAACATAACCCCTCCGTGTTCAACTCCCGAATCCCTATTCGGAAATTGACAGTCACGGAACACACGCTGGTAGTGTATTAGTATCATTGTGTCAAGTTATCTACAACCGGAATTAACAAGCTCCCATCTGCCACATAACCGCGGGCACGGCTTTCGAAAGTTCAAACCCTGCAGGGGGGTTCCAACTTGACCCATTACAAGCCCACGATCCGCGGAGTCGCAACTCCAAAGTGGGAAGACCCGAGTATCCTCGGAATCCCGTGCTCAAGATATACCGAGCTAAGGTAAGGCTAATCCAGCAAATCCTCCCGGCGTGTCGACACCCTGATAGTAGCCGCGCGTATCTAAGTCTCAGGACACGACCGGATGGGCGAAGCTACAGGACCCAATCCTCGAGTTTCCCCGTGGTGGTTCCCGCAGGCTCCCCGTTTGGGACCAACACCATCGGCACTGGCCCCCCCTGCTATGTTGAATTAAGAATCCTCGGGGACATGACCCCCTATGCAATTTTAATTAAATTATTTAAATGGTTATTATGAGGCAAATAGTACCAAATGTTGGGATTTGCTGGAAAAGACTTAGCACTTAGCGGTTTATCGAGGGGGTCCCATACACCCCAACCGTGTTAGGAACGCATAATCAAGGAACATAATACCGGCTTATACGGATCCTAACGGCATGAGTGGAACAAAACACCAAGCAAAAGGCTTAGCCTTCCACCCTTGCCAATATATAGATGATTTCAATTAAAGCATTTATATAGTGTGATATAACCCAACCAAACTTCAACATGGAGCAAGCATCTTCACTTCACCTGCAACTAGCAACGCTATAAGAAGGGCTGAGCGAAGCATACTTAGCCAAGCAACGGTTTGCATAGGTAGGGTGGTTAAACATGGCAATTGGTTACAAGTAGGAGGCTGACAAGAAGAACATGGGCATCGAGGCAAAACTATAGATCGAGACTACTAGCAATAGGCAAAGATAGTAATGTTATCGGGGTTCGGTCATCTTGCCTGAAGAGAAGACGTTCGGATCGAAAGAAGGGTCCTCGTGCTCAAACTCGTTGGAAACCTCGTGCTCAACCTCGTTGGAAAACTCGTGCTCAACTTCCGGGTCTAAACAAGACAAACACACCAAGCACCAATCAACACGATGCAATGCGCACTCGAAAAACATGAATGCATGATGGATGCACTAAAGATGCACATGGAGCACGAAAAACATCACTCAAGCAAAACACCTCAAAACAAGATAACAACCTGATATTATTAATCTACACAGAAAATCACCCAAGTTTGATATAAGAATCGCTGAAATCGGAGTTACGGGCTAAAAGTTATGCCCGAAACAAGATTTGAGCGAAAACTGCAAATTACAGCAACATAGCATCTTGGGAGCTCAAAATAATTAATCTACAGCACCCAAAAAGCATGGCAAAGGACTTGAACACAAACTAGATATAATGTACAGCAACTAGGTCCAAAGTGCACCCCCAACGGAGTCACGGATCAAAAGCAATGATCTTGGACATATTGAACTTTGAAATAAAATTCTGGCAGCAGAATTTTATTGAAAGTTTGGAGCAAAAGATAAACATGCTACAGCCACTCAAATGGACATGTGAGGACATGGATGGAAAGACAACAATATATACTTCATGGAACAATCAAAATCCACCCCAAAACTATCATGCTTTGTCCTACAACATCACACGAACATGGCATCGGAACGTTACAGATTTCAGACTTAGTGAAATTTCACTAAGTCCCAAAACAGCAACATCATCATAGCATCAAAAAGAGCATGTTTAAGACACCTCGAAACTAAACATGGCAAAGGGTAAGCACCTCATCAAAATACATATGACGGTGATCCCGAAACACACAAGCATGCATCAATGTGGTGAACACACCGATTGCAACAAGCTCAACAACATGGCATTTCATAACAAGTGAAAACACAACATATGAACATGGCATCTTGCAACGATGATAACAAGGAAACAATACATCTACCATGCAACCTAGCACACACAACACGTAGTTCGTGTCAAGACGAACACGTGGACATGTCATTTGCATCGTTTGGACAAACGAGCTAAAAGATATCACATGTCGAAGGTGGCACAAAAATAACACATAACAGCAGTTTATATCATCATACACTCTTGCAACAGCAAAACAAGGCCCTAGATGATCTCTAACTTGCATGACAACAACAGGTAAAACGTAGAGGGCATCTCCACGAACATCTGGACATATTACACGCACAAAACGGAGCACCACAGTAAAAATTATGCGAGGTCAAAGTAGGCACTCTCAGATAACAGATCTGGGGAGTTAGGAAAAAAAAACAACCTCAAAACAGTGCGGGCCAGATCTGGAACAGTAGCTGCGGAGCCCAGATGAACAGTGCGGCGGAGGCGGCCCGACGCGGTGGGACCCGGCCGGCCCAGCCGGCGCGGCGGCGCGGGAGGCCCACGGCTGGCGCGCGGCGGCCCGGGCTGGGTGGCCTGGCAGGAGCGACGGCCCGGCGAGGCTCCGCGGCCCGGCGGCGCGAGCGCCCGGCGGCTCGGTGAGCAGGCCCGGTCGCGGCTCGGGGAACCGGCCCAGATCTGGCGACGGGATTTGGCGGTGCGCAGCGAACGGCCCGACGCGGCGAACTGGTCCCCTCCTGGGCCTGCCGACGCGGCGAGCGGCGTTCGACCCGGTCGGAAGGATCGACCGGTCGATCTCTGGCGCGGCGACGCGGCGCGTTGACTTCGCCCGCTCGAGCGCTCGATCGAGGCGGCTCGCGGTCTGTTTCTTCGGTTAACTGTTGGATCCCCTCGGGATCCGAGAAGACAAGGTGGATCTGAGGTAGAAAAGAAAAAAAAAGAAGGGGGAGAGAGGAGGAAGAAGGAAGGGTTGCTCCAAATAGACCTAGGGGTCTATATATAGCAATTTAGACTAGGGTTTGGAGGTTAGGGATGTTTAGGAGCCCTCCGATCTGGATCCAACGGATCCGATCGCGGGGACGATTTAAAAGGCCCAGACGGAGAAAAGAGACTGCAACAGGGGTATTTCCGGGACACGAAGTAAGGGCACTTCGGACCCACACGGACAACGGAGGGAAAAGTCAACGGAGCCCAAACGAGACGAGATTTGAGAGGCGGGTTGCACACAACAAAACAACAACACACAACACAACCTCGCGGCACACCGGTAACGAAAAACGCCCGAACAACAAAGAAGGCCTACGGGACGTCACGGACACGTGAGGGAGCTCCGGAACACGAAACGGACAACGGGAAGAAACGCCACGAATCGGATGCAACCCACAAAACAAATGCAATGCAATGCACATGTCTACATGATATGAATGAATGCCAAACACTCACACAACAAAACGACAAAAGCCCGAAAGTCAAAGAACCCGAAATGGAAATAGATGAAGCCGGAGATTTATTATAAGCCCAAAAGGGAAAGTATTACATCCGGGGCATTACATCGCGCCTCCACCTCGTTTTATTCTGGCGCTCGGGAGGTTCGGCGGCGGGTCGCTCGGTGGCCTCCGGCCACGCCCCTCCTTCCTTTTGCTTCCCGCCTCTGACCTCCACGGGGGAGGAACGCAGCCATCGTCAGGATCCCCCCGCTGTCAACGCTGGATGTGCCAAACCTGTTCTATTTAGTCGATAGATGCCCTCGAGCCTGTCCTCTCTTTCGTTAATTTCTTCCTTGATTCTTAAGGCGGCTTGTTGCTTTCAGATTGCCCACATATATATATCGGTGAAATATGATGTATAATAGCGAGGTGGTACTATCTAATATAAAGTCGAATCTTCTCTGGTTCACAACTGGAGATTTTGATCCTGAGCACGGATGATTTTCTCTTTGCCTCCTTTGCTAGGCAGCATGGGCCTGGGCCACGAGGCGAAAAAAGGTTACGAACCTCCTAGACTTTGCGGAAAGAAAAACCACCTCGATTACCCTGCGTTTTAGTACCACCTCATTTATATTACGATTTTGTCTATACAAATCGTAAAAGCGTATTATGACATGAGAAGAAAGCGTATTGTGACGGTGAACCCGACGGACTCGTTCCGTGCTTTATTATTAGGTACAGACTAGCAAAAGGGCCCGTGCGTTGCACCGGGTTGGATTGTCGATTTTCGGATCTTGAATTTTGTATTTGAAAAGTCCCACCCTCATGTCCTCTAGCGACATCAACTTCAGCTCCGCGCCGCCATTGAAGTGCAAGTTGATGTAGTGAAACTCCACACAGATTGGTCATATACTCACCGCAAAACCGTCATCAGAACTTTAATTATTTAATCTTTGCAAACAACATGAAGCAATTGTGTATACCGACCAAAGAAACACCATTATGATAATGAACACTGCCCAGTCAATCTCAAAGAACAATTTACATGTACACTAAGTTAAGAACAACATCGACAAGGCGCCCTTAGCAGCATGAAACAGTCGAATATGTGCAAAAGGATTTACAATATCTTCCTAATTTATCCAAGAACTTCGCAAACTAACCATATTAGTCTATCAAAAATAGCACAACAAATGCAAGTGACGATCGTTGTAGTTGCATACCTAGAGTAAAAACCATAAAGCCTACATCTGGACAATCCCCTGGGTCCAAGCACAAATGACATATAATACAATTACTCATTTCTTAAAGCTAATACAATTAAATCTTGAGCATGAGCGTGCATCTTTGAAATGCATCAGTTTATAATCTGACCAAGTAAAGCGAATCAAAAAATAATGCATGTATCTTTCAAATCAGAACTGAAGTTTAGCAGACACCAAAACTTATAAATTATCGCGTGCCTCTTCATGTTGTGCGACATAGAATATTTTTCTGTTAATCCTAACCTCTCAAGAAACATATGGACTGAGTCATTCTATGAAAGCAAATACTTAAAGCATGAAGCATGTGAAACCTAAATGCAGCAAAGTGTGTCCCAAAGCACATGACAAAGCATTAGTTTTGGTCACTGTATGTAATGCAAATAAGCAATTTAATTGAAGTGGTCACGTTAAAAAAAGCTAGATTCAGATAGGCGAACAATCATCCAAAGAAAATGTGGTGTCAAACTCTGCAGCGATGGCCCTTTAAATGTGCTCCCTCTATTTGTGTATGCCTTCACTTACCTACAATATAGTTGTTTCTCCATTAATCAGTCAATTAATTACCAACAGACCAATACAAAGTGATCATATCAGAGATGTGCCTGAATTTGGATCTCAACTATTAAGTTTCTACTAATATGCATCTCCTACTTTTAAGATATGAAATGCAACTGTATTTGCCATGTTTTGAGCAATTTCAGATCTTTCTTCCCTTCTACTCCAATGGATTGATGGCATCATCTGAACCCTTTAAAAAAATGAAACGAACTTACTGAAAATATGTAGCCTTATTGCTGTATAAAAGAACATTGTAATTCAGATCTTGTAAGCTCAAGTACAACATGCATCCTTTAATTATTGGTCAGGAGCAGTTCCAAATTTTGATTACCATAAATAATCATACAGTGTATTGACATAAATCCAAGAAATCTTGGAAGATGGTATTATGCTGAAGTGTTAAATGTATAAAATATTCAGAACCTACACACTTAATTCTGAGAGGTAGAAGGGGTAGATATACAATGAAGCTAATCTGAGACTTAGCGTGTGTAATAAAGAAATAGCACACAACATCCAAATCCTCTCCATGAGTAACATCAACTAATGTCATTGGCTAACACTCGGTCAATAAAAATTAGCTTAGGTAAAACGAAAAAAATCGCTAAGGCCTTACATAAACTTCAGTGTGAGCTGTCCTCAAAGTGACCTTATTGTCCGGTGTTTGACTCTCTGATGGAAGAAACACATCCCAAATGAAATGATTTTGTGGTTCACCACTTCAGGAGATGCAGATCAGGCCTCCTTCCCTAGTTCCCTTTATTTGGCTCATAATCCTGTGAAGACTATTGTTGCCAATATAGAGCTAAAAACTGTTTTTATTTTAGACCAGGAAATTTAGGATAAGGATTACCTGCCTCCGTAGTGGATGCAAGAGTGAAGTTCATCCACTCCGCAGCCTCTTCGACCAAGACCGCCGCCTAATCTGCTTCAAATTTCCGCCCGTACACAATCTTCAACCATCTTTAGACTCACAATTGATTCACCAATTATTATTTTAAATACATGGCGTAGTTCAAACTGAGGGGATTCAAGAAAAGCACCGATCCATTCTTGTTATTTTCGGGTGGAACACCCTTTTCATTAACTTAGGACTTTTAAGAGCTGCAATACTTGCAGAGTGAGTGAATCCCATAATACTGGACACTGGACTATTTCATTCCATAGCACGAAAAGTTCTAGCGCGGCATAAAAAATCCTCCCCCCTTACTGGAAAAGTGTCTGTCATCGATGATGTGTTGTTCCTAAATCGTCGAGTTATTTCCATTTTGTTTCTTTTATTTCAGCCTCTTGCAGAGTCATGCTGCCTCGTTGACATCTGATTCATGTGGTGCTTGTCTTTTAGACCTGCAGATCATAACTAAATGACTGCAAGAACATTACTGAATCTCAAGTGTGAATGAGCTACTCCCTTACGCTTCATATATCTCCAACCAAGTACACATGACATAACTGAACCCTGCCGACTTTATGACCATAATACTAATGCTCCATACGCAAATTTCACTCGCAACCCGGTGATCAATCATGAAGAGACCATACAATAATTCCATCTTCTGCTTAAGTACAGTCACAAGTCAGGACCATGGAGTGTGTGTTTCTCCACGGATAGCCCAAGGACTGAATTAAACAGACGAAACAGAAGCATTCTTATCAATCCGTCAATCAATATCATTGTTGTCAATTTTTTACCAGATGTGTTGGCCATACCCTTAGGTGTCGATGACAGATTGACACTGTTCGCCTCCTTGATCGGCCACGAGGGGAGATAACTAAGGCCGCCCTCCGTCGATTGCAGCCTGGAGGGCCAGGTTGGGGACGCTCTATTCCGTTTTGTTTGCAGCTTGTCCCGGAAGCTGAGATCCCTGAGCCACCACTGTTTACTTAAACCCTGGGAAGGTTCTCTCTTCTGCACTCTGACAAATACCATATTTCTTCATTGATTACTGTCAGCACAAAGTTCCATCTTGATTGATTTTGATTCAGAAAAACAATTTGTTATTGTTGCTGCATACACTCCGAAGCAGGACATCAGCCTGATGAATCCCGGATGTCGTAAGCATTGGTTCAGAAAGTTTTTTTTAGCGAATACACAAAAGACTTGCGTATCATTGCATTGATAGAAGGAATAGATTGTAGCAATTACAGACATGAGCTCGCAAGCACTATTGCACTAACAGGACAACCGGGTGAGCGAGACACACAAACGCAGCCAAGCAAAGGGGTGCGCAGCCCTACGGATCTATCCTAAATCTCGCCAATGAGGTACACGGAGCATTGGTTCAGAAAGTTAACTCATGCAAAGAAAAGTAATACATAGTGTTGTATGCATAGGTTCAGGAAGTTACCTCATGACTCTAAATAATACTTGATGTCGTATGCACAGCTTCAGAAAGTTAACTCATATCTTCAGAAGAGACAGACCATGCGAATAGCTAGCAGTGCTAGGCTCGCTGAGAAGCAAGTTGGCTTGAGGAGATTGTACGGGGTTTGGCAGAAGAGGGCCATGGAGTGGAGCTCAGGGCCGTATCAATCTAGACCAAAGCAGAGCAGGTCAAGGCAGAGCACAGGTCGTCAGGCGAAGTTGCAGTAGAACCAATTGAAACGGGGGACGGAGCATCGGTATGGGGGACGGAGGCCACTGAGGGAGGCTCGACGTACAGCCCAGCACCGCCGCCTTGCTCTGTCGTCGTCTTCCTCGCGGTGGGAGGGGGTGGCGACCCGGCCGTGGCGTCTACACGAGGGTCGAGGCGGCCTGTGGAAGTTGAGGTGACGGCGCCCGGGCGGTGGGAGTTAGGGGAG
>LR738712.1:766152478-766163103 GCA_902687465.1 Secale cereale
CTTATTTTCTTCTTTCCTATCCTTCTTTCTTTCCTCTCGGTCTCTCGACGACCCTCTCGACCCCTCGACCTTCGGCCTCTCGGTCCCTCGACGACCCTCGACACCGGCCCCCCCCATAATGTCGAAGTTATCGGGGAGGGTGTATATCGACATAGACATATCCGATAAAAAAAGAGGAAGAAGAAGAAAAAAGGAACCGCTAGAGGAGAAGATCGAAGAAAAAAAAAGAAAAAAAAAGGAGAAGAAGAAAGGAATAGAGGAGAAGAATTTTCTCCTCTATTCCTTTCTTCTTCTCCTTTTTTTTTCTTTTTTTTCTTCTTCTTATTTATTTCTCCTCTTCTTCCTCTCCTCTTCTTCTTTCTTTCCTCTTTCTTATTTTCTTCTTTCCTATCCTTCTTTTTCTAAATTTATAACTTTTGCATATATAAAACTTTCTATATATATTTAGCATATATAAACAAAAAACTATATAGCCACATACACATATATATACATCACATATACACACATCACATATATACAGCAACTTCCTAAGAAAAAATATATTTATATACACATAAATATATATTTAACATATATATTTAGCAAATTCCTAAGAAAAAAAAAGATATACACATACATATAAATACAGCAACTATATATACAGCAACTATATATACTGCAATTTATATAAACATAAAAAAAATATACACATATATACATATATATACACAGCAACTATATATATATATATACAGCAATATTATTAAACATAAAAAAAAGGGAGCCGGCCCTCACATCGGCAGGGCTGGGCGGCGCGACGGCGGCGGGGCGGGGCGGCGACGAGGCGGCGTCGGGGCGCGGCGGCGCGACGGCGGCGGGGCGGGGCGCGCGGCGGCGCGGGGCGACGGGCCGGCCGGGGCGCGGCGACGGCGCGGGGCGGGGCGACGGCGCGGGGCGCGGCGACGGCGCGGGGCGGGGCGACGAGGCGGCGTCGGGGGCGACGGCGACGGGGGCGACGGGGGCGACGGCGACGGCGGCGGGGACGTAGCAGATCGAGGGAGGCGTCGGGGCGGGGAAGAAGAAAACTGCCCAAATTTTCGCAAGTGTTGGTTATATAGGAGGGGCATTAGTCCCGGTTGGTGGCTGAAACCGGGACTAATGCCACCCTTTAGTCCCGGTTGCTGCCACCAACCGGGACTAAAGGTCCCTTTTCAGCAGCCCAAAGGGCGGGAAGGAGGGGCCTTTAGTCCCGGTTGGTGGCAGCAACCGGGACTAATACCACCCTTTAGTCCCGGTTGGTGCCACCAACCGGGACCAAAGGCCTTGCTGGCGCGGTGCGGTGGGAAGTTTAGTCCCACCTCGCTAGTTGAGAGAGGCCAGCACCAGTTTATAAGCTGCGCTGCCTCTCTCCTCTCGAACTCATCTGAATTGCAGGCTTACGGGCCTAAATCGACAGTGCAATGCCTGTGGGCCTACTGGGCCTGCTGCGGGCCTGAATCCTGGCCCATGGTTGGGTTTCTAGTCGTATTCAGGCCGTGATGGCCCAGTAGGTGGCATTTTTTTTTCTTTTTTTCTATTTATTTTTTCATTTCTACTTAGAACTAAATACTCATAGTGTTTTAGTGATTTCTTTTTCCTTTTAGGTCACAAAAATTATAAACTTTCATTATTTTCTTTGTTTATTTCTAAGTTGTTTTTTGCTGTATTTAGAGTTGCTTTATTTATTTTCTTTGTTGCTTTATTTATTTTATTTTGTTTATACTTACAACAAAATACTTATTGTTGCTATTTATTTCTAAGTTGTTTTTTGCTGTATTTAGAGTTGCTTTATTTATTTTATTTTCTTTGTTTATTTCTAAGTTGTTTTTTGCTGTATTTAGAGTTGCTTTATTTATTTTACTTTCTTTATTTATTTTCTTTGTTGCTTTATTTATTTTATTTTGTTTATACTTACAACAAAATACTTATTGTTGCTATTTATTTTTCAAGTTTGTTTTGTTTTGTTTTGTTTTGTTAGTGCAAGTAGTATTGAAATTTGAATAGTACAAACGGACAATGGTATCATACTCGTTTGTTACAAAGTTGGCATGGTATCATCATAATAGTTGCGGAAATAACTCTTCACTTTTTCTTCGCTTGTGTCATTTGCTTATTGCGCCGTAACCATGGATAATCTTCATCGTTTATCAGGATGCTTGGGTCAGCCTTGACTTTGAAGGGAGGAATTTCATGAAACTTTTCATAATCTTCAGACATGTCCGTCTTGCCCTCCACTCCCAGGATGTCCCTTTTTCCTGAAAGAACTATGTGGCGCTTTGGCTCATCGTATGATGTATTCGCTTCCTTATCTTTTCTTTTTCTCGGTCTGGTAGACATGTCCTTCACATAGATAACCTGTGCCACATCATTGGCTAGGACGAACGGTTCGTCAGTGTATCCAAGATTTTTCAGATCCACTGTTGTCATTCCGTACTGTGGGTCTACCTGTACCCCGCCTCCTGACAGATTGACCCATTTACACTTAAACAAAGGGACCTTAAAATCATGTCCGTAGTCAAGTTCCCATTTGTCCACTATGTAACCATAATATGTGTCCTTTCCCCTCTCGGTTGTTGCATCAAAGCGGACACCGCTGTTTTGGTTGGTGCTCTTTTGATCTTGGACAATCGTGTAAAATGTATTCCCATTTATCTCGTATCCTTTGTAAATCAATACAGTCGAAGATGGTCCCCTGGACAACAAGTACAACTCATCACAAACAGTGTTGTCACCTCTAAGACGTGTTTCCAACCAACTGCTGAAAGTCCTGATGTGTTCACGTGTAATCCAGTCGTCGCACTGCTCCGGGTGTTTGGAGCGCAGACTGTTCTTGTGTTCATCGACATACGGGGTCACCAATGTAGAGTTCTGTAGAACTTTGTAGTGTGCTTGAGACCAAGAATAACCGTCCCTGCATATTATTGAGTCCCTTCCAAGCGTGCCTTTTCCAGTCAGTCTCCCCTCGTACCGCGATTTAGGGAGACCTATCTTATTAAGGCCAGGAATGAAGTCAACACAAAACCCGATGACATCCTCTGTTTGATGGCCCATGGAGATGCTTCCTTCTGGTCTGGCGCGGTTACGGACATATTTCTTTAGGACTCCCATGAACCTCTCAAAGGGGAACATATTGTGTAGAAATACGGGCCCCAGAATGACAATCTCGTCGACTAGATGAACTAGGACGTGTGTCATGATATTGAAGAAGGATGGTGGGAACACAAGCTCGAAACTGACAAGACATTGCGCCACATCACTCCTTAGCCTTGGTACGATTTCTGGATCGATCACCTTCTGAGAGATTGCATTGAGGAATGCACATAGTTTCACAATGGCTAATCGGACGTTTTCCGGTAGAAGCCCCCTCAATGCAAACGGAAGCAGTTGCGTCATAATCACATGGCATTCATGAGACTTTAGGTTCTGGAACTTTTTCTCTGCCATATTTATTATTCCCTTTATATTCGACGAGAAGCCAGTCGGGACCTTCATACTGAGAAGGCATTCAAAGAAGATTTCTTTCTCTTCTTTCGTAAGAGCATAGCTGGCAGGACCTTCATACTGCTTCGGAGGGATGCCGTCTTTTTCGTGCAAACGTTGCAGGTCCTCCCGTGCCTCAGCTGTATCTTTTGTCTTTCCATACACGCCCAAGAAGCCTAGCAGGTTCACGCAAAGGTTCTTCGTCACGTGCATCACGTCGATTGAAGAGCGGACCTCTAGGTCTTTCCAGTAGGGTAGGTCCCAAAATATAGATTTCTTCTTCCACATGGGTGTGTGTCCCTCATCGTCATTCGGAACAGCTAGTGCGCCGGGGCCCTTTCCGAAGATTACGTGTAAATCATTGACCATAGCAAGTACGTGATCACCGGTACGCATGGCGGGCTTCTTCCGGTGATCTGCCTCGCCTTTGAAATGCTTGCCTTTCTTTCGACATTGATGGTTGGTCGGAAAAAATCGATGATGGCCCAGGTACACATTCTTCCTGCACTTGTCCAGGTATATACTTTCAGTGTCATCTAAACAGTGCGTGCATGCGTGGTATCCTTTGTTTGTCTGTCCTGAAAGGTTACTGAGAGCGGGCCAATCGTTGATGGTCACGAACAGCAACGCCTTTAGGTCAAATTCCTCCTGTTTGTGCTCATCCCACGCACGTACACCGTTTCCATTCCACAGCTGTAAAAGTTCTTCAACTAATGGCCTTAGGTACACATCAATGTCGTTGCCGGGTTGCTTAGGGCCTTGGATGAGAACTGGCATCATAATGAACTTCCGCTTCATGCACATCCAAGGAGGAAGGTTATACATACATAGAGTCACGGGCCAGGTGCTGTGATTGCTGCTCTGCTCCCCGAAAGGATTAATGCCATCCGCGCTTAGAGCAAACCATACGTTCCTTGCGTCCTTTGCAAACTCCTCCCAGTACTTTCTCTCGATTTTTCTCCATTGCGACCCGTCAGCGGGTGCTCTCAACTTCCCGTCTTTCTTACGGTCCTCACTGTGCCATCGCATCAACTTGGCATGCTCTCTGTTTCTAAACAAACGTTTCAACCGTGGTATTATAGGAGCATACCACATCACCTTCGCAGGAACCCTCTTCCTGGCGGGCTCGCCATCAACATCACCAGGGTCATCTCGTCTGATCTTATACCGTAACGCACCGCATACCGGGCATGCGTTCAGATCATTGTATGCACCGCGGTAGAGGATGCAGTCATTAGGGCATGCATGTATCTTCTGCACCTCCAATCCTAGAGGGCATACGACCTTCTTTGCTGCGTATGTACTGTCGGGCAATTCGTTATCCTTCGGAAGCTTCTTCTTCAATATTTTCAGTAGCTTCTCAAATCCTTTGTCAGCCACAGCATTCTCTGCCTTCCACTGCAGCAATTCCAGTACGGTACCGAGCTTTGTGTTGCCATCTTCGCAATTGGGGTACAACCCTTTTTTGTGATCCTCTAACATGCGATCGAACTTCAGCTTCTCCTTTTGACTTTCGCATTGTGTCCTTGCATCGACAATGACCCGGCGAAGATCATCATTTGGTTCCTCTTGATCTTCAGCAGCTTCACCCGTTGCAGCATCATTGGGCACATCGTCTGGTTCCTCTTGATCTTCACCAGCTCCCCCCCATTGCAGCATCACCGTATTTAGGGGGCACATAGTTGTCATCGTACTCTTCTTCTTCGCCGTCTTCCATCATAACCCCTATTTCACCGTGCCTCGTCCAAACATTATAGTGTGGCATGAAACCCTTGTAAAGCAGGTGGGAGTGAAGGATTTTTCGGTTAGAGTAAGACATCGTATTCACACATTGAGTGCATGGACAACACATAAAACCATTCTGCTTGTTTGCCTCTGCCACATTTAGAAACT
Source organism: Secale cereale (assembly GCA_902687465.1). Classification (NCBI taxonomy): domain Eukaryota; kingdom Viridiplantae; phylum Streptophyta; class Magnoliopsida; order Poales; family Poaceae; genus Secale; species Secale cereale. Next base: position 766,157,873 of record LR738712.1, read on the forward strand.
CACGCACGCCCTTAATGTACTCGGAGGTGTGTCTGTCACCGTACATCCATTGGCGGTTCATCTGCGTGCATTTATATATAATTAAGTGTGTCAAAAACCATTACAGAACATCATAAATAGATAATTAAGTGACCAAATGGATAAAAGTTCATCATCACATTAAAACCAAAGTACATACATATATAGTTCTCATCTAACAACATATATAGCTCTCCATACACATCGAAACTATGTAAAACATTTCAACGCGAAAACAAATGCTATCATAATCGCAACCAAGGTAAGAATTGATCCAACGGCATAATGATACCAAGCCTCGGTATTAATGGCATATTTTCTAATCTTTTTAATCTTTGGCCGCATTGCATCCATCTTGATCTTGTGATCATCGACGACATCCGCAACATGCAACTCCAATATCATCTTCTCGTCCACAATTTTTTTTATTTTTTCCTTCAAGAATTTGTTTTCTTCTTCAACTAAATTTAACCTCTCGACAATAGGGTCCATCTTGATCTTGTGATCATCGATAACTTCCGCAACATGCAACTCCAATTCCATCTTCTCCTCCTCCATTTTTTCCAATTTTTTCTTTAACGAAATGTTTTCCTCTTCAACTAAATTTAACCTCTCCACAAGAGGGTCGGTTGGAATTTCCGGTTCAACTACCTCCTAGACATAATAAAACATCTATGCATGTCAGGTTGGTCGGCATAACTATCATAAGCACTAAAACAAATAGTTATAAATTAAAGATAATATACCACATCCGAATCGTAGACCGGACGAGGGCCCACGTGGGCGGATATCAAAACCATCGCACTATATAATAACAAGCAATAATAAACGTAAGAAAATTAGACAAATATCTATCTAAAGGAATAATAAAAGTAAGAAAAGCATGGACATAACAAGAGGCTCGCCACGGTGGTGCCGGTGACGAGATCGGCGGGGGCGATCGACGGCGGCGAAGACGGGGACGGGACGTGACGGACCGCTAAACCTAGACAAATCTCGGAGAAAATAGAGCTTCGAGAGGAGAAAAGCTTAACTAGTGTGGTTCGGGCATTCCACCGAACACGTTGTGTGCATAGGAGGTGAGCTAGAGCACCACTAACCCCTCTCCCCCTCGGCCAGGAAAAAAAACAGAGCAGTGAGCTCTGCTCTTGAGTGAGGGGGTTTATATAGGCAACTCACTGGTCCCGGTTGGTGCTACAAACCGGGACTAAAGGGGTGCCTTTGGTCCCGGTTCATATCACCAACCGGGACCAATAGTGGTGGGCCAGGAGCAAGAGCCATTGGTCCCGGTTTTTAGCTCCAACCGGGACCAATAGGTCCAGACGAACCGGGACCAATGGCCCACGTGGCCCGGCCGGCCCCCTGGGCTAACGAACCGGGTCCAGTACCCCCATTGGTCCCGGTTCTAGATTGAACCGGGGCTAATGGGCTGGACCAATGCCCTGTTTTCTACTAGTGACACACACACACACACAGAAGATTTAAATAGATGCAATGAGCATGTAGGAATCAGAGACATTGGGAGACAAACAATATTTACTAGTAGAATGTCGGTGCATTGCTACGGGGTACAGTTGATATATGAATTAATGTTTGGATATCAAACGGACGCCCAACGGACTCCTCGAAATTCAACCGTTAGGACAGTCCAGGCTCCTCGAAATTCAGATCACGTGTGGGGAGAAATGTGGTTATGCGGACTATCCGCCATGTTATATCCAGGGGAGCCGAGCCCACTTCCCACCGGGGGCAATGTCGGTCGGCGAGCTCAGGACCGAGAAGGCCAGCACCTTTTCCATACTCTAATTGAGACGGGATGACTCCTACAGCAGCTCCGGTGGCCGATGGCTTCTGGCACGCACGCTCTCTGACTTTGCTTTAATGGACAAATTGGCTTTGCGTGCTTGCTCGGGTTGTTGAATTGCACGAGGGGACGCGACCCGGCTTATATACGGCAGAGCAATGTCGTGGTCATGGAGGAAGCTCTTGGCATGGTAGTTTGTTGCGCTGGACGAGTCTAGAAAATTCATGGACACGGCCGCGAGGGAGAACCAGCCAGCAAGCTCATGATGCATGCGGTGGCGTATTGGAAGTTGCAACCGCCTCACGGTTTCGCGGCCTCGCTCTATTTTCCCATGCTGCCTTTTCTGCCCGTTCATTGGGTTCCCACATGACCCTGGCATGACTTGTCCGCACGGTCCTTGTTAAAAAAATACTACTGTATTAGCGTTCCAAACGAAAACCATAACCAACCACACACAACTATATTATTTACATCACTTTCACTTCAAACTTTTTTCATGTTCAAAACCGGAGCCCAAAAACACGGTTGCTGTTTTTCATGTTTAAAACCCGAGCTAGAAAGCATGATTTTAAACATGGAATTTCTTTTTGAAGTTGGAAATGATTTAAAAACTGGATTTGTATGTGGTGAGCGGTTGTTTTTTTCAAATCGGTAATATTTGGTCGGAGAGTGTTCAGTTTAAACACTAAGTGCATCAAGTTTTTTGACGTAATGTTCTTGAATATTTACCACACTCTACAGCGGTACAACGAAGAAAACATGCCAAGATTCACCACTTTCGGAGCTTGTTTGCCTGGTATGTAGAACCGAAGAGTTTTTGTCCTTTTTATGACCGAAAAATCAATTACTTCTTTAAAAATAGCAAACAAACTCAAAAGGTTCTAAAATTTGAGGACGAGAATTCTAATGGTTTGTATTAAACATGGAAAAACTTTCAAGTGAAAATAATGTGGAAAAACTGAATTGTGGGTGGTGATTATTAGTGGTATTTAGTTCTGGCGGGGGCAGAGCCGTGCATGGCACAATCCTGCCCATGCAAGGGGCATCTCCGTTTCTCCCAAAAAAGATCTCAAAAACAGTAGCATTTTCCCCAAATCAAAATCGCGCGGTCACCCTCGTCTGCAACATGTTGCCACACCCCCAAACCCATCTTTGCCAGGGCGGACCCAGTGGCCGGCAGAGCTGATCTATCGTGTTCATCCAGCAAAGAGAGAGATAGAGATAGAGAGAGAGAGATGTGGACTAAGTGGCTGCATGTGTGGTTGGGTGGGCTGGTTATCATGTAGAAGGAGGTGGCTGCACTAATAGATAAATGGTCTAATGTGAAGCATATTAGTCCCGGTTTGGAACTGAACCGGCACTAATGCGACCATTAGTGCCGTTTCCAACGGTTAGGTGGGCGGAGATCATTAGTATTGGTTTGTGGTGAACCTTTAGTACCGGTTTGTGCCACGAACCGGTAAAAAATAGGCTGTGGCAAGCTATGGTCATGCTGGGGCCCCACCAGCACCATTAGTACCGGTTCATGTCACAAGCCGGTATTAGAGGTTTCTAGTTGATTAATTTTGTAGCGCTTTTTTAGTCCCACCTTGCTCCTCTAACAGAGTTTTTACCACCTTAAATATGTTACTTCTCAAACTATCACAATCACTTGGTCTTCATTGAACTCTATGTGTAGAATTTGTGGCCACAATATGAGTCTTGTCCGGTTTTGAAACCTGTGAGGACTCATAAATATGAGTCTTCTCCGGTTTTGAAACCGGTGAGGACTCATATTGATAATTCAGATTGTACACAAAAAGATCATTGATGATCAATTTGTTTTTGATGTATTTCTCAGGACAATCTCTTTCGAAGTATCAGGGTTTCGAACGTAAATACTCATCTGTTACACCGGGACTTCATTTTTTTAAACTAGTAACAACTGCGGACTTTTATTGCATTCAGTATGCACGATTCAAAGCCACGTCATCAAATTTCAACCCTTTCTGACATAATTTGCTATTTTTCATTCATTTACTGATTTGTTTAGAGAGCTAAATAACCGTGAAATTGAAAAGCACTACAAAATGAACTCTGAAAAGGTTAAAACTTGACATGGTATCATCATTTCACCCACGTAGCATGTGGAAAAAAGTAGAGAGGGTCACGACAAAAACTGGATGCACTTCGTGTACAAAATGGACAATCTCTATCGAAGTATCTGGTTTTCGGATGTAAAAACTCATCTGTTACACCGGCACCTCATTATTTTAAACTTGTTACAACTCCGGACTTTTTTGAAACTCTAAATAAAGCAAAAATATTCACAAAGAAACTCTAGATAAAGCAAAAAACTACTCAGAAAAAATAAAAGAAAATACCATATAAAAAACTTATTTGCGCGCTACCAAGTGGGCCTGCAAGGCCTTGTGCATGAATTTGCAGGCCCATAAGGCCCAGCAGGCTCACAGGGCAGCGTGACAAAGTTAGGCCCTGAATTCTGCTTTAGAGAGGAGCTCGAAGAAGCAGCCGCAGCTGGGTTTATAAACCAGTGCGGCTGCCCTTCGCTCGGTGAGGTGGGACTAAATTAGTGCACCGCGGGATGGGAGCGCGCGAACTTTAGTACCGGTTTGTGGCTCCAACCGATAATAAAGGCGGGGTCTTTAGTACCGGGTGGAGCCATGAACCGGTACTAAAGCCTTCCTTTCCCGTCGCTTCGCCTGGCCAAAATTGACCTTTAGTATCGGTTGGTGGCTCCAACCGGTACTAAATGCCACTCCTATATAAACAGCACTTGCGAAAATTTTAGTTTCTTCTCCCTCCTCTTGAGCTCGCCGCCACCCCGCAAGCCGTCCCCCGTGCCCGTCGCTGCCCCCGGCTTGTCCCGCGTCGTCGTCGTCGCCGTCCCCATCGTCGTCTTCCCCCAGCCCGTCCCAGCGCGCCGCACGTCTGCTCGCCGTCACCGTCGTCGATCGTCGCCACGCTGTGAGCCCCCAGCCGCCCCCGTACACACACACACACACACATTAAATAGATTTTAGTTTTTTTAGTTTTAGTTATACAAATGTTAGATAAATTTTAAAAATGTTACTTAGTTATATAGAATGTTATATGAAATTTTTGTTTTTATAGTTTTAGTGATAGAATGTAGTTTTTTTTAGTAAGAACTAGTTTATTTTTAGTAAGAACTAGTTCATTTTTATTTATAGTAAGTGCTTATTAGTTGAACTAGTTGAATTAATAGAACTAGTTGAATTAATAGAACAAGTTTATTCTTTTAGTTCAAGCAATTATTCCCGCATCGACGTCGACGATGCCTATCCCGCATCCTCGTCGTAGACTCAGAGGAGGAGGCCTACTTGATCAGAGGTGTCATGTTCGGGACTGGGCTACGCCGGGCTGGTACTGGGAGGTGCTTCCTTCCGGG
>LR738712.1:766170491-766201610 GCA_902687465.1 Secale cereale
AAAAAAAAAACATGCCTAAGCGAAGCACTCGGGAAAGTGCCGCCGTCTCCGTGGTGCGGATAAGCATGCGGACATGTCATTCCCGGACGTATGACCACTTCATAGGTGGTTTCAAGCGAGTCAACAGCACCGACCGCAAACAATGATTCGTGGATGGCAGGTATGATTTTCTTATTCGGTGCTTTAGTCCTGGTGGGGTGCCATATCTGGAGCTCGGTGATGTGTCTGGGGTGTTGCCCTGGTCTGATTCGTTCAACGAAAAAACTTCACTTTTGGTGAGCCACTTTGGAGGTCCTCAAAGCTGCATAAAAGCGATGGAGCCGCGTCGAGTTCGGGTGAGGAGGTGATCCGTCATTGTTCTCTTCGGTGCCTGCTATGGTGGTGCCGGAAGCAGATGATGGGCGTTGGTGTCAGGCTCAGAGATGTTTTGTTATCTTTTCAATTTTGTCATGTTGGTCCTTGCGTGTCTTGTACTTTAACCTTTATGATATGAATGAGACACATATTACCATCCAAAAAAACAAATTTGTCATTCTTTTTTTTTGCAAGATAAAGATTCGGTTATAAGACATGTAAACACCGACATTACAGTACTGAAAGGATAGGATAATCCTGCGCAAAAAAAGAACAGCGCCTCTCCCTCTCCTTCGGCATCACCGAAGCGACCACCAAGAGAGAGAAGACATATCACCTCTTCACCCGAGCCCGATGCGGCTCCATTGCTGATCTGCACCTTTACGGACCTCCAAAGTAGTTTGCCAAAAGCAAAACCATTGTCGTTCAAAGAATCAGACCGGGGCAACGTGTCCCCGAACACGCCATCGAACTCCAGATCTGACATCCCCGCACGACTACAACATTGGAGGAGAAAACCAGAACTGTCAGCCTCCAACCACACACCCAGCACATGATGCACCATCTTCCATCTGTCAACTGCGCAGGTCGCCGTCTGCGCGTACTTCTGAACGACAAAACCTCCCTGCTCCAGCATGATGTCGGAGGCAATGCCGCAACAATGGGGACAGAGCAGAAGGAGAGACACACCTGATGGATCCGCCACCGCCGCCTCGCCGACACCATCCATTAACCCTAACTTCGTCGATCTGAAGGATCAGCAAACACACGATGCCATCAACTCCGAGACGATGCAATGAAGGACACCGCTGGTGTGGAGTGGAGCTGAGGCAAATTTATTCATCCGGGTGCCGCACCCACCACCCCAACGACGCACCACGACATACAAAACCAAAATCTAACTACAGAGCGGAGGAACGGGTGCCCCCTCCCTCCCACCATTATAGCAGCAGACGAAGGGAGAGGGGACCAACGATCTTGCCGGTGAAGATTCGTGCTAGGCTGGTCACCTGCCTCGTCGCTGCTCCTGGCGGTTAGGTCAGGGGAAACGATCTAATATAGCAATGGTCGTTTAAAAAGTTTGTCATTCGCACCTTCCCTGTGAGCAGCCGTATACATTCCAGTGACCTAGTCCTGTACGACGTGTACTTGCTCCCTACTATACGGAAACCATGCCCCTCTCCGGTCAGTGGTCAACTAGCGGGTAGCACGCACGCGCGTGCTCCAAGTACCACCTGGAGAGCATCAGAGCACACACAAGGCTAGGGTGCGGCCCTATAAAATCACCACCCCGACGCTGAGGTCGGTCACCACAGGCAATCAAAGCCTGGAACTAGCAAGCAATCGAGTATTTAACTAAAAATTACCACAATTTATGGATCCATGCCAACAAACTATCACTTTACGAATTTGTGTCGAAAACTACAACTTTTTCCTAATTCTTTGCTAAAAACTACAAAGTATGATAAATGGTCGATTAAACCTGATTATGACAAGCTAGGCCCACCCGTCCGGGCTGAAATAGTCAACACCATTACTTTGACCGTCAACCTAAGGGGCCCACATGTCAGTTCCATCTCCTACAACTACTACCTCTGAAATTCCCCAACAAGCACAAGCATGGGCACAGGTGCGGCCATGGCTAGCCAGCATGACGGGCAGCTTGGCAGGCGGTGCGGCAACCAGCCAGCCAGCAGTGTGTAGGCTAGCTCGCGCGGCGGTGGCCATGGCCAGCTCAACCCCTAGGACACTAGATCTTCGCTGGCGAGCTCTTCTCCCTCCTCCATCACGGAAGGAGCTCCGCCCGCACGAGCCCGCCGCCCAGCCCTTTCCACGCCTCTTCTTCCTCCGCCGTCGCTTGCCGCGCTGGCCGAGCCGGCGAACTCGCTGTCGCTGCCCAACTGGGCCGCCCACGCCTCTTCTTCCTCCGCCGGCACTCGCCGCGCTAGCCGAGTCGGCAAATGCGCTTTCACTACCCACCTGGGCCATCCACGTCTCCAGTGTCGCTGAGTGGTACGTACTAGTACATGCTTCCTCTGCCGCAGCCTACTCCTGTGGAAGCTTCGAATTTCTGCTTCCTGCAATGATAGAACTGACATGTGGGCCCCACATGTTAACGGTGAAAGTTAACGGTGCTGACTTTTGTAGTCCAGATGGATGGGCCCAGTCTATCATAAGCGCGTTTAAAATGGACGTATCGATCGATTTACAGACATGGTAGTTTTTAGTTATAGATTAGCAAAAAATGGTAGTTTTCAGCACAAATTCGTAAAGTTATATTTCGTGGGAGTGCCTAGAACTCATCTAGATGAGACATAATTTAGTAACATTCAAATGGAAAACATAAACAGATACAAAGGAGTACCAACTCATGGCAGCACGCACGCATCTTATAGTATCACATCCAATGACTATAAAAGTGGATGAGACATAACTAGAACTCAGCTAGATGAGTTCTAGTAAAACAATATTTTAGGGGCATGGATCCACGAATTATGGTAGTTTTTGGTTAAATACTCCAAACAATCGCATCCGAGTTCCATCGACGAGCGCCGGCGGCGGTAGCAGTAGCAGGAGAGTGTTAGAATATAGTTTGGGTTTAAAGATAGAGATAAGGAGTAGATCGACTAGGTTTAAACCATGTATTTCTTATCTTGTAGTCCAAGTCTCTACCCCCTCGTGTATTCTATATATACCCCATACGAGGGTCAGATCAATACAACACATAATTCTAGGGTTTCATATTTTCCACATGGTATTAGAGCGGTTTGTCCAACGACGCCAATCATAGGACCTTCCACCACTTCCGCAGCTCGCCGCCTCCGGGGAGATTAATCTCTCCCCGGGGGCGCGGCACCCGATCGCTAAAGATTGGATCGGTTCTCTAGATTAGATCAATTCCTTAGATTAGATCAACTTCAGTTTTTGAAATTACAGTAGATTGATTTTTTTCTTAGCCACCAGATAAATCACGGGACCCTCAAGCCATCAAGCCAGCTTCTTTGCGCTCACCTACATGGCTGCAGCGGCGGTCTTCCGAACGAGCCGGCTTCTCCAACAAATCCTGGGCTCACGCGGCGGCGTGGTTCCTCCAAACGTGCTAGCCACCGGCGCACACTCGGCGACCTCCCGGGCAGTACGCGGCGCGTCCACGGCCGGCGTCTCCGAACGAGCCGGTAAACTGGAGATCCAGGGGCGCAACGCAAGTCCGCCTCCATCCGTGCGTACAAGCAGTGGCCGTGCGGAGTTTGGCCATGACGCAGCCAGAGGACGTGTGCCTCAAGAGATCTAGGTGACATGCACCCATGCGTGCATACCCTATGCACACGGCAACACCAGCTAGGTTCTTCAGGTTCTGTGTCATCTCTACACCACATGGACAAGGCGACCAACCCGACGCACCAGTGCCTATCACGGGAGGGTGTTGCACGCGGCATCGACACCTTAGCCGCACGTTGACACCGTCATCAAGCCGGCTTGCAGCGGGGGACATAGGGCCCGCACCCCGCAGGCCTTCGACTTCGAGGCACACGGAACGGACGAGATCCTCACCAAGCCGTTCCATCCACCTACTACGCGTCGGCTAGCCGTCCACTCTCGAGCCACCGATCTGCATCTTCAGCGAGTGATCTGCATCAGATATTCTTCATCGAGTCGAATCGGCTGTATGACGACACCAGGCTACGAGCCAACATACTTCAGCACGACGGGGCGTCAACAATTCATCGTCACGAGGGACGCCTCCAAGCAAGATATCATCGTCTACATATGCTGTTGCGACGCCATCGCCCACACTTCATTGCCAAGGTCCTCATCAACATGGTCTTCTTCATCATCATCGTCAACACACCGCCGCCACCTCGTCCACAAGATGGACAACTAGCGTCATCTGACAGATTTTTCTGCACGACGCGACCACGACGACGGCAATGACCGCGTCATGGCGACGGCATGGACCGTGTAATCCACGACAACACGACTGTATCGACACGGCGTCACTATAGTGACGACCCTACACAGCCACTCGGTTCTGGCAAAACCGATGTGTGCTCGATGGGCTTCCTTCGGTCTTGGCAAAACCGGCGGACTCATGGCCGACGGCACCCTCTGACATTCGCAAGGTGCATCGTCCACGTCTGCAGCCCCGTCATAGCGCATTTTTTTGCGCCTCCGGCTTTGTGCGGTTTCATTATCCACGACGATCACACCATCGACCACGACTACCTCGACCACGGCTACATCACCATGATCGGCTACCTCGACATCAACATACAGGGCTACGTCTACAACAACTCATCGGCAACAACTCCAGTCAACAGCGTCCGAGTCGTCACTAGCGTCCACGCCTCTCCCACTGTGACTGCGGGAGGGAACAAAGGAGAGGAGAGACAAGGAAGGCACCAGAAGGGGACGCAGTCACCGCCCCAGGTGTCGACCCATCAGAGATGGAGGTAATGACGGTAAAGCGGAGAAGACGACGCAAGCACGATACTTCAAATCCAGTCGCAATCGTCCATTTCACTCCCGCTACGACTGAGGGGGAATGTTAGAATATAGTTTGGGTTTAAAGATAGAGATAAGGAGTAGATCGACTAGGTTTAAACCATGTATTACTTAACTTGTACTCCAAGTCTTTACCCCCTCGTTATTCTATATATACCCCATACGAGGGTCAGATCAATACAACACATAATTCTAGGGTTTCATATTTTCCACAGAGAGTCCTAGTTACTGGAGACCAAACTTAACCGATCCATGGTGATGGACAGCTTCGTGACGGCGCTGGTCTTGTGCGAGGCGCCCCTCGACGGATATGGCACCTCCGTGTTGACCACCAGTGAGATGAAGCAGCTGGTCTCCAGCGGGTCAACGAAGCCTGCGACAAATAAGGTGGACACCCAGAAGGAGCAGGTGTTGTCCAGCAAGGTGACGACCCACCGTCGTGCTGGGTTCTAGCTCGCGATGGCGGCCTCCACTACTTCGACACGGTCGTCATGCATAATGCATTAAGCATGCTCTGCCACAGCTCTGGTTGATTTATTAGGACGAATGTGTGTGTGGTTGCATTCATTTCTTAATTTTCGTCTGTACAAGCGAGCACTATGATCAGCTACAACTTTGACACGCCCGTACAATGGCGACGATTTATGTTTGGATTACCTAACAATCACACCCTAATCCAAACATCCGACTTCTTACTTGATAGACACGCAGACGATCAACGGTTCATCTTGTCACATCGACTGCATCCGGTGACGCGGCTTACCGGACCACTACTTCTCCCTTCTTGCAACGATGGCCACCACTTCATCATTGTATTTTCTTTTTCATGCCGATTTGTAGACTAAAACCAACGATTACCTGGACTACCAGCCACGCTAGCACATCTTAACGTGCTACATGCAGACTAAGCGCATAGCCTCATGCAGGAACTCGACTTAACTGGTCCGCGTCCATCTTCACGTTGATCTTCATCTTCACATCGGTTGCTTGCACACGGGGAGATACATCTCTTCACCCGCCACATCTTTTTTCTTTGTCGTTGGTGACACAAATTGCCAAACGACACCTCCTGTTCAGCTGCTACACAACTCGCCATATACGTACAACTAATCTCTATCGTATATGAACTCGCCGAAACTCCGCGACAACGAACGGAACCGCAAGGCACACATTTCTTTTTCCGTCCGCTCTCGCTCGCAATTCTCCTCCGTCAGTGACGCATCTCAACTGCAGCAGAAGATGCACACACCTGAGCTCTTGGACGCACCTTACAAGAACTCTTGTGCACACCTTGACGACAGCTCGCAACTTTGTCATCTCTTTCTCACACCCCCGAACGACAATCCCGACGAGATCTTCTAGCACCGCACCTCGGCACTACCGCTCTCGTCAACCTTGCCGCCTTCTTGTCGCCGCTCCGCCGAACGACAACTGCCTGATTCTCCTTGTTGCCGCTCGAACGACAATAGCCTGCTCCTCCTCGTCGTTGCATCCCAGCGACTATATCGCCCGCTCCTCCTTGTCGCTACACCAGCGACAGTATCGCCCGCTCCTCCTTGTCGCTACACCAGCGACAGTATCACCCGCTCCTAAGCACTATATTACATGCATTTCTATTACACCAGCGACAGCGATATTTGTTACATGCATTTTACCAAGCACTATATACAACTTTTTTTGTTGGTTTACTATATTTTTTCTTTCAACTCTGTACATGTAGCGACATCCTGTTTTTGTTGTCCAAGTGTTGGAGTTGCATTGATTGATCAAAGTGAGTGTACGGCGGTGTCGACGCCGTGCGTGATTCCGTGCGTGCGCCCGCCGACTGTGTAGGGTCAGCTTGGTCTTATTGTGTTGTCGAGCTCTCCAACATCACTGACAGCTACAAACATTAAGGGTGAGATCTCCCGCCTTCTCTTCCTCCCATTGCTCTAGGCAAATGGTCATGAATCCACGGATGTTTAGATTTTTGGTAAATTATGCCTCGATGGCCATGTCCGACATTTGATTGAATACTGTAGTGTGATGTGTTTCATTCCACATTGTATCTTTCTCTTTATCTATATAATTACATTTCTTTTGCACATAAAGCTAGCCATGAGGTAATCAAGTTTTACCATGTGAAGAGAGGCAAGTAAGTCAAGCTCTCATGGAGATCTTGACTTTTACTAAGCTGTGTTGTTGTGGTAGACAACAAGATAGACATTTTACAAAGCAAAATAATTTGTCCTTCATTTGCTGTGTTGTTGTGCATGTTTAGTTCCTCTACATGAGCACTGGTACTAATTAGCTAGGCATTCATTATTTAGTTCACCATGTACCTTATGTTTGCCCTAAATGTGTACACACGACTAAGTGTGTTTTCTGTGGTGTCAAGATTAACTTGGAGGTGATTTCTTCTATTGTTAACTCATCCATGGTTGAGTTTGAAGAACACATAATTCTTTTACTGTAAATGGAGTGGACAACTACAATGCTACCTTTTTTTTCTATGTTCTACTAGAATTTCTCATTTTCTTACACATAGAGCCTGGTTGTGCGTGTTGGTATACTACATTTGGAACCTAGCTGTGTTGTTATACTTGTTTCTTTTTACACATAGAACTAGTATTTGTCATGTCACTGATGTTAAGTTATTCCACTCTTGATTCTTGGGGTATTGGACTAATCTACTAGTTTTGATATCTGGTTTGCGCGGATGTTGGTGATAATGTAAAGCATCGCCTTCTTTTTACTCGTATTGTAACTGAATTATGGTGGATGGATGGATGCTTTGGTTTGATGTTAGTATCTCGAGGAAGTGCATGATCTGAAGTCAGTTGTTTCATGGCAATTTGCATGTATAGGATTGGGTCTATTTTCAGTTTTAGTATTGGGAATATGGTTTTCTGGAATATATTTCTTGAATTGCAGAGCATTACCTGCCGGAGACCGCAAGTCGGCGACATATCCCCGTCACCGAGCCACAACAGTCCACCGAACCCTCCATAGTAGGCCCTCGCGCTCAGCAGCTTCCCCACCGTCGCCCATGGATGGCGAACAGGATTCTCTTGCTGTGCACTGGTATTCATTCTAGCTATGAAAAATCAACACGTAACATAAAACAATTAACAAATAAATTTATTCTCCACCAACCATTGGTCAATATACGATCCAAAATACAAGGAAGACTAATAAAACTAGACTGAGGTAGTAGGCTTTAAGGTTGCCAATTTAGTGAAAATATAACCGAGTTAGACAAATTATTATTGTTTACGCAAAGTATAATCAACATGGCTCTAAAAATTTATATGCCTGGCACACACAACTAGAGTGAAATAGTACATTCTCAAAAAGTAAGAATAAAGTTGTAAGCAAACCCAAACCAGTCCATAGAAGTACATAGGTATTCTACCATTGAAAATGTATGGTGATATAAAACAATGAACAAATAAGTAAAGTTATTCACCAACCTTCGCTCGTATGAGTAATAATTTTTTTTTTCTTTAAAGGAGGATGACCTCCGACCTCTGCATCAATCGATGTATGAGTAATAATGGTTTCTCTCTCTATATATATGCATGCCACATCTAGCAAGGTTAGTAATTAATCATTCACACCCATTGATATTTGCCCCCACAATTCATTTGGCATATTAACACATGAATAGATGTGAGCATGCACAAAGAGAAATTGACGAGAGAAGAACCAAAAAGACGCAATAAACAAGTAGGAATCAGAAACATTGGGAGAGAAGCAATATTTACCCGGTGACTTTATTGGCCCGCAATAAACGGCATGGTCTCTGAAAGAAGCACACCTCTGGCTAATTCCATACAATGACCTGCCCTAGTGATAGTTGGCACGAGTGGTTTTGGTGGCAATTGAGCTCGAGTCCTTTATGCAGCTCCACGTAGGTAGTTCCACTATCACTAAACTGGTGTTTTTCTTGTGGTCCGGTCACTATAGCTATGCCGTCTTACCTAATTTAGTTAATTGCACGAGGCACTGTTCTGGCACCAAAGTATCTGCGAGTTTGCCACTGAGTACATGTTTTGTTACCCCAAATATGAACGTGACACATTACCCAAAAGAATTTGGTGCGAGTCTGGAGTGGGGATATCTAGCGAGTTGCAGTTCATACACAGGTGTCCACCTATTTTTGATGGGCGGCTCCAATTCTTGATTTCCCTACGGACCTACCACGTTGAACCTTAACTACCTTTCCATGATTACGGTACTTTGCGATTCGGACAACAAAAGCTTATCCACATTATCAAGGCAAAGTGTGTCTCTCACGGAAAAAAGAACAATCAGGTAATTTTATACACGGGTAGTACTAATATAAGATGTGGCTTCGGTTAATAGAACAAGTCAGCAACGAATTTAGGAATGATCACATCAATCGCACGGCCATCATACGAAGAACGAATTAGTAGTCACACGCCCTGCTGGACCACGAGCAGCTCGTGATATACCGATCAATGGTACACGATGGTCTCGAAGCAGTCCACCCCGTCAAACTCCGGCGCAAACCGCAGCCGCCGATTTCCCCTTGCATGGCTGCTGCTCTACGTCCTCACGCAGACCGCCCTGCTTCCCCTGTTTCGATGCTCCAGCCCGGTCGTCCTCCTGCAGCTTCCTTCCCCGCTAAGAGAGCCGAGCCCAGCTGCCGCCGTTCCTAGCGCCGGGGCCAATGTTGGCCGGCGAGGTGCTCAGGATAGAGAAGGCCAGCACCTTGTCAAAGGTCGATTGGAGACAGGGATAATTGCTGCAGCAGCTTTCTTGCACGCACGCTCTATGACTTTGCTTCAATCAATCAATTGGCTTTGCTTGGTTTCTTTCTTGCTCGGGTTGCTGAAGGGCACGTGACCGGGCTTATAAACAGAGGAGCATGGTCAATGGAGGAAGATTCGGGCATGGCGGTTTCTTGCGCTGGAAGAGTCCAGAATATTCGTGGACGCGGCTGCTAGGGGGAAGGAGCGAGGGACCTCGTGATACATGTGGTGGCGGTTGCAACCGTCTGGCTGTTTGGCGAGAGCTTATCATCTTGTTCTCCTGCTGCTGGTCTCACGCAGCCATGGCACGACGTGTCGGCCGGTGGCGTGCTGAGGGACCGGGCTGACTATGAACTACTCCTTCCATCTCAAATAATTAACTCAATTTTTTATTAACTTTATACTAAAGTTAGTACAAAATTGAGTCATTTATTTTAGGACGGAAGATGTATATATACGTGTTATTTTGTCAAATGATACATGCCACGTGTGTGGTACTTATCAATCTAATCCTAATGTCTCTACAGCCGTTAAATCTTTTAGCATAGATATTAACGCGATTTTGGTGCCATATCACGTTTGCCCAGTCGGTCGGTGTTTCATTGTGACCAAACGAACGCCTTTTCTTCACCTCGCACTCTTCCTATCTCTCAGTGTGCTACATTTCCTCGCCACAAGTGAATAGCATAAAACCAATAATTCCATTTATGCTTCCAAAAAAACTATCAAATTTTTATTTGTGACTAATAACTACCAGAACCGGCATCGGCTATTACAAAAAACCCAAATCGTCGAGTGTTTTGCAATTGATCGCGATTATGACAGGCCGGGCCCGCACCTAAACAGACCATATATTTGACCATTTAGTTTGGCTGTTACCTAACATGTGGGGCCCACACGTCAGTGTCTCTTCCTCATATTCTTCTCCTTCTCTCTGGCTTCCTTCCTCTCCTCCCTCCATGAAGCTGCGCCTGTGCCAACAAAAGTCGAGCCATGGCCATCGGACACACTATTGCCCATGCCGCCTCCTTCTTCGCGCGGCCATTGTCGCTGGCCACGTTGCTTCCCAAGACGTCGCCCTGTCCCACGTCTGCCGCCTCCCTCGGGCAGACATGGCCGCCGACCCTCACTGCTGCCCACACTGCCCCCTTCCGCGCCTCCCCACCGAGGTCGTCCACACCGCCACCACCTCGAGCGTTCGCCACCATTGACCAACGCATCGAGCTGCACCACCGCGGGCCATGCTGCTTCACGCAACCTACCACCGCCGAGCCACCGGTGCCTAGAGCTGTTCCACCGCCGGCCAAGCCGATGTCAGATTATCCTATTGGACCCGATTGCTTTTTATAACAAAACTTATAGGAACCCGATTGCCTTTTTAAAATTTATAGGAATCCGGTTGCTTTTAAAAAAACTTTATAGGGGTTATTCTGGAAAAGAATGAGGCCATATGTTATGATATTTTTTATTAGAGTGTAAAAGACACCGACATGTCGGTCCCACATGTCAGTTAACGGTCAAACAAATGGTTAAATAGACTGTTTGTTTAGGTGTGGGTCCGACCTATAATAAACCGGTTTAATTTCTTTTGGATTTTTTTTTGAAACAGACGATGCCGATTCTAGTAGTTATTAGTCACAAACAAATTTTTGGTACAAGGACATAAACTCATATTATAGGTACCAATGTAAAATTTAATGGCTGCTTTGTAAGCCAAATTTTCTTTTCGTTAACATGAATCATTAATACGTCCGCATGCATGTAAGAAAGGAATGAGAAGAAAGTACTCCCTCCGTTCTCAAATATTTGCCTTTCTAGATATTTCAAATGGTTACAACATACGGATGTATGTAGACATATTTTAAAGTGTAGATTCACTCATTTTGCTTCGTATGTAGTCACTTATTGAAATCTCAAGAAAGACAAATATTTATGAACGGAGGGAGTAGTAGAGTGTCATTATGACTACATGCATGCAAGTATTAAACAAGTTGATAGTACGAGAAAACATCATTAATTTTTACCTCAATTACTATTAGTGGCCTTATATAGATACAAAATATACTTTTAATTATAACCTTACATAAGAGAATGGAGGGAGTAGTTTTTTTAACTTCAGTCCCTTGCCGCCCCTCGCTCTCTCTGCCCGCTACCATTTTCCCGTTGCGGCGCCGCCGAACCAAATCCGATCCTCCGCACTGCCCCACCGTGACACACCACTGCACCTCCTGACGTCCCGACGAGACCCCACACCACCCTCCGGGCGTTGCACCGCACCCCCCACGTGATGATGCGGCCCAATCCACTGTGTGGACGCAGCCACACCCCACTCTGCGTTTAGCAGAACATGGGCGGCGAGGCAGATGACCTATGCGGGAGTGGTGGTGGGCGCGGCGCAGTAGCCCTTGCCGGCTGTGCGGCTCGCGGCCAAGTCAGCGGGAAGTGAAGGCCGCGTGAGTCGCGGCCGAGGCAGCGGGAAGTGAAGGCCGCGTGAGTCACGGCGGTCAGCCACGCGGAGGCCATGCGGCTCGCAGCCGAGGGCGCCCTTCACCGTCACCTACTAGCGCGGTTGACGCCGGTGAGGCGGAGGGGCTGAGCAGCGGCCACACCCGAAGTGGCTGAGTGGTGATTGACGACGCGGAGGCCGTGCTGCTCGCGGCAGGGGGCACACCCTTCACTGTCACATACTACTCACGACATGGCGCCCAGGAGTTGTGGTGGGCGAGGCGGACCGGCTGAGTGACGGTCACGGCAGAGGTGGCCAAGCGATGGTCGATGACGACGGAGGCGGTGCGGGGAGTTCGTCCTGCCCAAACAGGATGTGGAGGATGCACTGGTCATCGCCTGGAAGCCCAGTGTGCAGGCGCGCGTGATGTTCAGTGACGTCGTCACGTCCATCCACCCCTCCATGGCTCCATCTGGCGCATGCTTAGAGGTACACCATGTCAACATGCATCCATATATGGAGCCAATTCATCTCATTTTCGTGGCCATAGTTGTTGAAGCGGCAGTTGTCTGGTCGATCGATCCAGTTCATATATTGCTTTCATTCAGTAACTGCAAATGTTGTTGCTTCCACTCAGTTTAAGTTCTAGAGAGTGGGAAGCTTTTTCTTGACATACATGCTTGCTGCTAATTCATGCATAATTAAGACCCCAAATCTGATTGATCGATCAAATACATCTTTGTTTAATTCAGTATTTGCCATGTTCGGTTAACTGTCATAGCTGCTAGCGAGTGATCGATCAGGTCTATCTCTGTATGTTTGGTTCATTATTGCCATGTTCAGTTAACGGAGGAGCTAGCAGTGTTGATCAACTCCATTTTCTGCTTGTTTTGTTCAGTACTTCAGTACACTAGATGATGATGAGTTATTATTATATGACTATGGCTGATGAGTTGTTATATCATTGGGTGGAAGAAACACGGATTAGATTAAAGCGGATGGATCTAAGTGAGCAAGTTAAATTAATGAGACGATATGATGTTGGGGCTCAACACTTGTGTGCCGACCCAACATCACGTGGTCCCACTAATTCAACTTCCTCACTGGATCCATCTACTTTAATCTAATCCGTGGTTCTTTATCGAGTTCCAACATCATATCGGCCCACTAATTCAACTTCCTCACTTGGATACATTCACTTTAATCTAATATGCATTTCTTCCACCGCATCTTCATTGCTACCGTCTAAATATTGTATAACGATATATAAATATAGTATAAAGAAATGAAATACGGATTAATAGTAGTGGCGTGGCAAAAACTGATGCTACTGCTTTTTAACAGTAGCAGTAGCGTTGGTCCAATCCCGCACTACTGCTCACAATTAGCTTTGGTGCCGTAGAAGTAGCGCGGGGCCGCACTACTACTAGCCCTTAACCTTGCGCTACTACTAGGATTTTTCCTAGTTGCGATTAGTACTTTTTTAATGAGATGAGGTAAAGCTTTTGCCTTCGTTTAAAAAAAAATCTTGTAGTCATAATTCTGATAGGAAAAAGAAGATTTTTTGGTTAATTGTGCGAATGTGCCGATGAATACATGTTACCCCAACTATGAACGTGAAGCATTAGTCAAGGAGATGAGCCTTAACTACCCTGCCACAATAATATCACATATATAACCACAATTACAAAATTTTGGTCCACAAACGGCTGCGAACTGAATACTCAAACGCATACGAGCTCATGCAACATCCTATGTAGCTAACCACATGTCATCGGATTACCAAAAATTGGCATACCCTACTAACTACGAACGAGAATGGTGACCGGAGAAGTTCATTCTCTGCCGTGAATTTGAAAATATTTTAGTTTTAATACCACAGTATCCGCTGATAGCCAAATAGCTTGTAGTAATTAAATACAAAAACTATATTATTCTCAAAATATTTTAAAATACTTTGTTATCAAACAGGGCCATTTTGATGTAGAGATAACTGAGTAAGATGAGTTTTTATAGTTTATTCAAGTATAACAAATAATATTTATGGTACTAAAAAAATATATGCCTGGGGCACACAATAACGAAAAACACAGTGTGTGAGCTGACTCAAAAGATTCAAATAGTACCTTTGCAAAAAAAAAAATCAAGTTGCAAGCAAACCAAAACCAGTTGGTAGCAGTGCACATGTATCCTACCATTGAAAATTATGGTATGAAATAAAACAATGAACAAATAAGTAAATTCAGCACCAACCTTCGCTTGTATGAGCAATAATGTTTTCTCTATATATGCAAGCCTGCATCTGCATGAGCACATATCCATACACATTGAAATTTTCTCCGCCATTGATTTGACATGTTAAGATATGAATAGGTGCGAGCAAGAATAAAGAGAAAATGGCGAGTGAAAAGCCAAAAAGACGCAATAAACATGTAGGAATCAGAGACAACAGGAGAAGCAATATATTTATCCAACGAGTTTATTGGCCGGCAATAAACAACGTGGTCTCCAAGAGCCTCGCAAGTTGGGCTAATTCTATAAAATGACCTCGAGTGGTTTTGGTGGGCCTTTGAGCTCGTGATCAACAAGCATGCTTTCTTTTAGTCTCTTCACTCTGGCCTGATTTACCCCATTCAGTTACTGGAGCCAGACTCTTTTGGCACCAATTTTCTCCTTGTAAGTGGTTCAAGTCATAATACGTAGAGGAAAAAGAAAATGATATGTTAATTGTGCAAATTTGCCACTGAGTACATGTTACCTCTAATATGAAAGTGACCTATTAGCCAAAAGAGTTTAGTGCGAGTTTGGAGTTTGGATATCTAGCGAGGGGCAGTTCACACACAAGTGTCCACCTCTTCTTGATGGGGGCCTCCAATTCATGATTAGATTGTTGAACATCTCTACGGCCCTACCACGTTGAATCTTAACAACCCTACCACAATAATGTACATAGAGCATCTACAGCCCGGGTTTCACACCCGGCTCAAATGCCCGGGCGGGCTAACCGGCCTGTGACTGGTCACAAAAAACCGTCCCACTCGGGCGCTCCAAACCATCCTCAAACACCCAGGTTGTTCGGCGCCGCTGATATCCAGCCCAAATATAAAGCAGATATGAGTCGTCCCGAGCGCGTCCGCCAAGTCAGCCCGGCCCACCCCGACCCCACATATATCCCATCGATGAAATCTAGACCTCAGTCCAGTCCACGGTTTCTGCTGATAGCCAAACATCTCCTAGTAATTAAGTACAAAAACTATATTTTCTCAAAATTCTTTGTATCGAACGGGCCATTTTTTATGTAAAGACAGACAAGTAAGATGATTTTTTTATAGTTTATGCAAAGTATAACGAATAATATTCATGGCGCTAAAAAAATGCCTAGCGCACACAATAACGGAAAAACACAACGTGTGAGCTGAGTCAAAAGATTCAAGTAGTACATTCGCAACAAAACAAAATCAAGTTGCAAGCAAACCAAAACCAGTCAGTAGCAGTGCACAGGTATTCTAGCTACTCTACCAATGAAAATCGTAGTATGAAATAAAACAATGAACAAATAATTAAATTCTGCACCAACCTTCGCTTGTATGAGCAATAATATTTTCTCTATATATGTGAGCCTGGATCTGATGGGCACATATCCATAGACATTGAAATTTTCTCCAACATTCAATTGACATGTTAAGACATGAATAGGTGCGAGCGAGCACAAAGAGAATGGCGAGAGAAGAACCAAAACGACACAACGAACAAGTAGGAATCAGAAACATTGGGAGAAGCAATATTTACCCAGTGAGCCTATTAGCCCACAATAAACAACATGGTATCCAAGAGCCTCACAAGTGGGGCTACTTCTACAAAATGACCTGGCCTGGTGATAGCGGCCACGAGTGGTTTTGGTTGCCATCAAGCTCCAGACCTGTTGGTTCCACTACCAACAAACTTTGTGTTCTTTTTTGGGGTCCGTTCACTGCCTGTTATCCCCATTCAGTTACGTGAGAAAAACATTATTTTGGCACCAGTTTTCTCCCTGTAAGTAGTTCAAGTCATAATACTGAGAGGAAAAAAAAGATGCTCGGTTAATGGTGAGAGATTGCCATCGAGGACATGTTACCCTAACTATGAACGTGACATTAGCCAAAGAATTGCGAGTTTGAAGTTCGAATATCTAGCGAGTTGCAGTGCACACACACGTGTTCACCTCTTTTTGGATTGGGCAGCTCCAATTCTGGATTAGCTTGTCTGAGCATCCCTACTTAACTACTGTGCCACAATAATGTCATTAGCTATACAGACAACAAAAGCATATCCAGATGATCAAGGCGAAATGGGTCTCTTGCCCCCATATGAACACGAAAAAATCATAAAAGAGAAGAACTTGGTTAAATTTATATACAATAGTACAAGTTTTGGCTTCAGTTAGAAGCACGAAAAACGCACGGGAGGGGTGAGGGGTTTTCGGTGGGACAGGGCGGTCAGAAACGATCTTGAGATTGATCCGGACTCCCGCAAACCTCCGCCACTTTTGTCTTTGGTTTACGGGAGTAATCGTGACCGGACCGCTCTGCAGACTGATACAGTCCCGAGCTGGATGGATTCCGTGGTCCGGACTGTTGTAGGAGGTTTACGAATCGGCGTTGAAGATGCCCTTATATACGTCCAGGCATGGAAGCTTTGGGCATGGCTATTTCTTGCGCTGGACGAGTTCAAAATATTCGTCGACGCGGCTGCATAGGGAGGAGTGAGCGAGCTCTTGACGAACCGTCTCTAGGTTTCGCGTGTGTTTATCTAGTATTTCTGTCCCATAATATAAGAACGTTTTTGACACTACACTAGTGTACGTGGTTTATTTCCTGCCCCTTAAGTGACGTGGCTGATTACGTACTACTAGGTGCTTAGCGATCAGGCTGACCTGATACTTCATGTGGCCTGGTCAGCTTGACAGTTTCTATTCCTAAATAGCTATAATTCATGAAAATTCCTATATGACACTCGTTGTATGGAAATGTTGACCCCAAGCATAAGGATCAAGCAAACTGGGCTGGCCCATTTAGCAGGTCTGTTCGTTCGGTGTTGGAACCTTCTAGAAGGTTCCTATTTAAAATTTTACTGGAATTGAAAACCTTCTAGAATATTCTCGGAGCTTTTTTCTTGTTTTTTGTTTCTTCTTCTTTTATTTTCCTTTTCTGTTTTTTGCTTTTTCCTTCAGTGTTTTCCCCGTTTCTTTTTCATTTCCCCCTTTTTGTTGTTTCTGGTTTTCACTTTCCAAAAAAGTATAAGTTTATAAAAATCGATTTTTCGAACGTTTTGATTGCTTGCAATGCTTTATCACGGAATGACATTCGTGTAAGCTATGGTAAAAAAAAGGATGGTGTCAAATGCTTTCGAAAATACTAATATTTTTGGAGTTGCAACTTTTTTATCATGCCTTCCATGAATGTCATTCGCTGAGGATCCTTTGCGGGCAATCTATTTTTTTAAGTTTTATAAAAAAAACAGAATTCCTTGATTTTTTTATTTTTTACTGTTCAATCGAGCTCATGCAAGCTCAAGCTCAGATAAACACTCTCGATAAGGTTAGCTACTAGATTAATACTTTTTCTAAGCATATCTCTTACTTTATATTTCTATTTATTGTATTTGGCTAGCAGTAGGCACATAAATAGGGAAGGAGGGAGTACTCCCATGAACCTCCACTTGCCTGAGTAATGCTCTTATATATACGTCTAAACTCACGTCAACATATAACAAGTCCAACGGTGCATCTACACTTTGATATTTAATTTTCTGTTCGACATGTGAGTGCAAGTAAGGTCCTCTTTGATTCGCATGATTGTAAAAATATGGGAATAGAAAAAATATAGGATTGGAATGTCATGCTCATTTCAATCCTATAGGATTTTAGGTTGTTTGATTGCATCATAGGAAAAACAAAGGATTCTTTTAAAGAGGTTCGAGTGAATGCTAGAAATCCTATGGGAAGTAGTACAAAAAATTCCTTAGGAAGAATTCTTGTAGGATTCAATCCTATGGATCAAACAACCAACATAGAAAAAATTCCTAAGGATTCTAATCCTCCAAAATTCCTATGCAAATCCTTTGAATCAAAGGAGCCCTAAGTTGTGCACCGGGAAACAGAGGAAACGAGTGAACAAACATAAGGCGGACAAACAATTGGGAATAAGAAGCATCGGGAGCAAACCATTTCGACTCAATGAAACATGTAGTCTCTATTGTTTTCATCACCTCAATAAAATCCAAGTAGGCTGGGCAAGGATGTGGGGTGGGAGAAACGCATCCACTTGTTTTGCGGCTGGGCGCACAATGTTCCGGATTAGTTTTTTCTGAACATCTCTATCACAACGAACCTAGAAAATCTTTACAGATCGATCTGGGTGTAGTGTAATCACGGGGATCTGGGTATACTGTAACCACGGCAAAACAAGCACAGGAGATGAGGGCGGCCGCTGTTGAGCCAGCGCGCAAAACCAAACATCAACGTGCGAACGGTCGTCGTTTTCTTAAACAGAGCATCATCTCGACAGGCTTTGAGCGTGAGCGTGAGGTTCAGAGAGGGCGTCGATTCTCTGAACAAATGAACAAACTAGTATGAGTCGGGCCATCTTGACTAAACATCTCTACTCCGTCATGACGTCAGGCCTTAAAAACCAAAGCTTGTCCGAATAATCGCGGCGAAATGGGTTTCTTTGTACCATATAGAGTAGAGTATGAAAGAAGTTGGTTTACAGGCAACTCTCTATTCTGTAGAACATCGTACGGTGATCGAGCGAAGAAAGAATTAGTAGTCACACACGCGGTGGGAAGAGGAGCAGCTCGTGATTCGCCGATCAATGGCACACTATGGTCTCGAAGCAGTCGATCCCATCGAACTCCGGCGCGAACCGCAGCCGCGGCGGCCATTGCGATGTCACGTTGCCCAGCTGCTGCTCTGTTTCCGCCGGCAGACCGCCCTGCTTCCCCTGTTTTGCTGCTCCAGCCCGGTCGTCCTCCTGTAGCCTCCTTTGTCGCCAGGAGAGCCGAGCCGAGCTGCCGCAGCTGCCGTGGCCGATGTTGGCCGGCGAGGCGCTCAGGATGGAGAAGGCCAGCACCTTGTCCAGTAACTTTAATATTATTCGTCGGCGGGAAGAAAAAAATAATGATAATTTTGACGGCAGATGGTCGTTTATGTTTAATACAATTATTGAGAGCCTGGACCTTCGCGAGATTGAGCTCTCTGGCAGGAAATTCACTTGGGCCATTATGCTGCCAATCCCGACTTATGAGAAGTTAGACCGGGTTCTGGCGAGTGTTGAATGGGAACAAAAGTTCCCACTCGTGACAGTTCAAGCGCTCTCTCGTGGAATTTCGGATCACACCCCTTTATTAGTGGATTCGGGGGAGGCGACACACGTAGGGAATAAACGTCCTTTCTCTTTTGAAACAGCGTGGTTTGAACGAGAAGGGTTTTTAGACCTGATTGCAAGAGAATGGGCGAAAGATGTAGGAGGGAGATCTAATATTGATCGATGGCAAAAGAAAGTTAGACTATTGAGACAATTCCTCAGGGGGTGGGCTAAGCACCTTGGGGGGATATATAAGGCTGAAAAGGAAAGACTCCTTTCACTAATCCAATCCCTCGACATTCAAGCGGAGAACGCCATCTTAGACGCCAGTGAGTTGGAAACTAAAATGGCAGCCGAGTCAAGACTAAAAGAATTGTTACGAGAGGAGGAATTGAAGTGGGCGTTGCGGGCTAAAGTGCGTAAAATCGTCCAAGGGGATGATAACACACAATTCTTTCACATGATTGCGAATGGCAAACATCAAAAGAAGAAAAAATTTCAACTTGAGCAGGATGAAGGTACCATTATGGGTCAAGAGAGCCTAAAGACTTATATCACAATTACTATAAACAGTTGTTCTGGCCTCCTGAGGATAGCTATGTTTCTTTGGATGAATCGAGGGTACAAGACGTGCCTCAGCTTGTAGAAGAGGAGAATAAGATCTTGACTGCCCCTTTCACGGAAAAAGAGGTGTTTGAAGCCATATCTCAAATGAAAAACAATAAAGCTCCAGGCCCCGATGGTTTCCCGGCGGAGTTTTATAAAAAGTGCTGGCATATTATCAAAGGAGACTTGCTACCGATATTCCAAGACTTTTTCTTGGGACATCTGGAGGTGTTTCACTTGAATTTTGGTACCATCACACTACTTCCTAAGGAAACAGAGGTTGTTAGAATTGAGCAATTCAGGCCGATCTGTCTTCTTAATGTAAGCTTTAATTTTTTTACCAAAGTCGGGACTAATAGGCTTACACAAATTGCACATTCAGTGGTGCATCCTTCTCAAACTGCGTTCATGCCAGACAGAAACATCCTAGAAGGGGTGGTGGTACTGCATGCGGGAATCAGACTACCCACCGCCAGCTGCTGAAACATACAGCTGGTCCATGAACTGATGGCTCATGGTGGTGATTGGAAGTGTGAAATTTTTAAAAACCACTGCAATGTCGAGAATATTTTTTTTGAAACATTTCTTCAAAATTGTGAGTAATTTTGAAATAAGAAATATTTTCTGAAACACAATTATCCGAAAATGTGAACAGTTTTGGTAGTTCCAAACTTTTTTGATGAAGATGAACTGTTTTTGCAATACTGAACGGTTTTTCAAAATGCACACATCTATTGAAAAAAAATCTTACAAAAATAATTAGTTTTTTTAAAATCACATTTTTTTAACTCTGAAAGAAATTTGCAAAAATACAAACAATTTGTGTATTCGTAAACAATTTTTTAAAACTGGAATATGTTTTGCAAATTTTCAAAATATAATTTTTTTTTGGAAAATTCTGTATTTATGATTTTTTGGATATTTTCTGAATTCTATGATTAAAAAAATAAATGGGAAAAGAATAAAAAATAAAAACTGATAGAAAACAAAACCTGAAAATCCAGCAAAAAAACAACAGGAAAAATACCACCAAAGAAAGGAACCAGAAAAAGACCTACTGCACTAGAATGTTTCTAAAACCGGATTAGTATAAACTGCTAAATGGGATGGTCGTTGCCTTCTGTGTAAATGGCCCGCCTATTCGACACAAAATGCGTGAAATAGAGACTTTGTGCAACCAATGCTTAGAATGTGGTTATCTATCAGTCTCTAGTATGACATGTGTTTTATGTCCTAGACCCAAGGTCGGCGTATGGACTCGGGATGGTGACCGGCATGCTTTGGGCCGACCAAACGCTAGTCCAAAACTCGATAGTTGTAAAGGTCGGTTTCGGCCTTGGATTCTTAACACAATGTTGTATACCCAAAATATAAATTCTAACTGGTCGAGAAGGAACCGGTTTTTTCCACTTGGAAACTATCTTAAAACATCTCTCGGTATGAATCGATTCAAAGTTGTTGATTTTAAGTTGTTGAACTCAAACGTCGACGAAGAGTAACCGGACAGGCCTGGCATTCTCACGATGCAGCCAAAGACTGCAGGTTGAGGCATCAACTTTAATTCTAGCTATCCCATTAGGGCATCTCCAGCCGTTGGCCCCCAGGAGGGGCTAAAAATCGCCCCCTGGGGACGCACCGGCGCTAAACCGCGCACTGGGGGCGTGATGCCCCCCAGTCGCGGCCCCCCACGGTTTTTTTAAATGTTCAAATTCGGCGCAAACACGACTCAAGTTTAACGCAAACACGGGCGAGTTCGTTCAAATTTAAACATATTTAAAAAAAAAACTACCGCGGGCTACCGCCGCCTTCTCCCTCGCCGCCCGCCTCGCCGCCCGCCCACGCGGTTCTACATGCCAAGGAGGCTGTAGAACCGCGTGTAGTCACCGCCGTCGTCGTCGTCGTCGTCGCCGCCCCGCCCGCTTATGCCTCCGCCGTCCCTGCTGCATCCCTCCCCCGGTTGGCGCGGCGGGTTGGACGGTCCGGGGGCGTCGTCGTCGTCGCTGTCGAGGACGACGACACCGTCCTTGTCCTCGTGCCCACGTTTGCGGGCGGCGATCTCCTCCAGGGCTCGGCACTGCCAGACCATCTCCTCGCGCAGGTAGTCATCACGTGACCACCTCATGTCGTCCTCATCGGAGAATCCGCGCCGGGCTATCTCCTCGTACTCCGGGGGGAGGCCAGGCTCCGCCTTGGGCTCGATGAGGGCGCCGGAGCTGCGGGTACGCGCGCTGACAGGCGTGTCCTGGGGCTCCGGCTTGACGGTGCGGAGGTGGAGGCAGGGAGAGCCGCCGGACGAGGAGGAGGACACCCCGGTCTCCATGCGCCTCGGCGTCCAGGAGCTCCCCTGGCGGCGTGAGAAGGACGGGGGAGCGGGGTACTCGAGGCGCGGCGTGTTGCCGACCTCGATGTACTTGAGGACGGACTCCAACCTGCGCCCTGGCATGCCCCACCACCGGCGCCGGCCGTCGGCGTTGAACCTGCCGGAGGGCACGACGCCATTGGTGGCCTCGAGCTGCTCGTCGTGCCGGGGGCGGAAGTACGGCTTCCAGATTGTGCTGTCGGGGGCGTACCGGGGCCCCTCCCTCGCCGCACGCGGCAGGGATGAGCGGATGCATGCGATCTCCGCACGCCGAGCCGCGCCGATGGGCACCGGGGGCACTGGCACGCCGCCGGCGCTGATCCTCCACGCCCCGGGCACCCGCATGTCCGGCGGGACCAGGTACTCGGCCTCGAAAAGGAGGCGAGCCTCGTCCTCGTGGAGATGACGGCGCCCAAATACGTTCGCTGCCGTGTCGTCGCCTGGGAAACGCTCGGCCATGCTTTCTCAGCTCGTGACGGCAAGAGGAGGGAAGGGGGGGAAATGAGTGCGTCGTCGGAGGATGATCGGGGCGAGTCTCTCCGGCGCTCTTTGGTCGGGTTTTATAGGCGGAGAAGCCGCGTGGGCGCGTTACACGTGGCGTGATTGCGTGGCAGCCGAGGGGCGCGTCGCCCAGCCTTCACTGTGCCGCCCGTGAGGCATCAATGGAGGCTGACCGGCGCGGCAGCGCGCGGCAGCTTTGGCATTGATTCATCGCGGGAAACGAGGTGATGAGGACGACGAAGGGGTGAGAAGAGAGTAGAGCCGCTGATGCAGTGCGCCCGCGGCTCTTCGCGCCAAAAACGATTCGCCCGACGCCCCCGAGCGATCCCCACCGCGCCGGGTTCGGGTTGGGTCCGCCGGCGCCAATTTCGGCCTGAGCCGGCGAAAACTGGGCTCTTGGGGGGCACGAATGGGCCGATTTTTTCGCGCCGGCGGACGAAAAAACGCCTGGGGGGCCTTCTTGGGGGCGGGGCTGGAGATGCTCTTAGCACTAGAAGGTTCGCACACTACATTCGCACAATCTTCAGCACCTTGTTCGTCATCCACCTAATTACCAAGATCCCAAAGCAGGGAGGAAATGTTGACGCTTGGGCACAAGAATTTAGAGAGATACTTGATCGTAGTTGAGGAGCTACGGAGCGCTACTGTGCATGCGCAAAATGCAGCTGGCAGAGGCCATATCACGAAGGATTGGGTTGGGGCCTCTACAGGCATCGACATTCCATGAACTCTTGGACACGTGGGTCGTGTGACCTATGGAGAACTTACAAGATGGGATGGCTAAATACTCAGTGCTGCTAATGTTTTGATGCCTCCAATTCCCGTTTGCACAGGTTATTTTTCTCACTTTCCCTTTTGTTCATGTGTGGTCACTGCGTGTGTGAATGAAACTGGGCCTCCTATCTAGTTTGTCGAAGTTGAGGCAGTATATGTATAGGGAGAGGTGGGAGCCTCGGAGGTCATCATTCACGCAAGTGTAACATGTTGATAGAATATTCATTGTGTATCCATGATATAAATGACCATGGGTATTGGGTTGGTATACGTATGAAGAAAAATTGAATCGCATCAATGACCAAAATACCATAGGATACTTGGTGTTAGTAGGTCCGTAAGTAGGGCGAATGAAACGACATGGAGAAACCAGGCCCATGCTGATATGGCCGAGCTATCATGGCGACATGCAACTGTGCAGCCATGGCTCCTTCTCAGTGCCAAGCTACAACCCATTAGCTCAATAACTCAGTGCAGCCATGGTGACCACCGAGCAGCAGCTCCAGTGCACCGCCCTCCCCGATCCATGCAAGGACGGACACGTAGCTGTGAAAGCCTAGTGCGCTACCGAACAAAATCGCGACGCCCGACGATCATCATTGCGCCGATGCTGCGCAGGCCACGCCCACCTGCTCGCACGACCCGTGATCAATGCCCATGATCAATCCATCCACGACTCCTCTCTGTGATCATCTCCATCCCGTAGCGCATTGTTCGTGCAATGCCCACACCTGGTGTACTTCTCTACCCTTCTTCATTGGTTTTCCATCCAGATTTTCACCCAGATTGAGAAATGTTTTAATTGTGTACTACTTACTTCCAATGTTTAAATGTTTCAAATTCGAACGAACCGAGCGGGGAAATGGACAAAATGACATCAAGCAAATTTGAAAGTCCAAAACATTGTCCGCACTGCACGCAGCCATACTAACGATGAACCAGCCGTATGTCCCGTCCCCAGAGGAGGACCAGACTGGCCTCACCGGACCAGACCACCATGCTTCGGCTCACTGACTCTATACAGGACACACTCCCATGACCGGCCATGGATCTCCCGAGCAAGGAATCCAATGCTGGAGCGGGAGGAATACTTGTACCGCTAGCGCTAGATGCAGCGAGGATGCGGCCGCGGTGAAAGTGAAAGGAAAGGCTAGTGGTTGTCGTGCGCGTTGGGGCCGGAGCAGTAGCTGCGGTAGGGGTCCCATACCCACTGCACCCGGAACATGCGCCCGCCAACGCTGTTCGGGTTGTAGGCCGCGCCGGACCGCCCGTTGCTGGGCAGCTGCCCCGTGTACGCGCCGCCGCCGCCGGTGCCACAGATGCCCTCGCAAAGGTCGTTGATCTCGGTCGGGAATGAAGGGTCCCCGCCATCGTACCACGCGTTGGCCAGCAGGTGGGGCGCCATCTTCGCCAGTTCGTTCGCGATGACGCTCACCATGCCCTCCATGCCGACCAAACGCTTCGGTGTGCGCCCAGCCAAATTAATCCCAAGCCGTACGTGCCGGCTTTTTTCTTTTATTTTTTTCTTCATTTTTAGAACATCATCGAATCGAACTACTGGCCGGGCTTCGTCTTCAAATTTGGCCATCCGACCCAACTGCGGTCATTAAATTTGTTCAGACCGGTCTGGACATCCGCAATCCCGCACCAAAACGAAGGGAGATTCCCGAGAATCCATATGTCCGCCGCCATGTTCCGAGTATCACTTGCTATCCGAGAGTGGTAGACGGACCCGAGGACGAGGCAACCTTTATCGGCGATCACCCAGAGGTGCAGCATATATTTATATTCGGTGGCGAGTAGAGTGAGAAACAAGATAGCAAAAATGGTGGGGCCTGCACTAGTAGAAAACAGGGCTTTGGTCCAGGCATGTCCAGCCCATTAGCCCCGGTTCAATCTAGAACCGGGTCCAATGGGGCACTGGACCCGGTTCGTGAGCCCAGGGGGCCGGCCGGGCCACGTGGGCCATTGGTCCCGGTTCGTCTGGACCTTTTGGTCCCGGTTTGTGCGACGAACCGGAACCAATGGGTCTTGCTCCTGGCCCACCACCATTGGTCCCGGTTGGTGATATGAACCGGGACCAAAGGCACCCCTTTAGCCCCGGTTCGTAGCACCAACCGGGACCAATGAGGTGCCTATATATACCCCCTCACTCAAGAGCAGATCACACTGCTCTGTTTTTTTTTCTGGCCGAGGGGGACAGGGGTTAGTGGTGCTCTAGCTCACCTCCTATGCACACAACGTGTTCGATGGAATGCCCGAGCCACACTAGTTAAGCTTTTCTCTTCTCGAAGCTCTATTTTCTCCGAGATTTGTCTAGGTTTAGCGGTCCGTCACGTCCCGTCCCCGTCTTCGCCGCCGTCGATCGCCCCCGCGATCCCGTCACCGGCACCACCGTGGTGAGCCTCTTGTTATGTGTCCATGCTTTTCTTACTTTTATTATTGCTTGTTATTATTGCTTTAGATAGATATTTGTCTAATTTTTTTACGTTTATTATTGCTTGTTATTATATAGTGCGATGGTTTTGATATCCACCCACGTGGGCCCTCGTCCTGTCTACGATTCGGATGTGGTATATTATCTTTAATTTATAACTATTTGTTTTAGTGTTTATGATAGTTATGCCGACCAACCTGACATGCATAGATGTTTTATTATGTCTAGGAGGTAGTTGAACCGGAAATTCCAACCGACCCTCTTGTGGAGAGGTTAAATTTAGTTGAAGAGGAAAACATTTACTTAAAGAAAAAATTGGAAAAAATGGAGGAGGAGAAGATGGAATTGGAGTTGCATGTTGCGGATGTCGTCGATGATCACAAGATCAAGATGGATGCAATGCGGTTGAAGATTAGAAAGATTAGAAAATATACCATTCATACCGAGGCTTGGTATCATTATGCCGTTGGATCAATTGTTACCTTGGTTGCGATTATGATCGCATTTGTTTTCGCATTGAAATGTTTTACATAGTTTCGATGTGTATGGAGAGCTATATGTTGTTAGATGAGAACTATATATGTATGTACTTTGGTTTTAATGTGATGATGAACTTTTATCCATTTGGTCACTTAATTATCTATTTATGATGTTCTGTAATGGTTTTTGACACACTTAATTATATATAATGCACGCAGATGAACCGGCAATGGATGTACGGTGACAGACACACCTCCGAGTACATTAAGGGCGTGCATGAGTTTCTAAATGCGGCTGAGGCAAACAAGCAGAATGGTTTTATGTGTTGTCCATGCACAAAATGTGTGAATACGATGTCTTACTCTAACAGGAAAATCCTTCACTCCCACCTGCTTTACAAGGGTTTCATGCCACACTATAATGTTTGGACGAGGCACGGAGAAATAGTGGTTATGATGGAAGACGGCGAAGAAGA
The DNA here is from genome assembly GCA_902687465.1 of Secale cereale. Taxonomy (NCBI): domain Eukaryota; kingdom Viridiplantae; phylum Streptophyta; class Magnoliopsida; order Poales; family Poaceae; genus Secale; species Secale cereale. The sequence continues at coordinate 766,197,527 of LR738712.1, forward strand.
AGAGTACGATGACAACTATGTGCCCCCTGAATACGGTGATGCTGCAATGGGGGGAGCTGGTGAAGATCAAGAGGAACCAGACGATGTGCCCAATGATGCTGCAACGGGTGAAGCTGCTGAAGATCAAGAGGAACCAAATGATGATCTCCGCCGGGTCATTGTCGATGCAAGGACACAATGCGAAAGTCAAAAGGAGAAGCTGAAGTTCGATCGCATGTTAGAGGATTACAAAAAAGGGTTGTACCCCAATTGCGAAGATGGCAACACAAAGCTTGGTACCGTACTGGAATTGCTGCAGTGGAAGGCAGAGAATGCTGTGGCTGACAAAGGATTTGAGAAGCTACTGAAAATATTGAAGAAGAAGCTTCCGAAGGATAACAAATTGCCCGACAGTACATACGCAACAAAGAAGGTCGTATGCCCTCTAGGATTGGAGGTGCAGAAGATACATGCATGCCCTAATGACTGCATCCTCTACCGCGGTGCATACAAGGATCTGAACGCATGCCCGGTATGCGGTGCATTGCGGTATAAGATCAGACGAGATGACCCTGGTGATGTTGATGGCGAGCCCGCCAGGAAGAGGGTTCCTGCGAAGGTGATGTGGTATGCTCCTATAATACCACGGTTGAAACGTTTGTTTAGAAACATAGAGCATGCCAAGTTGATGCGATGGCACAGTGAGGACCGTAAGAAAGACGGGAAGTTGAGAGCACCCGCTGACGGGTCGCAGTGGAGAAAAATCGAGAGAAAGTATTGGGAGGAGTTTGCAAAGGACCCAGGGAACGTATGGTTTGCTTTAAGCGCAGATGGCATTAATCCTTTCGGGGAGCAGAGCAGCAATCACAGCACCTGGCCCGTGACTCTATGTATGTATAACCTTCCTCCTTGGATGTGCATGAAGCGGAAGTTCATTATGATGCCAGTTCTCATCCAAGGCCCTAAGCAACCCGGCAACGACATTGATGTGTACCTAAGGCCATTAGTTGAATAACTTTTACAGCTGTGGAATGGAAACGGTGTACGTGCGTGGGATGAGCACAGACAGGAGGAATTTGACCTAAAGGCGTTGCTGTTCGTGACCATCAACGATTGGCCCGCTCTCAGTAACCTTTCAGGACAGACAAACAAAGGATACCACGCATGCACGCACTGTTTAGATGACACTGAAAGGATATACCTGGACAAGTGCAGGAAGAATGTGTACCTGGGCCATCGTCGATTTCTTCCGACCAACCATCAATGTCGAAAGAAAGGCAAGCATTTCAAAGGCGAGGCAGATCACCGGCAGAAGCCCGCCATACGTACCAGTGATCACGTACTTGCTATGGTCAATGATTTACATGTAATCTTTGGAAAGGGCCCCGGCGCACTAGCTGTCCCGAATGACGCTGAGGGACACACACCCATGTGGAAGAAGAAATCTATATTTTGGGACCTACCCTACTGGAAAGACCTAGAGGTCCGCTCTTCAATCGACGTGATGCACGTGACGAAGAACCTTTGCGTGAACCTGCTAGGCTTCTTGGGCGTGTATGGAAAGACAAAAGATACAGCCGAGGCACGGGAGGACCTGCAACGTTTGCACGAAAAAGACTTCATCCCTCCGAAGCAGTATGAAGGTGCTGCCAACTATGCTCTTACGAAAGAAGAGAAAGAAATCTTCTTTGAATGCCTGCTCAGTATGAAGGTCCCGACTGGCTTCTCGTCGAATATAAAGGGAATAATAAATATGGCAGAGAAAAAGTTCCAGAACCTAAAGTCTCATGACTGCCATGTGATTATGACGCAACTGCTTCCGGTTGCATTGAGGGGCTTCTACCGGAAAACGTCCGATTAGCCATTGTGAAGCTATGTGCATTCCTCAATGCAATCTCTTAGAAGGTGATCGATCCAGAAATCGTACCAAGGCTAAGGAGTGATGTGGCGCAATGTCTTGTCAGTTTCGATCTTGTGTTCCCACCATCCTTCTTCAATATCATGACACACGTCCTAGTTCATCTAGTCGACGAGATTGTCATTCTGGGGCCCGTATTTCTACACAATATGTTCCCCTTTGAGAGGTTCATGGGAGTCCTAAAGAAATATGCCCGTAACCGCGCCAGGCCAGAAGGAAGCATCTCCATGGGCCATCAAACAGAAGATGTCATCGGGTTTTGTGTTGACTTCATTCGTGGCCTTAATAAGATAGGTCTCCCAAAATCGCGGTAAGAGGGGAGACTGACTGGAAAAGGCACGCTTGGAAGGGACTCAATAATATGCAGGGACGGATATTCTTGGTCTCAAGCACACTTCACATTTCTACATAACTCTACATTAGTGACCCCGTATGTCGATGAACACAAGAACAATCTGCGCTCCAAACACCCGGAGCAGTGCGACGACTGGATTACATGTGAACACATCAGGACTTTCAGCAGTTGGTTGGAAACACGTCTCAGAGGTGACAACACTGTTTGTGATGAGTTGTACTTGTTGTCCAGGGGACCATCTTCGACTGTATTGATTTACAAAGGATACGAGATAAATCGGAATACATTTTACAGGATTGTCCAAGATCAAAAGAGCACCAACCAAAACAGCGGTGTCCGCTTTGATGCAACAACCGAGAAGGAAAAGGACACATATTATGGTTAAATAGTGGACATATGGGAACTTGACTACGGACATGATTTTAAGGTCCCTTTGTTTAAGTGCAAATGGGTCAATCTGTCAGGAGGCGGGGTGCAGGTAGACCCACAGTACGGAATGACAACAGTGGATATGAAAAATCTTGGATACACTAACGAACCGTTCGTCCTAGCCAATGATGTGGCACAGGTTATCTATGTGAAGGACATGTCTACCAGACCGAGAAAAAGAAAAGATAAGAAAGCGAATACATCATACGATGAGCCAAAGCGCCACATAGTTCTTTCAGGAAAAAGGGACATCCTGGGAGTGGAGGGCAAGATAGACATGTCTGAAGATTATGAAAAGTTTCATGAAATTCCTCCCTTCAAAGTCAAGGCTGACCCAAGCATCCTGATAAACGATGAATATTATCCATGGTTACGGCGCAATAAGCAAATGACACAAGCGAAGAAAAAGTGAAGACTTTTTTCCGCAACTATTATGATGATACCATGCCAACTTTGTAACAAACGAGTATGATACCATTGTCCGTTTGTACTATTCAAATTTCAATACTACTTGCACTAACAGAAAGTTTGTAATTGGTTTTACCAGAAAGAATAAAAAAAACAAAAAACAAAAGAAAATAAATAATGTAGAAAACAAAAAAAACTTGCAAAAAAAATAAAAAATAGCAACAATAAGTATTTCATTGTAAGTAGAAACAAAATAAAATAAATAAAGCAACAAAGAAAACAAATAATTTCAAATTTAAACTATTCAAATTTGAATACTACTTGCACTGACAGAAAGTTTGTAATTTGTTTTACCAGAAAGAATTAAAAAATAAAGCAAAAAACAAAAGAAAATAAATAATGCAGAAAACAAAACAAAAAAACTTGCAAAAAAAAACAACAATAAGTATTTTGTTGTAAGTAGAAACAAAATAAAATAAATAAAGCAACAAAGAAAACAAATAAATAAAAATAGCAACAGTAAGTATTTTGTTGAAAGTAGAAACAAAACTAAAAAATAAAGCAACAAAGAAAAAAATAAAAAAAATGCCACCTACTGGGCCAACACGGCCTGAATACGACTAGAAACCCAACCATGGGCCAGGATTCAGGCCCGTAGAAAGCCCAGCAAGCCCACAGGCAAAGAAGTGTCAGTTTAGGCCCTTAGGCCTGCAGTTAAGAGGAGTTCGAGATGGTGGAGGCAGCGGGGCTTATAAACAGGTGATGGGCGCTCTCAGCAAGCGAGGTGGGACTAAACTCCCACCACCACGCCGTTGTGCACAGGCTATTGGTCCTGGTTGGTGGCTCGAACCGGGACCAATACCCACCTTTGGTCCCGGTTTGTGGCACCAACCGGGGCTAATACCCCCCTTTAGTCCCGGTTGGTGCCACCAACCGGGACCAAAGGCCCCTCCTTCCCGCCCTTTGGGCTGCTGAAAAGGGACCTTTGGTCCCGG
>LR738712.1:766212610-766226902 GCA_902687465.1 Secale cereale
TAAGTTAACGTGGATGTCGAGTTGTTGATGCAGTAACGATGGATGTAGAGACAAGCACGTGACGAACCACAATGGTTGGGGTAAACGAGTCGACGTGAACGTCTGTTATGTAGAGACACCGGAAGCGGAGACGAGATGTGACACCACAGACGCACAGTTGTTAGGGTACGCGAGTCGATGAAGACACTATGACGGACGGGGGATATGAGTCCGTGCAAGTCGAAACGGTTGATGTCGGTGTTGGAGCGACGATGGACGAGGAGACAAGCACATGACACGACGAATACAACGATTAGGGAACACGAGTGGACATGAATGTTGGGATGATAGTGACGACAGACGCGGAGACACGTCCAAAAATGTATGTGACACTGTATTGGGTGTCCAAAAAATATGATCCGGATGATTGCGAACAGATTGGCGTACTTTGTTGAAAATTGCATCACACATCTTAAGATCTCCAAAAGAAAATGATACGAGGTGATGTCTACGAATTGGATAGAGTGCGACAAATTTACCGTGTCCTAAGCACAGTATAACGACATGTGATATGTACACGGGTGCGAGGTGTGCCAAGCTCATGATTACTTTTTATAGGATGGCAGAAGGGAACAAAGTGGGTCAGAGCATAGGCCCGGCACAGTCCTACATGCAAGCCCTACGTAGCCTACGTCATCTTTGGCATGAGTTAACGCTCACGAGCTGCACATATCTCGAGAATCCACCTATGTGTCATACGTTCCACATAGCACGACCCCGCTGCCTAAGAGCATCTTCAGCCGTCGGCCCTCAGGACGCGCCGAAAACCACCGCCTGGTGGCGAGCCAGCGTTAGTTTCGGCTTGGGTGCCAGTGCGTTCCCAGTCGCCCACCAGGTCGCCCCCAGGCGCCGATATCGGCCAATTTTCGGCGCTTTCAGCCCATTTCCGACGCAAAACGGCCCAGACTCGACGTTCTCGTAGATTGTTCACATAGATAGATAGATACTCCCTCCGTTCGTAAATACTTGTCATCAAAATGAACAAAAGGGGATGTATCTAGATGTATTTTAGTTCTAGATACACCCCCTTTTGTCCAGTTTGATGACAAGTATTTTCGGACGGAGGGAGTAGATAGATAGATAGATAGATAGTTCACATAATCTTCGAGACCTTCTACCGTACATTTAAGATATATTAGCCATCCTTTTAAGTGGACGAATGCTCCAGATTTACCAATACTACCGCACGGTTTGGGTAGTATATTAAGACGGTAGGGGCATTCTGGGTAGTAATCGGTTAAAACTCTGCCAGGCAAGGACGCATTGAGGTCACCGACGCACGCAGGCGGACCCAGCAATTCGACGGAGCCGCCCACCACGCCGCTCGGCGGCCGTTTACTCGGACGCTCAGCGGCCGATCTCCATCACACGGAGCACCACGCCATAGACACCACCTCTGGCCATTGCTCCGGGATCGATTCCTTCCCTGTGTAACCACTGGCGTCCATCGTAAGCCCACCTCCCTCAGGAAGGTAGCTCAGCCCCTCGTCTTTATCTCTCCTCCGGTGACCTGTGTGTTTTGGTGATTCGTGTGCCAGTGCTGGATGAATGATGGGTGTCTCTGCTAGCTTAATGATGTGTGTGTGCGCGCGCGGGGCGTTGGAGCGTAGTGTGTGTGATGGATTATTGTGTGTTGGCTGCTGCGTACAAAATTGTGTACTAATCAATACATACATGGATGAGCCTTGAGCAACATAAGCTTGCTAGTCCCCTCCAACCTGCAGCCCTGCTGACTCACACTGACATGGACAAGGGTGTGCGCCTGGAGGATTGCAGGCGGCGTTACGATGATGGAAGTCTTGGTGGGGCGGCGGCCTGCCAGTGGCGTCGGTATGCAGAGGTTGGGGGTGGCCGGCGGCGGCCTGTAGGCTAGGTCGACTGCGATTATTGGCGGCGTCGGGATGCTGGAGGTTGGGGACGACCACTTGCAGATGAATCATATCTATACTTATACTAATTTGAGACTCCCAAGAAATTCCTACGTTAATTAGAAAATACGGGTCGTTAATCTGGTGGGTCCAAATTATAACGGTGTAGATTTGTTAGTTTTCTTTTTTTATCTGAGATTATTTTGTGAAAGAAAAAAAGTCTAATCTATAAAAAGTAACCTCACGTAGCACCTAGCCTAACTATAAAATCCCTATGTTGCAACAAATAAAAAAAACAGAAACAAATCCCTACGTTGCCACTATTTAAAAACCAGATACCTTTGTTTTGGCACAAATAGCCATTAAGAAATCCAGCGTACTCAGAACTCCAACATCTAGCGTACTCCTAAATTGGTTTTTCTTTCTGTTTTTTCCGCAGAAAAAAATAAAAACCAATCTATAATACTCCTAGGAAACAAGAAGATAGATCCTTCCTCAAAGTCTCCCTCCACAATATAATGTGTTCTCCCAATCCACTTTGATCGATCTGCCTATTTCTTCTCCACCACAACGTCCACCAATCAAGCAGCCTATCTACAAGCCACTACGGGAAGACTGCAGCCTCGCCCAGTTGTCCTCCCTCCCAAGGTCGATGCAACTGAGGTCTGATGATAAGCTTGCTGTGTTGGAACTACCAGGGCTGCAGCTGCGGATTAGTAAGTCTAGAAGCCCCTAGAAGGAGACCTTTCCCACGTAGTCCGAGGTAGAATTCTGAACAGAATAGCTACGACTTCATGGCTGGTGTCGACCAACTGTGACCATCTCCACGCCAGCCATCACAGCATCTCAAGTTACAGACTAGGCCTGTCGAGGCCGTACACTGTCCAATACACTGATTTTATTGTCAACACTAATGGGGCTGGCTGTCAAAGCCCAGAGGCATAAACTCACATGATACAGCTGTTTCAGGGTTGGTGTTCACGTGACGTCCATGTTCTTGATTAAGATGATAGTGATTATCCTTTGGCACTGCTTTGTGCTTTCCTTCTTTAGTTCTCTTCTCTTTGGCTAGAAAAGGGCTTCCATTAAAATTAGCAGATCTATGCAAAACAGGGATTGCTACATGCTCAACGTTGGGATATGGCCGACCACGTCATTACATCAGCACCTGACTACACTCGAAGTGTCGAGCAGTTTCCTGAAAGTCAGAAGGGGATTGGAGAGTACGTATTGGATGGATACTCCTCCTGGACGACATGCTACATCCTTTGTAGCCAAATACCCATGTATTATACGTATATTATACGTATTCAGCATTTCAGATGCAACCCGTAATTGCATCATCTGGGTTCAACTAGCTTAACTAGAAACTTTGATCTTTCTTTTTGTTTGCAAGCTTTGCATAGTCGGAATTTTTTCTTTAATCTATTGCTTTCTACACGATAGGTACATCGCCTGTTAACAAAAAGAGAAGTTTCCTCTACTTAGTGGATGGATTTCTCTCACATCTCAGGCATGCGGTACACAACTATGTATGTTTGATATGTTTTTTTTTTCTCATTTCTCTTTACACATAGATTTTTAGTGTAATCACCAGAAGATCCATTAACATGTATATGAAGTCATGCATCAAATGAACACCACCGGGAATAGTGGCTTTCATGTGTATTTATATACTAATTAGTTATACCTTTCGAGATAAATGTGAGATTGGTCTGTATAAAAAAGGGAAAACAAGCATCCACAACACAACAAATCATGTATAGGGAAGGAGAAGACTGGTGATGCATATTTGTTCATTTTATTGAAATCAACCAAACAAAAACAATGAGTAGCTAAGTGAAAAGCGCACAACTGAAAATCCCATGGACGACTACATAAAACTGATTCATTGTATACTTAGACCACGCTAAGTGCCTAAGTGCATGACCCATTGATGCCTGCCTTATCTCAAGTTGATTAGCAGCCTAAAGACTATAATGAACTAGGAACACATCTTTGAACGAAGAACAGACGGTTGGTAGGCTTGCCATATTTTTTAGGCATCTTGACATTTAATAAAATATAAGTGTAAATAAAATCCCCGTATATATGTAGGTCATATTAATTAGTTACTTTTATCACGTATGTTAACAATAATTCATGGTAGTGGACCAGGATAACTTTCATGAGTTCGTTCGAAATATTTTGAAGTGGTGGTGGATCACCATTGGTCTCATGGATTAGGTTAGTTGGCTAATATTAGTGAGTATGCTGCAAATCCATCAAATATTCAATAATTTTCAATTAGAACAAATATTCTATCCTGGAAGTTTCCCGACATCAAATATCAGGATACATTTGGAGTAAGTTGTATGAACATACACCAATCATGAAGATAAAAAACTGAACTATGTGTTAGACACAAAGCAAGGGTGCTTATCTTGACAAGCATTAGCAAAGCCTGTTAGATCAAACGCAACCAATGAGGGAATTCACTTAGTTATCCACTTTATATAGTTATATTCTAATTTACCTCCAAGCAAATATTGAAGATACAAGAACTTATCCAATTAGTACCACAAGTTACTCCATATATATAATATATGACATCAACTTTTGAAAACTATTGTACCATAAAAATCATAAAATATGTTGAATATAAAACACATTACGATGTCTACAACATTGCCCTTTTGGATAGGAAAATTTTATTTCATAAAAAACAGAAATAAAGAATACAAAGTAACTAGCCCGGCCGTGCGAACGCACGGGTTGACGACTAGTTTTAATTAATTATCTGAATGGTTACACTTAGAAGTTGGAAAAGGACAAATTTGCCTCTAATTGAGAATTATGAAGACCGTCAGATTAGTTTAATACTATATATTAGATAGTATGATGCACCGTAAAATAGATGGTTCACATAGTCTTCTTCTACGAACTACTACTACTAGTCATTCTCCGACTCGGAGTCTGCCTCGGTGATGTCCTACTCCGACGTCTCAGCGTAGGCGTCAAGGAACCGCTCGTCGGTGGAGTCTCAGGAGGACGCATCTCCTAGCTCGATGTTGAACTTAGCGACCGCCTTCCGCGCTCGCTTGTCCTCGCGATAAGCCGCTCGCTCCTTCCTCCTCTTCTTCCTCTCCGCCCTCTTCTCGGCCAAGAACTGGTGCTCGTTGATGATATCTTGCGGGAAGTTTTGGCGCCACGTCGCCATGGCTTCCTCGTCCATCTCGGCCAGGGTGAGACGGTGCGCCCGCCTACGGTCCTTCCGACGATCTTCGTCGGTTCTAAGCCGCGGGGGAGGCGCCAACTCCTGTGCCCGCTCCAGAGTCGGCACGTCCGTGAAGTTCATGTCCCAACGAGAACGCCGGAGGCTCCACGCCGCAGCGTCGTACACGCGGGCGCCCTCCTGAGCGGTGTCTAAGGTTTCGAGGCGGAGGCGCACGTTGCCCGACTGAATCTCGGCGGAGTAGGTGCCGGACGGACGAACCCGGACGCTGCGCGGCATCAATGGGCAGGCGACAGCGCGGCAGTGCGGTAGCTTTGGCATTGATTCCCGCGGGAACCGAGGCGATGAGGACGACAAAGCAGCGTGTCGCTGACAGGGCGGGCCCATCACATTCGCGCCAAAAAACGCCCCGTCCGGCGCCCCCAGGCGACCCCGGCGCCCCGGGTTCGGATTGGGTCCGCCGACGCCAGTTTCGGCCCGATCCGGCGATTTTCGGCGTCCTGGGAGCGCGACTGGGCCTTTTTTCGGCGCCGGCGCCGAAAAAGTGGCCTGGGGGGCGTGTTGGGGTGCGGCTGGAGATGCTCTAAGCTCAAAAACTCCGCGTCCAGCACTATGGGGTCTAGTAGACATGATTCGGGATACTAATGGGTACGATTGGTTCGATCCCATGCAAGTACTCTGGACTTCTATTGAGCCCATGAAAGCATTCACCGACACAATTCGTTAACCAAGTAGCGAACAAACTATTGCTCTGGAGAGGGGCTTCGCTTTTGAAGAGCAACTGGTTACTGCGTCTGCAGACAGTCATTTGCACATTCCTGATACACGCGATGCTACCGCTGGACCTGCCGCCGAAGATGATCATGACCATGATAAAGATTTGCATGAGATTTTGCTGGTGCAGCAATGGGAATGCAAATGGTTGAAATTGTGCGGTGACATGTGATAACTGATAACCCACAAGTGTAGAGGATCGCAATAGTTTTCGAGGGTAAAGTATTCAACCCAAATTTGTTGATTCGACAAAAGGGGAGCCAAAGAATACTCTTAAGTATTAGCAGCTGAGTTGTCAATTCAACCACACCTGAAAACTTAGTATCTGCAGCAAGATAGTTTAGTAGCAAAGTAATATGACAGTGATGGTAGCGGCAATAAAAGTAACAATAGTATTTTTGTAGTTTTTGTAATAGTATCAGCGGAAAAGTAAATAAGCAACAAGCAATATATGAAAAGCTCGTAGGCATTGGATAGGTGATGGGCAATTATGTCGGATGCAATTCATCATGTAGAAGTTATAACCTAGGGTGACGTAGAACTAGCTCCAGTTCATTAATGCAATGTAGGCATGTATTCCGAATATAGTCATACGTGCTTGTGGAAAAGAACTTGCATGACATCTTTTGTCCTACCCTCCCGTGGCAGCGGGGTCCTATTGGAAACTAAGGGATATTAAGGCCTCCTTTTAATGGAGTACCGGACCAAAGCATTAACAAATAGTGAATACATGAACTCCTCAAACTAAGTTCATCACCGGGAGTGGTCCTGATTATTGTCACTTCGGGGTTGCCGGATCATAACACATAGTAGGTGACTATAGACTTGCAAGATAGGATCAAGATCACACATATATTCATGAAAACATAATAGGTTCCGATCTGAAATCATGGCACTCGGACCCTAGTGACAAGCATTAAGCATAGCAATGTCATAGCAACATCAATCTCAGAACATAATGGATACTAGGGATCAAACCCTACCAAATCTAACTCGATTACACGATAGATCCCATCTAACCCATCACCGTCCAGCAAGTCTACGATGGAATTACTCACGCACGGCGGTAAGCATCATGGAATTGGTGATGGAGGAAGGTTGATGATGACGATGGCGACGATCTCCACTCTCCGGAGCCCCGAACGGACTCCAGATCAGGCCCCCCGAGAGAGATTAGGGCTTGCCGGCAGCTCCGTATCGTAAACGCGATAATTCTTTCTCTCTGATTTTTTCTCTCCCCGAAAGTGAATATATAGGATCTGGGGATACGTCGGTGGAGCACCAGGGGGCCCACGAGGCAGGGGGCGCGCCCTAGGGGGGCGCCCCCCACCCTCGTGGACAGGGTGTGGGCCCCCTGGTCTGGATCTTCTTGCAGGTATTTTTTATATTTTCTAAAATAATTCTCTGTGGATTTTCTGGTCATTCCGAGAACTTTTTATTTCTGCACAAAAACAACACCATGGCAGTTCTGCTGAAAACAGCGTCAGTCCGGGTTAGTTCCATTCAAATCATGCAAGTTAGACTCCAAAACAAGGGCAAAAGGATTTGGAAAAGTAGATACATTGGAGACGTATCAACTCCCCCAAGCTTAAACCTTTGCTTGTCCTCAAGAAATGCAGTTGATAAATTGAAAGTGATAAAGAAAAACTTTGACAAACTTTGTTTGCTCTTGTTGTTGTAAATATGTAAGCCATCATTCAGGTTTTCAGCAATGATCATGAACTAACCATATTCACAATAACTTTCAGGTCTCATGTCAACTCACATCAATGGCATAATCAACTAGCGAGCAATAATAATAAACCTCGGATGACAACACTTTCTCAAAACAATCATGATATGATATAACAAAGATGGTATCTCGCTAGGCCTTTCTGAGACCGCAAAACATAAATGCAGAGCACCTTTAAGGATCAAGGACTGACTAGACATTGTAATTCATGGTAAAAGAGATCCAGTCATGATCATACTCAATGCAAATTAATAGTAATACATGCAAATGACAAAGGTGCTCTCCTACTGGTGCTCTTTTATAAGAGGATGATGACTCAGCATAAAAGTAAATAGATAGACCCTTCGCAGAGGGAAGCAGGGATTTGTAGAGGTGCCAGAGCTCGATTTTGAAATAGAGATTAATAACATTTTGAGCTATATACTTTCATTGTCAACATATCAAGTAAGAATATCGATATCTTCCATGCTACGCACATTATAGGCGGTTCCCAAACAGAATGGTAAAGTTTATACTCCCCCAACCACCAACAAGCACACTCCGAGGCTAGCCCGAAACAACGGGTACCGTCCAAACCAGCAACAGCCCTGGGGGAGTTTTGTTTAATTATTATGATTTTGAGCATGGGACTGGGCATCCAGGTTACCAGCCATTTTCTCGTGAATGATGAGCGGAGTCCACTCATCGTGAGAATAACCCACCTAGCATGGAAGATATAGACAGGCCTAGTTGATACATGAGCTGTTCGAGCATACAAAACAAAATTTTATTTGAAGGTTTAGCATTTGGCACATACAAATTTACTTGGAACGGCAGGTAAATACCGCATATAGGAAGGTATGTGATACGTATCCAATGTATCTATAATTTTTGATTGTTCAATGCTATTATTTATGATGTTTTGGATGTTTAATGGGCTTTGTCATACACTTTTATATTATTTTTGGGACTAACCTATTAACCTAGAGCCCAGTGCCAGTTTCTGTTTTTTCCTTGTTTTCGAGTTTTACAAAAAAAGAATATCAAACGAGTCCAATTGACGTGCCAATTTTTTGTGATTTTTTCTGGACCAAAAGAAGCCCCCGAAGTAAAAGAGTTGGGCCAGGAGAGCCACGGGCTGCCCACGAGGGTGGGGGGCATGCCCACTCCAGGTGGGCGTGTCCCCCTGTCTCGTGGACAGCCCGGAGGCCCCCTTGACTTGCGCCCTACGCAAAAAAATCCTATAAATACTGAAACCTCCGAAAATTAACCTAGATCGGGAGTTCCGCCGCCGAAAGCCTCTGTAGCCACCGAAAATCAATCTAGACCCCGTTCCGGCACCCTGCCGGAGGGGGGAACCCTCACCGGTGGCCATCTTCATCATACCGGCGCTCTCCATGACGAGGAGGGAGTAGTCCACCCTCGGGGCTGAGGGTATGTACCATTAGCTATGTGTTTGATCTTTCTCTCTCTCTCGTGTTCTTGAGATGGCACGATCTTGATATATCGCTAGCTTTGCTATTATAGTTGGATCTTATGATGCTTCTCCCCCTCTACTCTCTTGTAATGGATTGAGTTTTCCCTTTGAAATTATCTTATCGTATTGAGTCTTTAAGGATTTGAGAACACTTGATGTATGTCTTGCACGTGCCTATGTGTGGTGACAATGGGATATCATGTGATCTACTTGATGAATCTTTTGGTGATCAACTTGCGGGTTCCGTGACCTTGGGAATCTATGCACAGGGGTTCGCACACGTTTTCGTCTTGACTCTCCGGTAGAAACTTTGGGGCACTCTTTGAAGTTCTATGTGTTGGTTGAATAGATGAATCTGAGATTGTGTGATGCATATCGTATAATCATGCCCATGGATACTTGAGGTGACAATGGAGTATCTAGGTGACATTAGAGTTTTGATTGATTTGTGTCTTAAGGTGTTATTCTAGTACGGACTCTATGATAGATTGAACGTTACTACGGACTCTTGAATAGATCGATCAAAAAGAATAACTTTGAGGTGGTTTCGTACCCTACCATAATCTCTTCGTTTGTTCTCTAGTATTAGTGACTTTGGAGTGACTCTTTGTTGCATGTTGAGGACTAGTAATATGATCCAATTATGTTATCCTTGTTGAGAGAACTTGCACTAGTGAAAGTATGAACCCTAGGGCTTCTTTCCTATCATTGCAACACCGTTTATGCTCACTTTTACCTTTAGTTAGCTTGCTGTTTTTATATTTTCTTATTACAAAAACCTATATCTACCATCCATATTGCAGTTGTATCACCATCTCTTCGCCGAACTAGTGCACCTATACAATTTGCCATTGTATTGGATGTGTTGGGGACACAAGAGACTCTTTGTTATTTGGTTGCAGGGTTGTTTGAGAGAGACCATCTTCATCCTACGCCTCCCACGGATTGATAAACCTTATGTCACCCACTTGACGGAAATTTGCTATTGTCCTACAAACCTCTGCACTTGGAGGCCCAACAACGTCTACAAGAAGAAGGTTGCGTAGTAGACATCAAGCTCTTTTCTGGCGCCGTTGCCGGGGAGGTGGGTGCTTGATAGTATATCTTTAGATCTTGCAATCGAATATTTTAGTTTCTTGTTTTATCACTAGTTTCGTTTATAAAAGAAAACTATAAAAAATGGAATTATAGTTACCTCATATGCTTCATCTTTTTAATATATTTCGTGAAAATGATGGGAAGGAAAATTGTGCTCAAGTACTAGAAGAAGAATTGGATAGAATGCTTGGAATAAAATATGTGAATGATGAGCATGATTGCAATGTTGTTAGTATGAATTCTTTGAATACCCATGATGCTAATGATATGCAAAGCCAAAAGCTTGGGGATGCTATGTCTGATGAAGATGATATGTTTTGCCCCCTAAGTTTTGATGAGAAAATTTATTATGATGAAAGCATGCCTCCTATTTATGATGATTATATTGATGAAAGTGGATTTGGAGAGGTCATGACTTTATTTATTGATGAATCCACTATTTCGGAAGAGGTTCCAATTGATTATGAGAACAAAGTTGCTATCTATGATGATTATTGTGATGACTTGTATGAATAATGATAACCATGAAACTTGTCATCATGATTTTAGTTTTCAATTGGATTATGCTTCACATGATAGTTATTTTGTTGAGTTTGCTCCCACTACTATGAATGAGAAGAATTTTGCTTATGTGGAGAGTAGTAAAATTTCTATGCAAGTAGATCATGAAAAGAATGCTTTATGTGCTAGTTATATTGTTGAATTCATTCATGATGCTACTAAAAATTATTATGAGAAAGGATCATATGCTTCTACATATTGCAATAATATCAAGTTTCCTCTCTATATGTTGAAAGTTTTGAAGCTATGCTTGTTTTGCCTTCCTATGCTAGTTGTTTATTGCTCCCATAAGTTGTTTGCTCACAAAATCCCTATGCATAGGAAGTGGGTTAGGCTTAAATGTGCTATTCATATGCTTCATGATTCTCCCGTTATGTTTCAATTCTTATCTTTTATGTGAGCATCATTATGCCTAGCTAGGGGCATTAAACAATAGCGCTTGTTGTGAGGCAACCCAACTTTAGTTTAGTTTCTTTGTTTTTGCCTCTGTTTAGGAATAAATATTGCATATAGCTTCTGTTTAGATGTGGTTTTGTGTTTTAATTAGTGTTTGTACCAAGTAGAACCTTTGGGAAGACTTGGGTGAAGTTTATATGATCTTGCTATGAAAAACAGAATCGTTAGCGCTCGCTAGAATGGTCACCAGATTTTACTGGAGTGTGCTGTTTAGTTGATTATTTTTCAGATTATTAGTAGACAAATTCCTCATGTTTACCAATTTATTACAATTTTTTGGAGTTACAGAAGTATGCGAAAAATGCAGATTACTACAGACTGTTCTGTTCTTGACAGATTCTGTTTTTCGTGTGTTGTTTGCTTATTTCAATGCATCTATGAGTAGTATTGGGAAGTATGAATCATAGAGAAGTTGGAATACAGTAGGTTTAACACCAATATAAACAAAGAATGAGTTCATTGACGTACCTTTGAGTAGTGGTTTGTTTTCTTATACTAACGGAGCTCACGAGATTTTTGTCTAAGTTTTGTGTTGTGAAGTTTTCAAGTTTTGAGTATTGCTTTGATGGACTATGAAACAAAGAGTGGCAAGAGCCTAAGCTTGAGGATGCCCAAGGCACCCCAAGGTAAAATTCAAGGACAACCAAAATCCTAAGCTTGGGGATGCCCCGGGAAGGCATCCCCTGTTTTGTCTTCATCTATCGGTAACTATACTCGGAGCTATATTTTTATTCACGACATGATATGTGTTTTGCTTGGAGCGTCAATTTATTTTAGTTTGTTTTCCTTGCTGTTTGAATAATATCCCAAGATCTGAAATTCTTAAATGTTAGAGAGTCTTCACATAGTTACATAATTATTCAACTACTCGTTGTTCTTCACTTATATCTTTCGGAGTCGTTTGTTATTGCTCTAGTGCTTCACTTATATATTTTAGAGCACGGCGGTGGTTTTATTTGGAAGAAATGGATGGACTCCCATGCTTCACTTATATCCTTTTGAGAGTCTATTATAACAGCATGGTAATGTGCTTTGGCTATAAAACTAGCCTTCAAATGATAGGCATCCAAGATTAATGTAGTAAAAACTTTCATACTAAGTGCATTGAATATGATGAGAAGTTGGATGCTTGATAATTGTTTTAAGATATGAGGATAGTGATATTAGAGTCATGCTAGTGGAGTTATTATGAAATTGAGAAATACTTGTGTTAAAGTTTGTGATTCCCGTAGCATGCACATATGGTGAACCGCTATGTGACGAAGTTAGAGCATGAGGTATTTGTAGAGTGTCAACCTTTGTCTCGAGGTCGGGGGCGCGTGATGGTTAACTCCTACCAACCTCCCCCCTAGGAGCATGCGTTGATTGCTTTGTTTTGATGACTCGTAAATTTTAGCAATAAGTATATGAGTTCTTATGACTAATGTTGAGTCCAAGGATTATACACACTCTCACCCTTCCACCATTGCTAGCCTCTCACGTACCGCGCAACTTTCGCCGGTACCATACACCCATCATATACCTTCCTCAAAACAGCTACCATATATCTTCCTCAAAACAGTCACCATACCTACCTATCATGGCATTTCCATAGCCATTCCGAGATATATAGCTATGCAACTTTCCACCGTTCCGTTCATATGACACGCTTCATATTGTCATATTGCCATGCATGATCATGTAGTTGACATCGTATTTTTGGCAAAGCCACCATGCATAATTTTTCATACATGTCACTCTTGATTCATTGCACATCCTGGTACACCACCGGAGGCATTCATATAGGGTCATACTTTGTTCTAGTATTGATGGCTTCTCGCCCCTCGTTGGTTACCCCAAGTGGAAGGTTTGAGATGCAGTGTAGCGGAAGTTTTCCCTTGGCAAAGATACCAAGGATCGATTTCCCCTGAGACTCCCAGTTTCAACAAGAAGGTGTCAACTGCTAACGGCGCCAGATATTAGCAATCAACATGGACCTGCACACAGATACAAATAACTTTGCTCCCAACGAGTATAGAGAGGTTGTCAATCCCTCCGGCCTTGTCATTTACAAAGGATCAAACGCAAGTGATAAAAGTGATAGGTATTGCTGCAAATAGTAAGTAAAAACAGAAAGTAAATAGCGGATGTGATCAGTGATGGTAATATGGACCGGGGTCCCATGATGTTCACTAGTGATGTCTCTCTCCCAAAAGATGATAAAACAGCTATGTGAGGTAAACGAATTACAGCTGGGCAATTGACAGAATTATGTGCGCAAACCAATGCTAACTATGTTGCAAGAAAGGTAGAGGTTCAAAGCATGGGTGGTACGCCAAGGCAAGTAGACCGAAATCCATCTGCATCTACTACTAATCATCCACCTTGAGATATCTATCCAGAACATCTCGCTGGTATTAAGTTGCTAGTCCCACCCATAGTGTAAACTCAAAGCAACAGACAACTGCATTAAAAGAACTTTGCGTAAAGTAAACAATCCTTGCACCCGCGGGCACAAGCACCGTTGTTTTCCCCCTTGTGGCAACAGCACATCCCCTAGACTCATGTTTCTGTCACTCAAGCTAGTCATCGAGGGGCATTAACCCACAATCGAGCATAACGTTCCCTCTTGGAGTCACTACCTACTACTTGGCCAAAGCAATAAATAGCAACGGAGAACATGCAAGAATTACTTAAGAACATAAATATAAAAGAGGTAAATCAAATATATTACTCAAACACAATCTGAACATAATCTCACAATCCATCGGATCCCAGCAAACTCATCATAGCAACAGCATAAGGATTACATATGTGCTCACGAGGACTAATTAGTGAAGCACAAGAAGGGGAGGAGAACATCACATAGCTACTGGTCATGGACCCATGGTCCAAGGGAGACTACTCACAACTCATCCGGGAGGCGTCCATGGTGGTGGAGAGGCTCCCGGTGGTGATCCTCCCCTCCGGCAGGGTGCCGGGAAGAGTTCTCCTGGTGCTCCCGATCTTGGAAGCGCGGCGGCGGCGGAACAGAGATGAGATCGCGAAAAAGGGTTCCCGTCTCGAGGGTTTTGGGACGCGTGTTAAATATATGCCAAAGGGGGGCATCAGCGGA
>LR738712.1:766226912-766265964 GCA_902687465.1 Secale cereale
CCCCCCCCCCCCCCCCCGGCGCGGCCAGGAGGGGGGCCGCGCCACCAGGGTGCCTGGAGCCCTGGTGGCCCCCCTCCGGCTCTACTTTGGCTGACGGGAAGCTTCTGGAATGTTGATTTTTTATATAATTTTTCCGGGATTTTTCTGGCAGTTTACGTGATGGGAAAACCTGAAATACAAAAACAGCAGAAAACAGAAATTGGCACTGGGGTGCACTGAGTTAATAGGTTAGGCCAAATATGATAAAAAGTGTATGAAAGTGTATAAATATCATAGCAATATCACCCAAAAGAGGCATGGAGCATGCATAAATTATAGATACGTTTTGGACGTATCAACATCCCCAAGCTTAATTCCTGCTCGTCCTCGAGTAGGTAAATGATAACAAGAATAATTTCTGTTGTGACATGCTATTAACCATATAGGACTTTTCATAGTCATATGACAAAAGCTTACTGAGATAATGAATCTGTAGTAATTAAGTTGCCTCATGAGAAAATCACAAAGAACTGAAAGTTTTACAATATGATACTGAAACATCAAATAGATTTGTAATGAGCATGGTGTGCAAATATGATAAAGTGATATCTCGCTTACCCCCTTTAGTGAAGCAAAACATAAATGCAGGGGCACCTCCAAGGTTTAAGTGATGACTAGATACAATGATTTCAGAATAAACGATATCACAATCATGCAAAAGACAATGCTACTTTGGGACAATGCACATTACACTCAGAATGACAATCATGCCCTCAGTAGTTGGTGCTTTAAAAGAAGGTGGAGACTCTCGAACCGTGGCTTTTGTTGGCAAGGTTGAAAACCCGTGGTCGGAAACAAAGACAAAGCATGTACCAGAGCTCTTGGTTTTAAAAACAGAGGTAATAATAATTTTTTTTGGATATGCATGTTTCGTCAACGAATGCTAGCAGATAACTCAATTACTTCTTGAGATGGACAAGTTTCGAGGAACGGCTCCCGAATGAGGACGACCACATCCTCTTAATCTCCTTTGTTTATCACTGCCAAAGTTTTCTGATTTCTCATGAACAAAGCGTGAAGGAGGGTTTGTTTGTTATATTAATTTTGAGCCGGGCGCACTCTTTGCCAGTTCCTTCTCGTATTATGGGTTTGCACATTAGACATGCAATCCCGGGGTGAAGCTTGTCCAACTTAAAAAGATCATGAATTAACTACTACTTCCTCATGAACTAAAACAGAGGCACAAAATAGGAATGCTTTTTTGAATAATTTCGAGATGGTACATGAAAGTCTTCGTTTGGAATGGCAGGTAAATACCATTTATAGGAAGGTATGGTGGACTCATATGGCATAACTGGTTTAAAAGAATTTGGATGCACAAGCAGTCAGTTCGCTTAGTACAGGTGGAGGTTAGCAAAAGAGTGGGAGCGACCAACTAAAAGAGCAATGACGGTCATAATCATGCAGAGCGACAAAGCAACATTGAATCAGGCATGGAAGTTATATCGCTACTCAGAAATAAAAGATCATCAAGGCTTGACAGACTTTCTTTACAGTCTTAAATATGCGTGAGCATACGCCAAGTCAATCAAAATAAATTCTTGAAGGAAGATATTACTAAACCATACCACATCATAGGCAAACAAATCATGTTGGTACTCCAATTACACATTGGAAACCCCCCAGCTATTTGAGACTAACCATAAGAAAACATGAACTACTAAGCACCATTATGCACGTAGCATTTTTATCATAGACATATCGACCAATGCAACAGAAGCAAACTCTCTTAATAAGATAAGCATGATAACTAAAGAGAGTTCAAGCAACCAACTAAACAAAAAGCTCTTTAAAAAGATAAGCATGAAAACTAAAAGCTAAACATGATAGTAGCTATTGAAATACCAAGAACATACACAGCAAGGATAGACATGAAAATTCTATGTTGTGTTCTAGGTTGAAGTGGAGCGTGTTTCTCTCCCACACAAAGAAAGCTGAGTTCCGACTCGTTATGAAAAGCTAAAAAAACTAAAAAGGAAACTAAAAGCAAGACGCTCCAAGCATAGCACATAACACATGAAGTGATAAAAATATAGTGGAACGAAAGACGAACTGATAATGTTGATGGAGAAGGGGATGCACAGGGGCATCCCCAAGCTTAGACGCTTGAGTCTCCTTGAATATTTCTTGGGGGTGCATGGCGGCATCCCCAAGCTTGAGCATTTGACACTCCTGAATCTTTTTATCATCTTCCCTCGCACACTTGAAAACTCCCTTCATACATAACTCATCATAATCTGATTAGTGAGGTTAGTACCCATAATAAAATAATTGTTCCTTGCTGGAAATAAGGATATTCTTGAAGGTCTACTGTTTCTCAAGATTGACAAAAGGTTTTTGCAAAGAAAAAGCAAGCTCTAGGTTTGCAAAATGAAGGAAAGGCAAAACAGGACAGAATATGTGAAAAACAGAACAGTAGGTAGTAAATGATTTTTTCGGGGCACTTCTGCAACTCTAATAAAAAAAACTCAGAACAGACGCCCGAAAGACAATTGTATAGAGCACGCTGTCGAAAAAATTCAGACCAAAAAGATGATCTAGTGATTTTATACGAATTTTTCTATCCAAGGACAGAATCTGTTTCCTGGACAGCACGTCACAACTTTTGAACTTTCTTGCAATCAGAGGCTACACTTGGCACAAAATTGAAAACCAAAGATACAATGATGATGCTACTGTAGTAACAACATCAAGACACAACAAAAGAAAAATAAAATTTTATTCATGTGGGCTGCCTCCCAAAAGCTCTTTCTTTTATGCCTTTAAGCTAGGCATAATGCATAGAGATCAAGTTGTATCAATTAAACCATCATCAAGATCATCAAAAAGCTCTTCAATAGTACAACTAGTCTTAAGAGGACTTTCAAATAAAGGCCTCATAGGGATACTTCTAGGGAGAAGACCAAAAGGATAAAAGTCAAGGGAAGATTCATTTATAAATTTATCAAAAAGAGGTGTTTCTTCCAAAGTCTTTACAGTTTCAACCCCTTTGGCAATAGATGGATTACTTTTAGAGCGGGGAGCCTTTGGAACGTGAACAAACTTAGGCTCCTTCTTTGCCGGAGTTTCTACCTTTTTGGTTTTGATTGAGGAGAAAGTAGTTCCTAGAGTATGAAAGATTTCCTCAATCTTGTCTATCCTCGAAGAGTCCAAATCATGGGATTTGATGGTCTCCAGACTTTTGAAAATTTTATGCATGGAGCTATCAAGCCTATTCAAATTCCCTTGGATCTTACGATCCAACTCATTTATCTTATTAATGTTTGGCATCTCTAGCTCTATCTTTTCAAGTTTTTTCATAATGTGAGCTAGGGTGATGTCCTCTTGAATGCTAACAACAGGGGGATTCCCAACAAGATTTTCAATAATACTAAGAGACTCCCAAACTGGGGCCTCTAGGAAATTTCCATTGATAGCAGTATCTAGAATAAACCTATTCCAAGAAGTAATTCCAACATAAAAATTTCTAAGCAGGATAGTAGTAGATTGCTTCTTGGTGGCTCTTTTTTGAGAATCATTAATTCTATACCAAGCATCTTTTAGACTTTCCCCACCTCTCTGTTTAAAGGTGAGAACTGCCTCGCCAAAGACAAAAGGACCCGACATAATGACAACTAAAGAATGAAATAACTATTTTTGTGATTTTCGATAAAAGATACTAAAGCAAAACTGAAAGGTAAACTAACAAGACTAAAAAGCAAAGGTAAAAGATAGCGTGCAACTCCCCTATCTTGAAGAGTGGAGTCCCCGGCAACGGCGCCAGAAAACTTTGCTTGATGGCTTCTCGCCCCTCGTTGGTTACCCCAAGTGGAAGGTTTGAGATGCAGTGTAGCGGAAGTTTTCCCTTGGCGAAGATACCAAGGTTCGATTTCCCCTGAGACTCCCAGTTTCAACAAGAAGGTGTCAACTGCGAACGGCGCCAGATATTAGCAATCAACGTGGACCTGCACACAGATACAAATAACTTTGCTCCCAACGAGTACAGAGAGGTTGTCAATCCCTCCGGCCTTGTCGTTTACAAACGATCAAACGCAAGTGATAAAAGTGATAGGTATTGCTGCAAATAGTAAGTAAAAACACAAAGTAAATAGCGGATGTGATCAGTGATGGTAATATGGACTGGGGTCCCATGATGTTCACTAGTGATGTCTCTCTCCCAAAAGACGATAAAACAGCTATGTGAGGTAAACGAATTACAGCTGGGCAATTGACAGAATTATGTGCGCAAACCAATGCTAACTATGTTGCAAGAATGGTAGAGGTTCAAAGCATGGGCGGTACGCCAAGGCAAGTAGACCGAAATCCATCTGCATCTACTACTAATCATCCACCTTGAGATATCTATCCAGAACATCTCGCTGGTATTAAGTTGTGAGTCCCACCCATAGGGTAAACTCAAAGCAACAGACAACTGCATTAAAAGAACTTTGCATAAAGTAAACAATCCTTGCACCCGCGGGCACAAGCACCGTTGTTTTCCCCCTTGTGGCAACATCACATCCCCTAGACTCATGTTTCTGTCACTCAAGCTAGTCATCGAGGGGCATGAACCCACAATCGAGCATAACGTTCCCTCTTGGAGTCACTACCTACTACTTGGCCAAAGCAATAAATAGCAACGGAGAACATGCAAGAATTACTTAAGAACATAAATATAAAAGAGGTAAATCAAATATATTACTCAAACACAATCTGAACATAATCTCACAATCCATCGGATCCCAGCAAACTCATCATAGCAACAGCATAAGGATTACATATGTGCTCACGAGGACTAATTAGTGAAGCACAAGAAGGGGAGGAGAACATCACATAGCTACTGGTCATGGACCCATGGTCCAAGGGAGACTACTCACAACTCATCCGGGAGGCGTCCATGGTGGTGGAGAGGCTCCCGGTGGTGATCCTCCCCTCCGGCAGGGTGCCGGGAAGAGTTCTCCTGGTGCTCCCGATCTTGGAAGCGCGGCGGCGGCGGAACAGAGATGAGATCGCGAAAAAGGGTTCCCGTCTCGAGGGTTTTGGGACGCGTGTTAAATATATGCCAAAGGGGGGCATCAGCGGAGGCCTGGGGGGCCCAGGCGCCCCCCCCCCCGGCGCGGCCAGGAGGGGGGCCGCGCCACCAGGGTGCCTGGAGCCCTGGTGGCCCCCCTCCGGCTCTACTTTGGCTGACGGGAAGCTTCTGGAATGTTGATTTTTTATATAATTTTTCCGGGATTTTTCTGGCAGTTTTCGTGATGGGAAAACCTGAAATACAAAAACAGCAGAAAACAGAAACTGGCACTGGGGTGCACTGAGTTAATAGGTTAGTCCAAATATGATCAAAAGTGTATGAAAGTGTATAAATATCATAGCAATATCACCCCAAAGAGGCATGGAGCAAGCAGAAATTATAGATACGTTTTGGACGTATCAAGTATCGAGTTGTAATTCCATGAAAGTGTGATGATCATCATTATTAGATCATTGTCCCATGTGAGGAAAGGCTAAATAAAGAAAGCCCCTCCAAAACAAATGAAAGGCCAAAGAAAAAAGAAGGCCCAAAAAAAGGGAAAGAAAATAAAAAAAGGGACAATTGCTACTATCTTTTTCCACACTTGTGCTTCAAAGTAGCACCATGTTCTTCATGATAGAGAGTCTCATGTTTAGTCACTTTCATATACTAGTAGGAATTTTCATTATAGAACTTGGCTTGTATATTCCAACGATGGGCTTCCTCAAACGCCCTAGGTCTTCATGAGCAAGCAAGTTGGATGCACACCCACTTAGTTTCTTTTGTTGAGCTTTCATACATTTTTAGCTCTAGTGCATCGGTTGCATGGAAATCCCTACTCACTCACATTGATATCTATTGATGGGCATCTCCATAGCCCGTTGATACGCCTAGTCGATCTGATACTATCTCCCTCCTCTTTGGCTTCTCCACAACCACCACTCTATTCCACACATAGTGCTATGTCCATGGCTCACGCTCATGTATTGCATGAAAGTTGAAAGGTTTGAAAAATAGAGTATGAAAACAAGTGCTTGGGTGAAACCGGGGTTGTGCATGATATGAATATTTTGTGTGATGAAGAGGGGGCATAGCCAGACTATATGATTTTGTAGGGATAACTTTCTTTAGCAGTAATATTTTTAGAAGACATGATTGCTTTGTTAGTATGCTTGAAGTATTATTATTTCTTATGTCAATATAGACTTTTGTCTTGAATCTTTCAGATCAGAACATTCATGCCACAATAAAGAGATATACATTGAAAAACTATGTTGGTTAGCATTCCACATCAAAAATTCTGTTTTTATCATTTACCTGCTCGAGGACGAGCAGGAATTAAGATTGGGGATGATTGATGCATCTCCAACTTATCTATAATATTTTATTGTTCCATGCTATTAGTTATGATGTTTTGGATGTTTAATGGGCTTTGTCATACACTTTTATATTATTTTTGGGACTAACCTATCTATAATACCTAAATAGTTCATCCCCACTATCTTATTTCTCTAAACATGCAAGGTGTCCACATCAGCATCTAGCCACGTCATCGGTTCTCCACCAAGCAATGCGTCCACATGCAGCCGTGAGACATGCATCCTTTGGGCCGTCATAACTGCCATGCAAAAAAAGCAAGAGAAATGGATTATAGTCTTATTTATACCGCACGAAGCCCAATCGTCTCATTAGCAAATTAATTCTAAAACAAAAGGAAGCCCAATCGTCTCATCTAAGCCTGATCTAAAACAAAGGAAGCCCAACCGTCTAATATTTTTTCCACGTCCTGCTTCCGTTTCCATCTTTCTCTTCTAAATAAAGAACGATCAATCTTTTACCTTGGCTAAGTAGGGCGCGCCGGCAAGGAGGCGATCTCCGCATGTGGTATGCTCTTGTGGCATTGACGCCGCTCCCCGTCGCTTCCGGCCGATCTGTATGTTTTGTCAAGGTTGTAGTATTGCCAGTGGAAATTGGTATGGTCCCTGACTACCCCCCCTGTAGCATCGCCCCCATGGCAGCGGTGCTGCTGCTTTCACTTTGGTCTTCCACTCCTCTCTCTATGTTCCATCCAACCTAGCTCCGGCATCGTTGAGGAAATAATGGGCGTTGGTTCCAGTAGTATCCAGTGGGATCTGTACAAGAGTCATGTGAGGGATTCCTTTTGGGTATGGGGGAATGAGTAGGTGGAGAGACCGGCCGGTCAGCCAAGGCCTCGGCCATGGCATGGAGATTCAGAAAAACGGCTTCGTGGAGCGTTTATCATTCAACAGGGTGTGGCCGCACCGGATGGGTCTTCCCTCTTCAGCCATAGGTTTGTCTCGGTGACACAACGGCAGCAAAATACTAGCATATCAGGATTCAGGATCCCTTAAATTGAATTCACATTGAAAACTTGCTGAAGGATTTCTGTGCTCTGATTGACATTGTCATCATAAAATATTGTACAGTAGACAAAGATGCCCACTGTCCTCTAGCCTCTGCCACTCATCCTTCCTATTGTCATGGTGATTTTCTCTATTACTTTGGATTTTTCTTAACCTGCCTATTAATTTGATTTCAGTCAGATGTGCGTACTTAGATTGGAGTGGGTACGTTAATTACTAGGTGTGCATGTTCATGCCCCATAGGTGTTCTTTTGCATTAGTGCTTTCCTCCCATTGAGTTCTTTTGTCATGCTCCGAGTATCCTTCAAGTCAGTCGATCCTTTTATATTCTTGATTCCTGCGCATTCGGTTGCTGCACGTAAGTTCTTATTTTAGCTTTTAACTAATCTTTGTTGTTCGATAATCAAAAAGCGGAACTTTTCAAAGGCAGAAAAATTGTATTTGTCGCCATGGTTAGGGATAATGACACATGGAAAATATAGCCATACGACGAGTAACGGTTTGTACTTGCTTGCATAATGTAGTGTTTTCATAACAATTAGTCTTCAAGGTCAATGAAATTTTCAGTTTATATGTCTTATTATCTCAACCATTCTGTTTAGCACATTGCACATATTTGCCTCAATTTTCAATTGGTATTTTGCAACAAATGTTCAATTGGTATTTTGCTCTATGCGCATCTCTTCAATTGGTATTTTGCTCTATGCGCATCTCTTCAATTGGTATTTTGCAACAAATGTTCCGCAGCAACGCGCGGGGAATTAGCTAGTTAACCTAGAGCCTAGTGCTAGTTTCTGTTTTTTCCTTGTTTTTGAGTTTTACAGAAAAGGAATATCAAACGGAGTCCAATTGACGTGCCAATTTTTTGTGATTTTTTCTGGACCAAAAGAAGCCCCCGAAGTAAAAGAGTTGGGCCAGGAGAGCCACGTGCTGCCCACGAGGGTGGGGGGGCGCGTCCACTCCAGGTGGGCGTGTGCCCTTGTCTCGTGGACAGCCCGGAGGCCGCCCTGACATGTGCCCTACACCAAAAATCCTATAAATACTGAAACCTCCGAAAATTAACCTAGATCGGGAGTTCCGCCGCTGAAAGCCTCTGTAGCCACCGAAAACCAATCTAGACCCCGTTCCGCACCCTGCCGGAGGGGGGAACCCTCACTGGTGTCCATCTTCGTCATCCTGGTGCTCTCCATGATGAGGAGGGAGTAGTCCACCCTCGGGGCTGAGGGTATGTACCATTAGCTATGTGTTTGATCTCTCTCTCTCTCATGTTCTTGAGATGGCACGATCTTGATGTATCGCGAGCTTTGCTATTATAGTTGGATCTTATGATGCTTCTCCCCCTCTACTCTCTTGTAATGGATTGAGTTTTCCCTTTGAAGTTATCTTATCGCATTGAGTCTTTAAGGATTTTAGAACACTTGATGTATGTCTTGCACGTGCTTATATGTGGTGACAATGGGATATCATGTGATCTACTTGATGTATTTTTTGGTGATCAACTTGCGGGTCTCGTGACCTTGGGAATCTATGCATATGGGTTGGCACACGTTTTCGTCTTGACTCTCCGGTAGAAACTTTGGGGCACTCTTTGAAGTTCTATGTGTTGGTTAATAGATGAATCTAAGATTGTGTGATGCATATCGTATAATCATGCCCACGGATACTTTAGGTTACAATGGAGTATCTAGGTGACATTAGGGTTTTGGTTGATTTGTGTCTTAAGGTGTTATTCTAGTACGATCTCTATGATAGATTGAACATTACTACGGACTCTTGAACATATCGATCAGAAATAATAACTTTGAGGTGGTTTCGTACCCTACCATAATCTCTTCGTTTGTTCTCCACTATTAGTGACTTTGGAGTGACTCTTTGTTGCATGTTGAGGTCTAGTAATATGATCCAATTATGTTATCCTTGTTGAGAGAACTTGCACTAGTGAAAGTATGAACCCTAGGCCTTGTTTCCTATCATTGCAACACCGTTTATGCTCACTTCTACCTTTAGTTACCTTGCTGTTTTTCTATTTTCTTATTACAAAAACCTATATCTACCATCCATATTGCACTTGTATCACCATCTCTTCGCTGAACTAGTGCACCTATACAATTTGCCATTGTATTGGGTGTGTGGGGGACACAAGAGACTCTTTGTTATTTGGTTGCAGGGTTGTTTGAGAGAGACCATCTTCATCCTATGCCTCCCACGGATTGATAAACCTTAGGTCATCCACTTGAGGGAAATTTGCTACTGTCATACAAACCTCTGCACTTGGAGGCCCAACAACGTCTAGAAGAAGAAGTTTGCGTAGTAGACATCAGTATGTTGGACTCATTGGAATAACTTTGGGGTTTATGGAAGTGGATGCACAAGCAGTATTCCCCCTTAGTACAGGTGAAGGCTGGAAAGAGACTGGGAAGCGACAAGCTAGAGAGCAACAACGGTCATGAACATGCATTAAAATTAATCAACAATGAATGCAAGCATGAGTAGGATATAAATCACCATGAACATAAACATCGTGGAGGCTATGTTGATTTGTTTCAACTACATGTGTGAACATGTGCCAAGTCAGACCACTTGAATCGTTCAAAGGAGGATACCACCCCATCATAACAAGCTGAATCAGGAACGATGAACTATCATATTTACAAAAACAAGAGAGGTCGAGTTCATACCAGCTTTTCTCATCTCAATTAGTTCATCATATATCATCCTTATTGCCTTTCACTCGCATGACCGAACGGTGTGGATAATAATTATAGTGCATGTGCATTGGACTAAGCTAGAATCTGCAAACATTTAATTCAAGAGAGAAGACAAGGTAATATGGCTCAAGGTTAAATAAAAAATAAAGCATATGAGAGCCACTAAGCATTTTCAACATGGTCTTCTACTCTTAACCCCCAAAGAAAAGAAAAGAACCTATTTACACGGGAAAGCTCCCAACAAGCAAAAGAAGAACGAGAAATCTTTTTGGGTTTTCTCTTAATTACTACTACAAGGAAAGTAAGCTAGCGAGAAGCTACAACTAATATTTTTTGTTTTTTAAGGTTTTTTCTGGCACACCAGAAAAAGACTAAGAAAAAGAAATGAAACTAAACATGGATGGTACAATGAAAGAGTGTGAGCACCGACAACTAGAATAAGTGTGTGAACATGAATGTAAAGTCGGTGAGAAACACGTACTCCCCCAAGCTTAGGATTTTGGCCTAAGTTGGTCTATGGCTAGTATTGGCCTGATGGATATCCAAAGTCGTAGTTGGGGTTGTACTGAGATGCATCAGCTACTGCCTGCTGAGCTGCGGCTCGAAGTCGGGCTGCTTCCGTCATCCTGTGATACTCATTTGCCTCCTACCTGGTTATAGTGTATCTCCCTCTTGCCTGAAAGTCAAACAAAGTAGGGGCGGGAAGAACAATAGGGATGGCATGACGCCTGTTAAAGATTAGTCGATATTTTAGGGATTGTTCATCCCTCTCTATAAACATGTGACTAGTCATAGCATTGTAATCCAAATGAGTAGGCGGTAAAGGTCCATCATTTTCATACACAGGCACACCAAGACGGCGGCTATGCGAGTGGCATAAATCCCACCAAATAAATCTCCATGCAAACAATTATGATGTAGCCTACGTGCAACAATGGCTCCCAAGTTATATTGTCTATCACCTAATATAGCACTCTTGAGAACACTAAGATCAGGGACACACATGTGGCAAGCCTCATCTTTACTGTTTATTCATCTACCAATAAAGAGAGCAAAGAAATGAATAGCAGGAAAATGAATGCTCCCTATGCTAGCCTGTGTGATTTCTCTAGATTCCCCCACAGTGATACTAGCAAGGAAATCTCTATATTCAGATTTGCGAGGATCACCCATACTGCCCCACTGAGGGAGCTTACAAGCATCATTAAAATCCTCTAAGTCATTGGTATAGGATTTATCGTAAAGGTCAAACAGGACAGTGTGAGAATTACGTGAAGATGAAAATTTATACCTTCTCACAAAGGTATCAGTTAAGCCATGGTATTGAGGGCACTTATCTTATATGAAGCCCTCGAGGTCGGCGTTGCGCACATATGCGTAAAATTCATCCTTGATGCCAACCTGATCCATAAAGTCATCTGACGGCCATTCACAAGACCGCACGTCAACAACCCTCGGTAGTTCATCGTCCGGCTCGCGAAACGCGAGCCTCGGTTCTTGCTTCCTTGAAGAACCTCCTTGGAAGTTTTTCCTATGCATTTTTCTGAAACTTTCTGAAATTTATAGTAACTCAAAATAAAAGTTAGCCAAACTCAACAAGATTGATAGCACCAACTCCTACTAGTGCCTAGAGACTATATCATGCATTAGAACTACTTGGGACCAAAGAAATTCGACATGCAAGCTTAAGAACAAGGTCACCACAGCAGAAAAAATTTGCAATAAATAAAACACTAGAACAAAAACTACTTGGACCAATGGAGGAGTCACATACCAAGGAACAATCTTCCCAAACAGTTTGGTGAATGGTGCTTTGAGCAAGGAGATCGAAAATGGCAGCAAGATGAGCTAGAACTCGTGCTTGAGCTAGTTGGTGCTTTTTTGGGAGGAAGAAGAAGAGTATGGGTACAGGAATATGTGGAGGGGGGCCACGTGGGGCCCACGAGGGTGGGGGCGCACCCTGGACCCTCGTGGCAACGTGATGGCTCCCCTCGTTGTGTGTTCTGTGCCAAATATTCTCAAATATTATTGAAAAAATCATATTTAATTTTCAGGGCATTTGGAGAACTTTTATTTTCGGGGTATTTTTTATTGCATGGATAAGTTTGGAAACAGAAAGAAAATACTATTTTTGCTTTATTTATCCTAATTAACAGAAAGTAAAAGGAGGGTACCAAAGGTTGTGCTATCTAGATTCACCTATCCCATGCTCATCAAAAGGAATCCATTAACAAGGTTGATCAGGACTTCTTAAGAAACTCTTTCCGAATAACATGAAACCGGAGAATTTTCGAATAACACTAGGTTTCCTCAATGGGGATATGTATGTCCCCAACAATAAGAATGTCATATGTCTTCCTGATAGTAGGAAGAGGAAATTCAAAACCTCCAATAGTAATAGTTGAAATTTTTCCAATATAATTGACACTGTGGACCTAAGGTTGTTTCCTTGGAAAGTGCACCGTATGCTCATTACCATTGACATGAAAAGTGACATTGCCTTTGTTGCAATCAATAACAGCCCCTGCAGTATTCAAAAAGGGTCTACCAAGGGTGATAGACATACTATCGTCCTCGGGAATATCAAGTATAACAAAGTACATTAGAATAGTAACATTTGCAACTACAACAGGCACATCCTCACAAATACCGACAGGTATAGCAGTTGATTTATCAGCCATTTGCAAAGATATTTCAGTAGGTGTCAACTTACTCAAGTCAAGTCTACGATATAAAGAGAGAGGCGTAATACTAACACCGGATCTGATACGTCTCCAACGTATCTATAATTTTTGATTGTTCCATGCTATTATTTATGAAGTCTTGGATGTTTAATGGGATTTATCATTCACTTTTATATCATTTTTGGGACTAACCTACTAACCCAAAGGCCCAGTCCAGATAGCTGTTTTTTGCCTGTTTCGGGGTCTTGCAAAAAAGAATATCAAACGGAGTCCAAACGGAATGAAACCTTCGCGAGAGATATTTTTGGAGAAAATCGCGCACGAGGAACTTGAGAACCACGTCAAATGAGCCACGAGAGGCCCACGAGGGTGGGGGCGCGCCCCCTCCCTCGTGGGGCCCCCATGACTCCCCCGATGTCCTCCTTCCTCCTATATAAGTCTACGTACCCTGAAACCTTCGACAACAGAGAGAAAACCCTAATTCCACCGCCATAACCATCTGCTCCTGTGAGAACCCATCTTGGAGCCTGTTCCGGAGCTCCACCGGAGGGGGATCCATCACGGAGTTCATCATCATCATCATCATCATCGCCCTCACCATGAGTTGTGAGTAGTTTACCACAGACCTTCGGGTCCATAGCTAGTATCTAGATGGCTTCTTCTCTCTCTCTGGATCTCAATACAAAGTTCTCCTCGGTCTTCGAGGAGATCTATTCGATGTAATCTATTTTTGCGGTGTGTTTGTCGAGATCCGATGAATTGTGAGTTTATGATCAAGATTATCTATGAAAGATATTTGGTTTTTCTCTGAATTTTTTATGTGTGCTCACATTATCCTTGCAAGTCTCTTCGAATTATTGGTTTGGTTTGGCCTACTAGATCTATAGTTCTTGCAATGGGAGAAGTGCTTGGCTTTGGGTTCAATCTTGCGGTGTCCTTTCCCAGTGACAGTAGGGGCAGCAAGGCACGTATTGTATTGTTGCCATCGAGGATAAAAAGATGGGGTTTATATCATATTGCTTGAGTTTATCTCTCTACATCATGTCATCTTGCTTAAGGTGTTACTCCGTTCTTATGAACTCAATACACTAGATGCATGCTGGAAAGCGGTCGATGTGTGGACTAATAGTAGTAGATGCAGGTAGGAGTCGGTCTACTTGTCTCGGACGTGATACCTATATACAATTATCATGCCTAGATAGTCTCATAATTATTCGCTTTTCTATCAATTGCTTGATAGTAATTTGTTTACCCGCCGTAGAATATCGCTATCATGAGAGTAGCCACTAGAGAACACTATGGCCCTGGGTCTATTCTCAACATATCAATCTACATCTACATTACTTTTATCGCTTTTATTTCCTGTTCTTATAAACCAAAATACCAAAAATATAAACTATCGTCTCTATCATATCTCACTTTCGTAAGTGACCGTAAAGGGATTGACAACCCCTTATCGCGTTGGCTGCGAAGTTCTTATTTGTTTGTGCAGGTGCGAGGGACTCTCGCATGGTCTCCAACTGGATTGATACCTTGGTTCTCAAAAACTTAGGGAAATACTTATGCTACTGTGCTACATCACCCTTTCCTCTTCGAGGGAATACAACGCAAGCTCGAGAAGTAGCAAGAAGAATTTCTGGCGCCGTTGCTGGGGAAGCCTACGCAAAATTCATATACCAAGTACCTATCACAAACCATTATCCTTCGCATTACATTTATTTGCCTCTCGTTTTCCTCTCCCCCACTTCACCCTTGTCGTTTTATTTGCCCTTCTTCCGCCGTGTGTTTATCGTTCGCTTGCTTCTTGTTTGCTTGTGTTTGTTGGATTGCTTGCTTGTCACTATGCCTCAGAACAATACCAAATTGTGTTACTTCTCCAATACCAACAATAATGATTTTATTAGCACTCCGATTGCTCCTATTACCGATGCTGAATCTTGTGAGATCAATGCTGCGTTGTTGAATCTTGTCACGAAAGATCAATTCTCCGGCCTTCCTAGTGAAGATGCCGCTACCCATCTAAACAACTTTGTTGATTTGTGTGATATGCAAAAGAAAAGGGATACGGATAATGATATTGTTAAATTGAAGTTATTTCCGTTTTCACTTAGAGATCGTGCTAAAACTTGGTTTTCCTCTTTGCCTAGAAATAGTATTGATTCATGGAATAAGTGCAAAGATGCCTTTATCTCTAAGTATTTTCCTCCCGCTAAGATTATCTCTCTTAGAAACGATATTATGAATTTTAAGCAACTAGATCATGAGCATGTTGCACAAGCTTGGGAGAGAATGAAATTAATGATACGTAATTGCCCTACACATGGTTTGAATCTATGGATGATTATTCAGAACTTTTATGCTGGCTTGAATTTTGCTTCTAGAAATCTTTTAGACTCGGCCGCCAAAGGCACTTTCATGGAAACCACCTTAGGAGAAGCTACCAAACTCCTAGATAATTTTATGGTTAATTATTCTCAGTGGCACACCGAAAGATCTACTAGTTAAAAAGTGCATGCTATCGAAGAAATTAGTGTTTTGAGTGGAAAGATGGATGAACTTATGAAATTGTTTGCTGCTAAGAGTGCTTCTTCTAATCTTAATGATATGCCTCTGTCCACTTTGATTGATAATAACAATGAATTTTTGGATGTGAATTTTGTTGGTAGGAATAATTTTGGTAATAATGCTTATAGAGGTAATTTTAATCCTAGGCCTTTTCCTAGTAATTCCTGTAATAATTATGGTAATTCCTACAACAGCTCTTATGTAAAGATGCCTTCTGAATTTGAAACTAGTGTTAAGGAGTTTATGATGTCGCAAAAGAATTTCAATGCTTTGCTTGAAGAGAAATTGCTTAAGGTTGATCAATTGGCTAGAAGTGTGGATAGAATTACTCTTGATGTTGATTCTTTGAAACTTAGATCTATCCCACCTAAGCATGATATCAATGAGTCTCTCAAAGCCATGAGAATTTCCATTGATGAATGCAAAGAAAGAACCGCTAGGATGCGTGCTAAAAGAGAGGATTATATTAAAGCGTGTTCTTCTAGTTATCATGAAAATAAAGATGAAGATCTGAAAGTTATTGATGTGTCTCCTATTAGATCCTTGTTTTCTAGTATAAATTTGGATGAAGATAGGATTGGAGATGATTCTGCCTTAAAGTGTCCCAATGATTCGGAGTTTTTAGTTCTTGATGCTAAAATTGCTACTAGTGGGAGTGAAGAGATTAAAACTTTGCATAGTGATGAACCCACTACTTTGGATTTCAAGGGATTCAATTATGATAATTGCTCTTTGATTGATTGTATTTCCTTGTTGCAATCCGTGCTAAATTCTCCGCATGCTTATAGTCAAAATAAAGCTTTCATCAAACACATAGTTGATGCTTCGATGCAATCTTATGAAGAAAAACTTGAGTTGGAAGTTTCTATCCCTATAAAGCTTTATGATGAGTGGGAACCTACTATAAAAATAAAAATAAAAGATCATGAATGGTATGCTTTGTGTGATTTGGGTGCAAGTGTCTCCACTATCCCAAAAACTTTGTGTGATTTGCTAGGGTTCCATGAACTTGATGATTGTTCTTTGAATTTGCATCTTGCAGATTCCACTATTAAGAAACCTATGGGAAGGATTAATGATGTTCTTATTGTTGCCAATAGGAATTATGTGCCCGTAGATTTCATTGTTCTTGATATAGATTGCAATCCTTCATGTCCTATTATTCTTGGTAGACCTTTTGTTAGAACGATTGGTGAAATTATTGATATGAAGGAAGGAAATATTAGATTCCAATTTCCATTAAGGAAAGGCATGGAACACTTTCCTAGAAAGAAAATCAAATTACCATATGAATCTATCATGAGAGCCACTTATGGGTTGCCTTCCAAAGATGGAAATACCTAGATTTATCTTGTATCGTGCCTAGCTAGGGGCGTAAAACGATAGCGCTTGTTGGGAGGCAACCCAATTTTATATTTTTTTGTTTTTGTTGTTGTTAGGGAATAAATATTGTATCTAGCCTCAAATTAGATGTGGTTTCATGTTTTGCTTAGTGTTTGTGCCAAGTAGAACCTTTGTAAAGACTTGTGTAAAGTGTATGTGATCTTGCTGTAAAAAACATAATCGTTAGCGCTCGCTAAAGTGGTCGTCCGATTTTACTAGAGTGTTATTTAGTTGATTCTTTTTGCAGATGATTACAAGACAAATTTCTCAAATTTACCAATTTAGTTTGAATTTTTTGGAGTTCCAGAAGTAGGCGAAACCTGCAGATTACTACAGACTGTTCTGTTTTTGACAGATTCTGTTTTTCGTGTGTTGTTTGCTTATTTCAAGGCATCTATGAGTAGTATTGGGAAGTATGAATCATAGAGAAGTTGGAATAAAGTAGGTTTAACACCAATATAAACAAAGAATGTATTCATTGCAGTACCTTTGAGTAGTGATTTGTTTTCTTATACTAACGGAGCTCACGAGATTTTTGTCTAAGTTTTGTGTTGTGAAGTTTTCAAGCTTTGAGTATTGCTTTGATGGACCATGGAACAAAGAGTAGCAAAGGCATAAGATTGGGACGCCCATGGCACCCCAAGGAATTCATGGATAATCAAAAGCCTAAGCTTGGGGATGCCCCGGGAAGGCATCCCCTCTTTCGTCTTCATCCATCGGTAACTATACTTGGAGCTATATTTTTATTCGCAACATGTTATGTGTTTTGCTTGGAGCGTCTTGTATAATTTGAGTCTCTGCTTGTAAGTTTGTCGCAATCTTCCTTGCTGGACACACCTATTTGAGAGAGTTAAATATGGCCTAGAAATTGTTACAACACTCTATGTGCTTCACTTATATCTTTTGAGTTGAATAGTTTTTGCTCTAGTGCTTCACTTACATCTTTTAGAGCACGGTGGTGTTAATATTTTGTAGAAATGGTTGAACTCTCATGCTTCACTTATATCTATTTGAGAGTCTATTAAAACAGCATGGTAATGTGTTTAGGCTAAGAAACTAGTCTTCACATGATAGACATCAATGTCAATGTAGTAAAAAAATTCACACTAAGTGCATTGAATATGATGAGATGTTGGATGCTTGATAATTGTTTTGAGATACGAGGATAGTGATATTAGAGCCGTGATGGTGGAGTTATTATGAAATTGAGAAATACTTGTGTTAAGGTTAGTGATTCCCGTATCATGCACGTATGGTGAACCGCTATGTGATGAAGTTAGAGCATGAGGTATTTGTAGAGTGCCAACCTTTGTGTGGAGGTCGGGGGCGCGCGATGGTTAACTCCTACCAACCTCCCCCCTAGGAGCATGTGTTGATTGCTTTGTTTTGATGACTCGTAGATTTTTTCCAATAAGTATATGAGTTCTTATGACTAATGTTGAGTCCATGGATTATACGCACTCTCACCCTTCCACCATTGCTAGCCTCTCTTGTAACGCGCAACATTCGCCGGTGCCATAAACCCACTATATATCCTTCCTCAAAACAGCCACCATATTATTCTTCAAAACAGCCACCATACCTACCTATCATGGCATTTCCATAGCCATTCCGAGATATATTTCCATGCAACTTGCCACCGTTCCGTTCATATGACACACATCATATTTTCATATTGCCATGCATGATCATGTAGTTAACATCGTATTTGTGGCAAAGCCACCATGCATAATTTTCATATATATCACTCTTGATTCATTGCACATCCCGGTACACCGCCGGAGGCATTCATGTATAGTCATACTTGTTGTAGTATCGAGTTGTAATTTCGAGTTGTAATAAAGTGTGATGATCATCATTATTAGAGCATTGTCCCATGAGAGGAAAGGCCAATAAAAAAAGAGATGGCCCCAAAAAACTACAGAGAGGGGCTAATAAAAAAAGAGAAAGCCCCTCCAAAAATATGAGAGAACAAAGAGAAGTGATAATTGCTACTATCTTTTTCCACACTTGTGCTTCATAGTAGCACCGTATTCTTCATTGTAGAGAGTCTCATGTTTAGTCACTTTCA
Source organism: Secale cereale (assembly GCA_902687465.1). NCBI lineage: Eukaryota > Viridiplantae > Streptophyta > Magnoliopsida > Poales > Poaceae > Secale > Secale cereale. Next base: position 766,245,737 of record LR738712.1, read on the forward strand.
TATACTAGTGGGAATTTTCATTATAGAACTTGGCTTGTATATTCCAACGATGGGCTTCCTCGAATGCCCTAGGTCTTCGTGAGCGAGCAAGTTGGATGCACAACCACTAGTTTCGTTTGTTGAGCTTTCATACATATTTAGCTCTAGTGCATCCGTTGCATGGCAATCCCTACTCACTCCAATTGATATCTATTGATGGGCATCTCCATAGTCCGTTGATAGGCCTAGTCAATGTGAGACTATCTCCATCCTATTTGTCTTCTCCACAACCACCTCTATTCCACCCATAGTGCTATATCCATGGCTCACGCTCATGTATTGCGTGAAAGTTGAAAGGTTTGAAAGAATAGAGTATGAAAACAAGTGCTTGGCTGAAATTGGGGTTGTGCATGATAAGAATATTTTGTGTGATGAAGAGGGAGCATGGCCAGACTATATGATTTTGTAGGGATAACTTTCTTTAGCCATAGTATTTTGAGAAGACATGATTGCTTTGTTAGTACGCTTGAAGTATTATTGTTTCTTATGTCAATATAGACTTTTATCTTGAATCTTTCAGATCTGAACATTCATGGCACAATTAAGATAATTCCATTGAAAAACTATATTGGTTAGCATTCCACATCAAAAATTATTTCTTTATCATTTACCTACTCGAGGACGAGCAGGAATTAAGCTTGGGGATGCTTGATACGTCTCCAACGTATCTATAATTTTTGATTGTTCCATGCTATTATTTATGAAGTCTTGGATGTTTAATGGGCAAAAAAGAATATCAAACAGAGTCCAAACGGAATGAAACCTTCGCGAGAGATATTTTTGGAGAAAATCACCCACGAGGAACTTGAGAACCACGTCAGAAGAGCCAGGAGGGGCCCACGAGTATGGGGGGCGCGCCCCCCTACCCAAGGCGCGCCCCTGCCTCGTGGGGCCCCCGCGACTCCCCCGGTGTCCTTCTTCCTCCTATATAAGTCTACGTACCCCGAAACCTTCGACAACAGAGAGAAAACCCTAATTCCACCGCCATAACCTTCTGTTCCCGTGAGATCCCATCTTAGAGCCTGTTCCGGAGCTCCACCGGAGGGGGTCCATCACGGAGTTCTTCGTCGTCATCATCATCGCCCTCACCATGAGTTGTGATTAGTTTACCACAGACCTTCGTGTCCATAGCTAGTATCTAGATGGCTTCTTGTTTCTCTCTGGATCTGAATACAAAGTTCTCCTCGGTCTTCGAGGAGATCCATTCGATGTAATCTCTTTTTGCGGTGTGTTTGTCGAGATCCGATGAATTGTGAGTTTATGATCAAGATTATCTATGAAAGATATTTTGTTCTTCTCTGAACTTTGTATGTGTGCTCATAATATCCCTGCAACTCTCTTCGAATTATTGGTTTGGTTTGTCCTACTAGATCTATAGTTCTTGCAATGGGAGAAGTGCCTGGCTTTGGGTTCAATCTTGTGGTGTCCTTTCCCAGTGACAGTAGGGGCAGCAAGGCATATTGTTGCCATCGAGGATAAAAATATGGGGTTTATATCATATTGCTTGAGTTTATCCCTCTACATCATATCATCTTGCTTAAGGTGTTACTATGTTCTTATGAACTCAGTACACTAGATGCATGCTGGATAGCTGTCGATGTGTGGAGTAATAGTAGTAGATGCAGGCAGGAGTCGGTCTACTTGTCTCGAACATGATGCCTATATACATGCCTAGATAGTCTCATAATTATTAGCTCTATCAATTGCTTGACAGTAATTTGTTTACCCGCCATAGAATATCGCTATCATGAGAGAAGCCACTAGAGAACACTATGGCCCCCGGGTCTATTCTCAACATATCAATCTACATCTACTTTACTTTTATCGCTTTTATTTTCTGTTCTTATAAACCAAAATACCAAAAAAATAAACTATCATCTCTATCAGATCTCACTTTCGTAAGTGACCGTAAAGGGATTGACAACCCCTTATCGCGTTGGCTGCGAAGTTCTTATTTGTTTGTGCAGGTGCGAGGGACTCACGCGTGGTCTCCTACTGGATTGATACCTTGGTTCTCAAAAACTGAGGGAAATACTTACGCTACTGTGCTGCATCTCCCTTTCCTCTTCGAGGGAATACAACGCAAGCTCGAGAAGTAGCAGGCTCCAAGATCACATAAAGCAGTTTTAACATAGTTTCATTTAATGGAGCAAGGTATAGTAGGTGCTCCTGGATCTCCTAGTTTCTTAGGTATTCCACCTTTAAAAGTGTAATTGGCAAGCATGGTGGAAATTTCTACTTCAGGTATCTTTCTTTTATTGGTAATAATATCTTTCATGTACTTAGCATAAGGATTTGTTTTAAACACATCAGTCAAACGCATACGCAAAAAGATAGGTCTAATCATTTCAGCAAAGCGCTCAAAGTCCTCATCATCCTTTTTCTTGGATGGTTTCGGAGGAAAAGGCATGGGTTTCTGAACCCATGGTTCTCTTTCCCTACCGTGCTTCCTAGCAACAAAGTCTCTCTTATCATAACGTTGATTCTTTGATTGTGGGTTATCAAGATCAACAACAGGTTCAATCTCTACATTATTATCATTGCTAGGTTGAGCATCATCATGAACATCATTATTAATATTATCACTAGGTTCATGTTCATTACCAGATTGTGTCTCAGCATCAGAAACAGATATATAATTGGGATTCTCAGGTGTGTCAGCTACAGGTTCACTGGAAGCATGCAAAGTTCTATCATTTTTCTTTTTCTTCTTCTTAGAAGAACTAGGTGCATCTAAATTAGTTCTCTGAGAATCTTGCTCAATTCTCTTAGGGTGGTCTTCAGGATATAGAGGTTCCTGAGTCACCTGACCACCTCTAGTAGCAACTCTAACATTATAGTCATTATTCTTACTATTTAATTCATTGAGCAAATCATTTTGAGCCTTAAGTACTTGTTCTACTTGAGTGGTAACCATAGAAGCATGTATACTAATGATTTTCAGTTCACCTTTAACTCTAGGAAGATAATCACTCAAGCGTTCAATCATATAAGCATTGTGTTGTAATTGTCTACCAACATAAGCATTGAAGTTCTCTTGTTTCACAAAAAAATCGTCAAACTCATCTAAGCATTGGCTAGCAGACTTATAATGAGGAATGTCACCTTCATCAAATCTATAAAGAGAATTTACCTTTACTACCTGTGTTGGATTATCAAGACCATGTATTTCTTTAATAGGTGGTAAATTCTTAACATCTTCAACTTTAATACCTTTTTCTTTCATAGATTTCTTTGCCTCTTGCATATCTTCAGGACTAAGAAACAGAACACCTCTTTTCTTCGGGGTTGGCTTAGGGGCTGGTTCAGGAAGTGTCCAATTATTTTCATTGGCCAGCATATTATTCAATAGTAATTCAGCTTGATCAACTGCTCTTTCCCTGAAAACACAACCAGCACAACTATCCAGGTGGTCTCTGGAAGCATTGGTTAGTCCATTATAAAAGACATCAAGTATATCATTCCTCTCAAGAGGATGATCAGGCAAAGCATTAAGTAATTAGAGAAGCCTCCCCCAACTTGTGGGAGACTCTCTTTTTCATTTTGCACAAAGTTATATATTTCCCGTAAGGCAGCTTATTTCTTATGAGCGGGAAAATATTTAGCAGAGAAGTAATACATCATATCCTGGGGACTACGCACACAACCAGGATCAAGAGAATTAAACCAAGTCTTAGCGTCACCCTTTAACGAGAACGGAAACAACTTAAATATATAATAATCACGAATCTTTTCATCGTTGGTAAACAGGGTGGCTATATCATTCAACTTAGTAAGATGTGCCACAACAGTTTCAGATTCATAGCCATGGAAAGGATCAGATTCAACCAAAGTAATTAACTCGGGATCAACAGAGAATTCATAATCCTTATCAGTAACACAGATAGGTGAAGTAGCGAAAGCAGGGTCATGCTTCATTCTAGCATTCAAGGACTTTTCTTTCAGCTTAGCTAATAATTTCTTAAGATCATATCTATCATTGCAAGCAAGAAAGTCTCTAGCAGTTTCTTCATCCATAACATAACCCTCAGGAACAACAGGCAATTCATATCTATTGGGAGAAGCTTCATCATCACTTTCATCAATATCATCAGTTTCAATATTTGCATTCTCCCTAACCATAGCAATTTGTTCATCTAGAAATTCACCTAGTGGCACAGTATTATCAGGCATAGAAGTAGTTTCATCATACATTGCAGAAGTGGCATCATCAAGAACATACGACATATCAGATTCAATAGCGGGAGTAGGTGTCGCAAGTTTACTCATAACAGAGGGTGAATCAAGTGCAGAGCTAGATGGCAGTTCCTTACCTCCCCTCATAGTTGAGGGATAAATCTTGGTTTTTGAGTCCTTCAAATTCTTCATAGAGATCAACGGATATAAATCCCAAGTGACTTAAAGAATAGAGCTATGCTCCCCGGCAATGGCGCCAGAAAATAGTCTTGATAACCCACAAGTGTAGGGGATCGCAACAGTTTTCGAGGGTAAAATATTCAACCCAAATTTGTTGATTCGACACAAGGGGAGCCAACGAATACTCTTAAGTATTAGCAGCCGAGTTGTCAATTCAACCACACCTGGAAACTTCGTATCTGCAGCAAGATAGTTTAGTAGCAAAGTAATATGATAGTGGCGGTAGCGGCAATAAAAGTAACAATAGTTTTTTTTGTAGTTTTTGTAATAGTAGCAGCGGAAAAGTAAATAAGAAACAAGAAATATATGAAAAGCTCGTAGGCATTGGATCGGTGATGGGGAATTATGTTAGATGCAATTCATCATGTAGAAGTTATAACCTAGGGTGACACAGAACTAGCTCCAGTTCATCAATGCAATGTAAGCATGTATTCCGAATATAGTCATACGTGCTTATGGAAAAGAACTTGCATGACATCTTTTGTCCTACCCTCCCGTGGTAGCGGGGTCCTATTGGAAACTAAGGGATATTAAGGCCTCCTTTTAATAGAGTACCAGACCAAAGCATTAACACATAGTGAATACATGAACTCCTCAAACTAAGGTCATCACCGGGAGTGGTCCCGATTATTGTCAATTCGGGGTTGCCGGATCATAACACATAGTAGGTGACTATAGACTTGCAAGATAGGATCAAGAATACACATATATTCATGAAAACATAATAGGTTCATATCTGAAATCATGGCACTCGGGCCCTAGTGACAAGCATTAAGCATAGCAAAGTCATAGCAACATCAATCTCAGAACATAGTGGATAATAGGGATCAAACCCTAACAAAACTAACTCGATTACATGATAGATCACATCCAACCAATCACCGTCCAGCAAGCCTACGATGGAATTACTCACGCAGGGCGATAAGCATCATGGAATTGGTGATGGAGGAAGGTTGATGATGACGATGGCGACGATCTCCACTCTCCGAAGCCCCGAACGGACTCTAGATCAGCCCTCCTGAGAGAGATTAGGGCTTGGCGGCAGCTCCGTATCGTAAAACATGATAATTCTTTCTCTCTGATTTTTTTTCTCCCCGAAAGTGAATATATAGGATCTGGGGATACGTCGGTGGAGCACCAGGGGGCCCACGAGGCAGGGGGCGCGCCCCCACCATCGCGGACAGGGTGTGGGCCCCCTGGTCTGGATTTTCTTGCAGGTATTATTTATATTTTCTAAAATAATTATCCGAGGATTTCCAGGTCATTCCGAGAACTTTTTATTTCTGCACAAAAATAACACCATGGCAGTTCTACTGAAAACAGTGTCAGTCCGGATTAGTTCCATTCAAATCATGCAAGTTAGAGTCCAAAACAAGGGCAAAAGGGTTTGGAAAAGTAGATACGTTGGAGACGTATCAACATGGGAGTCTGTTTTGCACGCCACGACGGGCCGGAGGGCTTGGTATTTCAAATCTACACCGGCTAAACTTTGCCTTGCAAGCAAAGTGATTATGGCTCTGCCATACTAATAATTCCAGACCATAGGCAAAATTCACGATTAAAGGTCCATACAAGTGAGACGGTCCCCTAGGGTTCCCTCCCTCCCTCCCCCGCCGCCACCCGCGAGGCGCCGGGGAGGGCCCCAAATCTCCGCCGCCGAACACCCCTCCGCCTCCCTCCTCCTCCCTCGCCGGCCTCCAAAGGGCGCAGCCGAGCGCAGCCCGGTCGTCGCCGGCGGCGGAGGGGCCTTCTCATCCCCTGTGTATGGGGGTTGGCGCGGATGATTCAGCTAATAGCAGCACACCAGCAGCGCACATACAAAGCAGGCGTCCTTCTCTCCTCACCTGCCATCCCCACACCAGCCGGTCCTCGTCAGGTCATACCCGTCCATATCCCCTGGTGAGCTCACACCACGCCCTCCCTGACCAGTGCCTCCATTGATCTGCGCCAAACGTCGCTCACTCCTGTGACCGTGCGCTGCCCACTTTCCGTACCAGGATCCTTTCTGGGGATGGGAGGCCATGAGATTATGATGGCCGGTGGCAACAGTGAGGACGCGCTCAGGCGGGTGCAGGATCATCCAACAATGATGGCGCTGAGCGGGGGAGAAGGTCGACGGAGGAATCACACGGGTTGGACTGGTCCAGATGAACCTCGACCTAGAGCGAAGACCGAAGGCCGCGTGGTTCCGTTCCAAGAAAGACAATCTGGGAAGATATCTTGAGACATCATTTGCAGCGAGAAATATGGTGTTAATGGCGAGACGATTGTGGAAGCATTGATTCGTGTGAACCGATCTAATCGGGGAGGGAGACCAGATTGGATGTGGCTGTGTCAAAACCATGATAACACAGGAAGAAAAATATGAACTTACGATCATGGGAAAAATAGGAGAGATATTGGACCAATCCTTCTTGTACACGAATCCATGTGAGGATCGGGATGGACAAAATTTTCTGTACTGCTCTTGATGATCAGGTCGCCGCCTTCGGTTGACTCTGGCCTTGTTGTGCGGATTGCGGTGCTCATGTCGTGGTGCAGGCCGGCTCAATGGAAGAAGGGATCCCGAACAGCTAGGGCCTTGTTGTTGTTGGCCTCGAGCCTCGGCACGTGCTAGGACATGATGTCACGACTGGGCAGGAGAGGAGGATGATGGTGGTTGCTTCGTTCTATTTCTCCTCGTCACAAGCGGCGTATTTATGGGAGGGTTCGACTCAACAGGAAGCCAGAGTCCTGATCATTTTTTTAGAGGAAGAGAGTACCAATCTTTTTCTTTTCCTTATTGAGGAAAGACAAAAAAAAATAGTCCAGGTCCTCAAGGGGTACAGGGAGGCACGAACGGGGAGAAAGCAGTAATGAGCTGGCTCGGCCCAAATCAGGCTGGCTTTGCTGTGCGAACGTTAGGCCTGGGCGTTCGGTATAAACCGAAAGTTTGGTTTTTACTGTTCAGTATTTTTTGAAATTCGGTTAGAAAACTTAAAAATCAAATATGGTAGCTTAAAACAGCTAACCGGAAATTCGATTAACCGACTACTTCGGTTCGGTCTCCGGTTTATACCGAAAGGACCACGTCTGGTAATTGCGTACAAACTGCAGCAACGACAACCTATTATATAGCCCAAAATCCCACCCTCAACTCCTCGGCTGGGCGAGGTTGGACTAATGTAAGTATGTAACGAGATGTCTGTTGCATGCTCGTACGCACTGGTACACACTTAACAAAAAAGCTCACGTGGAGCTGGGCCTTCCATCATTTTGCATGCTTTGGATTAGGGCCCACATCATGCCACACGCGCGCGCAGGCAGCAGCGCACTTGTTTCTTGGCGCTAGCGACACGGGCGCTCCTCCCGGGAGATGGTTCTGCCTGACTTTGCACTGCTGTATGCGCTACCTCACGTCTGTTCGGTTTTTCTTCGGTTAACCGTGATAAAAACCAAACTGAACAAACTATGTTCGGTTAGTGAACATCAAAACCGAATTTTCCTGTGGTAGTATAATAAACCGAAAATTCGGTTTATTCGGTTTCGGCATCGGTTTGGTCTTCTGTTCGTCGGTTTTTATGCACACCCCTAGCGAACGTATACCCACGCAGATGTGGTGTAGTGTTGGGTCTGGTCCTCTTTAATCTCAACCGTCAATTTTATATTTAACATATTAATGGATATATAGAGATGACATATGGAGAACTATAAAAGCTTCCGTCCTTTATTATTAGGTAAAGATAAAGATAAGAAATTCTATATATATGTTCCTCCTCTCATGCTCCTACCCAGCTTCCACCTTTTCACCCAAACATATAATGCTACATACAAGCATATTGTATGTTTGGTTCTCATTATAACAAATTATACTCCTAGGAATGGAAGGTATCAGGAACTTGTTTCAATACATGAAGTCAGTGTCGGGCTAGAACGGTCATCTTATTGGTTTCATCAAGCACACCTACTTGATCACTAGATCCATGAATCCATCACTCGTGGTTCCACGAATAGCTTGGCCGCTGCCTGCTTCGTCTCCGGGTGGTAGTCACGCGCCGGTTGCCCTCTTGTTATCAAGCCGCTGGTAGATGCTTCAATGCAACGTTGTCGCAGGAGTACATTCCATCCTCAATATACTCCCGGGAGTACATTCCCAGGAGTACATACTCCCAGGAGTATAAAACCATTTTCATATATATAGCCGGTCTATTCTCATAATATTATGAGAATAATATTCTCATAACACTTCCGCACTGCACGCACAACGCGAGGGCACTGCAACACAGCGACCAGTGAACGTCGTCTCGAAAAAACTGTACGTGTTGTTTTTTGTTTACCTTTTTCGCTCTAGTTTTTTAACCGTTTATCAGAATTATGCGTGTAATATACCTTTGAAAAGCTATGGAGTAGACGCAACTTCGCCATGTTGAACACTTTTCAAAATTCATCACAGTTTAAGAGCAGTTTCGAAAATCGTGCGGCTCATAACGAATGACAGCGAGCGTTTTTTCACGTTTTCTTGTAAACCGCTCGCCGGAATAAATCAAATGATACACCGTTGGAAAGGTATCGTTGAGGCACATATTTTTCATATCTATTATTTTTTCTAATTCGCTACGGTTTAAGAGCAGTTTTGAATTTAACAAATCGCGGAATTATGTTTTTTCGATTTTTTTGCAATTTTCGGTATTGTTTTAGCTTCAGTTTTTTAACCGTTTGTCGAAACGAGGCGTGTGATACGCCGTTGGAAATCTACGAACGAGGCGCAACTTTCGTATGTTGAAATGTTTTTGAGATTCCTTACGGTTTTTAGTTAATTTTGAAAATCGTGCGGCTGACTACGAGACGCAGCGGCCGTTTTTCACGAATTTTTTACAAACCGCTGGTCGAAATGATCCAAACGATACACGGTTGGAAAGATATCGCCGAGACGCTACTTTTTCATGTAGAACACTCCCTCTAATTCATTACAGTTTTAGAGCAGTTTTGAAATTACAAAAACGCGGACACTCTGTTTTTCGCGACACCAAAATCGACGAGTAAACCGCATCGGACAGAAAAGCGCACTGCTTCAAACTGAAAACCGCACTGCATCCCACTGAAAATCACTCTACATCATACGGCCAAACGAATTGCTTGATTTGTTTTTGTCTTTTTCTCTAACCTTTTTATGAACGAATTTAAATTCATTTTTTTCAAATGAAGTGTACTGTAGTCTTTTAGAGTGGACATTTTTAAGATCGAAGTGGACTACATTTCTTTTTTATTTTTTCTCTTTTAGAGTTTGGTTTTCACGTAGTACAATAGTCTCCATTAGAGAACATAGTGGACTAATAGTCTGCATTAGAGAACATAGTGGACTGATGTGTGTCTTTGTTTGAGCAGACACCAAACTACACACACGCACTGCAAAAGAAACTTTAACATGCAAAATGCAAAAGGAAAAAAAAGTTAATTGCAACTTAAAAAGAAGTGAACTTCCTAGGATGTTTTTCTTATTTTCTTTGTTTGTACAAACTAAACAACAGAAGATGTTTACACTGAACAGCATATGATGGAACCAAATCAATGTGAAATGCCGTTTGATCTGAATGAACTACATGGTTGTGCCTGGAACCGCACGGCGTCACTAGCCGGACTGCATCCGTGCTCACCACCTGGTCTTGCTCCCGTCATCGGCGTCCAGTGCCCATGGGGTAGCCTGTGTGAACCTATTCAGGTGGACAAGTTGTTGCTACTGACAAATTCCGATAACGTTCGACTCAGAGTATAGAAGTATACTGCTTGGGGAGTCAGGCGATGGCCGCACGCACGCACCTGCTGTGTGCACTGCTTCGGCAAAAATCTCATGCATACAAATGAACTGCACTACACATCAAGGTCAAGAGTACATCATCCAATAGTTAACTGCACTGCTCAAGGCATAAATTATTGAATGCAAAAAGGAAAGCACTAGAACATACAACCATTTTTTAGTACCACACACACACTGTACTGCAAATATGAATGCCCGAAGAAGAATCTGAACCTCCATGGGCTGCAGCTGAATTATGCATGAAGAGCAACACCATGAAGACAATGGAAACCAGCATCCCATCGATGCAGGCACGCAAAAGTGAGACGCCCACAAAACTACAGGAGACTGGCTACGTGTCAACAGAGAGCATAACAGTTAAACACCTTTGATCCCCAATACGTGCAGAATTCACCACCACGAGAACCAAATTCAACAACAAAGACGGACACGAGCTGCAAGATGACCAAGAACCTACTCGATTTTGCAAGAGATGGTGCTCGAGGAGGGTGAAGGACCTGACAGTGGAGGCGCAGACGCTCGGGATCTAGCCAGAGGAGTACATTCCATCCTCAACTTGTTCACATCAATCCTTTTCTAGCATCCACCCAATCCTTTTTGAAGGAATCCTCTATTTATCTTATAATACAATGAAACAAAGCAAAATCTTGTAGGGTTGGGATGAGCATGACATTTTAATCCTATTTTTTCTTATATTCTTGTGTTTTTAAAATCCTACAAATCAAAGAGGGGCGAGCATCTCCAATAGCATGTGTATATTTGGATGTCTATATATTCATATAGACAATGGTCTAAAAAGATTCACTCATATACACGTCCAGTTTTACATCAGGACGTCTATATACAGGGACCATGACAGGTGGGCCGTCGCTAGGGAGAGGAAGAAATCATGACTGCAGCTGAGTTTAGACAACGCCTTCACATTGTCCAAGCGTGGACATTGTCGAGGTCGATTTAGAGAATGTGTATATTTGGACGACCATATAGACAAGCTGTTGGACGCCTGTTTTGGGCTCACGTTGTGGAAAACGAGAATAGACATCCATATAGACAAGCTATTGGAGATGCTCTAATTTTTCAAGGAGATAAAGGAGTGAGATATGCTAGGACATGTGTAGTAGAAAGAGAGAGAGAGAGAGAGAGAGAGAGAGAGAGAGAGAGATCTAGCTAGCTACCGGGGAGGGGGTATGTGCATGAGAGAGCGAGCCATAACGAGAGAATGATAGAGAGGGGTGCATGCAACGATCCATCTATATAGGGCCTAGAAAGACACATTAAGACCTATCTGGGGAAGGTCGCCGGCAGCCGGCAGCCATGCCACAACCACCGCACCACGCCCCCGAGGACCAGGGCCACCACCACGACCCATCTGGCACCTCCAGATTTAGGCGACATCAAAGGCCGGGAGGCACCCCTGCCTTCCTCGCCGAATCGCCCCTGCTCCACCGGTCGGCCACCAACGCACCTTGCATTGAGCTGCCATCACCACCTAGCAGGAGCATCCGCCGATCGACGCATCAAGTACCCGTGCATAGGAGGGGAAGCTCACCACCACCGCTACGCCACCACCCCCACCAGCTGACCACCACGACAAGAGCGCGGCCGCCCGCGGCCTGCACCTCACTATGGCCAGATCTAAGAGCCCCCGTTGCCGAAACCTACCGTGGACGACGCCCCGGACGCCTCTTAAGTATACTATTCCTTAACTCAGCCACATACCACAATCACCCCTCATGTTCTCTTTTACTCTCTCTCTCTCTCTCTCTCTATCTCTCTCTCACACACACACGGTATGACTAAAATTAGATAGAGAACATGTCTGTGTGTCTTGTGGATCTCTATTGAGTGGGGCAAACTTTATTTTTGCATATCGTGAACTCTTTTTTAATATGACTGGCACCCTTGTAGTGGTCACTTGGCGCTTTCTCAATAATTGTGGTCTCTAGAATATGGCTACAGAATCAACAATTTTATTTCTTTGCACCAAAAAAACTCATTAAATTATTTCTCTATGCATATGCATATCAATAGTTTATATCCCAACCACCTCTTTCTCTCTCTCCCTCACACACACATGCACACTCTATCAGTCTCAATCACCTCCCTCTCTCTCTCACACACATAGTCGGTCTCAAATCCCACATCTTATGGATCTGCTATTGAGGAGGATGTACTTTATTTTTGTGCATCACAAACTCTTATCAAATATGACCGGCACCTTCATAGTGATCACGTGGCGCTTTCCCAATAATTCTGTTATGTAGATAGCTCATAAAAAAATAGAATGGTTTGCAATGGAGTGGAAAATGTACCTCATTCCCTGCCATAGATGCGCTCGCCTTGGACTCCAGTACTCAAAATTAAACGGGGAATGGAATAGAACAGCCATCGCTGGCTCGAGGGAAGAAGCGGGGACGGAGTTGGGTCCGAATCGACCGACAAAACTGGTGTGTCCCCAATGTTGTGGGTCGCACACGACGCTCAACGGACATGTCAGCACCGGTGATGGCAGAGAGGCGTCGCAACAGCGTCGTCTCCCGAACAAGTCCAGCGTTTCACTCCAGTGAACCCACAGCGACGTAGCCGGTGAAGCTCCCCCACCACGGCTCCGCCTTACACATGGGTCTAGGGCTCCAGGCCGCAGAAGAGGGAGGGAGCCCGAGCATGATGAAGGGAAGGGGAGCTACGAGATGAGGGTGGGAGAGGGCTGGGGCGGTGCGACTAGCCGGGAAAAGGCGGGTACCTGTGGAGGGGAAGGGTGAGAGGGTTGGGGCGGCGGGATCTGGATGGGGTGGAGAATGAGCGAGAGAGAGCGATGGGGTGGATAAACGAGAGAGAAACGGCGAGTATTCTTTTTCTTTTTCTGAGAGAGAACGGTGAGTAAGTTCGGAACCAATAACGCACATGGGCCGATGGTTCTGCAGAACCTTACGTTCGGCTGCAATCACGGGCCAAGACTGCCAAATCTGGCGCCCTGCCCAGCCTACTACTGCGTGCTACTGGGCTAGCCGCGAGCTGAGTGGTCCAGGTTTGGCTATAAGAGGAATTATTCATCAATCACTTAAAAGTAGGAAAATGCAAAGAGGGAAAGGTGAAGGAGCAGATCCCAACACATATGAGCGTCCGTGATTGCAATCGCTCTGGCCAAACTTTATATCTTTGTTTTTCCCCATATATATATATATATATATATATATATATATATATATATATATATATATATATATATATATATATATATATATATGAAAATGGTTGTGTACTCCTGGGAGTACGTACTCCCGCTCCTCATATACCATATAGATGAATCTTTTATACCTCTTTATTATTTTTAATATACTTCATTATTAATTATTAGATACCCCAAAATGATTTTCATGAAAACTTTCATGCAAGTCTACATATTTTAAATTTTTACGCATATACTGATGTGTTTGTACGTGAAAAAGGTATATTACAAAAAGTACGTCGCAGATAATATTTTTTCAACAAAACTCGTATTGGGTATCTTAGAATATTTAATGAATTATATTGAGAATAATAAAAAGGTATAATTAATTATCTGCGAGTACGTACTCCTGGGAGTACGTACTCCCGCTCCTCATATACCATATAGATGAATATTTTATACCTCTTTATTATTTTTAATATATATAGGAAAATGGTTGTGTACTCCTGGGAGTACGTACTCCCGCTCCTCATATATCATATAGATGAATCTTTTATACCTCTTTATTATTTTTAATATACTTCATTAGTAATTATTAGATACCCCAAAATGATTTTCATGAAAAATTTCATGCGAGTCTACATATTTTAAATGTTTACGCATATACTGATGTGTTTGTACGTGAAAAAGATATATTACAAAAGGTACGTCGCAGATAATATTTTTTCAGCAAAAATCGTATTGGGTATCTTAGAATATTTAATGAAGTATATTAAGAATATTTAAAGAAATATATATATAGGAAAATGAGTTAGTACTCCTAGGAGTACATACTCCTACCCACGTGTCAGCTTTGAGGCTATCCCGATTAAACTCCGACCGATATCCAATTACTTAATTAATTATCTAATTAGATGAAAATCTCGGTGAGAAGGGATAAGGTGGACTTTGAAAAGTTGTTCCGGGATACTAGGGATAAACACACGTACGGTTGCACGTTTGTTGCCCCGTATATTAATCTCATTATTAGGATTTTGAATCTTCTATTCGCATCATGCCGGGCAGCCGCGATACGACGACGGCGGCGACAGGAGGATGAAGTGCGGCACGAGCCTACGGTGAAGACGCGCATAGAACGATGTGAGGAGCCTCCGTGGCCAACTCAAGCTACACGAGGGTGATCCATTGACCAGATTATGTACGATGCTATCATGCACTCTCGTGGGTAAATTCGATGCATGCATGCAGTATCATGTTTAATTTGTGGTCTTGTTACACAGGAAGAATTGATTAGTGAAATCACTAAAGGAGTTAAGGTACACATAGATCTCGCTCTAATCTTGTACGAGAGTAAATTTTTTAATGCAACAATCTATCAACGCCGTCCTACATAACTCTACTCCAATTTCTAAGGATGCAGCCGGACAGGTCGGAGACCCCGGCCGGCGGCCGCGCCGGCCACCGGCCATGGCCATGGTGAGCGAGTGCAATGCATAGAGTAATCCAACTGGCCAACTTCCATAGCTTGCACTTCGGCAGTCCAGCTACCTTGCGTCGGTTTCTGCTCTCCTGCTGCCGATCTGCCACACCCCTCGGTGCAAGTAAGTCCTCGAGTTGAAGAACACATCAATGGACGTCCTAGGCACCGATGATGCATGTACCTAGCACACGTGTTATCCTGCAAAGTATGCATGAGAGAAATATTTAGCAGCTTCCTTTGCACATATACAATCATCTTTTGTTTATTATACAGTACCGATTAACAAATGAGTACTATTTTTTTTCCTTTTTATGTTTAATGCAGTATCTGATCACTCATGAAAAATAATGTATATACTTCTTGATATGAAATTTAGGATCTCTCTCTCTCTCTTTCTCATTAAAAAATGCAGTATATACTAACTTCATATAAGAAAGAAGTATATACTTCTTCACAAATAATGTAGTATATACTCTTTCGTAAAGATGAAGCATTCATTTCATAAAAAATGGTGTAGTATATACTCTCCAAAAACAAACATGTATATTCCCGCAAAGAAAGCAGTATATACTCCCTCGTAAAAAGAAGTATGCACCGCATCATGAAAAATCATCAGATACTCACTATAAAAATGTAGGAAGTGCATACTCCTTAAAGAGCAGCATATACTCACTAAAAAAGCACTATAATATACCCTCTCGGCATAAAACAATATACACTATCATAAGGAGTGAAAATGCTACATATAGTCTGACATGCATATACAAGCAAACTATGAGTACGTACATGCATGCAAAATATACTGGACTAAAATGCTAGGTAATATTTAAGTGAATATACTTCTGTTACCTCAAAACTAGGATCACACACGTATGCACCTAACTTCCCAGGAATATCTACGCATGCATTTTTTTAATTAATTTCTAGAGTACTAATTAGGTGGGTCGTTTGGTTGTTGCTAATGGGTATACCCGTTTCATCCAACAAACCTTATCACTAATCATGGGAGTACATACTCTTGGGAGTACAAAAGAGGAGTCCTATATATAATGAAATATAGTACAGGATACATAGACCCTAAGGTCCTAGCCAATACCAGTTCTTGGGAATGAAAACATGTGTTTACATATTATGATCTATCCAATCTGAGAGCTCTTGAAAGTGCTTTTCTTTCACTTTAAATCTGAGAAGTTTGAGATCTTTCTTATGGAAGAAACGCCAAGCTCGAACCGATTGTTGTTGTTGCCTGAAAATATTCCCATTTCGTTGAGTCCAAAGATTCCAACTTCCTAGCATAATTATTTCTGCAGCAATGTTTTTTGGTAGCTTAGTCATGGCAAGTTGTGTTTTCTTCGAAGATGGAAGTGCCTCTCTGTCTTCCTGGAATGATTGTGTTCCAACAATCTTGTGCAAACCTACAGTCCCATAGCAAGTGATGAGCAGTTTCTTCGGCTCTCTGAGAACAATTTGGGCAGAATGGGTCATCTAGATGCATACCTTTCCTTTTCAACATGGCCCTGGTATATATTAATTCTGCAGTGAGCTACACCATTAGAAACCTATTTATCCTGTCCATGCTCCTCAAGTTGTGGGAGGATATCTTTTAATAGATTGAATTGATCAAAGGCAATTGTTGACATTGGTAGATGAAAATGCACTGTCAGGTCTTGAGGAGAACTGCAACTTTTAATAGACATGGAATCTTCTTTTGCAAAGGAGTGCAATTCTGGAAATTTGTTTTGTATTGACTCACCAGCCCAATTGTCTTTCCAGAATAATATAGTTGTTCCTGAGATGACTTTGCATGTACTGTGCCTCTTGAATTCTGTCCAGAGATTAGGTGTGCTCTCCACCAAGGTGATCCTTCAATTCTTCCCTGGGGCTGATCGATCAGTAACTTAACACGAACGCACATGCTAAAACCGATGTTGTATTTACAAATCACAAAGGCACTTAATATGCCTTGTGTTTCATGTTTTTTTTCTCTACTAGGGTGTTCTTAAAAGCATCATATATGTACATGTACATTTACACATAGCAGCTCGGACCTAGTATGGAAATAATTCGGTGATGGATTGCACTCCGATACCAAACAAGGCTATAATGTATGTGGTTCATTGTGACACCCGTTTCCATGGCCATGATTCCTCATTCCAAGCTTCTTGTGGGTGCCGGAGCTGAATCGCAAAATGAAGGCCCTATATTTTTATCTTTATCTTTACCTAATATTATATTATATTATTATAATAATAAAGGATGGAGTCTTTCACAGTTCGACATATGTCGCCCCTTTATATCCGTTACTTTTAAGTTAATCATAAGTTATTATGACAACGAGTAGAAGTTGTGAGATGATGATGATGTTGAGTAGGACTTGTTATTATGACAACGATGATGATTTATTATTAATTATGATGATGCATGATGCTAAGGTGTTATATGAGCATGATGGCTTATTATATATATCAGTGAGTGAAATGAATATGGACTAGTTTGAAGTGAAGGCAACATGTGTGGTGCATATAGTACTAATCCAAACAATATCAAGTTTGGATTAGTAGTACTTTCGACATGCACCACTTGTTGCCTCAACTTGAATCTAATCCATATTCATGCACTAGTAGAAAAAGGGCCTAATGTGAAGCGCATTAGTCCCGATTTGTAACTAAACATGCACTAATGATCATATTAGTGCCGGTTCCAACGGCTAGGCGGGCGGTGATCATTAGTACGTCCATATATATACATGTAGTATCATAAAATACCTGCAAATGAAAAAGAATTGAATGGAAAACACAAAATTAAAGAAAAAAGAAATCATAAACCCAAAATTAATGGAAAAAGAAAACAAAAAATTAAATCTTTTAGTACCAGCTGGTGTTAGCAACCGGTACTAAAGGTCTCCCCGCCCCCAGCGGTGGCTCGTGCCACATGGTGGCCTCTCAGTGACGGTTCGTGTTGAACCAGTACTAAATAGGGGGACCTTTAGTCCCCACCCTTTAGTGCTGGTTGCAGAACCGGTGCTAAAGCCTGGTTCTGCACTAGTGGATAAGGACTAAGTGGCTGCATGTGGTGAGGTGCCCGGCGTGACCATCGATTTGAGATATGCCGGTCGGTCCAGGCGGTTAAGGAGCAAGTGAGGAGTCTGATTGGATAACTTTCTTTGTCCGGGCGCTGGACGGATGTTTTGGACATTCGAGGGGGAAATAGGGGTCCGGCTGTAGATGCTTTTATCCACCAACCTTCACTCGTGTGAGTAATGCTTGCTTTCCCTATATATGCAGGTCTACATCCAAAGGAACAGATCGCAAGGTTCAATCATTCATCCACACACATATTGTCATTTGCCCCTCCATTTGTTTGACGTGTTAGGAGATAAACACGTGCGAGCTCATACAAATAGATTCTCTTTTGAGCTGCACACAGAGAAAACGTGGAGAGAAGAACCAAATAAATGCAATAAACACATGGGAATCGGAGGCATCTGGAGGAAAGCAGTATTTACTAATTGAATCCATTGGCCTGAAGTAAACACCAGAGTATCGAGAAGCAGAATGAGTAGGGCTAATTGTATAAAATTACCTACCATGATGGTACTCCCTCCGTCTAGGTGTATATGTCATTGTAGATTGTGCACCACGACCAAGGAGAAACGAAAAACGAAAGAACTAAATATTTATTTCCTAATTAATAGCATTGCATGCTATGAACTAACCATTGTATGTCATATTTGATAGTCTCAAGTCATTGAAAGCATACATGCCCCACATCCCTTATTGGTTGATTCCTTTATTTATCTCAAGAAACAAGGAACAAGGTGAGAGTTAATGCACCGCACCTAAGTGTTTTGGGATTATTTGATTTTTGTAAGACGATTTATACACCTAGATGGAGGGAGTAATGATCGCGAGTAGGTTTGGTGGGACTTTGAGCATCTTCATGTAGTTGTCTGTAAAATGACCTCCATGGTGCTCCAGTTGGCTTGTTCCTTGTACTATCAGCAAACGTTTGCTTTCCTAGTCTTCCTATGCCTAGGTAAGTGATTTGAGTCATAAATGCACGGCTCATCCCGTCCAGTTAGATTACCCACGGTGAAAGTAAAATAGGTGGTAACATCACATATATCTTGGGAAAATATATGCTTTGATAAGTAATTAATGAAGAAGGAGAGGCATGTGGTAACATAGCTAGTTAGTCATAGTATGAGTAACATTGGACATACCAAAACAAGATGAGTCTACTCTTAATAAATGAAGTGTTGCATGAGGCCATGCATATAGAGGTGGTAACATAGAATAGTAACATATGCATGTTAATAGTCTAAGTTACTCCCCATTGTGTCTAGTCTTACTTTAGTGAGACACTGTTTTGGCAACGTTTTATCTTTATAAATGAATTGAGACATAACTCTATGGGACATACAATAAATGCACGACTAATTATGCAAGTTTGTCAATGAATACATGTTACTCCCAATAATGGACATAACACATTAGCCAAGAAGCTTAGTGCAAGTTTGGAGTTTGGACATCTAGCGAGTTGTGCTTGATACATTTCCTCTTTGTTTCGGATCAGCCATCTCCAATTTTACATTAGTTTGTCTGAACACCCCTGCCATGTCATCACGTCAAGCCCTAACACCAAAGCCAAATGGGTAGCTTCTTGGAGGCGTTGCTTTTGGAGAACCTCTTTTGTAAGCCGGGTATGGTCCTTGGTGGTGGTTACAGTGTTGTTGTTGCTAGTGACTGGTCATCATGGCGGGACTTTTCTTCTTCTTTTTATTTTCTTTTTTGGATGTGTGTATCCTTGATGTCTTTGTACATCTTGTTGGTATAGAGGTCGGGTGTAGTTGGTATCTTACGATATTAATATATTCCCTTTCTCGAAAATATACTATACAACATCTGACATCAGTTATGTGCACAAGTGGACAATGAGTGAACACACCAATCATCTGACAGTCAAACGAATTGTAAAATTCAATTCCATTTCTGATAAATATTGTCTGAACATGTCCGTTAATTACATTCTATAGTTTGGTAATTTTTAACCTGAAAATAGGACGTTGGTACTTGCCAGCATGAGATCTAGTTTAAAAGATCTTATCAATACAGTATAATGGCGAAAAGATTTTTTTCATACCAACAGTTTGAGCCGGTGGTTCGACGGTGAAAACCTGAACTAACAGCCTCACTCATTCAGTTTGTAAAACTATGCCGCCGTGTAAAGGAAGGATGTTCTTCCAATTTATTTGCCACCTTTGACACTACACGGGTGGCCAAACCCATAGCTACGCAAGCAGCAAACATACATTGTAGAACTTTGCACAC
>LR738712.1:766269071-766283301 GCA_902687465.1 Secale cereale
ATTTATGTATAAAATATTTAAAAAGTAAAAACATAGGAAAAAAAGGAAAAGCATGACAAAAGAAAAGGAAAAACTGAAAAAGAATGGAATTACAAGAAAAGTTATACCCCAAAAAAAGACAAAATGATGCCGCTGCCGTGGGGGGGAGGGGCTGGGGGTGATTGGCCAGTATGCACAACGCAGCAGGTGAGGGAGGAAGTCAAAGAAATATGAGTAAAATGGGCAACTCGGCGGGCAGTACTGCTAAACAGGGCCGTCTCCAGAAATTCTGGGCCCTGGTGCGAAATGAAAAACGAGGACCTAAAATTTCTAAAATGTGCAAGTTTTTTCATAATCAATCAAACATTGCATAAATTATAGGCTTATATCAAGATAATGATATAAGGAAAAGGGCTAAACTCTGATTTTTGAATGAACAACTATGTTGGAAATCTTGGTGTGTGTGACAACTTGATCAACTACCCTAGCAATATCTTTCCTAAATAATTTGATTGATTGACTGATGCATATGCAGACAATATATACTCACTAGTATAAGTATTCAACAGGACAAAAATAGTCTAAATCATAAAGGGATTCAGTTTGAGCACACCCTCGCTAGTATAAGTATTCAACAGAACAAAAATAGTATTCAACACAACCTGCTGAGCACCAAGTGGCCAACAAAATTGGAATCAATTCTGCATGCGCGCTGTGTCTGCGGCCAGAAAACGAATCGATCTAATGAGACAAGGCCCCTAGCCTCCGTCTGGGTGTGGCGGCGCCGCATCCATCGGTTCACCTCCATGAGGAGTTTTATCCCTTTGCGAGGACACCTAGATCGTTGGCAGGTTGTACCGATCAGGACTCGCGAAAGGCTCGGTTTGGGAGTTCGATGAATAGGCCCAGTTTGGAGAGCCAGGGATTAGCTGACCGAGCCAAATTTTGCTCTAGTTGTGAAAAGAAAAGACCAACACAAAAAATATACTGGACACTCGCCAAAAATCAGGGGCCCCTATAATTTTGGGGCCACTGTACAGTCGCACAGCTCGCACATGGCCTTAGATGGGCCTACTGCTAAACATGGTGGTCGGTGCTCCGTCCAAGCTACCAGTGATGCATCCTTCCCGTTCATCGCTGATACCTCTTACCACTACCGCCCGAGAGCTCAAAAGCGACGGTGTTCGGATGTCAGTCACTAGAATTGCATACCAGTGATGAGCACTGCTCTTCATGTCATGGTAAGTAGGTGGGTGGCGGCTATATGTTCCTTCTCTGTGTTTATCATAGTATAAACATCGTAGAAGTACTTGTATAGCTGCAGAGGAAGGGCTGATACATGCCAGACCACTCATAATGGTATTTGCGACAGGAAAACGATTTATTTAAACCAACTAACCATTAAGTTGCCACCTTGGTCAGACGCCACATCGTCCGATTTTTGCGCCATATATGTGAACCTCCAAGGGGACACCCAAAATCGGCCACAGTTGTCCAGATGGACAATCCGGACACCATCCAGACAAAAATCAGCGCCCCAATAGGACTCCCTAAACTGCCCTCACTGCCACCTTTGTGTCTCTGCCTCAGCAGAATAAGCTTTTTTAAGCCCAAGAAATTTTATAAGCAGAGGACTAGAAGTCATCGATGTAGAGAGACATAAGAGGGTACAAACTATAAAGTAAGTAGGTGCCCTGGAGAATAAAACGCCGATAAGGGACTGTAGAAACTTCGAAGACTACAAAATCCGATTGAATCCAGAAGGATCCACGAGAAATCTAAGCCAACGGAATGCTAGAAGACCTGATGGAGGCATGGCCGAGGTTTTGGTTACCGGTTGAAATTTTGAGATTTCCCATGGTTACCGCATATTTCTGTGCCCCCAGGTAAATCCATATACTGAGCGAAAAATGCCAATTTTTTTGTTTTTTGAACTTAAATGATTGATTTATAGTAAAGTACATATGATCTAATTAATGCCATGAGAGTTGGTTCTGACGTGTTGATAACAATTTAGTTCTTGTTTTGAGAGGTCTCTTGTTCGAATGTTCGTTCATTCACTTATTTGAATTCAAAATCCAACTACAAACTTTGTTTGAAATATTCTCAGTATTGCTCGGTAACAGTGGTAGCCACGTTAACCGGTCCCCCTCGGTCAAATTGCCTCATTCGGTAATTAGAACCTTGGGCATGGCTCCCTACACCCTTCTCCAGCGAAAAGCACACCAACGGGACAAAGAAAAGATGGGGAAATCATTATTACTACACTGGGGCAACATCGTCACCTCCCTGACCAAAACCAAACACAATGACTACCTAAATAAAATAATAATCACTACCATTGCATGCCAGGTCTGAGATTGATGCCGAGCTCACTGTCATTTAGGACCAGGCACAAACACTGTTGTCGAGCATTACCTGCCAGAAACCGTAAGTCGGCCACATATCCCCGTCACCGAGCCACAACAGTCCACCGAACCCTCCATATTAGGCCCTCGCGCTCAGCAGCTTCCCCACCGCCGCCCATGGATGGCGAATAGGATTCTCTTGCTGTGCACTGGTATTCATTCTAGCTATGAAAAATCAACACGTAACATAAAACAATGAACAAATAAATTTATTCTCCACCAACCATTGGTCAATATATGATCCAAAATACAAGGAAGACTAATAAAACTGGACTGAGGTAGTAGGCTTTAAGGTCGCCAATTTAGTGAAAATATAACCGAGTTAGACAAACAAAAATGTTTACGCAAAGTATAATCAACGCGGCTCTACAAAATTATATGCCTGGCACACACAACTAGAGTGAAGTAGTACCTTCTCAAAAAGTAAGAATAAAGTTATAAGCAAACCCAAACCAGTCCATAGAAGTACATAGGTATTCTACCAGTGAAAATGTACGGTGATATAAAACAATGAACAAATAAGTAAAATTATTCACCAACCTTCACTCGTATGAGTAATAATGGTTTCTCTCTCTATATATATGCATGCCACATCTAGCAAGGTTAGTAATTAATCATTCACACACATTGATATTTGCCCCCACAATTCATTTGACATATTAACACATGAAGAACCAAAAAGACGCAACAAACAAGTAGGAATCAGACACATCGGGAGAGAAGCAATATTTACCCGGTGACTCTATTGGCCCGCAATAAACGGCATGGTCTGTGAAAGAAGCACACCTGGGGCTAATTCCATAAAATAACCTGCCATAGTGATAGTTGGCACGAGTGGTTTTGGTGGCAATTGAGCTCCACGTACGTGGTTCCACTTTCAGTAAACTGGAGTTTTTCTTGTGGTCCGGTCACTATAGCTATGCGTCTTATCCAATTTAGTTAATAGCACGAGGCACTGTTCGGGCTCCAAAGTAGTACCAGTGATGATACAGGGAGGGGAAAAAGATGCTTGTTAATTCTGCGAGTTTGCCACTGAGTACATGTTTTGTTACCCCAAATATGAACGTGACACATTACCCAAAAGAGTTTGGTGCGAGTCTGGAGTGGGGATATCTAGCGAGTTGCAGTTCATACACAGGTGTCCACCTATTTTTTATAGGCGGCTCCAATTCTTGATTTCCCTACGGCCCTACCTTTCCATGATTATCAAGGCAAAAGCTTATCCACATTATCAAGGCAAAGTGTGTCTCTCACGGACAAACCATAAAAGAGAACAATCAGGTAATTTTATACACAGGTAGTACTATTACAAGATGTGTCTTCGGTTAAAAGAACAAGTCAGCAACGAATTTACGAATGATCACACCAATCGCACGGCCATCATACGAAGAACGAATAAGTAGTCACACGCCCGGCTGGACCACGAGCAGCTCGTGATTCACCAATCAATGGTACACGGTGGTCTCGAAGCAGTCAATCCCATCAAACTCCGGCGCAAACCGCAGCCGCGGATTTCCCCTTGCATGCCTGCTGCTCTGCGTCCTCACGCAGACCGCCCTGTTTCCCCTGTTTCGATGCTCCAGCCCGGTCGTCCTCCTGCAGCTTCCTTCCCCGCCAAGAGAGTCGAGCCCAGCTGCCGCCGTTCCTAGCGCCGGGGCCGATGTTGGCCGGCGAGGTGCTCAGGATAGAGAAGGCCAGCACCTTGTCAAAGGTCGATTGGAGACAGGGATAATTGCTGCATCAGCTTTCTTGCACGCACGCTCTATGACTTTGCTTCAATCAATCAATTGGCTTTGCTTGGTTTCTTTCTTGCTCGGGTTGCTGAAGGGCACGCGACCGGGCTTATAAACAGAGAAGCATGGTCAATGGAGGAAGATTCGGGCATGGCGGTTTCTTGCGCTGGAAGAGTCCAGAGTATTTGTGGACGCGGCTGCTAGGGGGGAGGAGCGAGGGACCTCGTGACACATGTTGTGGCGGTTGCAACCATCTGGCTGTTTCGCGAGAGCTTATCATCTTGTTCTCCTGCTGCTGGTCTCACGCAGCCATGGCACAACGTGTCGGCCGGTGGCGTGCCGAGGGACCGGGCTGACTATGAACTACTCCTTCCATCTCAAATAATTGACTCAATTTTTTATTAACTTTGTACTAAATATTTTAGGACGGAAGATGTAGTATATATACGTGTTATTTTCTCAAATGATACGTGCCACGTGTGTGGTACTTATCAATCCTATCCTAATGTCTCTACAGCCGTTAAATCTTTTAGCATAGATATTAGCGTGATTTTGGTGCCATGTCACGTTTAGTCGGTCGGTGTTTCATTGTGACCAAATGAACGCCTTTTCTTCACCTCGCACTCTTCCTCTCTCTCAGTCTGCTCCATTTCCTCGCCTCAAGTGAATAGCATAAAACAAATAATTCGAGTGCTTTGCAATTGATCGCGATTATGACAGGCCGGGCCTGCACCTAAACAGACCATCTATTTGACCATTTAGTTTGGACGTTACCTAACATGTGGGGCCCACACGCCGGTGTCTCTTCCTCATATTCTTCTCCTTCTCTTTGGCTTCCTTCCTCTCCTCCCTCCATGAAGCTGCGCCTGCGTAAACAAAAGTCGAGCCATGGCCACCGGCCACACTGTTGCACATGCACCACACTGTTGCAGCTGGCCACGTTGCTTCCCAAGACGCCGCCCTGTCCCACGTCCGCCGCCTCCCTCGCGCAGACATGGCCGACGACCCTCGCTGCTGCCCACACTGCCCTCTTCCGCGCCTCCCCACCGAGGCCCTCCAAACCGCCACCACCTCGAGCCGGCGCCACCATTGACCGGCGCGTCGAGCCGCTCAACTGCCCGCCAAATTGCTGCCCGCGACCTGGACGCCAACGCATCGAGCTGCACCACCGCGGGCCATGCTGCTTCACGCAACCTACCACCGCCGAGCCACCAGCGCCTAGAGCTGTTCCACCACCGGTCAGGCCGATGTCAGATTATCCTAGGGGACCCGATTGCTTTTTATAACAAAACTTATAGGGACCCGATTGCCTTTTTAAAATTTATAGGAATTCGGTTGCTTTTTAAAAAACTTGTAGGGGTTATTCTGGAAAACAATGAGGCCACATGTTATGATATTTTTTATTAGAGTGTAAAAGACATCGACATGTGGGTCCCTCATGTCAGTTAACGGTCAAACAAATGGTTAAATAGACTGTTTGTTTAGGTGCGGGTCCGACCTATCATAGATCGGTTTAATTTCTTGGTAATGGCCGATTTGGAAAAAAAAATTGGAAACAGACAATGCCGATTCTAGTAGTTATTAGAGCATCTCCAACAGGCGCGCTAAGCGGCGCGCCCAAAAAAACCATTTACCGCGCGCGCAACGCCTGTTTTGCCGCGGCGCGCAGTGCTGGCTCTAGCAGCAGCGCTATTTTGCAGCGCGCGCGTGCTGCTCCAGCGGTGCCCAAAAAATACAGCGCGCGCACACTTTTTTTTCATACTAAAAATTGCATTTTAATACAAAGATAGATAGTTCAACATAGATAAAAAACATAGTTCTAAAACATAGGTAAAACATAGATAGATAGTAAAACATAGATAGATAGATATATAGTTCGAAAACATAAAAAAAAACTAATCACTCCAGTCATCATCATCGCCTTCGTTGTTGCTGTCGGAGGAGGTCGACAGCCAGATGTCGAACCAGCGGTCATCTTCATCAGCGAAGATCGATTGGCCGCCGGCATCGCGGATGGCGCTCTGCTGACATGCCAACTCCCTCCGACGACGCCTGTCCTCGCGGCGACGTTCCCAGAACTGATGCTCGGCGACGACGTCCTCCGGGTGGAGGCGGCGCCACTCCGCCATGCGCCGCTCGTCCTCCTGGGCGACGAGGAGGCGGTTCCGCGCCGCCGTGTGCTCCGCACGATCTCGTGTGGTGTGTAGACGAGGCGGCGGGGCGAGCTCCAACGCCTGCTCGAGCGTGCGGGCGTCGTCGAAGTTCATCTGACGACGCGGCCTGCCTAGGCGCCACACCGCCGCATCGTACGCGCGGGCGGCCTCGTGCGCCGTCTCGTAGGTGCCGAGGGGGAGCCGGAGATCGCCGGAGCGTATCTCGGCGTAGAAGCCGCCGCCGTTCGGGGGCTCGCGGACGCCGCGGTAGCCCGACGAAGAACGGTGGCGCGGCGGCATGGTGGCGCGTCGGGGGCGGCGGCGGTGCTCCGGTGCGGCGGCGGTGCTCCGGTGCAGCGGTCGGGGTCGGCGGGCGCGAGAGAGAGGAAGAGAGAGGGAGAGGGAGCGGTGCAGCGAGGACGGACGAGCGCGCGGCGTTTTATAGGCGCGCGGGGCGCGCCGCCGCAAAAAAGGCGCGCGAGAGGCCGCCGTTTCGCGCGCGCGCGCAAGCGGTTCCCGCGCGCGCGTCTTTCCCTCCGCCGCTGGAGCGCGTTATTTTTCCCGCGCGCGCGAAATCGCCGGTTTAGCGCGCGCGCGCTTTTCAGCGCCTGTTGGAGATGCTCTTAGTAACAAACAAATTTTTGGTACAAAAACAGAAACTCATATTATAGGTACCAATGTAAAATTTATTGGCTGCTTTATTAACAGGAATCATTAATACGTCCGCATGTATGTAGGAAAGGAATGAGGAGGAAGTGGTAGAGTGTCATTATGACTACATGCATGCAAGTATTAAACAAGTTGATAATATGAGAAAACATCATTAATTTTTACCTTAATTACTATTAGTGGCCTTATATAGATACAAAATATATTTTTAATTATAACCTTACATAAGAAAATGGAGGGAGTAGTTTTTTAAACTTCACTCCCTTGCCGCCCCCTCGCTTTCTCTGCCCGCTACCATTTTCCCGTTGCGGCGCCGCCGAACCAAATCCGATCCTCCACACTGCCCCACTGTGCCACACCACCGCACCTCCTGACGTCCCGACGAGACCCCACACCACCCTCCCGGCGTTGCGCCGCACCCCCTACGTGATGCGGCCCAATCCACTCTGTGGACGCGGCAACAAAGCCAGCCATCAGGGCCGATGGGGGCGCTGCCAGCGCGAAGGGATGGCCACCACTGGACGGGGCGATCGACGCGTCGCTGAGGGAGGCGGGCGAGGAGGCGCCCGCTGTGGCTCCAGCGGTATGAGGCACGATCGCGTGACCTGGCAACGAGGCGAAAAAGGACCTGATGCTCCTCGTCCCGATCGAAGATGTCGAAGCCGCGGCGGTGTCGAGGGGTTGGGAGAGAATAGCCACGAGGGAGGCCGACAAGTAGCTAGCCGTGGAGGAGCCGGAAGCGGCGGGGCCCGACATGGCGGCGGCGGCGCGATCGCAGGGACGGCGGCGGCGCGGCGCGAGCGACAGGAAATAGTGGCGGCGGGGTGTAGGGTTTAGGCGGAAGCGTGTTGACCTAGTCTGATACCATGTCAAACAATAGAATTGAGCGAACCGGCTCAACCCTCTAGGGGTGGCCTATCTCATATATATAATGAAGGGATACAACGTTACATCATACGTACATATACGTATACAACTACAGAAGCTATACAGTCTAACAGTGGACGCGGCTGCTAGGGGGAAGGAGCGAGGGACCTCGTGACACATGTTGTGGCGGTTGCAACCGATTTGGCTGTTTCGCGAGAGTGTCATCATGACTACATGCATGCAAGTATTAAACAAGTTGATAATATGAGGAAACATCATTAATTTTTACCTCAATTACTATTAGTGGCCTTATATAGATACAAAATATATTTTTAATTATAACCTTACATAAGAGAATGGAGGGAGTAGTTTTTTTAACTTCACTCCCTTGCCGCCCCCCAAATCCGATCCTCCGCACTGCCCCACTGTGCCACACCACCGCACCTCCTGACGTCCCGACGAGACCCCACACCACCCTCCCGGCGTTGCGCCGCACCCCCCACGTGATGCGGCCCAATCCACTGTGTGAACGCGGCCACACCCCAGTCTGCGTTTAGCGGAACCTGGGCGGCGAGGCGGATGACCTATGCAGGAGTGGTGGCGGGCGCGGCGAAGTGGCCCTTGCCGGCTGTGCGGCTCGCGACCGAGGCACCGGGAAGTGGAGGCCGCGTGAGTCGCGGCGGTTAGCCACGCGGAGGCCGTGCAGCTCGTAGCCGAGGGCGCCCTTCACCAAGGGCGCCCTTCACCGTCACCTACTACTAGTCTACCACCACTAGTAGAAAACAGGGCATTGGTCCAGCCCATTAGCCCCGGTTCAATCTAGAACCGGGACCAATGGGGCTACTGGACCCGGTTCGTTAGCCCAGGGGGCCGGCCGGGCCACGTGGGCCATTGGTCCCGGTTCGTCTGGACCTATTGGTCCCGGTTGTAGCTAAAAACCGGGACCAATGGCTCTTGCTCCTGGCCCACCACTATTGGTCCCGGTTGGTGTTATGAACCGGGACCAAAGGCACCCCTTTAGCACCGGTTTGTAGCACCAACCGGGACCAGTGAGTTGCCTATATAAACCCCCTCACTCAAGAGCAGAGCTCACTGCTCTGTTTTTTTTTCTGGCCGAGGGGGAGAGGGGTTAGTGGTGCTCTAGCTCACCTCCTATGCACACAACGTGTTCGGTGGAATGCCCGAGCCACACTAGTTAAGCTTTTCTCCTCTCGAAGCTCTATTTTCTCCGAGATTTGTCTAGGTTTAGCGGTCCGTCACGTCCCGTCCCCGTCTTCGCCGCCGTCGATCGCCCCCGTCGATCTCGTCACTGGCACCACCGTGGTGAGCCTCTTGTTATGTCCATGCTTTTCTTACTTTTATTATTGCTTTAGATAGATATTTGTCTAATTTTCTTACGTTTATTATTGCTTGTTATTATATAGTGCGATGGTTTTGATATCCGCCCATGTGGGCCCTCGTCCGGTCTACGATTCGGATGTGGTATATTATCTTTAATTTATAACTATTTGTTTTAGTGCTTATGATAGTTATGCCGACCAACCTGACATGCATAGATGTTTTATTATGTCTAGGAGGTAGTTGAACCGGAAATTCCAACCGACCCTCTTGTGGAGAGGTTAAATTTAGTTGAAGAGGAAAACATTTCGTTAAAGAAAAAATTGGAAAAAATGGAGGAGGAGAAGATGGAATTGGAGTTGCATGTTGCGGAAGTTATCGATGATCACAAGATCAAGATGGACCCTATTGTCGAGAGGTTAAATTTAGTTGAAGAAGAAAACAAATTCTTGAAGGAAAAAAAAATTGTGGACGAGAAGATGATATTGGAGTTGCATGTTGCGGATGTCGTCGATGATCACAAGATCAAGATGGATGCAATGCGGTTGAAGATTAAAAAGATTAGAAAATATGCCACTAATACCGAGGCTTGGTATCATTATGCCGTTGGATCAATTGTTACCTTGGTTGCGATTATGATAGCATTTGTTTTCGCGTTGAAATGTTTTACATAGTTTCGATGTGTATGGAGAGCTATATGTTGTTAGATGAGAACTATATATGT
This sequence comes from Secale cereale, assembly GCA_902687465.1. NCBI lineage: Eukaryota > Viridiplantae > Streptophyta > Magnoliopsida > Poales > Poaceae > Secale > Secale cereale. The sequence goes on from LR738712.1 coordinate 766,278,943, forward strand.
ATGTATTTTGGTTTTAATGTGATGATGAACTTTGATCCATTTGGTCACTTAATTATCTATTTATGATGTTCTGTAATGGTTTTTGACACACTTAATTATATATAAATGCACGCAGATGAACCGCCAATGGATGTACGGTGACAGACACACCTCCGAGTACATTAAGGGCGTGCGTGAGTTTCTAAATGCGGCAGAGGCAAACAAGCAGAATGGTTTTATGTGTTGTCCATGCACTAAATGTGTGAATACGATGTCTTACTCTAACCGAAAAATCCTTCACTCCCACCTGCTTTACAAGGGTTTCATGCCACACTATAATGTTTGGACGAGGCACGGAGAAATAGGGGTTATGATGGAAGACGGCGAAGAAGAAGAGTACGATGACAACTATGTGCCCCCTGAATACGGTGATGCTGCAATGGGGGGAGCTGGTGAAGATCAAGAGGAACCAGACGATGTGCCCAATGATGCTGCAACGGGTGAAGCTGCTGAAGATCAAGAGGAACCAAATGATGATCTTCGCCGGGTCATTGTCGATGCAAGGACATAATGCGAAAGTCAAAAGGAGAAGCTGAAGTTCGATCGCATGTTAGAGGATCACAAAAAAGGGTTGTACCCCAATTGCGAAGATGGCAACACAAAGCTCGGTACCGTACTGGAATTGCTGCAGTGGAAGGCAGAGAATGCTGTGGCTGACAAAGGATTTGAGAAGCTACTGAAAATATTGAAGAAGAAGCTTCCGAAGGATAACGAATTGCCCGACAGTACATGCGCAGCAAAGAAGGTCGTATGCCCTCTAGGATTGGAGGTGCAGAAGATACATGCATGCCCTAATGACTGCATCCTCTACCGCGGTGCATACAACGATCTGAACGCATGCCCGGTATGCGGTGCATTGCGGTATAAGATCAGACGAGATGAGCCTGGTGATGTTGATGGCGAGCCCGCCAGGAAGAGGGTTCCTGCGAAGGTGATGTGGTATGCTCCTATAATACCACGGTTGAAACGTTTGTTTAGAAACAGAGAGCATGCCAAGTTGATGCGATGGCACAGTGAGGACCGTAAGAAAGACGGGAAGTTGAGAGCACCCGCTGACGGGTCGCAATGGAGAAAAATCGAGAGAAAGTACTGGGAGGAGTTTGCAAAGGACGCAAGGAACGTATGGTTTGCTTTAAGCGCGGATGGCATTAATCCTTTCGGGGAGCAGAGCAGCAATCACAGCACCTGGCCTGTGACTCTATGTATGTATAACCTTCCTCCTTGGATGTGCATGAAGCGGAAGTTCATTATGATGCCAGTTCTCATCCAAGGCCCTAAGCAACCCGGCAACGACATTGATGTGTACCTATGGCCATTAGTTGAAGAACTTTTATAGCTGTGGAATGGAAACGGTGTACGTGCGTGGGATGATCACAAACAGGAGGAATTTGACCTAAAGGCGTTGCTGTTCGTGACCATCAACGATTGGCCCGCTCTCAGTAACCTTTCAGGACAGACAAACAAAGGATACCACGCATGCACGCACTGTTTAGATGACACTGAAAGTATATACCTGGACAAGTGCAGGAAGAATGTGTACCTGGGCCATCGTCGATTTCTTCCGACCAACCATCAATGTCGAAAGAAAGGCAAGCATTTCAAAGGTGAGGCAGATCACCGGAAGAAGCCCGCCATGCGTACCGGTGATCACGTACTTGCTATGGTCAATGATTTACATGTAATCTTCGGAAAGGGCCCCGGCGCACTAGCTGTTCCGAATGACGATGAGGGACACGCACCCATGTGGAAGAAGAAATCTATATTTTGGGACCTACCCTACTGGAAAGACCTAGAGGTCCGCTCTTCAATCGACGTGATGCACGTGACGAAGAACCTTTGCGTGAACCTGCTAGGCTTCTTGGGCGTGTATGGAAAGACAAAAGATACAGCTGAGGCACGGGAGGACCTGCAACGTTTGCACGAAAAAGACGGCATCCCTCCGAAGCAGTATGAAGGTCCTGCCAGCTATGCTCTTACGAAAGAAGAGAAAGAAATCTTCTTTGAATGCCTTCTCAGTATGAAGGTCCCGACTGGCTTCTCGTCGAATATAAAGGGAATAATAAATATGGCAGAGAAAAAGTTCCAGAACCTAAAGTCTCATGACTGCCATGTGATTATGACGCAACTGCTTCCGGTTGCATTAAGGGGGCTTCTACCGGAAAACGTCTGATTAGCCATTGTGAAACTATGTGCATTCCTCAATGCAATCTCTCAGAAGGTGATCGATCCAGAAATCGTACCAAGGCTAAGGAGTGATGTGGCGCAATGTCTTGTCAGTTTCGAGCTTGTGTTCCCACCATCCTTCTTCAATATCATGACACACGTCCTAGTTCATCTAGTCGACGAGATTGTCATTCTGGGGCCCGTATTTCTACACAATATGTTCCCCTTTGAGAGGTTCATGGGAGACCTCAAGAAATATGTCCGTAACCGCGCAAGGCCAGAAGGAAGCATCTCCATGGGCCATCAAACAGAGGATGTCATCGGGTTTTGTGTTGACTTCATTCCTGGCCTTAATAAGATAGGTCTCCCTAAATCGCGGTACGAGGGGAGACTGACTGGAAAAGGCACGCTTGGAAGGGACTCAATAATATGCAGGGACGGTTATTCTTGGTCTCAAGCACACTACACAGTTCTACAGAACTCTACATTGGTGACCCCGTATGTCGATGAACACAAGAACAGTCTGCGCTCCAAACACCCGGAGCAGTGCGACGACTAGATTACACGTGAACACATCAGGACTTTCAGCAGTTGGTTGGAAACACGTCTCAGAGGTGACAACACTGTTTGTGATGAGTTGTACTTGTTGTCCAGGGGATCATCTTCGACTGTATTGATTTACAAAGGATACGAGATAAATGGGAATACATTTTACACGATTGTCCAAGATCAAAAGAGCACCAACCAAAACAGCGGTGTCCGCTTTGATGCAACAACCGAGAGGGGAAAGGACACATATTATGGTTACATAGTGGACATATGGGAACTTGACTACGGACATGATTTTAAGGTCCCTTTGTTTAAGTGTAAATGGGTCAATCTGTCAGGAGGCGGGGTACAGGTAGACCCACAGTACGGAATGACAACAGTGGATCTGAAAAATCTTGGATACACTGACGAACCGTTCGTCCTAGCCAATGATGTGGCACAGGTTATCTATGTGAAGGACATGTCTACCAGACCGAGAAAAAGAAAAGATAAGGAAGCGAATACATCATACGATGAGCCAAAGCGCCACATAGTTCTTTCAGGAAAAAGGGACATCCTTGGAGTGGAGGGCAAGACAGACATGTCTGAAGATTATGAAAAGTTTCATGAAATTCCTCCCTTCAAAGTCAAGGCTGACCCAAGCATCCTGATAAACGATGAAGATTATCCATGGTTACGGCGCAATAAGCAAATGACACAAGCGAAGAAAAAGTGAAGAGTTTTTTCCGCAACTATTATGATGATACCATGCCAACTTTGTAACAAACGAGTATGATATCATTGTCAGTTTGTACTATTCAAATTTGCACTAACAGAAAGTTTGTAATTGGTTTTACCAGAAAGAATTAAAAAATAAAACAAAAAACAAAAGAAAATAAATAATGCAGAAAACAAAAAAAAATTGCAAAAAAATAAAAAATAGCAACAATAAGTATTTCATTGTAAGTAGAAACAAAATAAAATAAATAAAGCAACAAAGAAAACAAATAATTTCAAATTTAAACTATTCAAATTTGAATACTACTTGCACTAACAGAAAGTTTGTAATTGGTTTTACCAGAAAGAATTAAAAAATAAAGCAAAAAACAGAAGAAAATAAATAATGCAGAAAACAAAACAAAAAAACTTGAAAAAAAAATAGCAACAATAAGTATTTTTTTGTAAGTAGAAACAAAATCAAATAAATAAAGCAACAAAGAAAACAAATAAATAAAAAATAGCAACAGTAAGTATTTTGTTGAAAGTAGAAACAAAACTAAAAAATAAAGCAACGAAGAAAAAAAATAAAAAATATGCCACCTGCTGGGCCCACACGGCCTGAATACGACTAGAAACCCAACTATGGGCCAGGATTCAGGCCCGTAGAAAGCCCAGCAAGCCCACAGGCAAAGCAGTGTCAGTTTAGGCCCTTAGGCCTGCAGTTCAGAGCAGTTCGAGAGGAGAGAGGCAGCGAGGCTTATAAACTGGTGCTGCTCTCTCTCAACTAACGAGGTGGGACTAAACTTCCCACCGCACCGCGGCAAGGCTTTTAGTCCCGGTTGGTGGCAGCATCCGGGACTAAAGGGTGGCATTAGTCCCGGTTGGTGGCTGAAACCGGGACTAATGCCC
>LR738712.1:766308666-766344272 GCA_902687465.1 Secale cereale
CGGGACTAAAGGGGGGCATTAGTCCCGGTTTCAGCCACCAACCGGGACTAATGCCACCCTTTAGTCCCGGTTGCTGGCACCAACCGGGACTAAAAGCCTTGCCGCGGTGCGGTGGGAAGTTTAGTCCCACCTCGCTAGTTGAGAGAGAGCAGCACCAGTTTATAAGCCCCGCTGCCTCTCTCCTTTCGAACTCCTCTGAACTGCAGGCCTAAGGGCCTAAACTGACACTGCTTTGCCTGTGGGCTTGCTGGGCTTTCTACGGGCCTGAATCCTGGCCCATAGTTGGGTTTCTAGTCGTATTCAGGCCGTGTGGGCCCAGCAGGTGGCATATTTTTTATTTTTTTTCTTTGTTGCTTTATTTTTTAGTTTTGTTTCTACTTTCAACAAAATACTTACTGTTGCTATTTTTATTTATTTGTTTTCTTTGTTGCTTTATTTATTTGATTTTGTTTCTACTTACAAAAAAATACTTATTGTTGCTATTTTTTTTCAAGTTTTTTTGTTTTGTTTTCTGCATTATTTATTTTCTTCTGTTTTTTGCTTTATTTTTTAATTCTTTCTGGTAAAACCAATTACAAACTTTCTGTTAGTGCAAGTAGTATTCAAATTTGAATAGTTTAAATTTGAAATTATTTGTTTTCTTTGTTGCTGTATTTATTTTATTTTGTTTCTACTTACAATGAAATACTTATTGTTGCTATTTTTTTATTTTTTTGCAATTTTTTTTTGTTTTCTGCATTATTTATTTTCTTTTGTTTTTTGTTTTATTTTTTAATTCTTTCTGGTAAAACCAATTACAAACTTTTTTGTTAGTGCAAATTTGAATAGTACAAACTGACAATGATATAATACTCGTTTGTTACAAAGTTGGCATGGTATCATCATAATAGTTGCGGAAAAAACTCTTCACTTTTTCTTCGCCTGTGTCATTTGCTTATTGCGCCGTAACCATGGATAATCTTCATCGTTTATCAGGATGCTTGGGCCAGCCTTGACTTTGAAGGGAGGAATTTCATGAAACTTTTCATAATCTTCAGACATGTCTGTCTTGCCCTCCACTCCGAGGATGTCCCTTTTTCCTGAAAGAACTATGTGGTGTTTTGGCTCATCGTATGATGTATTCGCTTCCTTATCTTTTCTTTTTCTCGGTCTGGTAGACATGTCCTTCACATAGATAACCTGTGCCACATCATTGGCTAGGACGAACGGTTCGTCAGTGTATCCAAGATTTTTCAGATCCACTGTTGTCATTCCGTACGGTGGGTCTACCTGTACCCCGCCTCCTGACAGATTGACCCATTTACACTTAAACAAAGGGACCTTAAAATCATGTCCGTAGTCAAGTTCCCATATGTCCACTATGTAACCATAATATGTGTCCTTTCCCCTCTCGGTTGTTGCATCAAAGCGGACACCGCTGTTTTGGTTGGTGCTCTTTTGATCTTGGACAATCGTGTAAAATGTATTCCCACTTATCTCGTATCCTTTGTAAATCAATACAGTCGAAGATGGTCCCCTGGACAACAAGTACAACTCATCACAAACAGTGTTGTCACCTCTGAGACGTGTTTCCAAACAACTGCTGAAAGTACTGATGTGTTCACGTGTAATCCAGTCGTCGCACTGCTCCGGGTGTTTGGAGCGCAGACTGTTCTTGTGTTCATCGACATACGGGGTCACCAATGTAGAGTTCTGTAGAACTGTGTAGTGTGCTTGAGACCAAGAATAACCGTCCCTGCATATTATTGAGTCCCTTCCAAGCGTGCCTTTTCCAGTCAGTCTCCCCTCGTACCGCGATTTAGGGAGACCTATCTTATTAAGGCCAGGAATGAAGTCAACACAAAACCCGATGACATCCTCTGTTTGATGGCCCATGGAGATGCTTCCTTCTGGCCTTGCGCGGTTACGGACATATTTCTTGAGGACTCCCATGAACCTCTCAAAGGGGAACATATTGTGTAGAAATACGGGCCCCAGAATGACAATCTCGTCGACTAGATGAACTAGGACGTGTGTCATGATATTGAAGAAGGATGGTGGGAACACAAGCTCGAAACTGACAAGACATTGCACCACATCACTCCTTAGCCTTGGTACGATTTCTGGATCGATCACCTTCTGAGAGATTGCATTGAGGAATGCACATAGTTTCACAATGGCTAATCGGACGTTTTCCGGTAGAAGCCCCCTCAATGCAACCGGAAGCAGTTGCGTCATAATCACATGGCAGTCATGAGACTTTAGGTTCTGGAACTTTTTCTCTGCCATATTTATTATACCCTTTATATTCGACGAGAAGCCAGTCGGGACCTTCATACTGAGAAGGCATTCAAAGAAGATTTCTTTCTCTTCTTTCGTAAGAGCATAGCTGGCAGGACCTTCATACTGCTTCGGAGGGATGCCGTCTTTTTCGTGCAAACGTTGCAGGTCCTCCCGTGCCTCAGCTGTATCTTTTGTCTTTCCATACACGCCCAAGAAGCCTAGCAGGTTCACGCAAAGGTTCTTCGTCACGTGCATCACGTCGATTGAAGAGCGGACCTCTAGGTCTTTCCAGTAGGGTAGGTCCCAAAATATAGATTTCTTCTTCCACATGGGTGCGTGTCCCTCATCGTCATTCGGAACAGCTAGTGCGTCGGGGCCCTTTCCGAAGATTACATGTAAATCATTGACCATAGCAAGTACGTGATCACCGGTACGCATGGCGGGCTTCTTCCGGTGATCTGCCTCGCCTTTGAAATGCTTGCCTTTCTTTCGACATTGATGGTTGGTCGGAAGAAATCGATGATGGCCCAGGTACACATTCTTCCTGCACTTGTCTAGGTATATACTTTCAGTGTCATCTAAACAGTGCGTGCATGCGTGGTATCCTTTGTTTGTCTGTCTTGAAAGGTTACTGAGAGCGGGCCAATCGTTGATGGTCATGAACAGCAACGCCTTTAGGTCAAATTCCTCCTGTTTGTGCTCATCCCACGCACGTACACCGTTTCCATTCCACAGCTGTAAAAGTTCTTCAACTAATGGCCTTAGGTACACATCAATGTCGTTGCCGGGTTGCTTAGGGTCTTGGATGAGAACTGGCATCATAATGAACTTCTGCTTCATGCACATCCAAGGAGGAAGGTTATACATACATAGAGTCACGGGCCAGGTGCTGTGATTGCTGCTCTGCTCCCCGAAAGGATTAATGCCATCCGCGCTTAAAGCAAACCATACGTTCCTTGCGTCCTTTGCAAACTCCTCCCAGTACTTTCTCTCGATTTTTCTCCATTGCGACCCGTCAGCGGGTGCTCTCAACTTCCCGTCTTTCTTACGGTCCTCACTGTGCCATCGCATCAACTTGGCATGCTCTCTGTTTCTAAACAAACATTTCAACCGTGGTATTATAGGAGCATACCACATCACCTTCGCAGGAACCCTCTTCCTGGCGGGTTCGCCATCAACATCACCAGGGTCATCTCGTCTGATCTTATACCGCAATGCACCGCATACCGGGCATGCGTTCAGATCGTTGTATGCACCGCGGTAGAGGATGCAGTCATTAGGGCATGCATGTATCTTCTGCACATCCAATCCTAGAGGGCATACGACCTTCTTTGCTGCGTATGTACTGTCGGGCAATTCGTTATCCTTCGAAAGCTTCTTCTTCAATATTTTCAGTAGCTTCTCAAATCCTTTGTCAGCCACAGCATTCTCTGCCTTCCACTGCAGCAATTCCAGTACGGTACCGAGCTTTGTGTTGCCATCTTCGCAATTGGGGTACAACCCTTTTTTGTGATCCTCTAACATGCGATCGAACTTCAGCTTCTCCTTTTGACTTTCGCATTGTGTCCTTGCATCGACAATGACCCGGCGAAGATCATCATTTGGTTCCTCTTGATCTTCAGCAGCTTCACCCGTTGCAGCATCATTGGGCACATCGTCTGGTTCCTCTTGATCTTCACCAGCTCCCCCCATTGCAGCATCACCGTATTCAGGGGGCACATAGTTGTCATCGTACTCTTCTTCTTCGCCGTCTTCCATCATAACCCCTATTTATCCGTGCCTCGTCCAAACATTATAGTGTGGCATGAAACCCTTGTAAAGCAGGTGGGAGTGAAGGATTTTTCGGTTAGAGTAAGACATCATATTCACACATTTAGTGCATGGACAACACATAAAACCATTCTGCTTGTTTGCCTCTGCCGCATTTAGAAACTCACGCACGCCCTTAATGTACTCGGAGGTGTGTCTGTCACCGTACATCCATTGGCGGTTCATCTGCGTGCATTTATATATAATTAAGTGTGTCAAAAACCATTACAGAACATCATAAATAGATAATTAAGTGACCAAATGGATAAAAGTTCATCATCACATTAAAACCAAAGTACATACATATATAGTTCTCATCTAACAACATATAGCTCTCCATACACATCGAAACTATGTAAAACATTTCAACGCGAAAACAAATGCTATCATAATCGCAACCAAGGTAACAATTGATCCAACGGCATAATGATACCAAGCCTCGGTATTAATGGCATATTTTCTAATCTTTTTAATCTTCAACCGCATTGCATCCATCTTGATCTTGTGATCATCGACGACATCCGCAACATGCAACTCCAATATCATCTTCTCGTCCACAATTTTTTTTATTTTTTCCTTCAAGAATTTGTTTCTTCTTCAACTAAATTTAACCTCTCGACAATAGGGTCCATCTTGATCTTGTGATCATCGATAACTTCCGCAACATGCAACTCCAATTCCATCTTCTCCTCCTCCATTTTTTCCAATTTTTTCTTTAACGAAATGTTTTCCTCTTCAACTAAATTTAACCTCTCCACAAGAGGGTCGGTTGGAATTTCCGGTTCAACTACCTCCTAGACATAATAAAACATCTATGCATGTCAGGTTGGTCGGCATAACTATCATAAGCACTAAAACAAATAGTTATAAATTAAAGATAATATACCACATCCGAATCGTAGACCGGACGAGGGCCCGCGTGGGCGGATATCAAAACCATCGCACTATATAATAACAAGCAATAATAAACGTAAGAAAATTAGACAAATATCTATCTAAAGCAATAATAAAAGTAAGAAAAGCATGGACATAACAAGAGGCTCACCACGGTGGTGCCGGTGACGAGATCGGCGGGGGCGATCGACGGCGGCGAAGACGGGGACGGGACGTGACGGACCGCTAAACCTAGACAAATCTCGGAGAAAATAGAGCTTCGAGAGGAGAAAAGCTTAACTAGTGTGGCTCGGGCATTCCACCGAACACGTTGTGTGCATAGGAGGTGAGCTAGAGCACCACTAACCCCTCTCCCCCTCGGCCAGAAAAAAAAACCAGAGCAGTGAGCTCTACTCTTGAGTGAGGGGGTTTATATAGGCAACTCACTGGTCCCGGTTGGTGCTACAAACCGGGGCTAAAGGGGTGCCTTTGGTCCCGGTTCATAACACCAACCGGAACCAATAGTGGTGGGCCAGGAGCAAGAGCCATTGGTCCCGTTTTTTAGCTACAACCGGGACCAATAGGTCCAGACGAACCGGGACCAATGGCCCACGTGGCCCGGCCGGCCCCCTGGGCTAACGAACCGGGTCCAGTACCCCCATTGGTTCCGGTTCTAGATTGAACCGGGGCTAATGGGCTGGACCAATGCCCTGTTTTCTACTAGTGTGAGCTCATGATCAACAACCATGTTTTTTTAGTCTCTTCACTATAGCCTGATTTACCCCATTCAGTTACTGGAGCTCTTTTGGCACCAATTTTCTCCTTGTAAGTGGTTCAAGTCATAATACGTAGAGGAAAAAGAAAATGATATGTTAATTGTGTGAATTTGCCACTGAGTACATGTTACCTCAAATATGAACGTGACCCATTAGCCAAAAAAGTATAGTGTGAGTTTGGAGTTTGGATATCTAGCTAGCGAGGGGCAGTTCACACACAAGTGTCCACCTCTTCTTGATGGGGGCCTCCAATTATTGATTAGCTTGTTGAACATCTCTACGGCCCTACCACGTTGAATCTTAACCACCCTACCACAGTAATGTACATAGAGAATCTACAGCCCGGGTTTCACACACGGCTCAAATGCCCGGGCGGGCTAACCGGCCAGTGACTGGTCACAAAAAACCATCCCACTCGGGTGCTCCAAACCATCCTCAAACATCCAGGTTGTTCGGCGCCGCTGATATCCAGCCCAAATATAAAGCAGATATGGGGCGTCCCGGGCGCGTCCGCCAAGTCAGCCCGGCCCACCCCGACCCCACATATATCCCTTCGATGAACTCTAGACCTCAGTCCAGTCCACGGTTTCCGCTGATAGCCAAACATCTCCTAGTAATTAAATACAAAAACTATATTTTCTCAAAATACTTTGTTATCAAACGGGCCATTTTGATGTAAAGACAGACGAGTAAGATGAATTTTATATAGTTTATGCAAGTATAACGAAAAATATTCATGGTGCTAAAAAAATATATGCCTAGGGCACACAATAACGAAAAACACAACGTGTGAGCTGAGTCAAAAGATTCAAATAGTACCTTCGCAACAAAACAAAATCAAGTTGCAAGCAAACCAAAACCAGTCAGTAGCAGTGCACAGGTATTCTAGGTAGTCTACTAATGAAAATCATAGTATGAAATAAAACAATGAACACATAATTAAATTCTGCACCAACCTTCGCTTGTATGACCAATAATATTTTCTCTATATATGTGAGCCTGCATCTGCTGGGCACATATACATAGACATTGAAATTTTCTCCTCCATTCATTTGACATGTTAAGACATGAATAGGTGCGAGCGAGCACAAAGAGAATGGCGAGAGAAGAACCAAAACCACGCAATGTACAAGTAGGAATCAGAAACATCGGGAGAAGCAATATTTACCTAGTGAGCCTATTGGCCCACAATAAACAACATGGTATCCAAGAGCCTCACAAGTGGGGCTACTTCTACAAAATGACCTGGCCTGGTGATAGCGGCCACAAGTGGTTTTGGTTGCCATCAAGCTCCAGACCTATTGGTTCCACTACCAACAAACTTTTGTTCTTTTTTGGCGTCTGTTCACTGCCAGTTATCCCCATTCAGTTACGTGAGCAAAACACTATTTTGGCACCAGTTTTCTCCTTGTAAGTAGTTCAAGTCATGATACTGAGAGGAAAAAAAAGATGCTCGGTTAATGGTGCGAGATTGCCACTGAGGACATGTTACCCTAACTATGAACGTGACATTAGCCAAAGAATTGCGAGTTTGAAGTTCGAATATCTAGTGAGTTGCAGTGGACACACACACATGTTCACCTCTTTTTGGACTGGGCAGCTCCAATTCTGGATTAGCTTGTCTGAGCATCCCTACTTAACTACTGTGCCACAATAATGTCATTAGCGATAAAGACAACAAAAGCATATCCAGATGATCAAGGCGAAATGGGTCTCTTGCCCGTTGCCCCCATATAAACACAGACAAATCATAAAAGAGAAGAACTTGGTTAAATTTATATACAATAGTACAAGTTGTGGCTTCAGTTAGAAGCACGAAAAACACACGGGAGGGGTGATGGGTTTTTGGTGGGCCAGGACGGTCAGAAACGGTCTTGAGATTGATCCGGACTCCCGCAAACCTTCCCCACTTTTGTCTTCGGTTTATGGGAGTAATCGTGACCGGACCGCTCTGCGGACTGATACAGTCCCGCGCTGGATGGATTCCGTGGTCCAGACTCTTGCAGGAGGTTTGCGAACCGGCGTTGAAGATGCCCTTATATACGTCCAGGCATGGAAGCTTTGGGCATGACTATTTCTTGCGCTGGACGAGTTCAAAATATTCGTCGACGCGGCTGCAGAGGGAGAAGGAGTGAGCGAGCTCTTGACGAACCGTCTCTAGGTTTCGTGTGTGTTTATCTGGTATTTCTGTCCCATAATATAAGAACGTTTTTGACATACTTTTTGACACTACACTAGTGTACGTGGTTTATTTCCTGCCCCTTAAGTGACGTGGCTGATTACGTACTACTAGGTGCTTAGCGATCAGGCTGACTTGATACTTCATGTGGCCTGGTTAGCTTGACAGTTTCTATTCCTAAATAGCTATAATTCATGAAAATTCCTATATGACACTCGTTGTATGGAAATGTTGACCCCAAGCATAATGATCAAGCAAACTGGGCTGGCCCACTTAGCAGATCTGTTCGTTCGGTGTTGGAACCTTCTAGAAGGTTCCTATTTACAATTTTACTAGAATTGGAAACCTTGTAGAATGTTATCTGAACCTTTTTTCTTGTTTTTGTTTTTTCTTCTTTTATTTTGCTTTTCTGTTCTTGCTTTTTCCTTTTCCCCTTTTTTTCCCGTTTCTTTTTCATTTTCCCCTTTTTGTTGCTTCTGGTTTTCACTTTCCTAAAAAGTATAAGTTTATAAAAATGGATTTTTCAAACGTTTTGATTGCTTGCAATGTTTTATCACGGAATGACATTTGTGTAAGCTATTGTAAAAAAGAGGATGGTGCCAAATGCTTTCGAAAATACTAATATTTTTGGAGTTGCAACTTTTTTTATCATGCCTTCCATGAATGTCATTCGCTGAGGATCCTTTACGGGCAATCTATTTTTTTAATGTTTTATTAAAAAAACAGAATTCCTTGATTTTTTTATATTTTACTGTTCACTCGAGCTCATGCGAGCTCAAGCTCAGATAAACACTCTCGATAAAGTTAGCTATTAGATTAGTACTTTTTCTAAGCATCTCTCTAGCTCTATCTTTCTATTTATTGTATTTGGGTAGAGTACGCACATAAACAGGGAAAGAGGGAGTACTCCCATGAACCTCCACTTGCCTGAGTAATGCTCTTTATATATACGTCTACACTCACGTGAACATACAAAAAGTCCAACCGTGCATCAACACTTTGATATTTATTTCCTCTGTTCGACATGTGAGTGCAAGTAAGTTGTTCACCTGGAAACAGAGGAAACGAGTGAACAAACATAAGGCGGACAAACAATTGGGAATAAGAAGCATCGGGAGCAAATCATTTCGACTCAATGAAACATGTCGTCTCTATTGTTTTCATCACCTCAATAAAATCCAAGTAGTCTGGGCAAGGGTTTTGCGGTTGGGCGCACAATGTTCCGGATTTGTTTTTTCGGACATCTCTATCACAACGAACCTAGAAAAGCTTTGCAGATCGATCAGGGTCCACTGTAATCACGGGGATTTGGGTCTCTTTGCTTCCATGTGGACATGATTTGCTCAAAATTTGGAAGAAAGCGAGGGTTCGATCACACTTGTATATGCTACATTTAACTCTGTACAGCACGTGGCCTCAGCAAGGAAGCGAGCCACGAAATAACGCGCCGATCACGAACACAACATAGGTTCGTCAACCGAAGAAAGAAATAACAACCGCAATCGCATAGCTGGATCAGGTGAGCGTCTAGTGACTCACGGATGCGTGACCTCTCAAAGCAGGCGGTCCAATCGAACAAGGGCGCGAACCGTCAGCATCCGTCTAGACCGTGCAGTCGGGGCGTATTTTGCCATCCAACAAAGTTCTATATCCATCCGCGGGCCGGTACACATGTAAATCGGAAGAAAACCATGGGAATTTACGGGTGTCCGGATCACTGTCACACACGCGTCCGACGACCCTTGGCACCCAAAAACCCCTCACTTCGCCGCGCCCTTTCCTGCCTGAAGCACTCAGCGCCGCTCCAAAGCTATAGTGTCGCATTCATGCTGGCCCAGATTGGACATGATCTCTCATAGGATCAGGCATTGAAATGGCGTGCCGGACGTGAGTGTCGTCCGCGTCGCTTCCAATGCACCCGTCGTCTCCGCGTTCAAGTGGCAGCCCGTCCGTCCGCCTCCCTCCATTAAACATGTGCGGTTGTCGAGGAATCTACTATGGCGCCCGCCTGAGAATGCCACCCATCCGTCCGTCTGTCGGACACCATTATCCCCTCGCCGCTTGGCCTGCCACCCGCACGTTCTTTAAACGCCAGGATCGGCGACAGCCGCATCCAATCTCCTTCGCTCCCTATCTCTTCTCGGGGCCACATCTGCCATGGCTTCCTTCAACTCCAAAGCCCAATGGGACAGCCTCTCGTCCGAAGAGAAGAAGAAGATCGCCGCCATTGCGGCCGGCTGGCAGGCCGGCAGATAGACGAGCTCTTCGGCGGACAGCGCTGCGGACGAGCAAATGGAAGAGGCGGCGGACGATGAGCCGGCGCCGCCGTCTTCGTCGGCCCATGCCGGCATTACCATGGGTGAGGCGTGGGCTCACTACACCGACATGGTGTTGAAAGAGTGGCGGTACGCATTCCGGCAGGTGTAGGCCCACCAGGCATACAACCTCCACCTCCTCGACGAGCACCAGTGCCAGGAGGAGCAACTCGCTGCCGACACAGGCATCATGGCGGACGTGGACGTGGAGGAGCAAGAGGTGTTGCTCCTATCATACCGCGCTACTGGCGACATCCAGTGTGAGCGGTAGCGCCACCGCATCGTGCAGGCGAAGAAAGAAGCCGCCTTCATGGGGATCGATGAGGTGGCGATCGAATTTTACCGTGGCACGGGCGACGTCGCCTGATTTGCTATGACCACGTCCTGACGCCACAGCTACGAAGCCGGCACGTCCACGACACTACTAGAAAAAGGGCTATAGATGGGATGGGCACTAATGGCGCACTAGACATGCGCTGCGCCATTACTATATACTAATGGCGCACCATGTGTCGGTACGCCATTAGTGTCCAAATACTAATGGCGCACCAGATATCCGGTGTGCCATTAGTAACAACTTTTTTTTTACAGACATACTAATGGCGCACGGTGGCGCAGTGCGCCATTACTAGTTTAATTAGTAATAGCGCACCTCCAACACAATGCGCCAGTACTATTTTTTTTGCAAAACTACAAATGGTGCACCAGCCATAAATGCGACATTAGTAACACTTGTTACTAATGGCGCATTGATGACTGGTGCGCCATTAGTAAAGTGGGACCAGCTCGATATTTTGGACAGCCACACCTACACACTCACTTTCCCCACTTCATTCTCTCCACCTCCTCCTCCAAGCTTGTGTCAGCTGCCTCCTCCTCCTCACCTCATTTGCACCATAGATTCATCAAAATTAAGTGGTTAAATTACCTTTTTTGATAGGTAAGTAAGGGGGGAAAGCTATCTTTATGTTGTAGATCATTTTTTCTCCCTCGAGCTCCAACAACCCTGCACATGCACTTTTTATGGCCTAGCTAGATCTATGTATGTTTGTGGTGTTGCATATGTTTGTGGTGTTGCATATATGTTTGTGTTTGCAGGTACCGGTATTTGAAATGCGATAGTTGCCAATATTTTGCCGAAATGTTCATTCATTTCCGTTTCGGCGAGAATTTTGGCACTATGCATTCTTTTTTGTCCTATTTTTAGGAAAAGTCATGCCAAATTTTTTCTTGGTTCTAAAATATCGTTTTGCTCTACCCCGCAGGCGACCATGGTCCGCACGATGACCATAGGCATCGTGAATAGGTTTTTGAGCTCCGCGAAGGCCGAGATGCTTCAAAAGAACGAGACGGAGATAAGATGTCCGTGTCGAAGATGCAAGCTGAAGAGCCTTCTTGCGGACCCGGATTCCGGGCAGGTGCGGGACCACCTGCTCTTGCGTGGTTTCATGGATGGCTATCGGTGGCAAGGTGATGAAGATGACTATGAAGTCGTCCATGGCCGGGCAAGAAATGAGGAAGGGCAACAAGAAAACCACCACGGCGAGGGCGGGCGAGAAGACGAAGAATCTCCAGGACATGATCACGATGGTGATGCTGTACACAGTCATCATGTAGAAGATGCCGGACATGATGATGAGGAAGATCAAGACGAAGGGCATGACCATGATCTAGATGAAGATGCCGGAGCAGACGACGATGGAGGCTGGGTGCAGGACCCTCATATTCAAGAGATGCTTCTCAAGCAAACGGATAACGCAAGAGCTGCCGCCCGAGAGAAAGCCAAGCTGTATCAACTGGAGATAGACGCGGTTACTCCATTGTATGAAGGATGCAGGCTCGAGGATACCTGCCTGAAAGTAACGCTCATGGCTCTGGAGATGAAGGTAAAACACAAAATGACCGACGCATGCTTCGACGAGAACATGTCATTCTGGCACGAACGTCTTCCCAAGGGGAACAAGTGCCCGACCAGTTTCGAGGAGGCGAAGAAAATCGTGTGTCCTCTGGATTTACCGCACGTGAAATACCATGTGTGCATGAACAATTGCAACATTTATCGGGACGAGCACGCGGAGTCTACCATATGTCCGGTGTGCGGCGTCACTCGATACAAGAAGCGGAAGAAAGCTCCTCGAAAAGTGGTGTGGTACTTTCCGATCACACCTCGTCTGCAGCGGTATTTCGCGGACCCTAAGGTAGCAAAGCTCCTGCGTTGGCACGCGGATAGGGAGGAGAAGAAGCGAGAAGATGACGGAAATGATCCGGAGATAAATAAAAAAGGCAAGATGCTGAGTCACCCTAAGGATGCGAGCCAGTGGCAAGCGTTGAACTTCGAAGACCTAGAATTTGGGAACGATCTAAGGAACATCGTGCTGGGCGCGAGCACCGATGGAGTCAATCCGTTTGGCAGCCAGAGAAGCACACATAGCACCTGGCCTATGTTTGTGTGGATGTACAACCTTCCCCACTGGTTGTGCATGAAGAGGAAGTACATTCACATGAGTATGCTAATTGAAGGGCCGAAACAACCCGGGAACGACATCAATCTCTATCTGGGGCTGCTGAAAGAGGAGCTAGACACGCTGTGGAAAACGCCAACCAATACGTGGGACGTTGCAGAGAAAGAATATTTCCCTATGAGAGCCGCACTGCTCAGGACGGTGCACGAATATCTTGGTTACGGATATGTCGCGGGGCAGGTGGTCCACGGATTTTCTGGATGCGTCAGGTGCATGGATGACACAACGTATCGCCAGCTAGATAGAGATCCCGGGTCTTCGAAAACCATGTTCATGGGACATCGAAGGTGGCTTCGTGAAGATGACCCGTGGAGGAAACGCAAGGATCTGTTCTATGGTGAAACCGAACCCCGAAGTTGCCTGCGTACAAGGAGCGGCGAGGAAATAGACGAGCTGTTGAAAAATTGGAAAGATTGCCCACTGTCGGGAAAGAAGTAACAGGCGCCAGAGCCGGGAAAGAAGCGAAAGGCGCCAGAGCCGCTGCTGAAGGTATGGAAAACGAGGTCTGTTTTATGGGACTTTCCGTACTGGAAGATCCACCGTGTGCCTCACAGCCTTGATGTCATGCATATCACGAAGAACGTGTGCGAGAGTCTGCTTGGTACCCTACTCAACATGCCAGAGAGGACCAAAGATGGGCCGAAAGCAAGGGCAGACTTGAAATCAATGGGCATCAGGCAGGAGCTTCACGCTAATGATGATGATTATGATGATGATGATGAGGCGAAGCAGGACACGGAAAGTCGTCGCAAAGGCAAAAAGGCCAAGAAGACCGAAATGACTACCCTCCCGCGTGCTTCACTCTAAGTCAGGAGGAGATCGAGCAGTTTTTCACCTGCCTCGTAGGAGTAAAACTTCCTTACGGTTACGCGGGGAAGATAAGCAGATACCTAGACCCAGTGAAGTAGAAGTTCAGCGGGATGAAGTCTTACGACTGTCACATGCTGATCACGCAGATACTTCCAGTTGCAATCCGTAGGATCATGGACGCGCACGTTCGTGAGACACTATTTGGCCTATGCAACTTTTTCGACATCATCTCTCGGAAGTCGGTTGCCGTGAGGCAACTCAGAAGGCTACAGGAAGAGATCGTGTTGATACTATGCGAGCTTGAGATGTACTTCCCGCCCGCATTCTTCGACGTTTTGGTGCATCTGCTGGTCCATATCGTGGAGGATATCATCCAACTCGGGCCGACGTTCCTACACAGCAAGATGCCGTTCGAAAGGATGAATGGTGTCATCAAAGGATACGTTCGCAACATGTCACGTCCAGAGGGAAGCATAGCCAGGGGCTTTCTGACCGAAGAGTGCATCTCCTACTACACGAATTATCTAGGCATCGAGAACCCTGTTGGTCTGCCCGTCAACAGGCACCTCGGCAGGCTCGCTGGATGGGGTCACCGCGAGGGTCGCCGCGAAATGCATGTCAACTTCGAGGGTCGACCCGCCGACTTTGAAAGAGCAAACCTAATCGCGCTACAACACATAGACGTAGTCGATCCTTGGGTGGTAGAGCACAAAACCTTTATTGAGAAGACGTACAATGACCGAGGCCAACAGAGGACGGGCGGAGATATAATCAAAGAGCACAACTCATGTTTCACGCGTTGGTTCAAGGAGAAGCTTCTGTCGTACCCTTTACATGAGGATTCTTCCGCAGAAGAAAATCTCATATTCGCCTTGTCACAGGGCGCCGAGCACAACCTGATGACCTATGAGGCGTACGATATCAACGGGTACATGTTCTACACCGAGTACAAGGACATGAAGAGCGATGGTTATCAGAACTCTGGGGTAACGATGGAATCCTACACCGGTAATGACAAGGACAGATACTACGGAAGGATCGAAGAGATCTGGGAGCTGAGCTACGCTGGAGAGAAGGTCCCGATGTTCCGTGTCAGATGGGCCAAGAGCGTCCTAAAAGAAGGCCGGTATTTCACCACCATTGTTATACCCGAAGCCAACTCCAAGACCGCGGGCGCAAACGTCATCGCGAAAAATGAGCCATGGGTACCGGCTTCCCAAGTGGACCAATGCTTCTTTATTACCGACCCGTTAAAGCCTAGTCGTGTTGTCGTGAGGAGAGGCAAAAGGAAGATCATCGGAATGGATGGAGTCGCCAATGAGCAAGACTTCGACAAGTACGGCGACCCGAAGATGGAACATGATGACGACGATGAAGTGCCATACACCACAAGAAGAAGCAGGACCACCCTACCTAAAGGACGTCCGTTAAAGAGAAGAACTCCATTTGCGAAAAAGAAGGGCAAGAAGATTGTGAACAGATAGCTAGCTAAGATTGATTATATTTAAATTGTAGCCTTCATTTCTCGATTGTATTTCGACATATTCATAAATGTTTTTTCATGGGCACTTTTTGAATTCATGAATATTTTCAAATTTGATGATATTTTTCAAAAATTGGGGAGGCTGGGAATCGAACCCAGGACCTCCTGGTGTGTGCGCTACGTGCTGACCAGTCGGGCTACTAGATGGGGTTTCATGTAGATGGGGTTTGGTGGAAGATAACCTATGGGCTCGAACAGAAATAAAAAAACATACTAATGGCGCACCGCGGGGGAGGTGCGCCATTAGAATAGATGTACTTATGGCGCACCAGGGGGAGGTGCGCCATTAGTATTGTGCCCCCATCCATACACTTATCTCCTCTGGCCTCTCTCCCTCGCCCTCGCTCGCCAGATCCCCTTTCGTCCTCTCCCTCGTGCTGCCCCGACGCCGCCGCCCCGACCCCCGCGCCCCCCACCACCCACCACGCGCCGCCCCCTCCACTCTCTCCGCTCGCCGTCGTCGCCTCCAGGAGAGGAGGCCCATGAGCTCTGCATCTCCCCCAAGCTCGCCATCGTCGCCTCCAGGAGAGGAGGCCCACCTGATACGTCCAAAATGCATCACTATTTTGTATCATAATTTATCCTTATTCATTGATATATTTCACGTTATGATGATGTTCTTATGTTGTTTTGGTCTATTTTACACAGTTTGCAACTTTCCGATACCGAAACAGCAGACGCAGGATTCAGCAGGAAAAAGTGGATGCTGAGTTGCTGAAGAAGAACACCTCCAAATTACCTGAAAATTGACGGGAGGTATTTTTCAGACGAATAACGAAGACACGCAAAAGGGGAGTCAGAGGGGGGCCACAGGGTGCCCAGGCGGCCTGGGGGCGCGCCCCCCCTGGCCGCGCCGGGGGGGGCGCCTGGAGCCCCTGGCCCACCTCTGGTCGCCCCCTTTTGCATATATGTTCTCCGTTCTCCGAAAACCCTAGGCACGGGACTTTTTACGGAGTTCCGCTGCCGCTTCGAGGCGGAAACCTACAGAGAAGAAAAGGGCATCTCCGGCGGGCAGATTCCGCCGGGGAGATCACCTCCCGGAAGGGGAGATCGTCGCCATCGTCATCACCATCGTCACGGGCATCATCGAGATCATCATCAACATCATCCCCAACACCAGCGCCATCTCCATCTTCATCCAAATCTCATCTTACTATCGCAACTCGTGTTGTAACTTGTACTACCTATCCTCTCTACTCCATCGGTGTTGATTACTACTTTGTGGTGAATGCTATTGAGTTTAGTTGGAGAAATATTATTATGTCCAGATTGTTTATCACATATTTATCCCCACTGATCATGATCTCTTTTATGTCTTGTGAGTAGTTACCTTAGTTCTTGAGGACATGGGGAAAGTCTTGTTGTTAGTAGTCATATGCTGTTGAAGTAATATGTGTTGATTGATACTTAAGTTGTGTTGTCATTCTACAAGTGGTGTTGTGTGAGTCGAACACCCAACACTTCGCCTTATTAAGGACCTAGAAGAATACATTGTGTATAAAGAATGCTTATGGTGGGTCGCCGCAGTGACAGAAACCTGAACCCTAGTTCGCACGCTTTTGCATAAGGGAATAATGGATCCTCGACCGTATTGCTATGGTTAGGCTTTTGCCTTAAATTCTATCTTGTATTTGTGGATGCTTGCAAGGTGTTTAATCATAAGAGTGCATTCATCATAGTCTAGAGAGTGCACTAGCATAGATCCACCCACTCAACACTTATCAACACATAACATAGTATCGATACGGAATATGGTGAAAGCACATGGCTACCTCTCCCGTGTGTCCTCAAGAACGCTTTAGTGTTTATAAGTTCAGTTGCTAGGCCTCTCCTTTGCTAAGAAAGGATTGGGCCACTTGTTACTTTCAGTACCTTTTACATTACTTGCCTTTACATTCCTGTTGCTTATACCGAGAAAACCCCTAAAAGTTATCTTTCAGTGCTTGCAGTAATTTCTTGCTCAGAATCACTTATCAATACCTTCTGCTCCTCGTTGGGTTCGACACTCTTACTTATCGAAAACGCTGCAATAGCTCCCTTACGGTTGAGGGTCATCAAGTATCGTTTTTTGGCGCCGTTGCCGGGGAGCGTAGCGCTATTGGTAAAGTGACACTGGTAAGAAAGTCTTTTTATAATTCTGTTTTTATTTTTGCTATTGCTGCTCTTTGTCCTTATGGACAACCCTATTATTGGAGCGTTGCTTGCGGGAAGACGCCCCACACCTGTGGTGGTTGATCCTCCCCCTACTGAAATTGTGCCTTATAAAATACCAGCTGGCATTATCGATTATGTTTTGGCTAATCGTTATGCAGGAGACAGACATCCCGGTGAGCACTTGCTATATTTGTCACGACTATGTTCATTATTTAAGCTTGCAGGTGTATCGAGGGAGTTTGTCATGAGGAAATTGTTTGTCGTATCACTTATAGATAAAGCTTCAGATTGGTATGGGCTTCTCGATAACTCACACTTACTGGACTGGCAGGAGCTTATGTCTCTCTTTTATACTAAGTTTTATCCTCTTCATGAAATTCATCGAGACAGGAATTATATCTATAACTTTAGGTCTCGTGACGGAGAAAGCATTGCTCAAGCTTGGGGGAGATTGAAGTCTCTAATGCTCAAATGCCCTATTTATAAGCTTCCCAAGTAAATTATACTTACAAATTTTTATGCCAGGCTTTCTCGTCAGGATAAGGAGATGCTGGATGCCTCCTCTAGTGGGGTATTTCAGAAGAAGAGTGTTGAAGAAAGGTGGGATCTCTTTGAAAGAATCCAGAGGAATACCGAAGATTGGGAAATTGATAAAGGTATTGAACCCGCTATAAATTATGAACATGATTATATTGAGAGCTATGTGGAAACTGATTACTTCAATACGTTTTGCTCTAAGATTGGTCTTGATTCCCATCTAGTGATTGATTTGTGTAAGAATTTTGCCTCTCACGTTGATTCTTTTAAAAAGAAGAGAGACCAGCACCATGCACCTTTTAAAGAACCACCTATTGATATTTTTGTTGCTGACCCTATTTTGCCTGCAGTTATATATGAACAGCCTCCTTTTCCCACGAGGATAAGGGAGCACTCTCTTGTGACAGGCATAATAAATAAAAGTGAGAGAAGAGTTGATGAGCCTGAGGACCAGATTAGGGTCGATCCTCATGTTGCATTGATTAAAGACCTTGCTACTGATGATGTTTTGGATTCCAATATAAATTTTTGTGCTGTTTCCACTAACCTTGTCACAGCCAAGAATAAAGGCCCAATTTCAGGTACTCCAGTGGTATCTGTTAAAATAGGAGATCACAATTATTATGGGCTATGCGATTTGGGATCGAGTGCAAGTGCTATTCCTTATTCACTTTATGAAGAAATCATCGGTGAGATTTCCCCTTGTGAACTTGAAGAAGTTGATGGTACTATTCATCTTGCAAATAGAACAACTATCTCTCCTATCGGAATTGTGACGGACGTTGAAGTCCTATGTGGAAAGGTAAAATACCCTACCGACTTTCTGGTACTTGGTTCAGCCAGGGACAATTTTTGTCCCATTATTTTTGGTAGACCTTTTCTTAGAACTTGTGGAGCTATAATAGATTGCAAGAAAGGTAAAGTTTCTGTTGAATTCGATGGTGAGCCATATGAATTTAATTTTTCTAAGTTCTCTAAGCAGCCTCGTGGTACTGATTTACCTAGTGATGATAAAATTATTGAAAGTATTGCTTCTATTGCTATTCCCCCTAATGATCCTTTGCAGCAATACATGGAGGACCACGAGAATGATTTGCATATGCAGGAAAGAAATGAACTAGATGAAATATTCTTGAGGCAACCTGTTATCCTGAAGCACAACCTTCCGGTTGAACCTTTGGGAATTTTATCAAAACCGAAAGAAGACCCGGTGTTCGATCTTAAACCTCTCCCCGATACGCTCAAGTATGCTTACTTAGATGAAAAGAAAGTATATCCTGTTATTATCAATTCTAACCTTTCAGGATATGAAGAAGAGCGATTATTGGAAGTACTTCGTAAACACCGAGGCGCAATTGGCTATACCCTTGATGACCTTAAGGGGATTAGTCCATCTATCTGTCAACATACTATCAACCTTGAGCCTGATGCTAAACCAGTTGTTGATCATCAACGACGGTTGAACCCGAAGATGATGGATGTCATGAGAACCGAGATTCTCAAGCTTCTAGCCGCAGGTATTATCTACCCTATAGCTGATAGTAAGTGGGTAAGTCCGGTACATTGTGTTCCTAAGAAAGGAGGTACAACTGTGGTTCCTAATGATAAAAACGAATTAATACCTCAGAGAATTATTATTGGATATAGAATGTGTATTGATTACAGGAAGTTGAACAAGGCAACCAGGAAGGATCACTACCCGTTGCCATTCATCGACCAAATGCTTGAAAGGTTATCCAAAAACACCCACTTTTGTTATCTCGATGGTTATTCTGGCTTCTCTCAGATTCATGTTAACACTGTCGATCAAGAGAAGACCACTTTTACTTGTCCCTTTGGTACTTATGCTTACAGACGTATGCCTTTTGGTTTATGTAATGCCCCTGCTACTTTTCAAAGGTGTATGTCTGCTATCTTTCATGGTTTCTGCGAGGATATTATGGAAGTCTTCATGGACGATTTCTCAGTCTATGGAACTTCATTTGACCATTGTCTTCACAACCTTAATAAAGTTTTGCAGAGATGCGAGGAGACAAATTTGGTACTCAACTGGGAGAAGTGTCACTTTATGGTTAATGAAGGAATTGTTCTTGGTCACAAGATTTCCGAAAGGGGAATTGAAGTGGACAAGGCCAAGATCGAAGCTATTGAGAGGATGCCCTATCCAATGGGACATCAAAGGTATTCGCAGTTTTCTCGGTCATGCAGGTTTTTATAGAAGATTTATTAAAGACTTTTCTAAAACCTCAAGACCCCTCACTAATCTTCTCCAGAAGCATGTTCCTTTTGTTTTTGATGAAAATTGTAAGGAAGCTTTTGAAGTCCTTAAGAAAGCTTTAATAACTACTCCTATAGTACAACCACCTGACTGGAATTTACCTTTTGAGATTATGTGTGATGCAAGTGATTTTGCTGTTGGAGCTGTTTTAGGACAAAGAGTTGATAAGAAATTGAATGTTATACACTATGCTAGTAAAACCCTTGATAGTGCTCAAAGAAATTATGCTACTACTGAGAAAGAATTCTTAGCTGTAGTTTTTGCTTGTGATAAGTTTAGGCAGTATATTGTTGATTCCAAAGTTATTATTCATACTGATCATGCTGCCATTAAGTATCTTATGACAAAGAAGGATGCCAAGCCAAGGCTTATCAGATGGGTACTCCTTCTTCAAGAATTTGATTTGCAGATTATTGATAGGAAAGGGGAAGACAATCCGGTGGCGGACAATCTTTCAAGGATGGAAGATATATCGCACGACCCCATCCCAGTTAACGATAGTTTTCCAGACGAGCAACTTGCTGTTGTAAAAGTACAATCTCTTTCCGATCCTTGGTATGCAGATTATGCTAATTTTATTGTTGCAAAGTATTTGCCTCCAGGTTTAACATTTCAGCAAAGGAAGAAGTTCTTTCATGATTTGAGGCACTACTTTTGGGATGACCCACATCTTTTCAAAGAAGGTCACGACGGGATCGTGAGAAGATGCATTCCGGAACATGAGCAGAAGGACATTCTCAGACGGTGTCATGATAGTCCCTATGGAGGACATCATGCCGGTGAGAGGACTGCACATAAGGTTCTTCATTCAGGTTTTTATTGGCCTACTCTCTTTAAAGATGCTAGAAATTATGTTTTAGCCTATGATAAATGTCAGAGAGTTGGTAACATTAGTAGAAGGAATGAGATGTGTCGGTGTACTAAGGTAGGGGTGCCTCAGTACCCCAACTTGTGCATGGGCAGTTGCAGCTTCCCGCGGCAGGGTTTACCGCGTGCTCGCCGGAGACCTTCCTGCTCCCTATTAAACCATTCAAAAACAAAGTATACAAGAAAGAAGACCGAGACCCCGGCAAGAGGAGCTTGCCGGGAAGGCCATACCAGGCTCAAGACTGCCCCACTAGCACAAGGTCCTGGCAAGAGGAGCTTGCCAGGAAGACTAGAAGACAACGCCTCGGCGCTATATGCGCCCCGGCAAGGGCCCGGGGAGCGGCAAGCTCCCGGGCCCGGCAAGATCAAGGCCCCGGCAAGGTGCTTGCCGGGAAGGCTGCGCTGTGTGCCCGCGCTCCAGCTCATCGGCCCACGCGTCGCCCTGGGGCCTATCCAGGGACGCGTGGCGGATGGCTGTGCAGCCTGGGGTACACGGTGGCGCTCCACGGTGGTGGATCCATCGCCGTGGCAGACGGAGACGCAAGAGCGGGAGCTTTTGGGGTCGACGGCGACGGGCATTAAATGCCCTTGTCCCCCACTGTCAAAGTAGGTATAGACCACTGTTCTGCACTGTGGCTCCACTGTTCCCGCACTGTTACAACTACCACCTCTTTTACGTTTTTACCCCTTTTTCCTACGTTGACACCTGTCGGTGACCCCTTGCACTATAAAAGGAGGCCCATGCACAACGTGGAGGGGGTTCGGAACCTTGATCACTCTCACGCTCGGTACAGCTGCTTCTTCAAGCTCCCGAGCTCTCCAACTTAATACACAATCAAGCAGGAGTAGGGTTTTACGCGTCTATCGCGGCCCGAACCTGGGTAAAACTGCCCGCGTGCTCGCTACGATCTGCTCTTCGTGCTCCCTCCGCCCTCGTACCGCACAGACAAGGGGCTCCGGTCCCATAGGTGTTCGTGGCGGACAGTTTCCCCCGACATCTTTGGCGCGCCAGGTCGGAGGTCGGAGGCCCGTCTGCGTCTCATCCGCCGCCACCAGAGCCAACGGTGGGCGGGGGAGATGCCGTCGGAAGGGTGGTCGCCGGCGAGGACACTCACGGCGCCACCAGATCCAAGAACAGGACGGACGACCGAACCTCGGTCTCCGTGGACGCGCCGCGTCCATCTCAACACACGACGACTCAGCAGCGCCATACCACGGGAGGTGGTATCCGCTTGCTGGGGCAAGGCCAAACCGGAGGCTCGCGGGACGCCCCGGACCCCCGTCCGGGCACAAGCAAAGCGAAGGCGCCGGCGCGGGACCCCGCTCCTTCTAACGTCGTTAGAAGTCCGAGCGTATCCCGCTCCTCGCACCGCTCGCCCGCATTCCCCTCCACTCCAGCAGAAGCGCTCGCAAGGGCGCAACTGCTCCTCGACTTCCCTCCAGCGGCAGACAAGGCCGAAGAATGGAGGGCCACCATCCGGAGCCTGATAGACTTCGCCAACAACGATTCTCCACAGCAGCCGTCGACCTCACGGCCGCGGCAAGCTGAGAAGACGAAAGCCGATGGCGACAAGACCGCCGGGGGTGCGACAAGCGTGCATTCCCCGCCGCAGAAGCAGAAGACGCCGCCCCGCCGGAACAACGCCGACGACGGCTCCACAGCCTCGTCGGACCCGCGGGCCCGTCGGGACCAGCGCCAGGTCCTCGACGACCGGCGAGAAGAAGACGCTCGGACCACAATCGAGCGCCGCCGAGAAGCTCGGCGACAATCAGACAAGAGAGCTGGGAACACTGTCGACGCGCACGCGCCCGGTGAGCCAGGCGACTTGCCGTACGCGGCTGGCTGCCCTGCGTTCACCCGCGAGCTGCGGCGCGTCCAGTGGCCCAGCATGAAGAATTTTAAGCCCGACGTACCGGAGAAGTACGACGGCAAGACGCACCCCTCGGAATTCCTCAGCGTCTACACCATCGCAGTGCAAGCCGCCGGGGGGCGCGACGAGAAGATCTTAGCAAACTACTTCCCGCTCGTGCTTAAGCCGAACGTCCGTTCGTGGCTTATGCACTTGCCGGAAGGATATATCTCTTCTTGGGCTGATCTCTGCCACCAGTTTGTTGGCGCCTTCATCGGCGGCCACAAACCCCACGGCCAGGAGAGCGATCTCCACATTCTGGCCCAGAAGGAAGGCGAGACCCTGCGCAAGTACATCCAACGCTTCAGCCGTGTGCAGCACAACATCCCTGATGTCCACCCTGCCGCGGTTATCAGCGCGTTCCACCAGAACGTGCGTAACCGCCGCATGCGTGAGGAAATGGCGATGACCAAGATTCGGGACGTCAGCGAGCTCTACGCTCTTGCTGACAAGTGCACACGCGCAGAAGAGGGGAGGAGACTCCCCGGAGAGGATGCTGGCGCAGGAGGAAGCGACAGCGACGACACCGCCCCGGCAAAGAAGAGCCGGCGGCGGAATAACAGAAGGAAGGGCAAGAAGGAGGTGCTTGCCGTCGAGAAGACCGGCAAGGAGGCCCCCGCCAAGCAAGCGCAGGCTGGCGGCTCCGGCAAGGAGCCTGCCCCTGCAGCGGCGACCGACAAGCCGGGCAACTCCGACAAGCAATACTGTAAGATCCACCGCACCAAGGGTCACGATCTCTCCAACTGCAAACGCGTCGAGTATCTCGTCGAGCAGCAGAAAGCTGAGTACGAGAGGCGCGACAAGGAGAAGGCCCAAGGTGGCGGGGAGGAGACAAGCAAGAAGCGGCCGTTCAACGGCCGGGCAGGGCGCCGCGGCAAGGCCAAGCAGCGGCAAGGAGATCGACCTCCCCGGGGCCGCGACAAGGACGAAGAGGACGACGACGAAGACATGGAGGACGAGGAGAACAGCGAGCAGGAGTTCCAGAAGGCCACGGAGGTCCTGTGCGTCGACGGTGGCGCCTCCCTGCACACCTCCCACCGCCAACTAAAGCAGTGGGTGCGTGAGGTAAACGCAGCGGAGCCGCCCGTGGAGTCGCGCAGGCTCCTCAAATGGTCCAGCACGCCCATCATTTTTGATCTTGAGGATCACCCTGACCGCACCACTGCGGTCGGGTGCTTGCCGATGCTGGTCTCTCCCACCATCCGCAACCTCAAGGTCACCAAAATGTTGGTTGACGGCGGGGCCGGGCTGAACTTGATCTCCTCTGCTGTGATCAAGAAACTCCAGATTCCAGATGGCGAGCTCGAAAAGACCGGTTCATTCCAAGGAATCAACCCGGGAAGGAGCAAGCCCAAGGGAAAGATCACTCTGCCGGTGACCTTTGGCGGGGAGCTCAACTTCAGGACTGAGCGCATCACTTTTGACGTCGCCGATATTCCATTGCCCTACAATGGAATACTTGGCCGTCCTGCCCTCGCCAAGTTCATGGCAGCTTCCCATTATGCTTACAACGTACTCAAGATGCCGGGGCCGATAAGCGTCATCACTGTCCACGGCGACAAGAAGGATGCGCTTATCTGCGTCGACAAGATCTACCGGGATGCGGCAGTTGCGGCCGAGAAGGATACTCTTGCCGCTGAAGCTCCCGGGGGGAAGAAGACGAAGACCAAGTCCGGCAAGTGCTCTGGGACCTACTCCGGCAACCGCACCTCTTCGGAGTGCTGCGCTGCCGTCGAGGACGTTCCATCGAGCTCCACCGGCAAGAGTAAGAAAGGAATGTCCGCTCCTCCGGCAACCAAGAAAGTGTCCGCCAAGGAGGACGGCACTGGTGGTACCTTCACCATCAGTGCCACCCTTGACAGCAAATAGGAAAGCGCGCTCGTTGCCTTCCTGCGGGCGAATGTCGATGTGTTTGCTTGGCAACCATCTGACATCCCCGGTGTTCCCAGGAAGGTAATTGAGCACAAGCTTGCTGTCTGTCCTCATGCGCGGCCCATCAAGCAGAAAGTGAGGAAGCAAGCCGTGGAGCGCCAAGAGTTCATCAACGAAGAAATCAAGAAGCTAGAAGCAGCAGGCCTAGTTAGAGGTGTGATCCATCCGACGTGGTTGGCAAATCCAGTCGTCGTGCGCAAGGCCAATGGGAAATGGAGACTGTGTATAGACTTCACCGATGTGAATAAAGCATGTCCCAAGGATCCATTCCCTTTGCCGCGCATTGACCAGATCGTTGACTCCACTGCCGGATGTGAGCTACTCTGTTTTCTTGATGCATACTCAGGCTATCATCAGATTTTCATGGCCAAAGAGGATGAAGAGAAGACTGCATTTATCACTCCATGTGGCACTTATTGCTTTATTCGCATGCCATTTGGATTGAAGAATGCAGGCTCCACCTTTGCAAGGGTAGTATACACTGCTTTCGAGCCACAGATCCACAGAAATGTAGAAGCTTACATGGATGACATTGTGGTGAAGAGCAAGAGCAAGGAAACCCTGATTCAAGACTTGGAAGAAACGTTTCAGAACCTGCGCAGAATACAGCTCAAGTTGAACCCCGAGAAGTGCGTCTTCGGAGTCCCCTCCGGCAAGCTTCTCGGGTTCTTTGTATCACAGAGGGGGATTGAAGCCAACCCCGACAAGATTAAAGCCATTGAGCAGATAGAGGCCCCAAAGCGCGTCAAGGATGTCAGGAGGCTTGCAGGTTGTGTGGCTGCCCTCAGTAGGTTCATTTCAAAGTCTGCAGAACGCGCCCTACCTTTCTTCAAAATCTTGAAGAAGGCAGGTCCCATGAAGTGGACTCCAGAAGCGGAGGCGGCGCTGCAGGATTTGAAACGGTACCTGTCCTCCACTCCAGTACTTGTCGCACCTAAACCACAGGAAAAGTTGTTGCTATACCTAGCGGCAACCAACCAGGTGGTTAGTGCTGCGTTAGTAGCGGAGAGGGAGTCTGACGAGGAGTCAGCACCACCGGCAAGCGAATCCAGCGACAAGCAGGGGGCTGCTCCGGCAAGCTCTGGCCCCGACAAGGATAACTCTGCGCAGGAACAAGGTGAGGTGCGGAAGAAGATGGTGCAGCGCCCAGTGTATTTTGTGAGTTCCCTCCTCCAGGGGGCTAGATCAAGGTACTCTGGTGTGCAAAAGTTGCTTTTCGGCCTCCTCATGGCCTCAAGAAAGCTGCGCCATTACTTCCAAGCCCATGAGATAACAGTGGTCACTCGTTTTCCGCTGAAGAGGATATTGCACAACCCAGAAGCAACAGGCAGGATCGTTGAGTGGGCACTGGAGCTGTCGAGCTTTGGACTCAAGTTTGAAAGTACTTCAACCATACAGAGCCGAGCTTTGGCAGAATTCATAGCTGAGTGGACCCCAACGCCCGAAGAAGAAGTCCAAGAAACAAGTGCACCCGTACAAGAAGCAACAAGTGAATGGGTAATGTATTTTGATGGTGCCTTCTCGCTACAAGGCGCCGGTGCTGGCGTGGTTCTCATCGCGCCCACCGGAGAGCACCTCAAATATGTTATCCAGATGCACTTTCCCAGGGAGCAAGCGACAAACAACACCGCAGAATATGAAGGCTTGCTCGCCGGCCTCAGGATTGCGGCCGAACTTGGGATCAGGAAGCTGATTGTGCGGGGAGATTCTCAGTTGGTGGTCCGACAAGTCAACAAGAGCTATCAAAGCCCTTTGATGGAAGCTTATGTCGATGAAGTGAGAAAGCTTGAAGAACACTTTGAAGGTCTGCAGATGGAGCACGTCCCGAGAGCTCAAAATGAAATTGCAGATGGCCTTTCAAAGTGTGCTTCGATGAAGTTACCTGTGGAACCAGGGACCTTCTTGCTCAAGCTGACTCAGCCATCCGTTACACCATCAGTTGGGCAGTCCAAGAAAAGAAAGTTGGTCTCCGGCGACTACTTGCCGGCGGATCTTCCTGAGACCGCCGCCAAGGTCCCCAAGATCAACAACCAGAACGCTGAGGAACAGTTTGCTCCTGCAAGCCCTCGGGCTTGTACAGTTGAAGCAAGTGTTCCCGACAAGCCTCGCCCCGGCGAGCTTGCCGGGGGACCATCAGCTCCGGCAGGGCCAGAGGTCCTCACCGTAGAAGCTGAGGTTCCTGCAGCGGCCCTCGAGCCTTTAGTCCTTGCCGTCGAGCCTCAGGCTCCGGCATGGGCACAGCAGATCGTCCGTTTCCTTCAAACTGGAGAACTTCCCGACGACCCAGAAGAAATAGAGAAGATAACCAGGCAGTCAAGTATGTACCAGTTCGTGGATAACAAGCTGTACAGAAGAAGACTCAATGGTGTCAGGTTGAAACGCATCTCCAGGGAAGATGGAAAGAAGCTGTTGGCAGAAATACACGGAGGCATATGCGGCCACCACATTGGCGCAAGGGCGCTTGCCGAGAAAGCTTTCCGGCAAGGTTTCTTTTGGCAAGAAGCCCTCCAAGATGCAACTGCACTAGTAACCAAGTGTGAAGCGTGCCAGTTCCATGCAAAGCAGATTCATCAGCCAGCTCAAGCTCTCCAAACAATCCCTTTGTCCTGGCCCTTCTCGGTCTGGGGGCTCGATATCCTCGGCCCCTTCCCCCGAGCTGTCGGGGGCTTTGAGTACTTGTACGTTGCAATCGACAAGTTCACAAAGTGGCCAGAAGTGGAGCCAGTGAGAAAGGTGACAGCACAGTCAGCAGTCAGGTTCTTCAGGTCAATTGTTTGCCGTTTCGGGATCCCTAACAGGATCATCACCGACAACGGTACACAATTCACTAGTCGCACCTTCATGCAGTACGTCCAAGACCTTGGCGCCAAGGTCTGTTTCGCTTCTGTTGCTCACCCGAGGAGCAACGGTCAAGCGGAGAGGGCAAACGCTGAAGTGCTGCACGGACTCAAGACGAGGACCTTCGACAGGCTGCGCAAGTGTGGAAGAAATTGGATAGAGGAGCTACCGGCGGCTCTTTGGTCAATCAGAACGACACCAAGTCGAGCCACCGGGCAGACACCTTTTGCTCTAGTCTATGGAGCAGAAGCAGTTCTCCCCACGGAACTCGTATACGGATCTCCTCGAGTGCTCGCTTATGATGAGCTCGAGCAAGAGCAACTGCGGCAAGATGACGCATTGCTCCTCGAGGAGGGACGTCTCTAGGCTGCTGTACGAGCTGCTCGATATCAGCAAGCCTTGCGCCGCTACCATAGACGCAAGGTCAAGGCCAGGAGTCTCGAGGAAGGCGACCTTGTTCTTCGGCGTGTTCAGTCCGCCAAGAATTCCAACAAGTTGACGCCGAAGTGGGAAGGCCCTTATCGGGTGAGACAAGTCACGAGGCCCGGCGCTGTCCGCCTCGAGACCGAAGAAGGCTTACCGGTGAGCAACTCCTGGAACATAGAGCATCTTCGCAAGTTTCACCCATAAGGCGCGGTTGCCGTGATCCGCTCCGGCAACCACCTTTTGTACAAGCTTTGCCGCCGTTGCATGTAACCCTTTGTACAAAGCCGGGCGCAGACCCCGTGCATCAGTAAAGTTTCCGTGTTTTGCGCTATTTGCCTTTTGCATGCTTTTCCTTGCTATTTGCATGTGTTATTTGGCAAACTTGTGTGATACACAAGTCCGGTAAGAATTCCAACGCCGAAAGGCCATATACTTGTTTCCCTCTCCCTTTTCTTTCCTCTTAAGCAGAAGGAACGTTCCTCGCGCACAAGTTTGCCGGGGGGAAGGAGGTTGAGGAGGAACCAAGTGCTGTTCAAGAAAGAGGAGCCTTACCGGAAAGCAAGCGATATATGAAAGCTAAGTTGTTAGAATTTGACCAGTTCAAATTTTAAATTTTAGTTGTCTTCCTTGAACAATCACACTTTGTATGGAAAACCTGTGCGCGGAGGAACCTACCCGTAGCTTGCCGCACCCTTATCTTGCTTCCGAGTTCACTCAACGATCTAAGTGAGCTGCGACAAGTGTCGCGCCCTTGCTTCGTTTCCGAGTACGCTCAGCAAGCTAAGTGCGTTGCGACTAGCCGCGGCGAGGTTGCTTGCCGGTAAGACCTTAGCCTGCAGGCTGCTCAGAGTCCGGCACTCAGCGCCCGCGGCAAAGGTCCCTTGCCGGCAAGCTCCCCGGGAGCGTAGGGTGAAAAACATACAAAGTCAAGGATTAAGACAAGGAAGATAACATTGCACTGATTGATCAAAATGAGATAAATATCTTACAAGGGATAACTTGCCACGATGGACTAATAAGTTCATGATATCATATGCAGCAACAAAAAAAAAAGAAGAGATAAAGATAATGGAGCCCTAATCTACGCGGTCGCCCTCCTTCCTGGAGATCTTAGCCACCTTCTCGATGATGTGGGCGACCTGCTCCTTCAGGGCCTCCGTGTCCGCATCAGCCGGCAAGCTGCGAAGAACGTTGGTGAGATTGATCCCCGGGTTGCGGTACACGATCTTCGTCAGCACGCGCTCCAGAGTTCCCGCGCAGAGCAGGCGCGACTCCTCGGCCAGCTGCGCGGGGATTCGGTTCCGGAGACCTGCAAGGGCCGGCGCGATCCCTCTGAAGAAGAGGCTGAGCTTGGCGCTGTGCGGGAGATCCGGATCCGGCGAGTAGATGAGATGTTCAACCTTCAGCGCCAGCAGCTCCTGGTCAATGTTGGACGCAGAGGATACCAAGTCTTCGGTCCATACCTCAATGGTCTGGCGGAAGAGCTCGGATGCCTTGTTGACGCTGTCCACTAAGGTCCGCTCCTTGCGGAGTTCCTCCTTCAGCTTGGTCTCTTGAGCCCGGGCAGCGTCGAGTGAATCCTTTAGAGTAGTGACCTTCAGCTCCAGGTCCTCGATGGAGTCCTTGGCGGCCTTCAACTCGTCGCCCCTCTTAGAGAGGCTCACCTGGAGCTCTGAATTTGTGTGGGCGTCCTTCTCGCGCTCCGTGATGAGCGCGGCAACCTTCTCCGCGCTCACCTTCAGCGCCTTCTCCAGCTGCACAACCTTGGTGGAGAGCTCCTTCTTGGCGTCTTCCGCGGCGACCGCGGCGGCTTTCGCCTCCTTCAACTCCCCGCCAAGGGCCGCCTCGCGAGCGGCAAGGTCCTCCTCATGGGAGTCCAGCTCGACCTTCCGCTGCGCGAGCTCTCCTTCTCGCCGGGACAGCTCCACCCCGGCGAGCCGCTGCTGTTCCTCAGCTTCGGCCTTCTCCAGCACCCATTCTTGGTACTCGCCGGCGAGACGCTCGCGCTCCTCCGCCACCTCGCGGAGGGCCGCCTGGTTGGCGGCGCTGAGCTCTGCCGCGCGCTTCTCCATCTCCGCGGCGGCCTTGGCGGCAAGGGCTTCCCGGGAGGCGAGCTTCGCCTGCCTGGCCCGGTAAAGGGCCAGGAGCTGGTGGAGCAGCTTCTCCTCCTCGGGCCCTTCGCTCCCGCCGGGCGCCTCGACGATCTTCAGACCTGCGGAGGCGAGGACTTCTCCGTCAAACGCCTCGCCCTCCGCGGGAGCTCGCGATGAAGACCCCCAAGGCATCTGGATGAAGACGCCGTTGGGGGCCTCAAGGTAGTAACCCTGCTCCTTGCTGGCGGAGGGGTCGGCGGCCGGTGCAGCATCTGATGCTCCCGCCGCCTCCGGGTCGGCGGTGCGGTCGCCGTCCCCCTCCACCGCCGCTGCGTCCGCAGCCGGAGCAGTCTCCTGCGCGGTCGGCTCGGCGGCCTCAGCCATCTCTTCGGTGGCAGGGACGTCACCGCCGCTGCCCTGCGCGCCCTCCTCCTCGAGGTTGATAACCTCCGTCTCCATGGGCTCAGGAGGAGGAAGATCTAAAAAGAAGAAGAAGAAAAAGAAGTTCAAGTTCAAGCAAATATCCAAAAAGAGGCAAGGCCAAGAAGACAAACTACAGAACATACATTGGCGGACGTCCTCAGCGGCGGGCTCCCTCGCCGGGGAGCTCGGCCTTGGCGGAGTGGCCACCCTCGCCGGGCTGCTCGCCCTTGGCGGGGTACTCTGCCTTGGCGGAGTACCCGCCCTTGGCGGAGCACTCTCCCTTGCCGGAGAGTTCTGCCTTGGCGGGGACGGCGGGGCCTGCGGCTCCTCGACGACGGTCTCCGGGCGCTCTTCCCGCTGTGGCTCCACCTCTGCACAAATCAAGACAAGAAACGTCACGATGATGAAAGAAGACAAAATCCTCAAGCGTACCCCGACAAGCGAAAGAATAAACCCCAGACTTGCGCTGGGGGCTGCTCCTCGGAGCAGCGCTCGGGTCCGGCAGGCTCGGCTCCGGCGCGCCTCCTGTCGCCGCGGCGGCTGGGTCTTCCGCGGCCTCGACCACAGGCGCCTTGGCCTTCTTCGCCGCGCGCTGAGTCAAGGTCCTGAAACCAAAGCAATGAACAGAGTCAGCATCAGCAGAAATCAAGACAAAACTCCAGAAGGTGTAAGATCCTGGATCCTTACTCCTGGTCCTCCTCGTCGTCCTCGCTCAGGGCGGAGAAGTCGTACTCCACCGTGGGCGCGTCGGCGCGAGGAGCGGAAGACGAAGATTCCCTCGCGCGCTTGGTGGTCCCCGGGGCTGGGGGCTGCGAAGACCCAGCCCCTGTGGTAGCCGGCGCCCGAGGAGCGGGCGGAGCCGTTGCTCCGCTCCGAGAAGACCCCTGTCGGCCCGGCGCCGGCCTGCGAGGCGCCTCAGTCGTGGCCCGCGCGCGGGCCGCCTCTGCTGTAGCTGGTACGCCGGTCGCCCTTGGCGCAGCTTGGCTCCCCCGGGGAGCTGCCCGGCGAGCTGGTTGTTGCCGGGGCGCGTGCGCCCTCTCCCCCGTCGCCGTCTTGCGGAGACGCTTCGGCGGAGACTGCCTTGGGCTTGCCGGGGGCGGGGAGCTCTCCGACGAGGAGAGGTCGTCGGCGTAGAGCTCCGTGGATCCGCCAGAGTCCTCGGCCTCCTCCTCCTTCTCTTCCCCGGCCGGCTCGCTGGGCCCAGCGCCCTGCGCTGCGGCCTCTTTTTCCTTGCCGCCTCCGCTTCCTCCGGCGCCTCCGCTCCTCGCGGCGCCTCTGTTCCCTCCGGCGGCACCCTCCATTGCCGCGGCCTCGGCCACGATTCCGTGGATTCCGGAGTGCCTCAGCGAGGGGACCCCGGCGAGCGCGTCGGGAGGGAGCTGCAGCAATCTGCGGATCTCCGCCTCCTCCGCCTGGCTGGACGCGTCCGCAACCTCCGCCTCTTCAGGCGTGTATCCAAAAATTCCTGCCGCTGCGGCTGCAGCGGCCTCTTCAGCCCGAGAAGCCATGTAGGCAATCTCCTGGTCGGTGGTGTCCCGCGTATGCTCCTTGAGGTCATTCTTGTTCTTCGCCACCTCCGCGAGGTTGTCGTAGAAGTTGAGGACGTCAATGGGCTTGGGCGCGATCCACGTGCGGTCCACGCCGTGCGAGTCGCACGCGGGCATCATGGCGAGGATACGGTCCCGGACGATGTTGTTGCAGAGCGGCACCACTTCCCGGGGAGGTCTGAACCACTCAGGGTGTGCCGGGTCGTACTTGAAGAGTTCCCGGACCATCCCCTTCAGCTCCAGCGTGGTGAAATTGAAGTTGAGCCCGGGGCGCAGCCGCATTATATCCGCCGGGCCGCCGTACTCCCAGGCCGGCCTCTTCCTGTCTTGGAGAGGGGCGATGCGGCGGCGGAGGAAGTCTGCGCCCACCTCTGCAACGGACAGTTTCGCCATCCGAAGACGAAGAATCCGGACGAGGGCGATGTCGAGCTTGATGTCGTCCGAATCTAGCTCACTCCAGTCCCTGCCGCGCACGATGGGCATTGTGCGCGGCGCGGTGAAAGCTTGCGGCTGGTCTTCGACGATCCAGCACCACTCCGCTCGCCATTCCTCCCACTTGCCGCGGAGCTCCCCCGGCAAGTACGCTCCCTTTTTATTCAGACGGAAAACCCAAGAAATTCCTCCGGAGAGGGGGGCATCGGCCTCGGCTCTAGGAGTGAAGAAGTGCCTAAAAAGCGCTACGTTTGGGTGTACTCCTATGAAGTTTTCGCACATGTGTGCGAAAACCGCCATGGTGAGGATGGCGTTGGGGGTGAAGTCAAGCAGATGGAGGCCGTATGTGTTCATAATGTCGCAGAAGAAATCAGAGAAAGGAGGGCAGAGACCGCAGTGAAAAAAGGCTGCGAAGAAGTAGTACCCGCCGGGATAGTCGTCCTTAGCGGCGGCCGGGTAAGCTCGCGTGCGGGGGTGCGCCTTGGTGTCCTTGGCCCAGAACAAGTAGTACTTGTTCCAGAGCTCCCGCACGCCGAGCTTCGGCGGGAAAACGAGGTGCTTCTTCCGGTACGCGGCGAGCTTCGCCGCTTGCTCCGACTTCTCCCTCTTGGCTTTCTCCGCCTTCGCCTTGTCGGTCTTTGGGGCCATGGCGGACGCGGCGGAAGGAGGGGGACGAAGAGCTCGGCGGCGGCGGAGGTGTGGAAGCAGAGCACAAGAGAGATCTCTGGAGGAAGGAGACGATGCAATGAAAGCGCAAGGAGGGGAACCGCGCCCGCTTCCTCTGCTTTTATGGGGGAGTGGGGGGGCGTTTCGCCCTTTCCATTAAGAGATCGTGGGCACGTCCCATCCCACGACGCCGCGATCGACGCGTGCCGTTACGGTGGGGTGCGGCGGATACGGAAGTGGATTCGGCGCGCCGCGGGCCGCGGGTGCCCGTGCACTGTTCTGGGCCTGGCCCAACAGCGCTCGGCACCGTGTGTGGCCCAGGCCCGGGGGCTCCTGTCGGTGTACTAAGGTAGGGGTGCCTCAGTACCCCAACTTGTGCACGGGCAGTTGCAGCTTCCCGCGGCAGGGTTTACCGCGTGCTCGCCGGAGACCTTCCTGCTCCCTATTAAACCATTCAAAAACAAAGTATACAAGAAAGAAGACCGAGACCCCGGCAAGAGGAGCTTGCCGGGAAGGCCATACCAGGCTCAAGACTGCCCCACTAGCACAAGGTTCTGGCAAGAGGAGCTTGCCAGGAAGACTAGAAGACAACGCCTCGGCGCTGTATGCGCCCCGGCAAGGGCCCGGGGAGCGGCAAGCTCCCGGGCCCGGCAAGATCAAGGCCCCGGCAAGGTGCTTGCCGGGAAGGCTGCGCTGTGTGCCCGCGCTCCAGCTCATCGGCCCACGCGTCGCCCTGGGGCCTATCCAGGGACGCGTGGCGGATGGCTGTGCAGCCTGGGGTACACGGTGGCGCTCCACGGTGGTGGATCCATCGCCGTGGCAGACGGAGACGCAAGAGCGGGAGCTTTTGGGGTCGACGGCGACGGGCATTAAATGCCCTTGTCCCCCACTGTCAAAGTAGGTATAGACCACTGTTCTGCACTATGGCTCCACTGTTCCCGCACTGTTACAACTACCACCTCTTTTACGTTTTTACCCCTTTTTCCTACGTTGACACCTGTCGGTGACCCCTTGCACTATAAAAGGAGGCCCATGCACAACGTGGAGGGGGTTCGGAACCTTGATCACTCTCACGCTCGGTACAGCTGCTTCTTCAAGCTCCCGAGCTCTCCAACTTAATACACAATCAAGCAGGAGTAGGGTTTTACGCGTCTATCGCGGCCCGAACCTGGGTAAAACTGCCCGCGTGCTCGCTACGATCTGCTCTTCGTGCTCCCTCCGCCCTCGTACCGCACAGACAAGGGGCTCCGGTCCCATAGGTGTTCGTGGCGGACAGTTTCCCCCGACAAGATGCCTATGAATTACTCACTAGTGATTGAACCTTTCGATTGTTGGGATTTTGATTTTATGGGTCCTTTTCCTTCTTCGCACAAGTACACTCACATTTTAGTAGCTGTTGATTATGTGACCAAGTGGGTTGAAGCAATCCCCACTGAAAGTGCCGATCACAAAACGTCTTTGAAAATGCTTAAAGATGTAATTTTTCCTAGGTTTGGTGTGCCAAGGTACCTCATAACCGATGGAGGATCACACTTCACGCACGGAGCTTTTAGAAAAGCTTTGGCTAAATACGATGTTAATCATAGAATTGCTTCACCATATCATCCTCAAACTAGTGGGCAGGTTGAGCTCACCAATAGAGAGATTAAGTTGATCTTGCAGAAAACAGTAAACAGAAATATGAAGGATTGGTCAAACAAGTTAGGAGATGCTTTGTGGGCATATAGAACTGCTTACAAAAACCCCATGGGCATGTCTCCCTATAAGATGGTGTATGGCAAGGCTTGCCATTTGCCATTAGAGTTAGAACACAAAGCTTTCTGGGCTGTTAGAGAGCTTAACGCTGACCCAAAATTAGCTGGTGAGAAGCGTCTCATGAACTTGACTTCTCTAGATGAATGGAGGAGTAAAGCTTACGAGAG
This sequence comes from Secale cereale, assembly GCA_902687465.1. Lineage (NCBI taxonomy): Eukaryota > Viridiplantae > Streptophyta > Magnoliopsida > Poales > Poaceae > Secale > Secale cereale. The sequence goes on from LR738712.1 coordinate 766,343,781, forward strand.
CGCTAAAATGTTCAAGGAAAAGGTAAAAAAAGTGGCATGATAGGAAGATTATGAAACGTGAATTTAATGTTGATGATAAAGTTTTGTTGTTTAGATCCCGTTTCAGGTTTTCTCCAGGTAAACTACTTTCCATGTGGGAAGGACCATTTCATATTGAAGAAGTTTATCGGTCTGGTGCAATTAAGATTAATAATTTTGAAGGCACCAAACCTCAAGTAGTGAATGCGCAAAGACTTAAACATTACATAGCAGGAGACCCTGTCGATGTTGATGTGAATATAATATACACAACAACCCACGAAGAACATGTTGCAGCCCTGTTTCAGACGCCAGCAGAAGCAGAATAAAGAAAAGGTATGTAGTACGGTAAGGAAACATCGCGAACAGCCATAAAAGTTCCGTATTACGAGTTTCTGCAAAATTAGTAAAATTCCGAGTCGAAGTGGAGCCAGAGACGACCTCCAGGGAGTCCAGGCGCCCCCCTGCCCCCCC
>LR738712.1:766344363-766364282 GCA_902687465.1 Secale cereale
CCCCCCCGGGCCGCGCCGGCAGGCCGCCTGGACACCCGGGAGTCCGCCTCCGACCCCGCTTTGGTCCGTTACCTTCCTTTCTGTGCATAAATTTTTCCTATATATTTGCCCGGGTTGTTCCAGCAACGTATCTTGCGATTTCGCGTGTTTTCTCTTCGATCTGTTTCTGCCAGGAAATCTTTCAGCTAAATTTAGGTGCCATGGCTTCTCCAAGTTCCCCCAAGGACACGTTCGTCGTCAACGTCATCAACCCTTACCTCGCTGAGGTGAAGAAGCACCCTCAGGTTGTTCAGATGAAGGAAGGCGTCCTTCATCAAGAAGATCTGAAGGGGCATATCAAGGAGGGGAGCATCCAGGCCAGGATGGAAGAAGTGGAGCAAGAAGTCTTCGAGTACAAGAAGATGATCGAGCGTGGTGTTGAAGCTAACTTTGACATCACCAACGAGCTGAAGAACTACTTCATGAAGGAGATGAAGGAGATGTGGGAAAGAATCGCCGCGTCTGAAGACAGAATTATAGAACTCCAAGGGCAAATTAATGATCTACATAACCAGAACTGTGAGTATGAACTAAGGTTTCTGCGCATGGGTTTGGGTGCTGAATGCAGGATTCAGGAGACGAGCTTCTCATATGAGACTGGAGAACCCCTTCCATGGAAGAGTTTCGCCAAGAACTACTTGATCAACGCCAACAAGAATGATGAGTGAAATCTCCTGGGGTAATGGCATTCCCTTGGCTTGTTCCAATCTTGGGGGAGTGACCGGTATCTTTATCTTTACTTTTTATCTTTTAGAGTCAAGTAGGGTCGTATCATGTCTAGGGAGGTTATTATATGAGATAGGTGTGTGCATTGAGGTCTATCGCTCCTTCGGTGAAGAATTGTATCCGTGAGTGTGGAGTCATTTATGATGGAATATTAATGAGAAGTTTATCGGTTCCTTTTGCTGCACTCAGTATTCTCTTCACGCAATCGACCTTATATGATGATTCTTATGGGGAGCATTGACCTTATGTCAGGTATGGCTATGAAACTTTATTTAATCTTGGCAAACATAGCTTTGGTCATAACAACAAGCATGATTTTCTTAAAAGTATCAACATAGCCAAAACCTTTATGTTATTATGCTTGAAGTGTTATGTTGACAAGGAAGACAACTTGATGTGTTATGCTTATTTCAATGTTCATGCTTTATATTGCTTTGCATCTTAGTCATCATAAATTGTCTGCTCTCTCAAAACCTTTGCTAGCCTAACTCTGTACTAAGCGGAATTCTGCTTGTGCATCCATACCCTTAAGCCAATACCTTCCATATGAGTCCACCATACCTACCTACTCGTGGTATTCCACTACCACCTCCTAAAGTATATAATTTATGTGTTATCCTTAAATGTTCAAAATCTTTTATTTTGTGCCTCTGTTTTAGCTCATGAAGAAGTAATAGCTAATTCGTAGTCTTCTTGAGTTGGACAAGCTTCACCCCGGGATTGCATGTATAATGTGCAAACCCATAATACGAGAAGGAACTGGCAAGGAGTGCGCCCGGCTTAAGAATAATATAACAAACAAACCCTCCTTCACGCTTTGTTCATGAGAAATCAGAAAACTTTGGCAGTGATAAACAAAGGAGAATAAGAGGATGTTATCGTCCTCATACGGGAGTCGTTCCTCGAAACTTGTCCAGTTCAAGAAGCAACTGAGTTATTTATTAGCATTCATTGACAAATCATGCACCTCTCAAAACTTGTTTTCATTCTGTTTGATTTGAGGATAGCACATGAGTTTTCCCTACTACCCTAGAGCAGGGCCTATCTTTTAATTTTAAGTTGAGTCAGTTATTCCTACTCCCCTCTATTTCTCAAAGAGATCAGACGTTTGATGTTGATAAGGATTCATTCATATAAAGCTGCATTGAGATTTGTCATATCATATCCTTGTTGACATTATCATTTGATAAGTAAGTTGTTTGTCATGCCCAGCTAAGGCAAATATCTTCCTTTGTGTTAACACTTTCACTTCTTGCTTATTAGCATGTTATTTCAAAAAGCTTCAATTAATCTCATCAAAATATAAGAGCAAAAGTTAAAATTATTTGTTGTTCTTTGACCAAAGGACATGTTTGCCATGATATAATGAGTTTCCTTAGTCCTACTTTCGAATATAAGTGTTAACACTCTTTCATAAGAGCCTTATGAGTTGAAGATTGCTGCTGAGGATAATTGAGTTGGTAAAGAGACTATGATTCTTTTTGTCTGTATTCTATTTATCGACACTTCACTCTCTAAACTTGTGGACAGGTTTAACGAGTTCATATTCGCTTGGGGACAAGCGAGGTCTAAGCTTGGGGGTGTTGATACGTCCAAAATGCATCACTATTTTGTATCATAATTTATCCTTATTCATTGATATATTTCACGTTATGATGATGTTCTTATGTTGTTTTGGTCTATTTTACACAGTTTGCAATTTTCCGATACCGAAACAGCAGACGCAGGATTCAGCAGGAAAAAGTGGATGCTGAGTTGCTGAAGAAGAACACCTCCAAATTACTTGAAAATTGACGGGAGGTATTTTTCAGACGAGTAACGAAGACACGCAAAAGGGGAGTCAGAGGGGGGCCAAAGGGTGCCCAGGCGGCCTGGGGGCGCCCCCCCCCCCCTGGCCGCGCCGGGGGGCGCCTGGAGCCCCTAGCCCACCTCTGGTCGCCCCCTTTTGCATATATGTTCTCCGTTCTCCGAAAACCCTAGGCACGGGACTTTTTACGGAGTTCCGCCGCCGCTTCGAGGCGGAAACCTACAGAGAAGAAAAGGGCATCTCCCGCGGGCAGATTCCGCTGGGGAGATCACCTCCCGGAAGGGGAGATCGTCGCCATCGTCATCACCATCGTCACGGGCATCATCGAGATCATCATCAACATCATCCCCAACACCAGCACCATCTCCATCTTCATCCAAATCTCATCTTACTATCGCAACTCGTGTTGTAACTTGTACTACCTATCCTCTCTACTCCATTGGTGTTGATTACTACTCTGTGGTGAATGCTATTGAGTTTTGTTGGAGAAATATTATTATGTCCAGATTGTTTATCACATATTTATCCCCACTGATCATGATCTCTTTTATGTCTTGTGAGTAGTTACCTTAGTTCTTGAGGACATGGGGAAAGTCTTGTTGTTAGTAGTCATATGTTGTTGAAGTAATATGTGTTGTTTGATACTTAAGTTGTGTTGTCATTCTACTAGTGGTGTTGTGTGAGTCGAACACCCAACACTTGCCTTATTAAGGATCTAGAAGAATACATTGTGTATAAAGAATGCTTATGGTGGGTTGCCGGAGTGACAGAAACATGAACCCCAGTTCGCACGCTTTTGCATAAGGGAATAATGGATCCTCCATCGTATTGCTATGGTTAGGCTTTTGCCTTAAATTCTATCTTGTATTTGCGGATGCTTGCGAGGTGTTTAATCATAAGAGTGCATTCATCTTAGTCTAGAGAGAGCACTAGCATAGATCCACCCACTCAACACTTATCAACACATAACATAGTATCGATACGGAATATGGTGAAAGCACATGGCTACCTCTCCCGTGTGTCCTCAAGAACGCTTTAGTCTTTATAAGTTCAGTTGCTAGGCCTCTCCTTTGCTAAGAAAGGATTGGGCCACTTGTTACTTTCAGTACCTTTTACATTACTTGCCTTTACATTCATGTTGCTTATACCGAGAAAACTCCTAAAAGTTATCTTTCAGTGCTTGCAGTAATTTCTTGCTCAGAATCGCTTATCAATACCTTCTGCTCCTCGTTGGGTTCGACACTCTTACTTATCGAAAACGCTGCAATAGATCCCTTACGGTTGAGGGTCATCACCACCCGCCTCCCCCAAGCTCGCCGTCTCCGCCCCCCGTCGTCTCCGCTCCGGCCACCACTGCCTCAGGTAACCCTCCTCCCTCTGCCTCTCTTCTCCTCTCTTCCTCCTCTACTCCCTCCCGGCCATGCCCTCTTCTCTCTTTTGCTAGGTTTAGGTCAAATCCCTCTCGAAGGGCCGAATCAACAGCTCATCCCTCTAGAAAGAAAATGGTACTGATTGTGCGTGCAACTCTGCATTACATGATTTAAAACATGCTTACCATGCTTGTGTAACAATAGATACATAATCAAGCGTGGAAGTGTAACAAGATCCATTGAACCTCAGTTTTTGCATCTGCTTAGCAGATCTATAGATGTGTGGACAGTCGTTCGTATGCATGTTCTAGATTGACCCTAGAGCATCTTTTTGCTGGGTTTTGTCTCCGACCATCGTGTCGTGATGATTTTGCAGGTACCCCGAGAGGCCCTTGAGTTTGATGGAATGTCGATTAACTTCCGTTCCGGCAAATTTGGGTACTCCATATGTCCTATTCTCAGCAAAGGTCATGCTGAAATTTTCCGTGAATTTTAGCATGACTTTGCTAAAAATAGGACATATGGGTTACTTGTGACAAATACATGGGCCGGGGTATCTTGGTACTTAATTAAGTAGGATCAACTGCCCCTTTATTCTTGCTGCATTAAACCATAGGCGGCAATAGGGCCAAGTGATTAGGCCCAACTTAGAATTCTCCTTCCCAGCTTAGCTTTTAGGATGCCTCGGTGTCGACAAAGCATAAATTATAAAACCTTGGCTTTTAGGGTGCCTCGGTGTCGATAAAAACCGAAATGATGAAAGCTTAGGCTTTTAGGGTGCCTCGGCGTCGAAAAACCCTAAATGATAAAAGCTTAGCTTTTAGGATGCCTCGGTGTCGACAAACCCTAAATGATGAGACCATGATCTTGTTCCTTGACAATAACCAACTTTTTGACCAAACGTTTTTCCTATTTGGAGAGAAACATGGCCCAAAACGATGAGGCCGGCGGTTCGGGCGGCAAGGCATTCTGGGAGCTATCCCAGGAGATGGAGGAACAACCTCACTTCTATGAGGATGCCGCGGAAGACACCGATCCTGACACCACTGATGGTGCCGCCGAGGATGACCCCACTGATGGTGCCGTCGGGGATGACACCACTGATGGTGCCGCCGAGGATGCCACCACTGATGATGGCGGCGCACGCACAGATGGCAGCCAACCGAAGAGGCAACGGAAGGACCGGCGCCCGACCGTGCTCCGCACCATCAAGGAGGAATTTACTGAAGTGGACTCTGACGGGAATCCAACGGCGCCCAAACAAATAGTCAAGGGGTACTCGGTTCAGCTCGGGTGCATTCTCCGAAGCACCGTCTCGATCAACACCGAGAACCTGAGGCATCCTGGCCGAGGGAATTTGCGCAACCTCCTCTTCACGAAGCTGCACGAACGATACAAGTTCCCCGATGAATTTGAAAACACAAGCCTCAAAGGGAATAAAGTGAACAATGCCGCCCTCACGAGGATGAGCACGGCCCTGTCTACTTGGAAAAGCACGGTGAAGAGAATGATTGACAAAGGTTTTAGTTATGAGAAGATCAATGAGAAAAATCCTTCGATCACCGAAGATGACTACAAGGAGTTCAAGATCAAGTGTGAGAGCACCGCAACCTCCGAATCAAGTCAGTGGGGGAAATAAATGCGGCAGTTGAACTTAGGGGAACACACACTCGGTCCCGGCGGTTACAAAGTGGCGGAGCCTATATGGGACAAGGAGGACGCAGAGCGTGCCGAGCAAGGCCTACCGCCCCTCTTCGATAAATACGGTGACAAGCAGACCAGGAACTTTGTCAGGTCCCGGTACAAGGAGGACCCGGTAACAAAGGAGCTGACAACGGATCCGAAGACAAGGGCCCTTGAGCTTGTTCTGGTAAGGAATACACCCCCGCGTAATTAGCTCCATATGGTTGCATTCTAATTAATGAAGCCAAATTTCTAAATGGTTCACATTCCTTCCGCAGGCAACTGAAAGCAGTAGCGCGGGGTCGACTCAGAGCACCCCTTGGGATACCACTCTAAATAGGGCATTGAATGTAATGAAAAAAGGATAAGCTCAGTAAGCCGTCGTCAGCTGGTCGTGTGGCCGGCAAAGGCTTGTCCACAAAATGGTCGTCATACTATAACGCTGGTGGGCGAAAGAAGAAAAAGACCAGCTCGGAAAGCCAGGCGCGCGAGGTTCAAGAACTCAAGGCACAAGTGGCGCGGATTCCGGAGATTGTCCAAGAGCAAGTGCAACAACAACTGGGATCGACGCTCACCGGCATTATGCCTACCTTGATTCAGGGGCTGGCGACGTGGATTGCGGGCAGCCAACAGGGGCCGCCCCCTATTCCCAGCTTCACGTCCAGCAACTCGGAGAGGCGGGGCCATTGATACGTCCCAAACGTATCTATAATTTCTGCTTGCTCCATGCATGTTTTGGGTGATATTACTATGCTTTTGATACACTTCCATACACTTTTGATCATATTTGGACTAACCTATTAACTCAGTGCACCCCAGTGCCAGTTTCTGTTTTCTGCTGTTTTTGTATTTCAGGTTTTCCCATTACTTAAATTGCCAGAAAAATTCCGGGAAAAATATATAAAAAATCAGCGCTCCAGAAGCTTCCATGCGCCAGAAGTGGGGCCTGAGGGGGGGCAGAGGGGCCCCAGGCGCCCTGATGGCGCGGCCCCACCCCTGGCCGCGCCGGGGGGCCTCCTGGGGTGCTCCCACATCCTCTGGTGCCCTACTTGGCCTCCTATTTATTCTCCCGTCGCGGAAACCCTGATTCCAGAACCCTTTTCTCCAGAAGCAATTCCGATCTCCGCCGCCATCGCCACCAAGTTTCGGGGGACCAGAATTCCTGTGCCGGCATCCTGCCGGGACGGAGAAGTGCCCCCGGATTCATCTCCATCGACGTTGCTTCCTCCCTCCATGATGCGGGAGTAGTTCCCCCTCGGGGCTGAGGTTTCTACCAGTAGCTATGTGGTCAATTCTCTCTCCCATGATGTGATCTTCGTTGTGATCATAGGCTATGTTAATCTAGGGTGATCCCATGATATTTCCCCTTCCTCTATGTATTGGATTGATGTACTCACTTGTCTTTATCTAGTATAATCCCCGAGACCAAGGTGACAGCGGTCTATTGGACATGGATTAGAAGAATATTTTCATGAGTGATTTCCTCTTTTGTGTGTTGATTGAAGATTGAGAGTCTCTTGGTGCTTGTGTTTGACTATCCTTGAGATATGTTGTGGTGATTGTGGTACTCTCTTTGGATGGCCGCGGCGACATTGGGAAATCCATAGATTGAGAACTACGAACTTTGAGGTGTGCTTTTGTAGCCCTACATAATTCTCGTCCTCTCTTGACCACAAAGGAATGACCTCCGAGTGCGTCTCCATTGCATGTTTTATGGGAAATATCGTGTGATTAGACTATGTTAATGTTGTTGGGAGTTGCCACTAGTGAAAGTGTGAAGCCTAGTCCTTGTTTCCACCATTGCAATACCATTTGTGCTCACGTTTACCACTTGTTTGCTTGCTGCACTTTTTATTACAGATTTATGTTACTTTGCTTTGCCACTCCTATCATCCATATTTTACCATCTCTTCGCTGAACTAGTGCACCTATACAACTCCTAGTTGTATTAGGTGTGTTGGGGACACAAGAGACTTCTTGTATCTTAGTTGCAGGGTTGCTTGAGAGAGACCATCTTCAACCTCTACTTCCCTGAGTTCGATAAACCTTAGGTCATCCACTTGAGGGAAATTGCTGCTGTCCTACAAACCTCTGCGCTTGGAGGCCCAACATAGTCTACAAGAATAGAAACGTGTGTAGACATCAGCCATTGGTGTCTCCGGCGGAGGTGGCATTGGTGTCTCCGACACCGGCACGGGCATTGGACCTTAATGCACCCGGGTATACGCCGTCCGGCACCTCTGCAGCAAGCGGCCCCTCCGTCAATTGCACGCCCGCCGTTGGCGGTGCCTCGACATTAGCTGAGCTGGACGCCATCATCACGGTAACTAATTAAGCCTCTCCGCCGAGGACTTCATCTCCTTGCCTTTGACTGGGCATCCCTGACGCCCTACATGTTTTCGCAGGGCGCCGCCAACGTTCCGTGCACTCTCCTGCACTTTGTGAACGGTGAGTTGGTCGATGTCGCCAAGGGCAGAATCGTTCAACCGGGCAACCCCATGTTCCACGATAATCCGATGCCACCCACCGTGTATAGGGTTCAACTGGTTCGGGTGCTGCCAGGCTGCGACGAGGTGTTACCTCCGATTCGACCCGCCGGGGCCGACGAAGATGATGTGATGACCCTCAGCGTCTGCCTAAGCTGGCCCCTGCTTTGGCCGAAGAGACAGATTCGTTTGGGGGCGGGGGACACCACCCCAAAGACATCACTGCCAGTCTTGCCGGCGCCAAGCCATGGCAAGAGCGCCGCAACGCTACCGGACATCCCTATGGCATTGGATCCGAACATGCATATGGCACAGGATCCGGACGACAACGATGATGATACATTTGCCAACGTCGATAAGTACTTTGCCGATCATGGGTACGATGGCAAATTCATGGGGCCTCCTTCTCAAGAACCCAACCCTACAAAAGACGTGCGCGATCTAGCTGGTACCGCGGAGAAACCAAGTTGCAACAGGCGTCGTCTGGCGTTCAGTTCTCAGGAGACGCCTCCAGGTGCCGACTTCACCGAGCCTCAGATAGCCGAGGTGCGAAATATGATCAGCCCCAACACACTCAAGAAGGCGGTCTGTGAGCATAACTCGGTCCCATTACAGGAGAAGAAGAAGGCACGGAAAAGAAAGAGTAACAAGGGTGCGAGCCAGCCTGCACCGAGTACGATCCGTGCTCAGGACAGGCCACCTTCACCTAAGGATATAATGAGGAGGGTGCATGTGGCGGGTAGGCCGATGCTACCGACTAATATGCTCAATGTTGCAACCGGTGCTATGCGGAGTCTGCATGACAGTGTTCTTTCTTTGGAGAAGCGGCGTCTCAGAGAGAAGGATGTGGCATACCCGGTTTTCGCGGCCAAGGTGCCAAAGGGCAAGGGCTTTGTGGATAACTCCATCGGGGGTACGATCATCCTGCGGTTTGATGACATCTTCGCTATATTTAACCTTCATCCGCTGCACTACACCTTCGTTCGGCTATTTTCGCTGAGTATGGAGATGCGGATCATTAGAGACAAGACCCCAGACATCGTGATAGTCGACCCCTTCTACATGCGTGCCAAGATCTTGGGCAGCGCTGGGGACCGGCAAGTCGCGAGTTCTTACCTCGAAGGCATCATTCTGGCAAACCAAGATAAGGATAACTTCCTCGTGCCTTACTTTCCCGAGTAAGTCGTCCCCTCAACCACCCCGTAACATATGATTTCTTAGCTAATTTTGATCGTTTTTCTTTTAACATTCAGTGTTTTGTGCAGTGACACACATTGCACACTCATCCTCCTAAGCCCGAAATATTCCATGGCCACGTATTTCGACTCGGACCGTCAGTCGAAGGTAGACTACACAAATGTCAAGAAAGTTCTTGATGATGTTCTCCCCGGCTACGCCAAATCTGGAGGCACCTTCACCAGGACAGTTCGTAAGTACGGCAAGCACGTGTTTGCCCACAATACGACGTTCTGCTACGTCAAGCAGCCGCCTGGCGGTCAGAAGGGTGCCTACAACGCCATCCATCACATGCGGGCGATCGTACGGGACCATCATCACCTTCTTCTACCAGATAAACTCAAAGATTGGGCCGCGAGCGTGTCGGCAATCCAGGACGCGGACATCAGACAAGGAGTTTGCCGAAATCATCCATCAAGATGTCCTTCGTACCTCGAGGCAGTTCTACCTCAGAAATCAACCGTCCAATAGTGGCATAGACACAATGCTACAAATGCAGGCTGACAACGCTCGCGATTTCATGACTCCCACGATAGACGGCGGCTTCATCCACGCTCCGGTCCCTTGAGTCGAGTCGAAAGTAGTGATGCTATGTCTAGTTCTGAAACATCGATTGGCTCATGTTGTAATTAAACTTTAATGAACTTGTATGTCTCCTTGGTTTCGACAGTCGTTCAACTTAGATGTCATCGATGCTATTAATGTCTTGTTTTTCTCTTCCAATCCTTTTGTTGCATACTTATATATTGCTTATGTATTGTCTGTGAATTGGTACTAACGTTTCGTTTGGCTAGTGCATAGCGATGCCGTCGTATGTCGTGTACATGGGTAAGGTTCCCGGAGTCTACGACGACTGGGAGGAGTGTCGGAGACAGGTTCATCGTTTCAGTGGTAACAGTTACAAAGGGTACACCACTAGGGCGGAGGCGGAATCTAGATACGCGTGCTATCTAGCGGGAGAGGGGAGGGAGCGTTGGAGGAACCGGATGAAGACGAGTTTCATCGCGATGATGCTCATCGTGATGACCGCAGCTCTCTTCTATGTGATGGTAGTTTAGATGATCGATATCGACTTGTAATGTGAAGACAAACTCGCTATTCGCGGTCTCGAGACTTGTAATATAATGGTCTATCTTTGTTCGGTCTTTTGAATTCGGAGACTAATATGATGAATTGTATTCGGAGACTAATATGATGAATTGTATTCAGAGACTAACCTTCTATTGTATTCGATGAATCTGGTGTTGTCTAAATTCTGTCCAATAATATATTTTGTATCATGCGAAAATATCAGAAAAGAAAAAAAATCTCTAATATTCATACGAGTGGCGCACCACTCAAGATACTAATGGCGCACTGTCTAGATGATACTAATGGCGCATCACTCATCAATGCGCCATTAGTATGCCAAAGCACATGGGTACATATGGCCCCCTGGGAGGCATACTAATGGCGCACGGGTGAACATACTAACGGCGCACTGTCTGGCGCAATCCCTGGTGCGCCATTAGTGCACCAGATACTAATGGCGCACCAGGGATGCATCATTAGTAAAATATCTAATGGCGCGCTGTTAGTGGCGCACCACTAGTGCGCCATTAGTAAGCAAAAATGATGCGCCACTAGCATGCCTTTTTCTAATAATGCGGCCTCCATCGGCAGCGAGGACGAGTAGGCCATGGGAGACCACCGGCACATGGGACCAAGGGCCACTACTCTTCCCCTCCCAGTGAAGCTATGCTTGCCGGGTGAATCTGTTGGTGTCTAGCCCTAATCTAGACTGCCTCTCTCTCCCTCCGCCTGACTCTAGCTCGAACCAGAAGAAGAAAGGAGGAAGAAGAAGCTGTAGAGGACGCAAGACACAGAGATTTCCCGGAGCACGTACTCCGTCCGCCGCCCGAACGGCGTGTTGATTTCCTGAGCCCGAACTCAACCCAGCTGCCTGGCAATACACAGGGGGGGAGGGGAGCCTTATACGCCTGCGCACATACGCCAGGCCGTGCCCACTCAACCCACACACACCACGCCCGCAGATACTGGCTCGCGCACCCGCCGCGCTCCTACGCGGACGACGCGGCCAATTCCATCCCGAGCGACGCGGTCACCCCTCCTGGCTCCTCGCCAACTAGCTCACGCACGCACGCATCTAGGCCCTGACTACGTCTGGCTTGTCTGGCACTCGCACGCACGCGCGCTCGACCCGCCATCGCCTAGCCACGGCTTATTCGCCTAACATTCACCTCCTTAAGCCGTGGCTCAAAGGAGTCCGCCGTGTTCAACTCCGCCGTCCGCTATCAGCGCCTGCTCCGCCGCCGCGCCCTTCCTCGGCTTCGTGCAGTCGCGCTTGAAATGCCCCCTCTGGCCGCAGTTGTAGCAGCGACCTCGCCGTCCACCTCTGCTGCCCGACGCCTCGCTCCTCCGATCGTCGTCGTCCCGTGTGCCGCCGCGCTGACGCTCCCTGGCACGCCACTGCTCCTCCATGAGCATGAGCTGCCCATCCGCCCGCTAGCCGTCGGCCTGCCCGCGCCGCCGCAGGCGCTCCTCGAACGATTTGAGCCGGCTGAGCACCTCCTCGAACGCCATGGTCTCCACGTCACAGAATTGCTCAATCCCGGCCACCGCGGAGTACAGCCGATCGGGGACCGTGTCGAGGAGCTTCTTCACCATGGCGGCGTCGCCGAGCGTGGAGCCGAGGCCGGCGTACCTCGCCGCCATGCTGCCGATCTTGCCGGCGTATGCGTCCAGTGACTCCCCCTCCTCCATGCGCAGCTTGTCAAACTCCCCGCGAAGAGTGGAGAGCCTTGCCGTCCTGACGCGATCGGCACCGACGAACCTCGTCTTGAGGCTGTCCCACACCTCCTTCGCCGTCTTCTTCGTCGACACCTGCATGAGAAGGTCCTCCGACAGCGCGCCGAAGAGCTGCGCCTTCGCCGTCTTGTCCTTCTTCCCATCCACCGCCGCGCCGTCCGCCGGAGACACGGCCTCCCACAGGCTCGCGGCGTCGAGAATGGCCTCCGCCTTGATCGCCCACACCGTATAGTTCTCCGGCGTGAGCGGCGGCAAGGACAGCGTCACCATGCTCCCTCCGGCGCCGTGCGGCACCAACGCCATGGAGTCGTCGAGGTAGTAGCGCAGGATCTTGGGCATACAAGGCTCTGATGCCAATTGTTGGTGTCTAGCCCTAATCTAGACTACCTCTCTCTCCCTCCGCCTGACTCTAGCTCGAACCAGAAGAAGAAAGGAGGAAGAAGAAGCTGTAGAGGACGCAAGACACAGAGATTTCCCGGAGCACGTACTCCGTCCGCCGCCCGAACGGCGTGTTGATTTCCTAAGCCCGAACTCAACCCAGCTGCCTGGCAATACACAGGGGGGAAGGGGAGCCTTATACGCCTGCGCACATACGCCAGGCCGTGCCCACTCAACCCACACACACCACGCCCGCAGATACTGGCTCGCGCACCCGCCGCGCTCCTACGCGGACGACGTGGCCAATTCCATCCCGAGCGACGCGGTCACCCCTCCTGGCTCCTCGCCAACTAGCTCACGCACGCACGCATCTAGGCCCTGACTACGTCTGGCTTGTCTGGCACTCGCACGCACGCGCGCTCGACCCGCCATCGCCTAGCCACGGCTTATTCGCCTAACAGAATCATCGTCCAGACGTCGACCGATTAGCCGCTTGGATGTACGGAGGCGGAGGGTTGTCTTCCACTCCTGCTGAAGCTGCACTTACTGGGCTCATGACCGTCTGATGAGTTTGCTGCCTAACATGGGGAAGACAAGTCGTGCAAAACGGATGCCTACGATCATTTAGACCAGGTTAGAATAGAGTTTACTTCGAATTTGTAGAAAATGTAACGAATGTGTGCCGATTTATATAAAAATCATCTGATTTTATGTAAAACTTATTCACATTTTAATGAAAATCGTCCGAATTTAAATTTGAGAGAGAGCACGGGAAAGCATCAATATTTAATCAGTCAGTCTATTGGTCTGCAGTAAACACCTTTTTTTTCTGAATCTTTCCATTCAAAAAGGGGCAGACCCCAGGTAGAACAGTAGCAGGAGTGTTTTGTCCGGCCAGCGCGCGCAACCAAGCATCAACGTGCGCATCAGAGCAGAGCGTCACCTCGACAGGCTTTGAGCCCATCGTGAGGTTCACAGAGGGCGTCGGTTCTCTGAAGGTGCAGGTAACATCTTGAAACTAATGAGTCTGGCCATCTTGAAACAAAATGGACTGCCCTCCGTTCAACTCTGGATTAGTCTGATTAAACATCTCTACTCCCTCATGACGTCAAGTCTTGAAAACCAAAGCTTATCCGAATAATCACGGCGAAATGGGTTTCTTTGTACCATATGAAGAAGTTGGTTTACAAGCAACTCTCTAAGCACAAGTTATTAACTACTCCCTCCGTCCATTAATATAATAGCGTTTTTGACACTAGTGTAGTGTAAAAAACGCACTTATATTATGAGACAGAGGGAGTAATGAACACGCCGATTGTACGGCGATCGAACGAAGAAAGAATTAGTAGTCACACGCGCGGTGGGAACAGGAGCAGCTCGTGATTCGCCGATCAATGGCACACTATGGTCTCGAAGCACTTGATCCCATCGAACTCCGACGCAAACCGCAGTAGCGGTGAATGCGATTTCCCCTTGCCCGGCTGCTGTTCTGCGTCCACCGGCAGTCCGCTCTGCTTCCCCTGTTTCGCTGCTCCAGCCCGATCGTCCTCCTCCTGCCTCCTTCCCCGCCAGGAGAACCGAGCCCAGCTGTCGCCATTGCCGGCGCCGGGGGTGATGTCGGCCGGCGAGGCGCTCAGGATGAAGAAGGCCAGCACCTTGTCCATACTCGATGGGAGACGCTCCGGTGGCAGATGCTTTCTTGGACGCACGTCCTCTGACTCTGCTTCAACCAATCCGTGGCTTTGCTTGGTTATGTCTTTCTCAGGTCAGTGAAGGGAGAGAGAGGCCACCCAATACGGCTTATATACGGCTTGGTGGGCGGTGGCAGGGAGGAAACTTTGGGTTTCCTGCGCTGGAAGAGTCCAGAATATCCATGGACGCGGCTGCGAGGGGGAAGGAGCGAGGGAGATCGTGACACACGGGGTGCCGTGGTGGAGGTTGCAACATTGTTTCGACATTGTTTATCTTCTTTTCATGAAATTGGCTAATGGAATGACTTTAATAGCGAATAGTGTTTGGATGGCAAACTCTGGAATTGCGTAGTTCTTTCTTCTTTGTGCATCAAATCAAAATTTGTACAATGTGTGAGTATAATTCAATGATTATCTCGCAACAAAATTTAGCAAATATTCTAAAAATTGACCACACCAAAGTCCACACTCGGTCCTCTTTTTTTGTAATGGCAGTCCACAGATCCAACATCTTAGCACCCCTCACAGCAAAATATGCTTGTCTTAGAGCCAGGGAAAAGGAAGAACAGAGGAAAATCCAAAAAAAAAGAAACACATCTAAAACCTTGAAAAAATGTAAAGAAACATTAAAAACTAAATCCTGACGGAGCACCAGCACGTGACACGTGGCGGCGGTTCTATGCACCACTTGGCAACCCTTGTGGGGCTCTCTCAAGTGGCACACCTTGACTATGCTCTTTATGTTTTTTTATTTTTTTGTTCTAGTTATATGCAACCATGGGACCCGCTATATGACATATTTTACATCATATATGAGGATGATGCAAAGGGGTCGATGCGACTGGGACGACCCACCGAGCATGAAGCGAGCTATTTTTTTCTTTTAAACGTGTGACGTGAAAATTCCAAATAAAAAAGGGGCATGCGGGAATCAGACTACCCACCGCCACCTGCTGAAACATACAACTGGAATATGTTTTTAAAAACCATGCGGGAATCAGACTGGAAATGTGAAATTTTTATAAACCACTGCAATGTCGAGAATATATTTTTTTAAAACATTTCTTGAAAATTGAGAGTAATTTTGAAATACAAAATATTTTCTGAAACACAATTATTTTTCCACATTTCTATTTTTATCTGAAAATGGGAACAATTTTGGTAGTTCCAAACATTTTTTATAAAGATGAGCAATTTTTCCAATCCCGCACAGTTTTTCAAAATGCACACGTGTATTGAAATAAAAATCTTACAAAAAATGACAATTTTTTCAGAAGCACATTTGTTAATCTCTGAACGAAATTTGCAAAAATGCAAACAATTTGTTTATTCGTGAAGAATTTTCAAAAACTGTAATATGTTTTACAAATTTTTAAAACACAAATATTTTTGGAAAAAATTGAATTTATGAATATTTTATGATTTTTTTGGATATTTTTTGAATTCTATTATTAAAAAAATATGAAAAGAAAAAAACTGATAAATGACAAAACCAGAAAAAAAAACAGGGAAAATACCAACAAAGAAAGGAACCAGAAAAAGACCTACCGACTAGAATGTTTCTGAAACCGGATTAGTATAAACTGCTAAATGGGATGGTCGTTGCCTCCTGTGTAAATGGCCCACCTATTTGACACAAAATGCGTCAAATAGAGACTTTGTGCAACCAATTCTTAGAATGTGGTTATGTATCAGTCTCTAGTACGACATGTGTTCCATCTCCTAGATCCGAGGTCGGCGCATGGACTCGGGATGGTGACCGGCATGCTTTGGGCCGACCAAACGCTAGTCCATAATTGGATAGTTGTGAAGGTCGGTTTCAGGCTCGGATTCTTACCACAATGTCATATACCCAAAATATAAATTCTAACTGGTCGAGAAGGAACCGGTTTTTTTCACTTGGAAACTATCTTAAAACATCTCTCGGTACGAATTAATTCAAAGTTGTTGATTTTAAGTTGTTGAACTCAAACGTCTACGAAGAGTAACCGGACAGGCCTGGCATTCTCATGATGCAGCCGAAGACTGCGGGTTGAGGCATCAACCTTCATTCTAGCCATCCCATAGCACTAGAAGGTTCGCACACTACATTCGCACAATTTTCAGCACCTCGTTCGTCATCCACCTAATTACCAAGATCCCAAAGCAGGGAGGAAATGCTGACGCTTGGGCACAAGAATTCAGAGAGATACATGATCGTAGTCGGGGAGCTACGAAGCGCTGTTGTGCATGCGCAAAATGCAGCTGGCAGAGGCCATATCACGGAGGATTGGGTTGGGGGCTCTGTAGGCATCGACAGTCCATGAACTCTTCGACACGTGGGTCGTGTGACCTATGGAGAAGTTACAAGATGGGATTGCTAAATACTCAGTGCAGCTAATGTTCTGATGCCTCCAATTCACATTTGCATAGGTTATTTCTCTCAACTTCCCCTTTCTTCATGTGTGGTCATTGGTTGTATGAATGAAACAACTAGGCTTGCTAGCTACTTTGGTGAAGATGTGGCAGTATATGTATAAGGGAGAGTGTAGGATCGAAAGTATGTCTAGAGGGGGGGTGATTAGACTACTTGTAAATATAAAAATTCTGCCTTTTGATCATGAACAGTTTTTGGCAGTTTCACAATTATGATCAAGACAAGTATCACCCTACACATGCAATTCTAGAGTATAAGCAGCGGAAAGTAAATTGCACATGTAGTAATGAGAGGTGGAGAAGATCAAACGCAATTTGGAGACGCGGAGATTTTTCTCGTGGTTCCGATAGGTGGTGCTATCGTACATCCACGTTGATGGAGACTTCAACCCACGGAGGGTAACGGCTGCGCGAGTCCACGGAGGGCTCCACCCACGAAGGGTCCACGAAGAAGCAACCTTGTCTATTCCATCATGGCCTACGCCCACGGAGGGCTAGCCTTACTCGGGGTAGATCTTCACGAAGTAGGCGATCTCCTTGCCCTTACAAACTTCTTGGTTCAACTCCACATCTCGATGACGGAGGCTCCCAAGCGACACCTAACCAATCTAGGAGGCACCACCCTCCAAAAGGTAATAGATGTTGTAGATGATGATGAACTCCTTGCTCTTGTGCTTCAAATGATAATCTCCCCAACACTCAACTCTCCTCACTGATATGGCTGTGGTGGAAGAAAGGATTGAGTGGAAAGCAACTTGGGAAGGTTAGAGATCAAGTTTCATATGGTAGGAATGGAATGACTTGATCTCAACACAAGGGTAGGTAGTTCTCTTCTCAGAAAGTGTAAGGTAGGAGTGGTAGTTCTTTCTGATGGCTCTCTCCACGAATGAAGAGGGGGTGGAGGGGTATATATAGCCTCCACACAAAATCCAACCGTTACACTAATAATTGAGCAATCTCGGTGGGACCGAAGTGGAAACTCGGTCAGACCGAAAGTTCAAATATAGTGAACGTTGGGGTTTTCGGTGGGATTTCTCGGTTTGTCCGATATGAGTCAAAGGTAGGAACTTGCCAGTTTCGGTGGGACCGAAATCAACAACTCGGATATTCCGAAATGATGACAAACGGTTACAGAAGGTTGGCAGCCCGGTTTCGGTGAGACCGAACTCAAACTCGGATTGACAGAAATTTCTAGGGTTTGGCATATAGCTGAGGTGGTTCATCTCGGTGGGACTGAGTTGGAATAATCGGTTTGTCCGAGATTACTTATGAGTGTGTATAGTAGTGAAAGTTGCTGATAGTTGAAGGAGATACATCACTAAGCACTTGAGCAACCAGATCATCAACACAACCTCATCCCCTTTTAATAGTACTAGATGACCCGTTGCGCCGATGGCGCAAAGGGCGAGCATGAACCAAGGACTGATAACTTGATCGTGAAAGAAACTCCATTTCCTTAATAGCATTTGGCAGATTAGAATAAAAATGAATTACCATCAGGTTGGTCTCTAATTTTCACTGAACTAACAAAAACACATTTTACACTGCCCGCGTACTACTATTACTGTCCATTTGGAATAGGATTTGTAAGTGAATGTTTATCGACTGCTGCACTCAAGTTAACTTGAATTAGGTCGGATGAATCAGATACTTTTGCCATTGGCGTGAACAGGTCAATAGGGCTTGCACACTATACTGCCACTTCTGCTCCAGAAGTAAAACTTTTTGTATCTTTCCGCCATCGCATCATCGCACGTGAGCAGCCTCTCTCCCCGGATTCCTGCCTTCTCTCTCTCTCGTGGCCGTCTCTGGTAGGCTAGGGTTTCTCTCCGGGGCGGGGACGCCGTGGATTTCGCGGGACCTGTGTCCGTCCGTACGTAGGCCGTCCTAAATTTGATGCCTTTTCTGGTTCGCAGGGAGGGACGTGGCCCGGTGCTTTCGCTCTCCAGCCAGCTCAGGAACAAGGGCGGTGGTAAAGCCCTCCTCTCCTCTCCTCGATTCCTTAGATGTTCTGCATGAAACGATTCTTTGTAGTCACACCCGAGAAGAGACCGAGTATGATGAATCAGATACTTTTGCCATTGGCGTGAACAGGTCAATAGGGCTTGCACACTATATTGCCACTTCTGCTCCAGAAGTAAAACTTTTTGTATCTTTGATCATTTTTCTAAGAAAAAGTATCAAGGGAACCAGAAATGAGGATAAATAAACGACCAAATTTAGAAGTGTGTACCTCAGTTACCTGTTGGCAATGATATCGATCACCTGGTCTCTGCAGAACACATCCAATTCTTCCTGCTATCTTGCAACATGTGGCCACCCCAAGCCTGAATTCCTCGATGCTCCATCCAACTTTGAGTGGCAATAAGCCAAAACTAAGATCGATGTCATGATAAAGCTTTCCAAAAAAATCACTGTTCTTAACTAATGCATCTAAATCAATTTGTGCCAAACCGCTAAGGAAAAAACAGATTTTATGTTATCGTATGTAATCAAATACTATGGTAAATGCAATGTATCACCTATATGGACCAGCACATGATATATTTATTACTACAAAAGTAGGGCGTGCCAATTACACAGGATAACTTAGTAGTCTCTTAAGATACGTTACACATGTCATATTACATATTCTACAAGAATCATTCGCCTCTTTTTAAAGCATTAGAAATGATACAAAATATTGGTACATTGGAAGGCACTTTTTTTACAAATAACTCTGGGTCTAACCTGGTACCTTAGAACCAGAACATGAAGGAAAACAGACGAATCAACACACAAATACACCATTATTTCGCACGCCTATACTCAAATGTGAAGGACAGAGGCAATAAGTGATAGCATATATCCAGAAATGTCATATTTCATATATCAACGTATACAGTAGAACCTATGATAAACCCACATTTCCTGGGTCCATGCTGGAGCAATGAGACACAAATATACATTATTTCGCAGGCCTATACTCAAATTTGAAGGACAAAGGTAATAAGTGATAGCATTATTTCTTGTTTAGCTTCATCGCACCAGCTACATCCTTAATAAAACACCTGCACCAACCGAAGAGCAGGAGTTGTCAGGGAGATTCAGCCAATATCATGTAAACCAAAAGCGAATTCGACTGCAAATATGAAAAATGAGGACTCTGCAAGCTCCAGAATTACTTTTTAGTAGACCTAAATATTTTGGATTGCCTCTTTTTTTGAAGTATAGTACCAAAAGGAACGGTAAAGAGAATGATACAGAGCAGAAAAGAACTAACCTTATTTTTGGAATTTCT
>LR738712.1:766366722-766380150 GCA_902687465.1 Secale cereale
GAGGAGGAGGTACGTGAGTAAGAGAGGGGGGCAGGAGGAGGAGGTAGAGGCGAGCTGCTGCTGCTCCTCTTCCTCTATGCAGCCCTCATCTCCAGAGCCGCCGGCGCCATGGGAGGGCTCCTCCACCTAGGGCCGCGTGCCGACAAGCCTGCGCGTCGGGGAATCGTCGGATCCGCCCGGCCCGGATCCGGGCGCAACGAGGGTCACCGGAGGAGCGGCGAGCAGAGCTCGGGACGGGCCTCCATGGCGGCCTCCTGGCGGTGGGGTTCGTCTGCGGGGAAGAGAGATGGGTGAGGGAGTAGGGGAGGAGAGGAGAGAGGGCGGTGGTGCAGGGGCTCACCATAGCCGCGGGTGTCCAGGGCGACCACCGCCGCCGTTGCCTCCCTTTGCCCTTGAGTGGAGCGCCGCCGCCTGCGCGCACCGGCCGGCCTGCACTTGATCCAGAGGGGAGGTGGGTGCGTGGTGGAGCAGTAGAGGGTGGGTGATGGCGGCTAGGGTTGAGAGGGAGGAGACGGGAGAGAAGAGAGGAGAGGGGAGAAGGCAAGGGGAAAGTGAAAAAGAGAGGAGGGGAGATGGGACGCTCGGGACGTATCTCTGCCCCGCGCTGCTACAGTAACCCACGGCGCAACTGTTCATGGCGCAAAAAAAGGAGACGTGGCTGGTGCCGCTAGTTGGCCGCACTAGCTCATCCTTTATAAGTTCAATTGGCTTTTCCTATGGACTCAATGTGATCTTTGATCACTAAACCAAAAATGGAGTCTTGAGCTTTTGCCAATGCTTGCCTTAGCATTTTGAGGGGTCCACTTCTTCAGACATTTCCATACCCATATCACTGAACTTCTCTGAAATGATTCTCAAGTAACTATTAGTTCAATGATATATATGTTGTTATTAATTACCAAAACCACCCGGGGATTAGTTGCACTTTCAATCTCCCCCTTTTTGGTAATTGATGACAACATATAGATCAAAGCTTCGACAAAAGATATAATCAATGAATAATATCGTCGCTTTGAGAAGTATGTGATAAACAAGAGCTCCCCCTAAATTTGTGCATTATTTAAAATTTGCGTTTGAATGCAAATGCACAATCGATTAGGATTATGGGTCACTCTTCCATGTCACATACATCTTGGTGGAGCGCACAAAATGATAAGAATGAATAACATGCACCCAATCACCAAGACATGAGTAAATATCCATACAAGAAGGAATAGCATATGATAAGCATTAAGCACACATTAAAGCATAGTACGACTAAGCACTCATTAAGGTAGCATCAAACGTAGTATCAAGCACACTGAAAGTTCCAAGAACCAAAAGAACCAAATGTATCTCAAAGAAAACTGGCAAAAGAACGAAAGACCACTCTCTCTCTCGAAGCCCTATGATCTATACAATTTCTCCCCCTTTGGCAACAAGTTACCAAAAAGTTTGAAAAGGCATAGAGCTAAGCGTCACTGTGGGCCCTGCTGGCGGCTCCCGTCTGGGTAGATGTCGGAGTAGAAATGACGGCATCGGCGAAGACTTCAGCTGATGTCTGCGCTGGAGTAACTGCTGGAGCTGTGGCTGGAGTAACTGCTGGAGTTGTAGGAGGTGCTGAAGTGGTAGCCCTGGAGTCATTCACTGGGATAGCTGCTGATCGGGATCCTCTGGGAACCTGAGCAGTCTGGCGATGAGAGTCCTGGACTAGATCATCCTGCATGAGCTCTGCTCTGTCCTGCCTAGCTTCCTCCATGTCTGCCTCAAGCTTGTTGACGGTCACCTGAATCTTAGTCAGCTTCACGTCCAGAGCGTGGATCTTGTCGTCAACAATCCTCTCTAGGCTCTCCTGAGATTGTTCAATGCTGGCCAGGCGTTGTTCAATCCTCTGGGTAGCTTCAAGAATCTGCTCTCCGAAGCTCTTTGGTTTAGCTGCTGCTGCTGCTGCCTCTTTATCAGCTTTGGCTTTCTTGGCAGCTTCAATCTTGGCTTGACCTTCAACTGAAGTTGGATCCTCTTCATCCATCACAACAATGTTATCTTCATGCTCTGGCTGCAGTGGCAAGTGCTTCCTATCCAACATGAATTTGCCCGTGCCAAACTTGGCATTGATGAGCATCTGAATTTGTGGGGCAAATCCACACGACCTCTTCTGGTCAGCTGCAGTCCTCTTAATGGTCTCTACCATTAAGTCCATCACCTTGAAAGGTGCCTTCTCATCAAGAATGTGCAGCATGTTGATAGAATAGCCTCGGATCATGCGGTGGTCTCCAGACTTGGGCATCAAGGTATGCCTCAGAATAGTGTTTGTGGTAGTCAGACCTGCCTGGAGATAGTACACTGAGCCAAGCTTCCACCCTTCCAAATCTGCTGCGGGGATCTCCTTGTACATGTTCTTCATGGAATCATGGTTCTTCTTAGGAATCCCATAGACATCAATGTCGTCCTCTCTCTGCACTGGAGCATTCAGAAGTTCTGCCCATTCTTCAACAGACAAAGAAAACCTTTGACCTTCAGTCATCCAGGTGATCTTCCCATCAGGATAAAAGTGGGCTGTGGCGTAGAACTGCATAATCATCTCGTCATTCCAATCAGTCAGTTTCTGACCCACAAAGTCATCAACTCCACATGCAGTAAAGCTCTCATGCACATGGGGAAAGAAGTCTCGGTGCTCTTCACTGTCAATGTACTCCCAGTCAACATATCTGGTGTCTGCAACAATAGGCTTCTTATCCATCAACACAGTCTCATAGAAGTCCTGCTGCTCTCTGGTGTGGAATCTGGGGTCCACAGCAGTCCTTCTCCTCACGGCATATGGATCAGACTGTCTCCATAGCCTGAGACCTCTATCCTTCCTTGCCTTCATATCCTCGGCTTGAGGATGAGCATCGTTGTGGAGCGGCAGTTTTGGACGGAGCTTCAGCAGCACATGTTCTTCTTCAGACTCAGACGGTGGCATATCACCTTTGTTCTTCTCAGAGGCTGGGATGTTCCTGGTTGTCCTCTTCGGCTGGGCAGAAGGCTTTGCTGGAGCTGCCTTAGCTTGAGCAGGCTTCTTGGGCTTAGAAGTGGCTTGAGCCCTAATTGCATCACCCATGAACTTAGCCTTCTGAGGAGGAGGCTGGGGTGCTTCTTCTTCTTCATCCACTGCTGCATCAACATGAGGTTCAGCATACACAACTCTCTTCCTCTTGGAAGTTTTCTTCACTTTAGTTTGGGCTGGCTCTTCCAGGTTCAGCTTCTTGGCAACAGCTGACTGCTTGACCTTGCTGGTGCCTTTCTTGAACTGCTGCCCTTGGTGCTCTTTGGCAACAACATTTCTCTTGGGCTTGGAGGTTACTTCCTCAGCAATGAAGTCAGAGTCCTCATCATCAGAATTTCTCTGCTTTCTGGTTCTGGTGGCTGCAGGAGGCAAACCACTAGGGGTACTCCTCTCACCATCATCACTAGGACTACTAGCCTCAGGACTAGTATCTGCCTCAGGAATCTCTGCAAAAGGTGACTCAGACCTGTTCTGGCTGTCACTGGCATCTGACATGGCTGACAACCTGTGAATAGATAAGGTATAGGCAGAGTAGAAGAGTTATCACAACTGCAGAGTTTTTGAAAAAAAAATAAGTTCAAATCTTAGTTTTGAGTTTTCACAGAATGCATTTCGGTCAAACCGATTTTCAGTTTCGGTGAATCCGAAGTGTATAACAGAAACTTACACACCACTTTCGGTCAGACCGAAATGGGTTTCGGTCCTGCCGATAAACTAGGGTTTCACTAAAACTGAGTTTCGGTCACACCGATTTGCACGACTCGGTTAGACCGAAAGTGCAGTGCAATGGCCAGAGGCCAAATCGGTCACACCGAAAAATTAAATTCGGTTTCACCGAGATGTGTTCCGTGGAAACCTAAACCTAAGAATTTCGCTCGAAACTAGAACGATCTGATCTGATGTTAAGGATGATTTCAAACGTGGCTAGATGCAGGGCAAACCAATCGTGCAAAGAATCAGATGGGGAGCACGAGAGGGATCGAGACTCACCCTAACTTGGTGGAGTCCCTCTACGGCGGCAACGGCGTGGAGAAGAAAACCGTTGACGACGGCGGAGACCTGCGGCGAGGGCGCACAGGCGACGACGGCGACGATCCGAAGACCAGGGCGACGGCAGCAGGGGACTTGGGGGCGAAACGGTTTGAAGAAATAATCGTGCGCTGCCCTCAGTATTTATATCCCCATGCTGTCGGTGGGACCGAGTTGAAAAACTCGGTGACACCGAAATGAATAACTGCTGTGCAGTTACACATATCGGTCACGCCGAGATTTATAACTCGGTTTCACCGAGCTGAAACCTAGATCAGTCTAAGCGTTTCGGTTGGACCAAGTGGGAGAAGTTGGTCAGACCGAAATTGACTTAGAAGGTTTTGGAAGTCAGCCTTAGACGGATCGGTGGCTCCGAGTGCTCCTCACTCGGAGGGTCCGAAAATGACTTGTTCAAAGTTGTGATATGAGCATGAATAGAATTTGAGACAAGAAAGCATAGATAGCTAGGGGAGGTGCTTAGGCATTCTTGTCCATCCATTTGGCCAGAAAAAATCAAAACAACCAAAACAACAAATGGATGTCCTTGAATGGATAAAATCATGCATTCAACATGCTCACACAATAAGATAGCAAATGAAATATGTGTCAAACATGCACAACCAAAACTCTAGCTACTAGCACACAATTTGTCGATGACTAGGTCATCTTTATATGAGTATTTTGACTTAGGAGCCAAATGAGAACATTTGATCATAGGTCATACTCATCGTTTAAGCACAAGTGGGGTTACCACTTTTACATAAAGCATTGATGTGTTCACATCATTTGGAGATGCTTTAGCTCAATTTTTAGAGCAAAGCTCCCCCTAGATGTGAGAACCCCTTTTAAAGGGTCAAACTAACCTTGGGTTGTCGTAGAAGACTTCATGTAGATGTTGAAGATGTGGATGCTCAATGTTGATGTAGATCATCAAGAGTTGGGAGCTTTCCTTTGGATTAGGGCACTTTCAATACCTACATGGGTTAGTCCCACAAGGAACAAACAAGAATATCCATGGACATAGATTGAAGTTCACAATAGATGATGTCCATGAAAGCAATGATTACCTTGTCCCTTGACTTACCAACAAGAGGGTTTGTGACTCCATGAACTAGTGCATGATGTGGAAGTTGATTGCACAAGTTCTTGCCAAAAAGAATATGAGTGAAGTATGTTGGCGGAGTCACCCTCAAGAACCTTCTAGTTCTTCTTCTTTGGGATCCACATCATCTTGATGGGAATCCTTGGGGTTGTAGTTGAGCTTGACGAAGTAGAACTTGATGTGTCCTTGGGAACCCACTTGACCATGGCTTGAGGTGCTTCAATGAATGCATCAATCTCCTCTTGAAGCTTGTCCTTGGCCTTTAGCTTGTGGTCTTGTGGTGGAAGGTCATCTTGAGCTTGTTCCACATTGGAAGAAGTAGGATCATACTTCTCCTTTTGAGAAACAAACTGTGGAGTAGGGTATTGACCTTCTTCCCACTCAACACCTTCGGCGTTGAACTTTCGCTCAAAACCAATCCCTTGATTCTTCCGGTGCCTTCCTTGTTTGCGAACAATTTCCTCAAAGTTCTTGCTTCCGGTAAGACTTTTGTAGACACCTTTCTCTATGATTTCCTTCAATAAGCTATTTTCTTGCTCAAGTGTAACTTGGCTTGAAACATTGTTAGTGGAATCAAGAGAACTACTAGAAGCAACAATATTGGATTTAACATGGTTATTGTTACTACTAGAGGAAGAATTTTTCTTATGCTTGTCATGCTTAGTCTTAATAGGTGGCAAGAAATTAGACAAGAGAAGTCGTTTGGCAAGATATGAAGAACTCTTCTTTCGAAGATCGTCATTGATCGCTTTTAGAAACTCATGTTCTTGCTCTAGAGTGAGCTTCTCGAAGCGTAGCTTCTCATGAGATCTTAGGAGCTCTCTATGATCTTCTTGAGTTGTTTCATGAGCTAACTTAAGAGTGTTTAGTTCTTTAGTTAGACGCTCAATCTCCTTCATAGCATTGTCATTCGACTCTTCTCGACTATAAAGACTACTAGCATTTTCATCGTTACTAAGCTCACTAGATTTATCCTGCAAGAGCTCATCTTCACCAAGCAAGTCATCCTCATCACTATCAAAGTCAATGAATTCAGGGTGTGTTACCTTGGGGCCTTTAGCCATGAAGCACCTTCCAATTCCCTCATTTGGTGAATCAAATAAGTCGTAGGAGTTGGAGTTGGAGGATACGAGAGCAAGTCCGGCAACACCTTCATCTTGACTGTAGTCGGAGTCGGAGTGATAGCTTCCATCGGATTGATTGTCGGAGTCGGAGCCGGAGACCCATTCACCTACATGAGCTTGATGTCTTCTTCTTGTGTAGCTCCTTGATGACTTGTCTTTCCTCTTCGAATCCTTGCTTCTCCGAGAGGGTCTTCGTTCATAACGATCATCTCTACTCCTTCTCTCTCTCCGAGGTGACTCATCTCTTGCTCTTCTTCTTGGAGATTCTTCTCTTCTCTTGTGGGGAGCCGTACACTCATTTGAGTAGTGTCCGGGTCTTCCACAATTGTAGCAGTTTCGATCACGACTAGAAGATCTCTTTTCATCATATGATCTAGACTTTGAGCTTCTCTCTTTGCCTCTATTCTTGTAGAACTTGTTGAAGTTCTTAACCATTAGGCTTATCTCTTCATTGGAAATTAACTTGTCACTTGAGGTTGTGGGAGCATCACTTGTAGCTTTGTAAGCACCACTTGACTTGTTCTGAAGCTCTTCCTTATCCTTAAGTGTCATCTCATGAGCAACAATTCTTCCAATGACTTCAGTTGGCTTGAGAGTCTTGTAGTTTGGCATCATTTGGATCAAAGTGCACACGGTGTCATATTTTCCATCCAAAGCTCTGAGAATCTTCTTAATGATGAATCGGTCGGTCATTTCTTCGCTTCCTAAGCCGGCAATCTCATTTGTGATGAGAGCAAGCCTAGAGTACATTTCAGCGACTCCTTCACCATCCTTCATCTTGAACTTGTCAAGTTGACCTTGAAGAATATCTAGCTTTGATTCCTTCACTGATTCAGTACCTTCGTGCATTTCAACCAAAGTATCCCAAATCTCTTTAGCATTCTCAAGACGGCTGATTTTGTTGAACTCCTCGGGACACAAAGCATTGAAGAGAATGTCACAAGCTTGAGCATTGTTTTGCAACATCTGCAACTCTTCCGGTGTAGCTTCGCGATCCGGAACTTTTCCTTCCTCGAAGAATTCACCTTGCATACCAACACAAATAATGCCCCATGCGGCTGGGTTATGACCAAGAATATGCATTTTCATTTTATGCTTCCAACTAGCAAAATTTGTACCGTCAAAGTAAGGACCTCTACGATAATTACCCTCACTAGACGCCATACTCTCCTAGGTTGTGAGACCAAGCTTATGGAGTCCAATGCAATGGAAACCAAAACAATGGAGACCAAAGCTCTGATACCACTTGTAGGATCGAAAGTATGTCTAGAGGGGGGGTGATTAGACTACTTGTAAATATAAAAATTCTGCCGTTTGATCATGAACAGTTTTTGGCAGTTTCACAATTATGATCAAGACAAGTATCACCCTACACATGCAATTCTAGAGTATAAGCAGCGGAAAGTAAATTGCACATGTAGTAATGAGAGGTGGAGAAGATCAAACGCAATTTGGAGACGCGGAGATTTTTCTCGTGGTTCCGATAGGTGGTGCTATCGTACATCCACGTTGATGGAGACTTCAACCCACGGAGGGTAACGGCTGCGCGAGTCCACGGAGGGCTCCACCCACGAAGGGTCCACGAAGAAGCAACCTTGTCTATTCCATCATGGCCTACGCCCACGGAGGGCTAGCCTTACTCGGGGTAGATCTTCACGAAGTAGGCGATCTCCTTGCCCTTACAAACTTCTTGGTTCAACTCCACATCTCGATGACGGAGGCTCCCAAGCGACACCTAACCAATCTAGGAGGCACCACCCTCCAAAAGGTAATAGATGTTGTAGATGATGATGAACTCCTTGCTCTTGTGCTTCAAATGATAATCTCCCCAACACTCAACTCTCCTCACTGATATGGCTGTGGTGGAAGAAAGGATTGAGTGGAAAGCAACTTGGGAAGGTTAGAGATCAAGTTTCATATGGTAGGAATGGAATGACTTGATCTCAACACAAGGGTAGGTAGTTCTCTTCTCAGAAAGTGTAAGGTAGGAGTGGTAGTTCTTTCTGATGGCTCTCTCCACGAATGAAGAGGGGGTGGAGGGGTATATATAGCCTCCACACAAAATCCAACCGTTACACACATAATTGAGCAATCTCGGTGGGACCGAAGTGGAAACTCGGTCAGACCGAAAGTTCAAATATAGTGAACGTTGGGGTTTTCGGTGGGACCGAAAATACCATCTCGGTTTGTCCGATATGAGTCAAAGGTAGGAACTTGCCAGTTTCGGTGGGACCGAAATCAACAACTCGGATATTCCGAAATGATGACAAACGGTTACAGAAGGTTGGCAGCCCGGTTTCGGTGAGACCGAACTCAAACTCGGATTGACCGAAATTTCTAGGGTTTGGAATATAGCTGAGGTGGTTCATCTCGGTGGGACTGAGTTGGAAGAATCGGTTTGTCCGAGATTAATTATGAGTGTGTATAGTAGTGAAAGTTGCTGATAGTTGAAGGAGATATATCACTAAGCACTTGAGCAACCAGATCATCAACACAACCTCATCCCCTTTTAATAGTATTGGCTTTTCCTATGGACTCAATGTGATCTTTGATCACTAAACCAAAAATGGAGTCTTGAGCTTTTGCCAATGCTTGCCTTAGCATTTTGAGGGGTCCACTTCTTCAGACATTTCCATACCCATATCACTGAACTTCTCTGAAATGATTCTCAAGTAACTATTAGTTCAATGATATATATGTTGTTATTAATTACCAAAACCACCCGAGGATTAGTTGCACTTTCAGAGAGGTCGAAGGCCATCATTCAGACAAGTGTAACATGTTTGGTTAAATATTCATTGTGTATCCGTGATGATATAGATGGCCATAACACCATAGGATACTTGGTGTTAGTATGTCCTGGAAACAGAGTGAATGAAACGATACGAAGAAAGCAGCCCCGCTATCATGGTGGGGAGAGGAGGGCAGGACATGCGACTATGCAGCGGTGGCTCCTTCAAAATGCCAAGCTACCACCGTTAGATCAATAATTCGGTGCGTTTCGTGACCACGGAGCAGCATCCAAGGACAGACACGTAGCTATGAAAGCCATAGGTCCTTGTGTGACGCCCCCGATTTGTCCGTACACTAATCATGCACGCAAATGTGTACGGCCAAGATCAGGGACTCACTGGTAGATATCACAACACAACTCTAAAAGTAAAATAAGTCATACAAGCTTCATATTACAAGCCAGGGGCCTCTAGGGCCCGAATACAAGTGCTCGATCATAGACAAGTCAGTGGAAGCAACAAATATATGAGCACAGACATAAAGTTAAACAAGGTGCCATAGGAGGGCTAGCACAAACTGGGATACAGATCGAAAGAGGAGCAGGCCTCCTGCCTAGGATCCTCCTAAACTACTCCTGGTCGTCGTCGGCAAACTGCACATAGTAGTAGGCGCCTCCGGTGTCGTAGGAGTTGTCGTAGGTGGCGTCTGGCTCCTCGGCTCCACCATCTGGTTGCATCATCTAAGAAGAAGGGACAGAAGGGGAAAAAGGGGGAGCAAAGCAACCGTGAGTACTCATCCAAAGTACTCGCAAGCAAGGATCTATACTACATATGCAATGGTAACAATGATATGGGTAGTATCGGTGGACTGAACTGCAGCAAGCCAGAATAAGAGGGGGATAGCTAGTCCAAACGAAGACTACGCTTCTGACAGCCTCCATCTTGCAGCAGTAGGAAAGAATAGATGGTAAGTTCACCAGGTAACATCGAATAGCATAATCCTACTCGGCGATCCTCCCGCACATCACCCTGTGAGAGAGAAACCACCGAGTTATATCTGGAACTCATCTGGGTGTGTTTTATCAAGTGTCCGGTTCTAGTTGTCATGAGGTCGGAATACAACTCCGGGTCATCCTTTTACCGAGGGACACAGCTATTCGAATAGATTAACTTCCCTGCAGGGGTGCACCACATAACCCAGCACGCTCGATCCCATTTGGCCGGACACACTTTCCAGGGTCATGCCCGGCCTCGGAAGATCAACACGTCGCAGCCCTACCTAAGCACAACAGAGAGGTCAGCACACCGGTCTAAGTCCTAGGGGCGCAGGGGTCCGGGCCCATCGCCCAACGCACACCTGCACGTTGCGTATGCGGCCGGTAAGCAGACCTAGCAACCTCCATTACTAAGGAAGTTGCGTTACGCGGTCCAACCCGGCGCGCGCCGCTAAATCGCTGACGTCAAGAAGGCTTCGGCTGATACCACGACGTCGAGTGCCCATAACTATTCCCACGTAGCTGGTTAGTGCGTATAGGCCAACGGCCAGACTCAGATCAAATATCCAAACTCATTAAGCGTGTTATTATGAAATAACCGCGGACAACGACTAGGGCCAGGCCACCTCTCCACTGGGTGTCTCAACCTGCCCTGTCGCTCCGCCACAAAGATCCACACAGAGGGCCGTCGGGAAAGTATGTCCTTTCAGCCCCCAATCCGTGAACCAACCGCGGGTACTCAACGAGCCGACCCGACGTTAGTCACAACATGTATCATGTATATGTGTATGTAATATATACCCGTGATCACCCCCAAGTGATCACGGCCCGATAGAATAGCAGGGCAGACGGACAAGGGTGTAGGGCCACTGATGGTGTAATGCCCAGGATGGGACTATATCTCCTACGTGTCGAGGCACGACTTAAAGATATAAGCCCATCCTAGAATGATCTCAAGTTTGGTATCTTTGCACGACTCATGTAAAAGAGGGATTAAAATGCAAAAGGAGATAGTTGGCTTACACTCGCCACTTCACACAATACATTACATAAACAATCATCATTCAAAACATCACAACCCGACTACGGGTGAAGAACCAAAAGAAAGATACCAAAACAACATAAAACCACAGGTCAGGATCGAATCCTAGTAGAAACCACTACTGAACATCGAAACGTCACAAGCAAACGGCCACAAGCTTCATCGAGCTCCCAGTGAAGAACTGGACCAGCTCCTGCTTCAAACTCGGCTGAACCTGCATCTGGTGTGGTGAAGTAACTGTGAGCCACAGAGGACTCAGCAATCCCGTTCCCGGGTAACACGACTATTCAAGCCTTGGGTGAGGATAAGGCTGAAGAAAGAACGAGAGGTGAAGGAAACAAAACAAGAGTCTGCAGCAGCAACTAGCACTAACTTACGTAAAAGAGAGCGAGAAGAGAAGTGCATCGGTCGAAAGATGATCACGAGGTGATCCTAACTAAAGCCGGTCAAACATAACCCCACCGTGTTCAACTCCCGAATCCCTATTCGGAAATTGACAGTCACGGTACACACGCTGGTAGTGTATTGAAACATTGTGTCAAGTTATCTACAACCGGAATTAACAAGCTCCCATCTGCCACATAACCGCGGGCACGGCTTTCGAAAGTTCAAACCCTGCAGGGGTGTTCCAACTTGGCCCATCACAAGCCCACGATCCGCGGAGTCGCAACTCCATAGTTGGGAAGACCCGAGTATTCTCGGAATCCCGTGCTCAAGTTAAACCGAACTAAGGTAAGGCTAATCCAGCAAATCCTCCCGGCGTGTCATCACCCTGATAGTAGCCGCGCGTATCTAGGTCTCAGGACACGACCGGATGAGTCATCCTACAGGTTTTTACCAAACCTCAAGTTTCCTTGAGGTGGCCCCGCAGTCTGCTCGTTTCGGACCAACACTCATGTGGAGCACTGGCCCGGGGGGTTGAATTAAGAATAAAAGGGATAGCTAGTCCACATGCAAGTTTTTTATTAGTTATTAGGCAAATAGTACCAATGTTGGGACTTGCTGGAAAAGACTTAGCACTTAGCGGTTTATCAAGGGGGTCCCATACACCCCAACCGTGTTAGGAACGCATAATCAAGGAACATAACACCGGTTTATACGGTTCCTAACGGCATGAGTGGAACAAAACACCAAGCAAAAGGCTTAGCCTTCCACCCTGCCAGTATATAGATGATTTCATTTTTAAGCATTTATATAGTGTGATATAACCCAACCAAACTTCAACATGAAGCAAGCATCTTCAATCTTCACCTGCAACTAACAATGCTATAAGAAGGGCTGAGCGAAGCGTACTTAGCCAAGCAACGGTTTGCGTAGGTAGGGTGGTTAAACATGGCAATTGGTTACAAGTAGGAGGCTGACAAGAAAACATGGGCATCGAGGCAAAACTAAAGATCGAGACTACTAGCAGTAGGCAAAGATAGTAATGGTATCCGGGTTCGGTCATCTTGCCTGGAATTCCACAAGGGAGAAGAACGGATCCATGAAGTAGACGGAGCAACAGTCGAGCGAAACCTCACAACTCCGGAACGAAACCGAAGCTAACAAGAGAAGCAACCGGAAAGAAGCAAAACAACACGGTAAACACACACATCATAAACATGTCATATGATGCACATCCAAAATGATGCATGTCCGGTTTAATATGCATGGCATGGCAAAGTGCACAAACAAATACTACAAGTTAAGTGGAGATCAATATGCAACGAGTTGCATATTGACGAAACACCACATATTAATTATTTAGTTGACTCTCGTTATTAACAAGACAAGATTAAATGTTATTAACATGGCAAGAGGTGAAGCATAAAGAAACTACACTATTTAGACATTTTAAATGAGGCCGGAAATAACAACAACATATCCGGAAAATCCCCATGAGCATGTTTAATAAATAATTATAAGCAACAACAATTAAACATATTAATGTTGTTAATATGATGCGGATGACATGATTAAGTTTATGCAAGTTTTATTAAAGGTTGACAAGAGAGATAAGAAGCATTTGTCACCGTGGTGGAACAAAAGGGTGCCACGGCAACGATCCGAAAATGATGCAACGCATCATATCGGTACCGGTAACTCGGGAGAGGCCGGTGCAAAACAAAAGGTGGAGTGAACGAGTCGAACAAGATGATGGGGTGATCCCGTTGCCGGGTTCCCACGAGTCGGTGGCGAGGCAACCGAGGAACATGACAAAGGTGGAACGGGCACGGTACACACAAGGAAAGCATTTCATACAACATAACAAGCATACATCACACGGGACACGTCTCGGGGTTATACCTTCGAAGCGTGCGTTTCGAGGCGGTTCGAGCTCGTCGAGGGACGTAGTGGTAGTAGTTGTACACGGCCGGATCGTAGAGGAAGTAGACGTTC
>LR738712.1:766380279-766414551 GCA_902687465.1 Secale cereale
GAACGAGTCGAACAAGATGATGGGGTGATCCCGTTGCCGGGTTCCCACGAGTCGGTGGCGAGGCAACCGAGGAACATGACAAAGGTGGAACGGGCACGGTACACACAAGGGAAGCATTTCATACAACATAACAAGCATACATCACACGGGACACGTCTCGGGGTTATACCTTCGAAGCGTGCGTTTCGAGGCGGTTCGAGCTCGTCGAGGGACGTAGTGGTAGTAGTTGTACACGGCCGGATCGTAGAGGAAGTAGACGTTCACGGGGTGTAGTGGAAGTAGACGTTCGGGCGTCGAGTTCGTAGATGTACTTCTCCGAAGGGGTACTTGTCATCGTCTTGTGTCGGCGTTTTTGTATCGTAGATGTTCATGCCGCGTGTAGAGGTACTTGTCGGGATCGTCGTCGACGTAGGGGTACACGTTCGTAGATGTACTTGTCACCGTAGCCGTTCGGTCGTCGTGGTACTTGGGGGGGGGGGTCTCGGCGACGGTAGTGGTACTTGGTCGTGGAACTTGCGTTTCTCCTCGTAGTCGTACACGGTTCTTGCGTAGCGGTACTTGTCTCGTCGACGGTAGGGGTACAGGTCCAAAAACAGATACACTTACAGCTCCAAGGTTACTTGAGATGAACAGATAGCAGCAAGAAAACAAAAACAAAAACACAAAAAAAAAGGAAAAAGAAGGGTGCGGGTCGGCGCTGGACTCGGGTGCTCGTCCCGGGGCTTGCTGGAGAGGGGAGCCGCAGGATCCGGGCCAGGGAGGCACGTCTCGGCTCCTGGCCTGCTGCAGAGGCGAGGCAACCCTGGAGGAAGGAGGCCGCGGGACGAGGCCGGGCGCCGTTGCGGTGCTGCTGGAGGCGCACGTCCTGGCCGGCCGGAGGGGCAGAAGGGCGCCGGGACCAGAAGGCGAGAGGCCGGGGCGGTCGCTGCAGGGGCGCCGGGCTCTCCTTGCTGGAGGCGCAGAGGGAGGCGGCGGACTCCTGGCCGGAGGGAGGTCGCCGCACTGGAGGAGGCCAGCTCGCGGAAGGAGTTCGTCGCGGCGGGCGCGCTCTGGCCGCGGCTGCGCGAGGGGAATGAAGGGATGGGGCGACGGCGCACTGGCTGCGGCCCTGGTTCGCCGACGTTGGGGATGAGGCGGGAGGAGCCAGGGGAATCTGCGGGACGAGGCATTGCTGGCTCCTGGAGGCGAGATCGATGGCGCAGGGACCGAGCGAAGGGGGCGCTGCGGTGTGCGAGAGAACGAGAGGGCTCGAGTCGGGCGCTGCGGGAAGAGAGCGAGGGAGAAGAGGAAAAAGCGGCTCGGTCGGGCTAGGGTGAAGGCTCGAACGGGAGGAGCGGGGTGGCGATGGAAGAGGGCTGGCGGCGGCACGAGGGAACGAGGGAGTGAGCGCTAGCACTAGGGTTCGGTCGCAGGGAGTAGCTGGGCTGCGGCCTGAGAGAGTTGGGCCAGTTGGAGGGGCTGAGTCGGGCCAGGTGAGGGGAGGAGGAGGCCCAAAGGAGGGAGAGGAGATAGGCCAGGGAGGCTGCACTTCTTTCTTTTAATAGAATTTAGCAGATAAAAACAAAAGAGAGAAAAGAGAAAGAGGAGGACGGCTAGGAGCCGAATTGCACAAGGGAATATTTTTCCCGGGCTCGTAAAAATGAGCACGACCGGAGAAAATATAAAAGGTTAGAACGGAAAAATAATTCAAACATATTTGAATATAATTCAAATAGGTTTGAACTAAGACGACATTATTGAAGTGTCCAAAAATGTCCGGAATTTTGGAGGAGCCTCGAAACAACGGAAAAGAATTATTGCAAGGTTTTTGGAGGTGAAACTTGAAGTGAAAAGACATGGAGAAATTATGCAAGTGTGTTAAGGTGAATTCCAACAAATGGAATATTATTATATATAGCTCCCTAAATATTGAGAGACTTTTATATGTTATAAAGAGAAGACATCTTCCCTCGATTTAAATGGACCGAAGGCCCACACGAATTATTTAGGTTGAGATGCAAAATAAAATATTACATGATGGCATGATGACATGATGCAAAAAATAAATAACACAAGCACAAAAGAACACACGGGCAACCCGGAACATCTGGAATCTTCTGGAACCTTCTGGGACGTCGGTCTCGGGCGTCACAACTCTCCCACACTAACAGAGGATCTCGACCCGAGATCCTAGAGATATCACCGGGTAAAAACGGAAGAGGAAGAGGTAAAACAAAGTTGCTTCTTTGACAGACGAGTGAAACCAAAGAACCTTGAGAGGTTAAGCAAGTTGAAAGAAGAATACAACGGAGATGAACGAAGATGAAACACTCCGTTAGAAAAGAGGAACAAGGAGCACTATGAGAACCTTGAAGGTTGAAAAACATGAAACAGAGCTCACGAACGAAAAGAATTTGAAACCAGAACGGTATAGCCAAGGAATAAGAATGACAGAATTCGGACAGCACTTCGTCTGAAAATGGAAGGAATTAACAAGAACTTGCCAAGTTGAGATGATACTTGATGAAAACAACAACATATTGCCTCCGAAACAATTAAAAGAATGGCACAAGAGGTAAGAAAGATTCAGACAGCACTCCGGTTGAAAAGAGAGGCAAAACTAGATAAGATGAGAGAATTTGAATGAAGAATACAACACTCCGGTTAAATGGACAAGCAAAGGAAAGAACATGATCTTGACAAAACGAGATGATGGTCAAAGAGAGCAATATCACAATGCCTCCGGAATGAAAGAATAGAATATAAACAATGAAAGAAATGAATGGAGAAGAAAATGACAACTTCTCCCAAAATTAAATTTGAAAGAGCATCTTACAAAGAAGGGTTGAACTGAGTTGTTGGAAATCAACAACGAAACGAAATGAGGTTCATGTGGGCTTATGGAAAACATCTCAAAATTATGAGGTGATAACCAGCCACTAACGAAAAGAATTGATTTGATTGAGATCAACAAGGATATGAAAAACTTATTCATCGGAATGATAAATGAAGAACTTGGGTCATTTATAAGCACCATAATAACAACAATCCTTAGGGAAAACTTTAGGTGAAATACAACCCAAGATAATTCCAATGAAAAAAAATTGAAGGGTTGAAAAGATCTCCTGAACAAGGAAAAAATGATGGGTTTAAATATCTCATTCTTGACAACTTGTGAATCATGAAACATGAAGGAATTGACAAGAATGACATAACACCATCTGAAAAGATAAGGTAGAAAGAATTGCAATTGGAAAGCATGATGAAGAATGCTTGAGCTCCAACAAGAATCTTGATGAAGACTTCGAGGATGAATTAAATGATGATGAACCACCATGAAAACTCCGGTAAGGAAAGCATGAGAAGTGAAAGATGAAAAGAATAAGATTCAAGGCCTGCGATGAATTAGATGGAGGTTGAAATGATATAATTGAAATAACTTGAAGCTCCGGAAAGCAAGATGAAGAAATTTAGAACCAAGGATAAGATATGATGAACAAGCTCCAGACAAAAGAAATTAAACACTTGGAAGGAACAAGAATAAGAATTATGCCATGCATCTCCTTCACCAATTTAAATTGATGACAACCAAAGGGATTTGGCATACTACTTATTCTCGTTGGAAAGAATTAAAGAGAGATCTCGGACAAGCTCGGATAAATCTTCAACGAACCACCGGTGGAATTATGAAAAGAACGAGTGAATTAAAACGATAACAACGGAAGGGTAACTTGAATGAGCCACCGTAAGAAATATGGAGACGAACGAAGAGACATCAATGAAGAATAGTTGAAGGACGAAGTTGAAAACTGAGAACGAAGAAATATTCTGAAATGATGGCCTTCGGAGGATCACAAAGAAAAGAATTCATGAAATGCTTCGGATGGGTAAAAAGAATTCCTCACAATCGGAACAATAATGAGGTTGACATGAAGCTAGAACCACGAATCTTCAAGAAAACGGGTCAAAATTTAAGAGAAACTCTTCTCCGATCTTCAAATGTTGAGAACGAAGACGAGAAATGCCATGAAGAATTGTTGAGCACTCCGGAATGAAGAATTAAAAGGTTGAACCAATGATGAAAAAGAATTTGAAAGCGAACTTGGGGAAGGCATGTGACTGATGGAAATCATTCTTACGTCACACTAAGAAAATAATTTGAGAATAACTCCAGAAAAATAGAAGAGTCAGGTAAGATCCTGGAAAAGACCTATGGGTTAGGGCCCACTCAAAGAAATCACCGTTGAAAAGATTGCTTAAGAGATATTGCACCGGTTGAATTAAAAAGGCTTGAGTAAGAAGACAATGCTCAAAATAATTTGAACGGATTAAGAATGGAATTATGAATCTTCAGCACTCCGGATATGAAGAACAAGAGGAGAATGATTAATTGGTGCACCGGAATAAGAAAGCATTGTGAAAAGAGGAAAAGGATAAGATCAACACCGAAATCTTGAATTACATCCATCGGAAGAATTAGAGAACAAAAGAATGATGAACTTGAAGCTCTTGAGCATCTTCACGATAAATCACCGGATAAGAACATTGATGGAAAAGAATGAAGAAATATCACATGAATAAAATGGATATTTCATCTGAGAATTCCAGCTCCATAAAGAAAAAGGGAGGGAGGGTGGGGAAAACAAAGACAACTTGGGATGAATGAAACAGACAATCGTCAGATTTCTCAACGACGTCCGTATGGAATAACTTGAAGAGAAGGCACATCGGTTGAAAAGGATTAACAAGACCAACTCGATGATTAAGAAGGACTAGCACTCCCATAGAAATATGAGAATACCAATTAAGAAAGGTATGGAATCAACATTTGACATCGAAGCAACTCGAATACCAGAATCCAAAACAAGAACAAAGGGTAGATATGCAACAGCCTAATCTTCACAACATCATTCGAACAGAGGAATGAACGAATGAATTCTGCAGGTACATCACTGGTCGAGAAGCCACTTGGAGAACAAAATAAATAAAAGGAACAAGGATCAGATAGAACAAATACAAGATAGAAGTTTCGTTCGACATCTTCGTGCTGAAAGCTCATGGAACATGTTACAAAAGGGTTTTGCAATCCCCGGATCAGCATAGCCAAGGACCCTTTAAGATGCAACTCCCGATCAGAACAAGTCCATAAAACCACTTCACTCAATGTAGAACCCCGAACTTCATATCGAGCATCCGTTGGAAGAATGCCTAGAACTACTTGATGAACCCACCTATAGATTTCCGAAAGTTTCCAGTTATGCAATCAGGTGTTGGGGATACACGGGAAGCACCGCGCAATCAACTCTAAACCTACATCCAGGTGTATCCATCCTTCAACACATAACCAGTCTTTCTCGGAAACTGTGTACCTCGGACCTTCGAAAAGCATCCACTATAACAAGCTATGGCAATACTCTCGAACTACCTCCCCAGTACTGGGTGATGTCGGGGTTATCTTGCCACTGGCCGTATAGGAGAGATTTTCGATGTCGGCCGTCTTAAGTATTTAGTACTGCCGCGATATGCTTGTGTCAATGATACCCCGAAGCTCAACTCCTCGATAACAGGAGGCATCGAGAACAATATCCTTGTCACAAGAACATCGAAACAATCCCAGAATACTCGCGAGATCCTAAAAAAAAAATGGTGCAATTTTTGAAAGTAGAAGAGAAAAGAGTAATCGTCAGGAGTCCTCACCAGAGAGAAAGGGGATGAGAAGCAAAGAAATCCTACTCTCCGATATAATATATAAGACTCAAAACATTTTCAGTGTGTGCC
This sequence comes from Secale cereale, assembly GCA_902687465.1. Taxonomy (NCBI): domain Eukaryota; kingdom Viridiplantae; phylum Streptophyta; class Magnoliopsida; order Poales; family Poaceae; genus Secale; species Secale cereale. Next base: position 766,386,037 of record LR738712.1, read on the forward strand.
TAGACTCAACCGTCAACGATTCGATCAATCAGTGGGGGCTTCTAGGTCGGAGAAGGCTCTGATACCAACTTGTAATGCCCAGGATGGGACTATATCTCCTACGTGTCGAGGCACGACTTAAAGATATAAGCCCATCCTAGAATGATCTCAAGTTTGGTATCTTTGCACGACTCATGTAAAAGAGGGATTAAAATGCAAAAGGAGATAGTTGGCTTACACTCGCCACTTCACACAATACATTACATAAACAATCATCATTCAAAACATCACAACCCGACTACGGGTGAAGAACCAAAAGAAAGATACCAAAACAACATAAAACCACAGGTCAGGATCGAATCCTAGTAGAAACCACTACTGAACATCGAAACGTCACAAGCAAACGGCCACAAGCTTCATCGAGCTCCCAGTGAAGAACTGGACCAGCTCCTGCTTCAAACTCGGCTGAACCTGCATCTGGTGTGGTGAAGTAACTGTGAGCCACAGAGGACTCAGCAATCCCGTTCCCGGGTAACACGACTATTCAAGCCTTGGGTGAGGATAAGGCTGAAGAAAGAACGAGAGGTGAAGGAAACAAAACAAGAGTCTGCAGCAGCAACTAGCACTAACTTACGTAAAAGAGAGCGAGAAGAGAAGTGCATCGGTCGAAAGATGATCACGAGGTGATCCTAACTAAAGCCGGTCAAACATAACCCCACCGTGTTCAACTCCCGAATCCCTATTCGGAAATTGACAGTCACGGTACACACGCTGGTAGTGTATTGAAACATTGTGTCAAGTTATCTACAACCGGAATTAACAAGCTCCCATCTGCCACATAACCGCGGGCACGGCTTTCGAAAGTTCAAACCCTGCAGGGGTGTTCCAACTTGGCCCATCACAAGCCCACGATCCGCGGAGTCGCAACTCCATAGTTGGGAAGACCCGAGTATTCTCGGAATCCCGTGCTCAAGTTAAACCGAACTAAGGTAAGGCTAATCCAGCAAATCCTCCCGGCGTGTCATCACCCTGATAGTAGCCGCGCGTATCTAGGTCTCAGGACACGACCGGATGAGTCATCCTACAGGTTTTTACCAAACCTCAAGTTTCCTTGAGGTGGCCCCGCAGTCTGCTCGTTTCGGACCAACACTCATGTGGAGCACTGGCCCGGGGGGTTGAATTAAGAATAAAAGGGATAGCTAGTCCACATGCAAGTTTTTTATTAGTTATTAGGCAAATAGTACCAATGTTGGGACTTGCTGGAAAAGACTTAGCACTTAGCGGTTTATCAAGGGGGTCCCATACACCCCAACCGTGTTAGGAACGCATAATCAAGGAACATAACACCGGTTTATACGGTTCCTAACGGCATGAGTGGAACAAAACACCAAGCAAAAGGCTTAGCCTTCCACCCTGCCAGTATATAGATGATTTCATTTTTAAGCATTTATATAGTGTGATATAACCCAACCAAACTTCAACATGAAGCAAGCATCTTCAATCTTCACCTGCAACTAACAATGCTATAAGAAGGGCTGAGCGAAGCGTACTTAGCCAAGCAACGGTTTGCGTAGGTAGGGTGGTTAAACATGGCAATTGGTTACAAGTAGGAGGCTGACAAGAAAACATGGGCATCGAGGCAAAACTAAAGATCGAGACTACTAGCAGTAGGCAAAGATAGTAATGGTATCCGGGTTCGGTCATCTTGCCTGGAATTCCACAAGGGAGAAGAACGGATCCATGAAGTAGACGGAGCAACAGTCGAGCGAAACCTCACAACTCCGGAACGAAACCGAAGCTAACAAGAGAAGCAACCGGAAAGAAGCAAAACAACACGGTAAACACACACATCATAAACATGTCATATGATGCACATCCAAAATGATGCATGTCCGGTTTAATATGCATGGCATGGCAAAGTGCACAAACAAATACTACAAGTTAAGTGGAGATCAATATGCAACGAGTTGCATATTGACGAAACACCACATATTAATTATTTAGTTGACTCTCGTTATTAACAAGACAAGATTAAATGTTATTAACATGGCAAGAGGTGAAGCATAAAGAAACTACACTATTTAGACATTTTAAATGAGGCCGGAAATAACAACAACATATCCGGAAAATCCCCATGAGCATGTTTAATAAATAATTATAAGCAACAACAATTAAACATATTAATGTTGTTAATATGATGCGGATGACATGATTAAGTTTATGCAAGTTTTATTAAAGGTTGACAAGAGAGATAAGAAGCATTTGTCACCGTGGTGGAACAAAAGGGTGCCACGGCAACGATCCGAAAATGATGCAACGCATCATATCGGTACCGGTAACTCGGGAGAGGCCGGTGCAAAACAAAAGGTGGAGTGAACGAGTCGAACAAGATGATGGGGTGATCCCGTTGCCGGGTTCCCACGAGTCGGTGGCGAGGCAACCGAGGAACATGACAAAGGTGGAACGGGCACGGTACACACAAGGAAAGCATTTCATACAACATAACAAGCATACATCACACGGGACACGTCTCGGGGTTATACCTTCGAAGCGTGCGTTTCGAGGCGGTTCGAGCTCGTCGAGGGACGTAGTGGTAGTAGTTGTACACGGCCGGATCGTAGAGGAAGTAGACGTTCACGGGGTGTAGTGGAAGTAGACGTTCGGGCGTCGAGTTCGTAGATGTACTTCTCCGAAGGGGTACTTGTCATCGTCTTGTGTCGGCGTTTTTGTATCGTAGATGTTCATGCCGCGTGTAGAGGTACTTGTCGGGATCGTCGTCGACGTAGGGGTACACGTTCGTAGATGTACTTGTCACCGTAGCCGTTCGGTCGTCGTGGTACTTGGGGGGGGTCTCGGCGACGGTAGTGGTACTTGGTCGTGGAACTTGCGTTTCTCCTCGTAGTCGTACACGGTTCTTGCGTAGCGGTACTTGTCTCGTCGACGGTAGGGGTACAGGTCCAAAAACAGATACACTTACAGCTCCAAGGTTACTTGAGATGAACAGATAGCAGCAAGAAAACAAAAACAAAAACACAAAAAAAAGGAAAAAGAAGGGTACGGGTCGGCGCTGGACTCGGGTGCTCGTCCCGGGGCTTGCTGGAGAGGGGAGCCGCAGGATCCGGGCCAGGGAGGCACGTCTCGGCTCCTGGCCTGCTGCAGAGGCGAGGCAACCCTGGAGGAAGGAGGCCGCGGGACGAGGCCGGGCGCCGTTGCGGTGCTGCTGGAGGCGCACGTCCTGGCCGGCCGGAGGGGCAGAAGGGCGCCGGGACCAGAAGGCGAGAGGCCGGGGCGGTCGCTGCAGGGGCGCCGAGCTCTCCTTGCTGGAGGCGCAGAGGGAGGCGGCGGACTCCTGGCCGGAGGGAGGTCGCCGCACTGGAGGAGGCCAGCTCGCGGAAGGAGTTCGTCGCGGCGGGCGCGCTCTGGCCGCGGCTGCGCGAGGGGAACGAAGGGATGGGGCGACGGCGCACTGGCTGCGGCCCTGGTTCGCCGACGTTGGGGATGAGGCGGGAGGAGCCAGGGGAATCTGCGGGACGAGGCATTGCTGGCTCCTGGAGGCGAGATCGATGGCGCAGGGACCGAGTGAAGGGGGCGCTGCGGTGTGCGAGAGAACGAGAGGGCTCGAGTCGGGCGCTGCGGGAAGAGAGCGAGGGAGAAGAGGAAAAAGCGGCTCGGTCGGGCTAGGGTGAAGGCTCGAACGGGAGGAGCGGGGTGGCGATGGAAGAGGGCTGGCGGCGGCACGAGGGAACGAGGGAGTGAGCGCTAGCACTAGGGTTCGGTCGCAGGGAGTAGCTGGGCTGCGGCCTGAGAGAGTTGGGCCAGTTAGAGGGGCTGAGTCGGGCCAGGTGAGGGGAGGAGGAGGCCCAAAGGAGGGAGAGGAGATAGGCCAGGGAGGCTGCACTTCTTTCTTTTAATAGAATTTAGCAGATAAAAACAAAAGAGAGAAAAGAGAAAGAGGAGGACGGCTAGGAGCCGAATTGCACAAGGGAATATTTTTCCCGGGCTCGTAAAAATGAGCACGACCGGAGAAAATATAAAAGGTTAGAACGGAAAAATAATTCAAACATATTTGAATATAATTCAAATAGGTTTGAACTAAGACGAGATTATTGAAGTGTCCAAAAATGTCCGGAATTTTGGAGGAGCCTCGAAACAACGGAAAAGAATTATTGCAAGGTTTTTGGAGGTGAAACTTGAAGTGAAAAGACATGGAGAAATTATGCAAGTGTGTTAAGGTGAATTCCAACAAATGGAATATTATTATATATAGCTCCCTAAATATTGAGAGACTTTTATATGTTATAAAGAGAAGACATCTTCCCTCGATTTAAATGGACCGAAGGCCCACACGAATTATTTAGGTTGAGATGCAAAATAAAATATTACATGATGGCATGATGACATGATGCAAAAAATAAATAACACAAGCACAAAAGAACACACGGGCAACCCGGAACATCTGGAATCTTCTGGAACCTTCTGGGACGTCGGTCTCGGGCGTCACAGATGGAATACTAGCATCCTATACTAAGCATTTAGGATTGCACGTAAAGTATCAACGGTGGTAGCAACAATGACAGGCTATGCAGCAGAATAGGAGTATCGAAAGCAGTAACATGCTACACTACTCTAATGCAAGCAGTAGAGAGAAGAATAGGCGATATCAGGTTGATCAAGGGGGGGGGGGCTTGCCTGGAAGCTCGGCAGCCAAAGTGGGGTCGTCAACACCGTAGTCGATCGGGGCAGCAGCAGCGTCGGTCTCGTAGTCTACCGGAGAGAAGAGGGGGAAGAAACAGTGAATACAAGGCAAACATATGCATGACGATGCATGACATGACATGTAACGGTGCTAGGTGTGCCCTAACGCAGTATCGCGTGATACTGACGAAGGGGGGAAACATCCGGGAAAGTATTTCCGGTGTTTCGCGTTTTCGGGCGGATGAATCGGAGGAGGAAAATTGTGGGTTCGGTATGCTAGGGATGTGTGGTGGACGAACGGTCTGCGTATTCGGATGCGTCTCAAAATTCTGAGCAACTTTCGTATATAAAGTCTTTTCATCCGAGTTACGGTTTATTTTATATTAATTTTTAAAGTTTTAAATTATTTTTTAATTTATTAATTATTAAATAAATCAACATTATCCAGAATAGTGCAGGCTGATGTCAGCATGACGTCAGCAGTCAACAGGACGTTGATTGGGTCAAACTCACATGTGGGACCTGCGTGTCATTGACTGTAAGTTAACTAATAGTTTAGTTAGATTAATTATGATTTAGTTAATTACTGATTAGGTTAATTACTGATTAGATTAATCTAAATGTGATTAATTAACTTAATTAGTTTGTTAATTAATTAATTAATATAATTATTTATTTATTTATTTTTATTATTGTGTTTTTTAATCTTTTTTTTTTTGCAACGTTCTGGGGGGGCGGGCCCCCCTTGTCATTGGCCCTAGGGGCCAACGGGGCGGGCGTGCTTAGCGGGGCGGGTCGGGCGCTGTGACGCCCGACAGGGGCCAACGGGGCGCTCGCTCGGGCGAGGCCAACGGCGAGGCCGCAGCGGCGGTGGCCGCGGGGCCAGCGATGGAGGGGGCCGGCGGTGAGGCCAGGGGGCGGAGCGGGCGTTGGGCGCCGAAGTGCCAGGCGCTCGTCCGCACGGCGGCGGGACGAGGCCAGAGGCCCGGCGGTGGCCAGGCGGCCGGAGGGCGGAAGGCGGAGCGGGCGCGCGGTGCGGCCGCGGCGGCTTCGGCCGGAGCGGCGACGGGGGGCATGCGGGCGCGTGGCCAGGGCGACTGGCCGTGGCGGGCGCGGCTCGCAACGACCGACAGCAGGAGAGCGGCGTCGGAAGAGCAGCGGCTCCAGGCGGCCAAGGAGCGGCCATGGCAGGAGCGTGCGTGCAGTCGCGCGTAGGTGCGAGCGGTGCAGGGGCGTGGACGAGGCGCAGCAGGGGAGTGATGGCTTCTCGCCCCTCATTGGTTACCCCAAGTGGAAGGTTTGAGATGCAGTGTAGCGGTAGTTTTCCCTTGGCAAAGATACCAAGGATCGAATTCCCTGAGACTCCGAGGGTCAACAAGAAGGTGTCAACTGCTAGCGGCGCAACTTAGCGATTGACAGGACCTGCACACAGATACAAATAACTTTGCTCCCAACGAGTACAGAGAGGTTGTCAATCCCTCCGGCCTTGTCGTTTACAAAGGATCAAACGCAAGAGATAATAGTGATAGGTATGACTTCAACTAGTAAGCAAGAACAGGAAATAGATAACGGGTGTGATCAGTGATGGTAATATGGACCGGGGTCCCATGATGTTCACTAGTGATGTCTCTCTCCCAAAAGACGATAAAACAACTAAGCGAGGTAAACAAATTACAGCTGGGCAATTGACAGGATTATGTGCGCAAACCAATGCTAACTATGCTGCAAGAAAGGTAGAGGCTCAAAAGCATGGGCGGTACGCCAAGGCAAGTAGACCGAAATCCATCTGCATCTACTACTAATCATCCACCTTGAGATATCTATCCAGAACATCTCGCTGGTATTCAGTTGCGAGTCCCACCCATAGTGTAAACTCAAAGCAACAGACAACTGCATTAAAAGAACTTTGCGTAAAGTAAACAATCCTTGCACCCGCAAGTACAAGCACCGTTGTTTTCCCCCTTGTGGCAACAGCACATCCCCTAGACTCATGTTTCTGTCACTCAAACTAGTCATCGAGGGGCATGAACCCACAATCAAGCATAACGTTCCCTCTTGGAGTTACTACCTACTACTTGGCCAAAGCAATAAACATCAACGGAGAACATGCAAGAATTACTCAAGAACATAAATATAAAAGAGGTGAATCAAATATATTACTCACACACAATCTGAACATAATCTCATAATCCATCGGATCCCAGCAAACTCATCATAGCAACAGCATAAGGATTACATATGTGCCTCGATCATGTAGGGCAGTTCACGAGGTCTAATCGATGAAGAACAAAGAGGGGAGGAGAACATCACATAGCTACTGGTCATGGACCCATGGTCCAAGGGAGACTACTCACAACTCATCCGGGAGGCGTCCATGGTGGTGGAGAAGCTCCCGGTGGTGATCCTCCCCTCCGGCAGGGTGCCGGGAAGAGTTCTCCTGGTGCTCCCGATCTTGGAAGCGCGGCGGCGGCGGAACAGAGATGAGATCGCGAAAAAGGGCTCCGTCCTCAAGGGTTTCGGAACGCGGTATAAATATATGCCAAAGGGGGGCGTCAGAAGAGGCCAGGGGGGCCAGGCGCCCTGGCGGCGCGGCCAGGAGGGGGGCCGCCCCCTCTGGTCACCTGGAGCCCTGGTGGCCCCCCTCTGGCCCTACTTTGGCCGCATGGAAGCTTCCGGAACGCTGATTTTTTATATATTTTTCCCGGGATTTTTCTGACAATTTACGTAATGGGAAAACCTGAAATACAAAAACAGCAGAAAACAGAAACTGGCACTGGGGCGCACCGAGTTAATAGGTTAGTCCAAATATGATCAAAAGTGTATGGAAGTGCATAAATATCATAGCAATATCACACAAAAGAGGCATGGAGCAAGCAGAAATTATAGATATGTTTTGGACGTATCAGGGAGGCTCACGGGGCATGCAAGGGCAGCGCGCTGGGTGCCGTCGTGGTTGTGGTGAGCACAGCGCAGGGGGCGGCGGAGCGAAACGGGGCGCACGGTGGAGAAAGGAGCTGGGCAGAGTGGCAGCGAGTGGCCGGCGACGCGGGGCGTGCGGGCGAAGGCGGCACGGAGGCCGCGCGGGGCAGGGCGCTCCCGCGGGACAGCGGACGGCGCGGTGGCCGCGAGGAGCAGCAGCGCAGAGGGAGGGGTGAGGAGGAAGGGGAGTGGCTCACGAGCGTTGCCGGGGTACGGGGTCGGCGATGCTCGAGGAAGCGCGTCGGGGAGCAGGTGAGGACGACGTGCGACGGTGGCGAGGCAGCTCCAGGCGGCGACGTTCGTCGCTGGCGTTGAGCGGCAGAAGGGGATCGGGTCGATCCCGATCCAGAGAGGGTGGGGGAAGAAGTGTCGGTGGGGATATTTTCCCCCACTGGTGGGGTGGGGATATAGGGGGGCAGTTGGGCCGGCCTGGCTGGGCCGTTTGGCCCAGTTGGGCCGGGGGGGTTCGGCCTTTCTTTTATTATTTTTTATTTGTTTTTCTTTCCTTTAATTTAATTATTCTTTTCTGTTTTATTTTATTTAATATACTTAGGCCCTTTTAGAAATTGTAATAACATCACCATAATTAATCTTGCAATATTTAGTACCGCCCGAACAATTTTATTTAAATTTTTGGAAACTTATATTGTTCATTTTTATTTCGGACTTTTAATTCGAACGGGGTTTTTGATTAACGTGATGTTATCAACAGTAACACGATGACGTGGCATCATTAGTAGGGAATTACTGTAGCGTGATTACCCGGGCGTTACAAATCTCCTCCACTACAAGAAATCTCGTCCCGAGATTTAGGAGGTAGAAGGAAACAGTGCGGGGTATTCTTCACGAAGACGATCCTCGCGTTCCCAAGTGGCTTCATCTTCAGAGTGATGCGACCACTGGACTTTGAGGAACTTGATCACCTTCTGACGTGTGCGACGTTCAGCTTGGTCGAGAATGCGGACCGGATGCTCCTTATAGGAGAGGTCCTGTTGCAACTCGAGCACTTCATGATCCACTGCACGGACTGGGTACTTGAAGAAGCGGCGGAGTTGAGAAACGTGGAACACATCGTGAACCTGAGAAAGGTTCGGTGGCAGCTCCAGTTGATATGCCACCTTTCCACGCCTTTCAAGAATAGTGAATGGACCAATATAGCGAGGAGCTAATTTTCCCTTGATCCCGAAGCGGTGAGCACCCTTCATTGGTGTAACTCGAAGATAAGCCTTTTCGCCAGGTTGATATACCATGTCTTGATGATGACGGTCATACTGACTTTTCTGACGTGACTGAGCAGTCTTTAGATTCTCGCGAATGACGCGGACTTGCTCTTCAGCGTGTTGAATAATATCTGGACCGAAGAGTGAATGTTCCCCAGTTTCTGACCAGTTCAGAGGGGTTCGGCACTTTCGTCCATATAACACTTCGAAGGGAGCCATCTTCAGACTAGCTTGGTAGCTATTATTATAAGAGAACTCAGCATACGGGAAAGATTCCTCCCATTTCTTGCCGAAGGAAATAACACAAGCTCGAAGCATGTCTTCGAGAACTTGGTTGACGCGTTCAACTTGCCCTTGCGACTGAGGATGGAAGGCAGTACTGAATGACAGGTGTGTTCCCATAGCTTCTTGGAAACTTGCCCAGAATCTTGAAGTGAATAAACTGCCACGGTGTGAACTGATAACCAGTGGAATGCCGTGAAGTGAAACAATTCTGGACATGTAGAGAGTTGCCAGCTGACTAGCAGTAATTGTTTCTTTGACTGCCAGAAAATGTGCAACTTTGGAAAGCCGGTCAATGACGACAAGAATTGCATCATTACCTCTCTGCGATTTGGGAAATCCAGTGACGAAGTCCATTTCAACATGGTCCCATTTCCATTCGGGAATAGAGATAGGTTGCAAAGTTCCAGCAGGCCTCTGATGTTCTGCTTTGATACGACGGCAAACGTCACACTCAGCAACATAACGAGCAATGTCTTGCTTCATATTAGACCACCAAAATCTCTGACGAATGTCTTGGTACATCTTGGTACTATCGGGATGAATAGTCAAAGGTGTATCATGAGCTTCTTTCATAACCTCCTGAGTCTTGTCCAGGTTTTCTCTCTTACTTGGAACCACTAGGCGGCCTTTGAAGTACAAGGCGCCATCATCAGCAATAGTGAAGAATGAGGCCTTTCCTTCTGCGAGATAGTGTTTAATCTTATCGACTTCAGGGTCAAACTGTTGCATATTTTTGATACTGCTCACGAGATCGGGTACGATAGCCAGGGTATTAAGGGAACCCTGGGAAACAACACGAAGATTCATCTTCTGAAATTCTGGATGAGGCGGAGCGAGTGCTCCAGGAGGAACAATATGGAGGTTCAGCTTTCTGAATTCTTCAACAAGCGAGGACTGAACCTTGTGAACCTGGAGGCGGTTGCAATATGACTTGCGGCTCAAGGCATCAGGCATCACATTAGCCTTGCCCGGGGTATAGGAAATACCCAAGTCAAAATCTGCTACGGTCTCCATCCATCTCTGCTGACGGAGGTTCAGGTCTGGTTGAGTAAACAAGTACTTCAGACTTTGGTGGTCGGTGAATATCTCGCAACGATTACCGAGAAGGTAATGTCGCCACTGTTTTAGAGCATATATGACAGCAGCAAGCTCAAGGTCGTGAACTGGGTAGTTCTCTTCATGAGGACGCAATTGACGAGAGGCATAAGCAATTACTCTGCGCTCTCGCATTAGGACACAGCCTAATCCTTGACGAGAAGTGTCGCAGTAAATGACGAAGTCCTTCTTAGTATCAGGTGGAGCAAGCACTGGAGCAGAAGTCAGCTTATCCTTGAGCGCCTGGAAACTTTCCTGGCATTTGTCTGTCCACTCGAACTTGACGCCCTTGTGAAGTAGACCTGTCAGAGGCTTGACGATCTTGGAGAAGTTCTCGACGAATCGACGGCAATAGCTGTCAAGACCGAGAAAACTTATGACTTGCTTGACATTCTTCGAAGGAGTCCAATCGAGAATGGCCTGAACTCGTTCAGGGTTGATGGCAATACCATCCTTGGAGATGACATGCCCAAGGTAGGTTACTTCAGGAAGCCAGAACTCGCACTTGGAAAACTTAGCCTAAAGTTGATGCTCTCGAAGCTTTTCCAGTACAAGGCGAAGATGTTCAGCATGTTCTTCCTTATTCTTGGAAAATACAAGGATATCATCTAGATAAACCACGATGAATTTGTCGAGGTATTCCATGAATATGTAATTCATCAGGCGAGAGAATGTAGCTGGAGCATTTGTCAGGCCGAATGACATGACGGTGTACTCGAACGAACCATATCGAGTCACGAAGGCGGTCTTTGGAATACCCTCTTCACGAACACGGATCTGGTGGTAACCCAACCTCAAGTCGAGTTTAGAGAACACTGATGAACCAGCCAGTTGATCATACAGATCATTGATCCGAGGAAGCGGATATTTGTTCTGAATAGTTGCTTGGTTGATTGGACGGTAATCTTGGACCAATCGGTTTGTCCCATCCTTCTTCCTGACAAAGAGGGAAGGTGCTCCCCAAGGAGAGCAACTCGGCCGAATGAAACCACTAGCAAGAGATTTGTCGATTTCCTCCTTAAGCTCAATGAGTTCATGAGGCGGCATCTTGTAGGGTCGTTTGGCTATAGGAGTGGTGCCTGGTTTCAAGTTGATGATAAACTCGACAGCTCTAGCAGGGGGAATCCCTGGAAGTTCCTCAGGAAAGACGTCCTGGAACTCGCATACGATAGGAATGTTTTCGATGCCCTCGAGTGGTGAAGCGTTCAATGCATTCAATGCATAAAGACGTGCTTCAGCATTTTGAACCAGACAAGCTTGATAGCTTACTATCTCATTGGAAGGGTGTAACAGGTGGACTGTCTTGGTGGCGCAAACTATAGAAGCAGTATGGGCTTTTAGCCAATCCATTCCCAGAATGAGGTCAATGTTGGACGACTTCAGGATAATGGGAGAGGCATAGAACTCCAACCCTTCGATTTCAACGGGAACATCGTGACAACCCATAGAGGTTTGAGATTGGCCGGCAGGGGTTTTTACCACTACCGAAGTGTTCATTTCTTCACATCTAATGTCGTGCTTATATGCAAAATCTTCTGACATGAATGAATGCGATGCTCCTGAATCAAATAAAACAGATGCAGGTACTGAATTAACAAGGAGAGTACCCATCACGGTAGCAGGTTGGTCTTGAGCTTCATTGAGATCAACGTGGTTGGCCTGAGCACGACCATAAGGCTTGGCATTGTTGTTGCGGGGCTGATTGTTCCCACGACCAGCTGTAGGTAGTGCAAGCTGGTTCTGATTCTGGAAGCAGTTCCTGGCAAGGTGTCCTGGCTGACCACACTTGTAGCACAGACCATCATTGGGGGCAGAAACAGGAGCTGGGAGTGGTGCAGCTGGAAGTCTTGGCTGCCTAGGCGGTGGAGGCAGACGAGGTGCAGCATAGGACTGCCTTGGAGCAGGTGCGGCTGGACGGTACACATTGTTGGGAATCCAGACCCTACGCTTCTATGAGGGAGGGCCCGAGGATGAGCTTGGTTCACGGTTGCGCCTGAGAGTGCTGTGGTGTTCCTGCAGATCAGTTTCAACCTGCATGGCTTTGTTCACCAAGGTGGCGAAATCTCCAAAGTCATGCACAAGAAGTGCGAGCTTGATGTCAGCTTGGAGTCCGTCACGGAACTTTTCCTGTCTACGAGCATCAGTGGCAATGTCTTCTTCAGCATAGCGGGATAAGTCTAGAAACTCCCGCTGATAAGCATCCACAGTCTTGTTGCTCTGGGTGAGGTTGCGGAACTCACGCTTCTTCCTATCCATGATTCCCTGAGGAATGAAGCGGGCACGGAAGGCAGCTTGGAATTCCGGCCAAGTGATGATTGTTCCAGCAGGCAGTGTACGCCTGTAGCTGTCCCACCATTGAGCAGCGGGACCCTTCAGATAGTATGCCGCGAAGGTGACATAGTTGGCAGCGGCAACTCCAGCAGACTCCAGTTCAAAGGCAATGTCACGGAGCCAGTCATCAGCATCAAGAGGCTGAGTTGAGCTGCGGTAAATGGATGGGTTGAGGCGAGCAAAGTCATTCAGTGTCACTGCGCCATGCTGCTGACCCATGTTGGGATGAGGGAACTGAGCCATGACAGTCTCCATGAACTGGCGATTCATCTCCAACTGTTGGATCATACCGGCCATGTATTCGGGCGGTGGTGGGGCATTGCCACCACGGCCAGCTGGTCTAACCATCCTGCTAATATATAACAGGGGTAGTTCAGCATTGAAAAATTTGCAATCACAAGAATCATTTATGAATGAAACATGCATAATGAAAGGAGCACGTAAAATACCACATAGTAGTCGGCATATATTACAAAAGGGGTGCAAGCATAGAGTTCAGTACACAGAGTTCAGTACATAACTAAGGACATCATAGGCGGCACGCAGGCTCGCGGCGAATGCATCTAGTACTAGTAAGTAAGACTACATCAGTCCCAGGCGGAACTGTGGAGGTGGAGATAGTCTGACAGCTGGCAGTGCTGCAACGAAAAGTCCTCCACGCCATCAACTTGAGGGCCGTGGATACTCTGGTGCAGAACCCGACGTCCAGGTGGCAACAGAGGACCAAGTGTGGGAGTGTCACCTCCCACATCTGGCCAACCGACACCAGGAGGCATCACGGTCCTAGCTGGGTAGATCACAGTAGGCGGCAGCTGTCTAGATAGGACAAAGGGGTGCAACAGCGTCAAGGCGCAGTACAGGTGCTGACGGGTGGTGTACAACTCATGGTGAAGAGCTCGGTTAGCTCGATCCAGCCCATCAGCATGCAGAACAAGGTTCCGATGATGGTAGGGCTCTCGGGTGAGGGTGGAGTAGGCAGCAGTGTAGTATCCCTCCGCTCCATCGTCGGAGGCGATAGCAACGTGCCTGAAAGGGGAAGTGTCCAACGCCCGATACTCTCCACGAAGGCATGTCAAAGCAGCGTAAGCAGCATCTTGAACTGCCATATCGATGGTCACTCCAACACCATGAGCGGTGTGCAGCACAGTAGAGGAGTTATCTGCTCGCGAGCAGAAGCGGACGATGGCACGATACTGCTCCTGGTTAAAGTCCTGGTACTGCTCGTACACGGTATACTCAGGGTGCCAGCGATAACCCAGATAGGTCATCATCTCAACTAGCACGGCAGGTGATCCCGAGGCACCAAGGGCCTGCGTGTGGCGCACGACCTACCTCGTGGGTTCCATCTGAAAACAAAGATGTTTCAAAGGAGTCAAATGACAATGTGGGGATTATGCAAAATTCTATTGTAAGCAATAACTATGGCTAATCCAACTTTGCGGTGAGGGGTCTCGGGGATCCTAATGTTAGAGTTAGTAAAATTGTTTTACCCAAAATAGGAGAGTGTTCAGAATCCCGGAGTATAGATCGAGGAGTAAAAGAATCTAGTACCACCCAAATGGCGACGTGGGCCCGTAAGCCACACAGCCATGTTAGTAAAAGTTTTGCAATGTCTAGACTCGACTTCGGCCAAGGAGTGTGGAAGGGGGATTCCTACAGGCAGTCGGCTCTGATACCAACTTGTGACGCCCCCGATTTGTCCGTACACTAATCATGCACGCAAATGTGTACGGCCAAGATCAGGGACTCACAGGTAGATATCACAACACAACTCTAAAAGTAAAATAAGTCATACAAGCTTCATATTACAAGCCAGGGGCCTCGAGGGCTCGAATACAAGTGCTCGATCATAGACAAGTCAGCGGAAGCAACAAATATCTGAGCACAGACATAAAGTTAAACAAGGTGCCATAGGAGGGTGATACGTCCAAAACATATCTATAATTTCTGCTTGCTCCATGCCACTTTTGGGTGATATTGATATGATATTTATACACTTCCATACACTTTTGATCATATTTGGACTAACCTACTAATCCAGTGCACCCCGGTGCCAGTTTCTGTTTTCGGCTGTTTTTGTATTTCAGGTTTTCACGTTACGAGAACTGCCCAGGAAAATCCAGAAAAATTATATAAAAAATCAGCATTTCGGAAACTGCCAGGAAAAATCCAGAAAAATTATATAAAAAATCAGCGTTCCGGAAACTTCCTTGCGCCCAAAGGACAGCCGGGGGGGCCACCAGGGCTCCAGGCGCCCTGGCGGCGCCCCCCCCCCCTGGGCCGCGCCGGGGGGGCGCCTGGGCCCCCCGAGCCCCGTCTGGTGCCCCCCTTTGGCATATATTTAGAGCTTCCTTCGAAACCCTCGGGACGGGAACTCTTTTTCGCGATCTCATCTCTGTTCCGCCGCCGCCGCCGCTTCCAAGATCGGGAGCACCAGGAGAACTCTTCCCGGCACCTTGCCGGAGGGGAGGATCACCATCGGGAGCCTCTCCACCACCATGGACGCCTCCCGGATGACTCGTGAGTAGTCTCCCTTGGACCATGAGTCCATGACCAGTAGCTATGTGATGTTCTCCTCCCGTTCTTGTGCTTCACTAATTAGTCCTCGTGAGCTGCCCTACATGATCGAGGCACATATGTAATCCTTATGTTGTTGCTATGATGAGTTTGCTGGGATCCGATGGATTATGAGATTATGTTCAGATTGATCTTGAGTAATATATTTGATCTACCTCTTTTATATTTATGTTCATAAGTAATTCTTGCATGTTCTCCGTTGTTATTTATTGCTTTGGCCAAGTAATACGTAGTGACTCCAAGAGGGAACGTTATGCTCGATTGTGGGTTCATGCCCCTCGATGACTAGCTTGAGTGACAGAAACATGAGTCTAGGGGATGTGCTGTTGCCACAAGGGGGGAAACAACGGTGCTTGTGCCCATGGGTGCAAGGATTGTTTACTTTACGCAAAGTTCTTTTAATGCAGTTGTCTGTTGCATTGAGTTTACACTATGGGTGGGACTCGCAACTCAATACCAGCGAGATGTTCTGGATAGATATCTCAAGGTGGATGATTAGTAGTAGATATTGATGGATTTCGGTCTACTTACTTTGGCGTACCGCCCATGCTTTGAACCTCAACCTTTCTTGCAATGTAGTCAGCATTGGTTTACGTTCGTGGTCCTGTCAATTGCCCAGCTGTAATTCGTTTACCTCACATAGATGTTTTATCTTCTTTTGGGAGAGAGACATCACTAGTGAACATCATGAGACTCTGGTCCATATTACCATCATTGATCACATCCGCTATTTACTTTCCGCTTTTATTTACTATTGCAAACACTATCTATCACTACTATCATTTGCGTTTAATCCTTTGTGAACTACAAGGCCGGAGGGATTGACAACCTCTCTGTACTCGTTGGGAGCAAAGTTATTTGTATCTGTGTGCAGGTCCACGTTGATTGCTAATATCTGGCGCCGTTAGCAGTTGACACCTACTTGTTGAACCTAGGAGTCTCTGGGGATTCGATCCTTGGCATCTTTTGCTAAGGGAAACACTTCCACAACACTGCATCTTACACCTTCCACTTGGGGTAACCAACGAGGGGTTAGAGGCCCATCAAGGATTTTTTCCGGCGCCGTTGCCGGGGACTCCACTCTTCAGGATAGGGGAGTTGCACGCTATCTTTTACCTTTGCTTTTTAGTCTTGTTAGTTTACCTTTCATTTTTGCTTTAGTATCCTTTATCGAAAATCACAAAAATAGTTATCTTGCTTGCTTGCTACTATGGGTTCCACCGAGAACACCAAGTTGTGTGACTTTACTAGTCACAACAACGATGACTTTATCAGCACACCTATCACTACACCTGCCACCTCAGCACCTTCGTATGAAATTAAACCTGCTTTACTGAATTTAGTCATGAAAGATCAATTCTCCGGTGCTGGAGATGATGATGCTTTACACTTAAACAACTTTGTTGAACTTTGTGATATGCAAAAGTACCAAGAAATAGATGGTAATATTGTTAAGCTTAAGCTTTTTCCTTTCTCCTTGAGAGGAGGAGCTAAAATTTGGTTTCAGTCTTTGCCTAGAAATAGCATAGATTCATGGGACAAGTGCAAAGATGCTTTTATTGGAAAATACTATCCACCTGCTAAAATTATCCAACTTAGAAGTAACATAATGAATTTTAAACAATTGGATAATGAACATGTTGTTCAAGCTTGGGAACGTATGAAATCTCTTATCAAGAACTGCCCTACTCACGGTTTGACTACTTGGATGGTTATCCAAACTTTTTATGCAGGCTTGAACTTTACCTCGCGGAACTTGTTAGATTCGGCCGCGGGAGGAACCTTTATGTCAACTACACTTGGTGCTGCCACGGAGCTTCTCGATGAGATGATGACCAACTATTCCCAATGGCACACCGAACGCGCTCCAACAGGTAGGAAGGTAAACTCTGTCGACGAGATTTCCTCCCTTAATGAAAAAGTTGACTTGATCATGTCTTTACTTTCGAAGCAATCCTCTGTTGATCCTCGTGATGTTCCTTTAAATTCTTTGATTGCTCAAGAACAAGTAGATGTGAACTTTATCTCTAGAAACAATTTTAACAACAATGCTTATAGGAGTAATTTTGGTAGCAATCCTAGACCGTTCCCCTCTAATTCTTATGGGAACAACAATGCTTATCCTATCACCAAGAACTCCACTACTGAACTAGAGACTATGCTTAAAGATTTCATCACTACCCAAAAATCCTTTAATAAGAGTGTAGAAGAAAAACTACATAAACTAGATGATCTCTCTTTGAAGGTAGACCACTTAGCCAATGAGATAGAATTGCTTAAAATTAAAACTTCTCCTCTTGAGGAGAGGAAGGTCACTCCTATTAATGCTACTCAAGTGCAAATTAATGAAAATATTAGGATGATGGCTAAACTTAAAGAAAGATGGGCTAGAGAAAGGGAGGAAGAGGAAAGAATTAAGAGCCTTCCTACCCACCACACTGTTGCTACTATCCAAGTTGTTGAGGATGTCCAAACTCTTAGCACCCAATGTACTGCTGGTCCCATTGGACCTATTAATGGTGATGCTATGACTATAGAAACTACCAAACAAGTGAACCTTAAGGACACCACTACCACTTTACTTGATGCTCGTGACCTTGATTTTGATAATTGCACTCTTACCGAAGTTATTGATTTCCTTCACAAGATGTCTAGATATCCCCGCACTAGCACGCTTAACCTTGCCTTCACAGAGCATATCACTAATGCTCTCATCAAAGCTAGGGAGGAGAAACTTAGAGTAGAAGCCTCCATACCTAGAAAGCTAGAAGATGGTTGGGATCCTATGATAAAAATTAAATTGAATGACTTCTCTTGCTATGCATTATGTGATGTTGGTGCTAGTACCTCTGTTATGCCCAAAAGAATATATGATATGCTTAAATTGAAACCTTATGATTCTTGTTCTTTTGGTGTTCGTCTCGTTGATTCTTCCATAAAGAAACCTTTGGGGAGGATCGATGATGTTCTTATTGTTGTCAATGATAATTATGTTCCCGTTGATTTCACTATTATGGATATTGAATGTGATCCTTCATGTCCAATTATTTTGGGACGTCCCTTTTTACGCACCGTTGGTGCTATCATTGACATGAAAGAGGGTAATATAAGATTTCAGTTTCCTCTCAAGAAAGGGATGGAACACTTCCCTCGAAAGAAGATCAAGTTACCTTTTGAGTCCGTTGTACGGGCTAGCTATTCTTTTACTCTTGATAAAACTTGATCTCTATGCATTATGCCTAGCTTAAAGGCATAAAAGAAAGCGCTTTTGGGAGGCAGCCCACATGAATAAAAAATTTATATTTTGCTTTTGTTGTGTCTTGATGTTGTTTACTGATGTAGCATCATCATTGTATCTTTGCTTTTCATATTTGTGCCAAGTATAGCCTCTGATTGCTAGAAAGTTCAAAAGTTGTGAGGTGCTGTCCAGGAAACAGATTCTGTCCTTGGATAGAAAAATTCGTATAAAATCACCAGATCATCTTTTTGGTCTGAATTTTTTCGACAGCGTTCCCTATATAATTGTATTTCGTGCTTCTGTTCTGAGTTTTTTGATTTGAGTTGCAGAAGTACCCCGAACAGATCAATTACTACCTGTTGTTCTGTTTTTCACAGATTCTGTCCTGTTTTGCCTTTCCTTCATTTTGCAAATCAAGAGCTTGCTTTTTCTTTGCAAAAACCTTTTGGAAATCTTGAGAAACAGTAGAACTTCAAGAATATCTTTATTTCCAGCAAGGTGCAATTATTTTATTAAGGGTACTAACCTCGCTAATCAGATTATGATGAGTTATGTATGAAGGGAGTTTTCAAGTGTGCGAGGGAAGATGATAAAAAGATTCAGGAGTGTCAAGCGCTCAAGCTTGGGGATGCCCCCGTGCACCCCCAAGAAATATTCAAGGAGACTCAAGCGACTAAGCTTGGGGATGCCCCCGTGCATCCCCTTCTCCATCAACATTATCAGTTCGTCTTTCGTTCCGCTATATTTTTATCACTTCATGTGTTATGTGCCATGCTTGGAGCATCTTGCTTTTAGTTTTATTTTTTTAGTTTTTCATAACGAGTCGGAACTCAGCTTTCTTTATGTGGGAGAGAAACACGCTCCACTTCTACCTAGAACATAACATAGAATTTTCATGTCTATCTTTGCTGTGTGTGTTCTTTGTCTTTTAATAGCTACTATCATGCTCTGCTCTTAGTATTCATGCTTATTTTCTCAAAGAGCTTTTGTTTAGTTGGTTGCTTGAACTCTCTTTAAATACCATGCTCACCTTATTAAGAGAGTTTGCTTCCGTTGCATTGGTTAATATGTTTATGATAAAGATGCTACTTGCATGATGGCGCTTAGTAGTTCAGGTTTTCTTATGGTTAATCTCAAATAGCTGGGGGGTTCCCAATGTGTTATTGGAGTACCAACTTGATTTGTTTGCCTATGATGTGGTATGGTTTAGTAATATCTTCCTTCGAGAATTTATTTTGATTGACTTGGCGTATGCTCACACATATTTAAGACTGTAAAGAAAGTCTATCAAGCCTTGATGATCTTTTATTTCTGAGTAGCGATATAACTGATGGGCCTCGAACCCCTCGTTGGTTACCCCAAGTGGAAGGTGTAAGATGCAGTATTGTATAAGTGTTTTCCCTTAGCAAAGATGCCAAGGATCGAATCCCCAGAGACTCCTAGGTTCAACAAGTAGGTGTCAACTGCTACGATGCCATATAGTAGCAATCAACGTGGACCTGCACACAGATACAAATAACTTTGCTCCCAACGAGTACAGAGAGGTTGTCAATCCCTCCGGCCTTGTAGTTCACAAAGGATTAAAAGCAATGATAGTAGTGATAGATAGTGTTTTGCAATAGTAAATAATAACGAAAAGTAAATAGCGGATGTGATCAATGATGGTAATATGGACCGGAGTCTCATGATGTTCACTACTGATGTCTCTCTCCCAAAAGACGATAAAACAGCTATGTGAGGTAAACAAATTACAGCTGGGCAATTGACAGGACCACGAACGCAAACCAATGCTGACTACATTACAAGAAAGGTTGAGGTTCAAAGCATGGGCGGTACGCCAAAGTAAGTAGACCGAAATCCATCAATATCTACTACTAATCATCCACCTTGAGATATCTATCCAGAACATCTCGCTGGTATTAAGTTGCGAGTCCCACCCATAGTGTAAACTCAATGCAACAGACAACTGCATTAAAAGAACTTTGCATAAAGTAAACAATCCTTGCACCCGCGGGCACAAGCACCGTTGTTTTCCCCCTTGTGGCAACAGCACATCCCCTAGACTCATGTTTCTGTCACTCAAGCTAGTCATCGAGGGGCATGAACCCACAATCGAGCATAACGTTCCCTCTTGGAGTCACTACCTACTACTTGGCCAAAGCAATAAATAACAAAGGAGAACATGCAAGAATTACTTATGAACATAAATATAAAAGAGGTAAATCAAATATATTACTCAAGATCAATCTGAACATAATCTCATAATCCATCGGATCCCAGCAAACTCAACATAGCAACAGCATAAGGATTACATAGGTGCCTCGATCATGTAGGGCAGCTCACGAGGACTAATTACTGAAGCACAAGAACGGGAGGAGAACATCACATAGCTACTGGTCATGGACTCATGGTCCAAGGGAGACTACTCACGAGTCATCCGGGAGGCGTCCATGGTGGTGGAGAAGCTCCCGGTGGCGATCCTCCCCTCCGGCAGGGTGCCGGGAAGAGTTCTCCTGGTGCTCCCGATCTTGGAAGCGGCGGCGGCGGCGGAACAGAGGTGGGATCGCAAAAAGAGTTCCTGTTCTGAGGGTTTCGGAGGACGCTTTTAATATATGCCAAAGGGGGGCATCGGGGAAGCTTCGGGGGGCCCAGGCGCCCCCCCCCCCGGCGCGGCGCGGGGGGGGCGCCGCCAGGGCGCCTGGAGCCCTGGTGGCCCCCCCAGGCTGCCCTTCGTAGGCCCGATAGTTTCCGAAACGCTGATTTTTTATATAATTTTTCTGGATTTTTCTGGGCAGTTCTCGTAACGTGAAAACCTGAAATACAAAAACAGCCGAAAACAGAAACTGGCACTGGGGTGCACTGGATTAGTAAGTTAGTCCAAATATGATCAAAAGTGTATGGAACTGTATGAATATCATAGCAATATCACCCAAAAGTGGCATGGAGCAAGCATAAATTATAGATACGTTTTGGACGTATCAACATCCCCAAGCTTAATTCCTGCTCGTCCTCGAGTAGGTAAATGATAACAAGAATAATTTCTATGGTGACATGCTATTGACCATATAGGACTTTTTCATAGTCATATGAGAAAAGCTTACTGAGACAATGATTCTATAGTAATTAAGTTGCCTCAAGAGAAAATCACAAATGACTGAAAGTTTTACAACATGAAACTGAAACGTCAAATAGATTTGCAATGATCATGATGTGCAAATATGATAAAGTGATGTCTAGCTTGCCCCCTTTAGTGAAGCAAAACATAAATGCAGGGGCACCTTCAAGGTTTAAGTGATGACTAGATACAATGATTTCAGAATAAACGATATCACAATCATGCAAAAGACAATGCTACTTTGGGACAATGCACATCACAATCATGCTCTCAGTAGTTGGTGCTTTAAAAAGAAGGTGGAGACTCAAAAAGTAAAAGAATGGTTATGTGCTAGAGATTTTTATTTTGAAAACATAGAAGCAATTTTGTTAACGGTAGTAGTATTGTGCATTGTCTTATGGTTATTGTGCTTAGTAATAGGATCCCAGCGAACTCATCATAGCAACAGCATAAGGATTACATATGTGCCTCGATCATGTAGGGCAGCTCACGAGGACTAATTAGTGAAGCACAAGAACGGGAGGAGAACATCACATAGCTACTGGTCATGGACTCATGGTCCAAGGGAGACTACTCACGAGTCATCCGGGAGGCGTCCATGGTGGTGGAGAGGCTCCCGATGGTGATCCTCCCCTCCGGTAGGGTGCCGGGAAGAGTTCTCCTGGTGCTCCCGATCTTGGAAGCAGCGGCGGCGGCGGAACAGAGATGAGATCGCGAAAAAGAGTTCCCGTCCAGAGGGTTTCGAAGGAAGCTCTAAATATATGCCAAAGGGGGGCACCAGACGGGGCTCGGGGGGCCCAGGCGCCCCCCCGGCGCGGCCCAGGGGGGGCGCGCCGCCAGGGCGCCTGGAGCCCTAGTGGCCCCCCCCCCCCGGCTGTCCTTCGGGCGCAAGGAAGTTTCCGGAACGCTGATTTTTTATATAATTTTTCTGGATTTTTCCTGGCAGTTCTCGTAACGTGAAAACCTAAAATACAAAAACAGCCGAAAACAGAAACTGGCACCGGGGTGCACTGGATTAGTAGGTTAGTCCAAATATGATCAAAATTGTATGGAAGTGTATAAATATCATAGCAATATCACCCAAAAGTGGCATGGAGCAAGCAGAAATTATAGATACGTTTTGGACGTATCAACATCCCCAATCTTAATTCCTGCTCGTCCTCGAGTAGGTAAATGATAACAAGAATAATTTCTGTGGTGACATGCTATTAACCATATAGGACTTTTTCATAGTCATATGACAAAAGCTTACTGAGACAATGATTCTATAGTAATTAAGTTGCCTCATGAGAAAATCACAAATGACTGAAAGTTTTACAATATGAAACTGAAACATCAAAAAGATTTGCAATGAACATGATGTGCAAATATGATAAAGTAATATCTAGCTTGCCCCCTTTAGTGAAGCAAAACATAAATGCAGGGGCACCTTCAAGGTTTAAGTGATGACTAGATATAATGATTTCAGAATAAACGATATCACAATCATGCAAAAGACAATGCTACTTTGGGACAATGCACATTACACTTAGAATGGGACAATGCACATCACAATCATGCTCTCAGTAGTTGGTGCTTTAAAAAGAAGGTGGAGACTCAAAAAGTAAAAGAATGGTTATGTGCTAGAGATTTTTTATTTTGAAAACATAGAAGCAATTTTGAAAACATAGATGCATAACCATTCTAAGTGTAATGTGCATTGTCCCAAAGTAGCATTGTCTTTTGCATGATTGTGATATCGTTTATTCTGAAATCATTGTATCTAGTCATCACTTAAACCTTGAAGGTGCCCCTGCATTTATGTTTTGCTTCACTAAAGGGGGCAAGCTAGATATTACTTTATCATATTTGCACATCATGTTCATTGCAAATCTTTTTGATGTTTCAGTTTCATATTGTAAAACTTTCAGTCATTTGTGATTTTCTCATGAGGCAACTTAATTACTATAGAATCATTGTCTCAGTAAGCTTTTGTCATATGACTATGAAAAGGTCCTATATGGTTAATAGCATGTCACCACAGAAATTATTCTTGTTATCATTTACCTACTCGAGGACGAGCAGGAATTAAGATTGGGGATGTTGATACGTCCAAAACGTATCTATAATTTCTGCTTGCTCCATGCCACTTTTGGGTGATATTGCTATGATATTTATACACTTCCATACACTTTTGATCATATTTGGACTAACCTACTAATCCAGTGCACCCCGGTGCCAGTTTCTGTTTTCGGCTGTTTTTGTATTTCAGGTTTTCACGTTACGAGAACTGCCAGGAAAAATCCAGAAAAATTATATAAAAAATCAGCGTTCCGGAAACTTCATTGCGCCCGAAGGACAGCCGGGGGGGCCAACAGGGCTCCAGGCGCCCTGGCAGCGCGCCTCCCCCCCCCCTGGGCCGCGCCGGGGGGGCGCCTGGGCCCCCCGAGCCCCGTCTGGTGCCCCCCTTTGGCATATATTTAGAGCTTCCTTCGAAACCCTCGGGACGGGAACTCTTTTTCGCGATCTCATCTCTGTTCCGCCGCCGCCGCCGCTTCCAAAATCGGGAGCACCAGGAGAACTCTTCCCGGCACCCTGCCGGAGGGGAGGATCACCATCGGGAGCCTCTCCACCACCATGGACGCCTCCCGGATGACTCGTGAGTAGTCTCCCTTGGACCATGAGTCCATGACCAGTAGCTATGTGATGTTCTCCTCCCGTTCTTGTGCTTCACTAATTAGTCCTCGTGAGCTGCCCTACATGATCGAGGCACATATGTAATCCTTATGCTGTTGCTATGATGAGTTCGCTGGGATCCGATGGATTATGATATTATGTTCAGATTGATCTTGAGTAATATATTTGATCTACCTCTTTTATATTTATGTTCATAAGTAATTCTTGCATGTTCTCCGTTGTTATTTATTGCTTTGGCCAAGTAATACGTAGTGCCTCCAAGAGGGAACGTTATGCTCGATTGTGGGTTCATGCCCCTCGATGACTAGCTTGAGTGACAGAAACATGAGTCTAGGGGATGTGTTGTTGCCACAAGGGGGAAAACAACGGTGCTTGTGCCCGCGGGTGCAAGGATTGTTTACTTTACGCAAAGTTCTTTTAATGCAGTTGTCTTTTGCATTGAGTTTACACTATGGGTGGGAGTCGCAACTTAATACCAGCGAGATGTTCTGGATAGATATCTCAAGGTGGATGATTAGTAGTAGATATTGATGGATTTCGGTCTACTTACTTTGGCGTATCGCCCATGCTTTGAACCTCAACCTTTCTTGCAATGTAGTCAGCATTGGTTTGCGTTCGTGGTTCTGTCAATTGCCCAGCTGTAATTCGTTTACCTCACATAGCTGTTTTATCGTCTTTTGGGAGAGAGACATCACTAGTGAACATCATGAGACTCCGGTCCATATTACCATCATTGATCACATCCGCTATTTACTTTCCGCTTTTATTTACTATTGCAAACACTATCTATCACTACTATCATTTGCGTTTAATCCTTTGTGAACTACAAGGCCGGAGGGATTGACAACCTCTCTGTACTCGTTGGGAGCAAAGTTATTTGTATCTGTGTGCAGGTCCACGTTGATTGCTAATATCTGGCGCCGTTAGCAGTTGACACCTACTTGTTGAACCTAGGAGTCTCTGGGGATTCGATCCTTGGCATCTTTTGCTAAGGGAAAAACTTCCACAACACTGCATCTTACACCTTCCACTTGGGGTAACCAACGAGGGGTTAGAGGCCCATCAGAGGGCTAGCACAAACTGGGATACAGATCGAAAGAGGAGCAGGTCTCCTGCCTGGGATCCTCCTAAACTACTCCTAGTCGTCGTCGGCAGACTGCACGTAGTAGTAGGCGCCTCCGGTGTCGTAGGAGTCGTCGTAGGTGGCGTCTGGCTCCTCGGCTCCACCATCTGGTTGCATCATCCGAGAAGAAGGGACAGAAGGGGAAAAAGGGGGAGCAAAGCAACCGTGAGTACTCATCCAAAGTACTCGCAAGCAAGGATCTATACTACATATGCAATGGTAACAATGATATGGGTAGTATCGGTGGACTGAACTGCAGCAAGCCAGAATAAGAGGGGGATAGCTAATCCAAACAAAGACTACGCTTCTGGCAGCCTCCATCTTGCAGCAGTAGGAAAGAATAGATGGTAAGTTCACCAAGTAACATCGAATAGCATAATCCTACTCCGCGATCCTCCCGCACATCACCCTGTGAGAGAGAAACCACCGAGTTATATCTGGAACTCATCTGGGTGTGTTTTATCAAGTGTCCGGTTCAAGTTGTCATGAGGTCGGAATACAACTCCGGGTCGTCCTTTTACCGAGGGACACGGCTATTCGAATAGATTAACTTCCCTGCAGGGGTGCACCACATAACCCAGCACGCTCGATCCCATTTGGCCGGACACACTTTCCAGGGTCATGCACGGCCTCGGAAGATCAACACGTCGCAGCCCTACCTAAGCACAACAGAGAGGTCAGCACGCCAGTCTAAGTCCTAGGCGCGCAGGGGTCCGGGCCCATCGCCCAACGCACACCTGCACGTTGCGTACGCGGCCGGTGAGCAGACCTAGCAACCTCCATTACTAAGGAAGTTGCGTTGTGCGGTCCAACCCGGCGCGCGTCGCTAAGTCGCTGACGTCAAGAGGGCTTCGGCTGATACTACGACGTCGAGTGCCCACAACTATTCCCACGTAGCTGGTTAGTGCGTATAGGCCAACGGCCAGACTCAGATCAAATATCCAAACTCGTTAAGCGTGTTATTATGAAATAACCGCGGACAACAACCAGGGCCAGGCCACCTCTCCACTGGGTGTCTCAACCTGCCCTGTCGCTCCGCCACAAAGATCCACACAGACGGCCGTCGGGAAAGTATGTCCTTTCAGCCCCCAATCCGTGAACCAACCGCGGGTACTCAACGAGTCGACCCGACGTTAGTCACAACATGTATCATGTATATGTGTATGTAATATATACCCGTGATCACCCCCAAGTGATCACGGCCCGATAGAATAGCAGGGCAGACGGACAAGGGTGTAGGGCCACTGATGGAATACTAGCATCCTATACTAAGCATTTAGGATTGCAGGTAAAGTATCAACAGTGGTAGCAACAATGACAGGCTATGCAGTAGAATAGGAGTATCGAAAGCAGTAACATGCTACACTACTCTAATGCAAGCAGTAGAGAGAAGAATAGGCGATATCAGGTTTATCAAGGGGGGGCTTGCCTGGAAGCTCGGCAGCCAAAGTGGGGTCGTCAACACCGTAGTCGATCGGGGCAGCAGTAGCGTCGGTCTCGTAGTCTACCGAAGAGAAGAGGGGGAAGAAACAGTTAATACAAGGCAAACATATGCATGACGATGCATGACATGACATGTAACGGTGCTAGGTGTGCCCTAACGCAGTATCGGGTGATACTGACGAAGGGGGGAAACATCCGGGAAAGTATTCCCGGTGTTTCGCGTTTTCGGGCGGATGAATCGGAGGAGGAAAATTGTGGGTTTGGTATGCTAGGGATGTGTGGTGGACTAACAGTCTGCGTATTCGGATGCGTCTCGAAATTCTGAGCAACTTTCATATATAAAGTATTTTCATCCGAGTTACGGTTTATTTTATATTAATTTTTAAAGTTTTAAATCATTTTCTAATTTATTAATTATTAAATAAATCAACATTATCCAGAATAGTGCAGGCTGACGTCAGCATGACGTCAGCCTGGGTCAAACTGACGTGTGGGACCTGCGTGTCATTGACTGTAAGTTAACTAATAGTTTAGTTAGGTTAATTATGATTTAGTTAATTACTGATTAGATTAATCTAAATGTGAGTAATTAACTTAATTAGTTTGTTAATTAATTAATTAATTAATAGAATTAATTATTTATTTATTTTTATTATTGTGTTTTTTAATCTCTTTTTTTGCAACGTTCTGGGGGGCGGGCCCCCCTTGTCATTGGCCCTAGGGGCCAACGGGCGGGCGTGCTTAGCGGGACGGTTCGGGCGCTGCGACGCCCGACAGGGGCCAACGGGGCGCTGGCTCGAGCGAGGCCAACGGCGAGGCCGCAGCGGCGGTGGCCGCGAGGCCAGCGTTGGAGGGGGCCGGCGGTGAGGCCAGGGGGCGGAGCGGGCGTTGGGCGCCGAAGCGCCAGCCGCTCGTCCGCACGGCGGCGGGATGAGGCCAGAGGCCCGGCAGTGGCCAGGCGGCCAGAGGGCGGAAGGCGGAGCGGGCGCGCGGTGCGGCCGCGGCGGCTTCGGCCGGAGCGGCGACGGGGGGCATGCGGGTGCGTGGCCAGGGCGACTGGCCGCGGCGGGCGCGGCTCGCAACGACCGACGGCAGGAGAGCGGCGTCGGGAGAGCAGCGGCTGCAGGCGGCCAAGGAGCGGCCATGGCAGGAGCGTGCGTGCAGTCGCGCGTAGGTGCGAGCGGTGCAGGGGCGTGGACGAGCTAGTGCGCAGCAGGGGAGGCTCACGGGGCACGCAAGGGCAGCGCGCTGGGTGCCGCTGTGGTTGTGGTGAGCACAGCGCAGGGGACGGCGGAGCGAAACGGGGCGCACGGTGGAAAAAGGAACAGGGCGGAGTGGCAGCGAGTGGCCGGCGACGCGGGGCGTGCGGGCAGAGGCGGCACGGAGGCCGCGCGGGGCAGGGCGCGCCCGTAGGACGGCGGACGGCGCGGTGGCCGCGAGGAGGAGCAGCGCAGAGGGAGGGGTGAGGAGGAAGAGGAGTGGCTCACGAGCGTTGCCAGGGTACGGGGTCGGCGAGGCTCGAGGAAGCGCGTCGGGGAGGAGGTGAGGACGACGTGCGATGGTGGCGAGGTAGCTCTAGGCAGCGACGTTCGTCGCTGGCGTCGAGCGGCAGAAGGGGATCGGTTCGATCCCGATCCAGAGAGGGTGGGGGGAGAAGTGTCGGTGGCGATATTTTCCCCCACTGGTGGGGGTGGGGATACAGGGGGGCGGTTGGGCCGGCCTGGCTGGGCCGTTTGGCCCAGTTGGGCCAGGGGGGGGG